>JASTWQ010000059.1:0-600000 GCA_035220615.1 Leptothorax acervorum
CTCTTAAATAATATTCAAGTAATTTGTTACACGCGTAAAATAATTATACGGTTTTCGAAAAAATCTTTCTCTTAAGCTTAAATTCTTATAGAATTTAATCAATGAAAGTTTAATTATCGCCCACATTTAATGCAACAAATCAATAATTTATAATTCACATTATCTATCATATCGATTCTTTCTTTATAGATCTCGCGAAAAAACTATTAAAAGCCGTTATTTCGATACGCATTACAAGTCATCAATCGCAGGTCGTGAATCGTACAGACTAATAGATTTGTCAATTGTTCGTAGGGAATAATTGTATATTAAGAAATTGCATTTTAAATCCGAAATATTAAAAAATCGCATTTGAATCAATGAAAATTTCAATGCGCGACATGAGATATAGCATCGTAAACCGAGGTAGATATTAAAAAAATAAATTAAATAATCGCGAATACTACGATAAAACAGTATATTGTAATGCCTGTTTTAAATTGTTCTTATTTGAGATAAATCAAAATCGCGCGAAGTACCTATCGGTTTCAATAGAAAGTCATTGGCACGATGTGCTTAAAAATGCTAATTGTAATAAATTGACAAAACAATCGCGTTTCGTAAAAAGTAATGCGGAGCGACTCGTGGAGACATGTTGCCTGTTCGAGGGTCGTCGCGCGAGTGATAGAGCGGCGAGCCTCGAGTGCCGCGACTGCCGCGACCTTTGTGTGTACGCACACCCCGCCCTCCGCGCAGCCACGCGGGCCGCGCGTGAGAAAAAAAAAACAAATTTCGAACGCTGTGCGCCAACAAACTTATCGTTATCATAAAATATTTAACTAACTTTACGAAATAAATTCATGCTAAATATTTCATCCCTCGCATTTAAAATTCATTCCGGTCTATTTTGTCATGTATTTTGCGCTCTGTTTTATTATGAACTCATTAATATCATCTAAAATAATGATTAATTCTGCTCAATTGAGAGCGGTTTAGAAATTTTATAGAAATATTGTTTGCATTTTAATTCGATAAATATATTGTAACTTGATTGATTATATTTATTACATAATAGCAAGGGCTAACTGTTCGACATTGTAGATTGTACAATATATAAAACACCGTCTTTAATAAGTTAATCGCTTTACTTAAAAAGCATTATTTAATTCTGTTTTTATTATTGTTGCAAATTTGAATTTCTGTATATCAATAATTGTTAAGAAAGAATACTGTTTTTTATTTCCGGTTTTCCTCATATTATGTTCACATTTATGTCTTATTTATGTTACGTATAATTTTATAAATTCATTACCTTTAGATTAAGATAGGATATATAATTGAATGCACTTACCGGTATGATGCGCAGTAATACAGAGTTGTACACAACATTGATCTATATCATTGATCTGTAAAATGTAAATATAAATTAATGTTTAAAATAATATTTCAAATTTTGATATTAAAAAAAAAATTATTATTACATGCATCACTTTTATTCTTTTCATAAATTCTTAATCTCTCGTAATTTTCTAGCCATTTAATTAAATATTTAATAAAAAAATTATGTAACTCTACGCAAAATATTTTTATATAAAAACTTTAAAAAATTTGATAAATAGAATCTTTAATTCTTTTAATAATTATTTTTCTAAATATCGAATTTTAAAATATTATTTTAAACATTAATTTATATTTACATTTTACAGATCAATGATATAGATCAATGTTGTGTACAACTCTGTATTACTGCGCATCATACCGGTAAGTGCATTCAATTATATATCCTATCTTAATCTAAAGGTAATGAATTTATAAAATTATACGGAACATAAATAAGACATAAATGTGAACATAATATGAGGAAAACCGGAAATAAAAAACAGTATTCTTTCTTAACAATTATTAATATATAGAAATTCAAATTTGCAACAATAATAGAAACAGAATTTAATAATGCTTTTTAAGTAAAGCGATTAACTTATTAAAGACGGTGTTTTATAGGTATATTGTACAATCTACAATGTCGAACAGTTAGCCCTTGCTATTATGTAATAAATATAATCAATCAAGTTACAATATATTTATCGAATTAAAATGCAAACAATATTTCTATAAAATTTCTAAACCGCTCTCAATTGAGCAGAATTAATCATTATTTTAGATGATATTAATGAGTTCATAATAAAACAGAGCGCAAAATACATGACAAAATAGACCGGAATGAATTTTAAATGCGAGGGATGAAATATTTAGCATGAATTTATTTCGTAAAGTTAGTTAAATATTTTATGATAACGATAAGTTTGTTGGCGCACAGCGTTCGAAATTTGTTTTTTTTTCTCACGCGCGGCCCGCGTGGCTGCGCGGAGGGCGGGGTGTGCGTACACACAAAGGTCGCGGCAGTCGCGGCACTCGAGGCTCGCCGCTCTATCACTCGCGCGACGACCCTCGAACAGGCAACATGTCTCCACGAGTCGCTCCGCATTACTTTTTACGAAACGCGATTGTTTTGTCAATTTATTACAATTAGCATTTTTAAGCACATCGTGCCAATGACTTTCTATTGAAACCGATAGGTACTTCGCGCGATTTTGATTTATCTCAAATAAGAACAATTTAAAACAGGCATTACAATATACTGTTTTATCGTAGTATTCGCGATTATTTAATTTATTTTTTTAATATCTACCTCGGTTTTACGATGCTATATCTCATGTCGCGCATTGAAATTTTCATTGATTCAAATGCGATTTTTTAATATTTCGGATTTAAAATGCAATTTCTTAATATACAATTATTCCCTACGAACAATTGACAAATCTATTAGTCTGTACGATTCACGACCTGCGATTGATGACTTGTAATGCGTATCGAAATAACGGCTTTTAATAGTTTTTCGCGAGATCTATAAAGAAAGAATCGATATGATAGATAATGTGAATTATAAATTATTGATTTGTTGCATTAAATGTGGGCGATAATTAAACTTTCATTGATTAAATTCTATAAGAATTTAAGCTTAAGAGAAAGATTTTTTCGAAAACCGTATAATTATTTTACGCGTGTAACAAATTACTTGAATATTATTTAAGAGCTTTGATAGAATAACAACGGAGGATCAAGGAAAAAAGAATGCGAAGATTTATCTCGAATGGAGAGCCAAATTAAGCGACGCGATCATTCGGGGATATCGTACAAAGTGTTGCGCGATCGTTGCATTATAATAATCGTTTCGGGAGTGTCGCACAAAGTATCGCGCGATCGTTGCATTATGGCAACCGCGTTTCGGGAATGCCGTATAAAGTATCGCGCGATTGAAATACCCGCGTATTGTGAATGTGTGCCAGGAGCCCAAATGATCTGAGAGGAGGAGCAGGTCTGGAAGGCATCAGAGGCGACGGCGGAACAACTTTAGGGTAAGTTATTTACTTTTTATATATTATTTGCTGATTTAATTGTGATTATTATCTCTTATTTCTTAATATTCCTTATTTTTTATTTGAATATTCTATTTCGATTTAAATAAACAGTAGGACAAAGAAACTTTTAGTCGTAAAGTTAAAAAAGATCTTATAGGTACTTAAGAGAGATTTTTTTAAAAATTGTACAATTATTTTAAATATTTGCTTAAAGTATGAATATAAAATTTAACGAGCAAAGTAGATATTCTTTAAAATATTAATTATTTTAAGCGTTGCTATAATTTTGATTTTATATTTGCTTGTTACAGGATCATCGTAGCGACTCCGCTGTTGCACATCGGTCGGTGAGTGATAAGTATATTTTTATAGTTTAGGTAACGGATCTATGACAATTACGTCAAATATATAGCAGAGATGCTTGCGTAAAGTTACCGCAATACATGCATTATTATGTATATCACATTTCATAGATCCGTTACCTCAATATATTGACTGGAACAGATTAGGATTTGACATTTAATCCTGGATAAATCATATATATTGATTTATTATGCATTCTATCATGGAACAAATACAATTAATGTATATAGAATTAAACGAAAATGAGATGATCAAAATATGAATAGATCTAATAAATAGGTAAATACAATTACGTATGCATGTATTAATAGTATTCCATTGATAGAATAAAATTCGCAATATTTGTTACTAACAATAAGTAACAAATACTTTATTTTTTTCTCCCATTTGTGTTCTCTTCCCAAATATTTTCCAGGATTAAATGTTACATAAATTGATGCAAAAATGTAAAATGTATCATACTTACGGATGTTTTTAGCAAGCATACATAAGAATTAAAATTATATAAACTGTTTAAGAAAATCCTTTATGTATATTCACGATCATTAGTTGAAATTATTTGTTTTTATAACACGCCAATTTTAACCTAAACTTTCCTAGTCTGTAGATATATACAGATAACTGGTTCTTGTACCAGTTAAAGCGATATGACGTGAGATCTAATAAATGTTATCTCGTAAAACAGAAAAATTTTGTGTAGCGATTATTTTAAAGTTCAATTTCGTGTAATTTAATGTAAATATTTGATTTTGAAAAATATAATTATAATAACGTGATAGTATAGCAAAATTCGTATTGTATTCGCTCGAGTGTACGAAATATTCACATTAGCATAATGTTGTGCGGGAAATTTATTATTCCTTTTGGATCTCACGTCATTAATTTTTTATTTTTCACCCTTTTGAGGTGAGATTCGATATTCGAAACGATAAATCGAAAATATGGGCCTTCTCAGTTCGCGTTTAATTTTCACTCACTTTCTTCGCATTGTTATTAAAGTCCTACATGCCATTTAAAGTAAAGTTTCTATCATTCGCGAAAAGTAATTGAGTTTATACGGATTATACGCGGTTGATTAAGATCTTTTTTCAACATTAAAAACTTTTGATTAATTAATATTTCTTTTATTTTTAATCAAAGATGTTATAGCGTGTAAATTACAGTATATATAAGATAAATAATATATTTCAGACGTTAGTAAATCTGTATTTAATTAATTTAATTGCTATAAATGGCCCTTCGCGACGCGGTCGTGTTTCGCGGAATGTGAGAGCGTAAAATCATTACGCTCATCTGCTGGCTACGAGCGGCCGGCAATGAAAGGAGTATTTCTCCATTTTGTCTCTGGCTATGCCGCCAGTGTGGATTTGGCGAGAGAAGAAAATCTACAAGGTAGGTTGTTGCCCAACACCACCAATATAGGTATTATATATGTACAATGTTCGTGCAGGTAAGACTGCGCATTCTTGCACATATGTGCATGTTATCGGAGACAGAAACGTGACGTCTCCATGTTAATAATTATTAACCACAAACTTAAAATCTTTCTTAAACTTAATCTCGGGTAATCGCGGTCGCGACTAATTAACACTAATAAACTAAATAAAAAATAAAGTAAATAAACTAATAAATACGGGTGGGAAGAAATATATGTGATGAGTTAGGTAAATATTATAAGAATATAATTAGGAATATCAGGGAACATATAGGTAGGAAATACATATATAAACATTATATAAAATATAAAAGTTCGGGTAGGTAGGGACACGGAGGGATTAGTTATATAGAATAATTACGTAATAAATTCAAATTATGTAAATCTTAAGTATATATTGTAGTTATGTAACATTATATAGAATATTATATTATTTTAATTATCATATTACTAATTATGTAGTAAATTTTTAATTTATTACAAGGTACGTAATTTTGGAGTACCTATATTATAACTATGTAATATTATATAATGTTATTTAATTATATGTAATATTAATTATAATTTAATTATAATTAATATTACATATAATTAAACAATGAAAATTTGTAAGAAAGATTGTAATAAAATTGAAATTATGTGATACAAATTATGTGTTACTAATGCCAGATATATTGCACAAAATCGACAGAAGACGTACGATAATGTCGATAATACAAAAATCGCTAAATTAGCGCGTTTAATAAGTTTTTTATAATTTTTTAGAATATTTATCAATTTATCTTTGTTCAAAATTTTGCGTAACTAAGATTATCGTCAATTATTATAAATTTATCAATTTTATAAACAAAGTTTGAATGCTAAATCAACGATCAAGTAATAGCTTCTCGCTCGCAAAATTTGAGATATTAACACTTGGGAATTTGAATCTTACAAAATTGCGATTTGATTTTTCAAAATTATTTTAAAATTCGTGATATGAAATGATCACAATTCGTTATTAATCGGAATACGCGATATGGTAAAATGCGATCGCTATCTAAGTTTTTATCGTTGCCCTTCGCGTCAGGTGGACGTTAAGAAATACGTTCGTACCGGTGGGGAGTCGTAGCGATTTTCAACGTGGAGAGTAATTTAATTTGGTGCCCCGTTGAAGATTGAAGACCCCTGTTGCAGAACCAGAATTAATCTCTAATTTTCTTCTATCTCGGATTCCCTGAAAGCAGTGGTTTCGGTGCGAGTACGCGATGTCGATTCGCGAAATTAAATAGAACATTTTAAGAGATCTTATTATTCTCAATAAATATTCTCTCATTAACGTTAATATTATATCAGTCATGCTTCTGTCATCAGTTTTTAATAAGATAAATATATATCATATATATTTTAATTATAAGAAAGAAATGTACTTTAATAATGGGAGAATATTTCAATAGTGTAACCATACGGAATGCAATGATTTGAAAACAATCGTCGTTAACTCGCTGCCGAAATGACCGCTATCGGGGAGCAATCCGGAAGATCTGGGATTCATTCCTTCCTGCAGCGGGGGCCCTCGACGTACAACGGGCTTAATTTTTTAAATATTCTTTTGATTTCATGGGGCTCGGTAAATCAGGGTATATTGAGCTCACTTTCCATCTTGAGAATCGTTCTTCTCTACGTCGGCAACTGACGGGCGTATCACCCGGCGGAAGAACTTGCTCTGATCAAACCGTTGGATCAGTTATCCCTTTTCTAAACACGATGGTAACGTGTTTTTTCCTGCAATTTTTTTATTTGATAGTTGACTTGCACCTCAAAATTTTTCATATTTTTTCCATAAAGAAAATTTAATAATAGAAAATTAATTGTTATTTTTTGAAATATTTACAATTGTTAAATACTCATTCTAAAATATAAATTTTTGTATTTTTATATTTATTTCGAACGCCTTCGTGTAATCTGGCATCAGTAAAAAAACTTAAATGTTATTGTAATAAGTAAATTGTAATTATAGATTTTTATATATTGTAAATTCTATAAAAAATAAAAAATAATAAAAAAGCACATATTCAAAGAAAAGAGGACCGCCGATTAAAGTTGGCGGGGGTGGTGGAGGACCTCTACAGGTTGATCCATTTTTATCGGACGGAATTTTAGCTAGAATTGCAAGTATTAAGTATTTAGTATAACTCAATTTTTTGTTAGAAAAATCTAGGCCATTGGAAAAAGGTACGTTAATCTAAATAATTACCAAAATCTCTTTAATGCCAACTATGTCCGAAAAAAGCGGAACAGCCTACATAATAATTGTTTTGTCTTATATAAATTTTAAATATTTTTATGTAATTTTACCTAAATTATTGCAGATGTACGAGTAATAAAAGTGTATTTTACAATTTTACATGTTCATAATTTTTAATGCAAAATAAATTCTATAAAAAATTATTAATATAATAAAAAAATAAAAAATAAAGCATTTTCAAAAAAAAGAGGGCCGCTGATTTGAATCGGCGGGGGTGGTGGAGGGCCTCTCTGTGCATAAATTTTAATTCAAAATAAATTGTATAAAAAATAATTAATAATAAACAAATAAAAATAAAGATTTCAAAAAGAGGACCAATAATTGGAATCGGCGGGAGTGGTGGAGGGCGTATATAGATTGACTTATTTTTATTGGACGGAATTTTAGTTAAAATTGAAAGTGTAACTTTAAAAAAAATTTCATTAGAAATATCTAGGCCGAGTTTAGCCAAAGTATGTATCTACATTCAATTGCAAACATGTCCGATAAAAGCGGGTCCTTTAATAACAGTATAAAGTTATACACAGCAATATAATTAATAATTATATTAACAAGTTAGTAACATATAATGTAAATATAACTGATTAAATTAATGAAAGAGATGCCTTCTTTTTTAAATAAAGAAAAGAGATGGTTCTTTTCGGAAGAGAACCATAAAATCGTGTACATTACCTACGGGATTCATTGACATTGGCTACATAGTTCAATGTCCACATTTTATGAACATAGAGGCGCTTTAAATAATGTAACAGCTAAATGTATGTACTAGTGCACTGACAGTTAGTAAAAGAGCATTTCGTGAACTTTGACTTACCCTTCGGATAAATCGTTGTTTGCGGATACGCTTCCCGTGCTGAGTCCTAGGTGGCAGTTCGTCTTTTTCATAGCGGCGCACGGGAAAACATATGGCGTCTCTTTTGGTGACGAAGCTGTCTCCGGCCTTTCGAATTCGGCCAATTCTGGGAAGTGCCGCCTGTTTGCTCACGCGGAATTGCAAAAACTAATAGCGTTTTCCATTGGAAAGAACTCGCAGCACTGAGTACAATTTTATTGTTATAATATAAAAATCAGTTTACATATTTTCAGTGTTTAATGTTCTACTGGCAAAAATTTGTCAATTTAAGCACAGTAGAACATTAAACACTGAAAATATATGAACTGATTTTTATATTACAACAATAAAATTGCACTCAGTGCTGCGAGTTTTTCCCAATGGAAAACGCTATAAGTTAGCGGAAAAGCACTCACGGCGTAGTTTTTGAACGGATAATGTCGACGGTGTAATTTTGCGTAATATGTACACGTACGGTAACCCTATTTTTTATTACTTATCGATTCATTCGTTACGGTAGCTATAATATCTTCTCTTTAATTTTTCTAGCATTACTGATTTCAACGGTAAAATATGTCACGCTGTTATTTCTGTTTGTTTATTAATTATCACACATGTGTGTTCTTTTATATTATACATATGTATAATTACAACTAAAGATATGTGCCATCGAAAGACTTAATTATTATTATTTACAATGAGAAAAAAGATAGGACAAAGGAGCAGGAGAAAGAAGAGAGAAAAATTATGTGGTAATATTATTTATTATTTATTCGTGAAGTTTATTACGTATATTTCAAGTGCTTTGTTGAACATTGTCGCGTTGCGTTCACCCTGTAACCTAGCAACCGCGGAAACCGGACTTGCATCTCTGTAATCGCGCCGATAGTAGCAATATATATTCTTCCAACAGATTTGAACTAATTTGAAAAAAATATCGGCGTGTTCTCTTTTCGTTGCCATGTAATCGAGAGTCGAAATACATTTCTCGTTGAACGAGCGAACGAGCTATTTACGCGTCTTTTCGAGCGAGACGCGACTTACGTCATTTGTATCGCAGCGAGCGATAAGCGTCCCGCGTGTCGCGCGACACGGCTCGCATGTCTCGTTACCTGCGTTTCACCCCTATGTCCTACATGCAAACGCCTTCATACGTCATTTATGGTACTTTATACAACTTACAACGTCGAGCGCGTCCGCGTACGGCCACTTTGCGCTTACTGCCGCGACCACCGCGCGGAGCGAACAGAAATAAAAAAACCAAACGATTTTTTTCTTAATTGCAGCGAGATCATATCATCACTTTACGGCACGCATTAAGGGTCGTAATTTGACATGAGTAGCTCTGCCAAAGATATCGCCGATACACACATTCTCTCTCTCTCTTTCTCTCTTTCTCTCTTTCTCTCACGTATTTTGTATTGTTAGCATATAACAATAAAATAATAACAAACTCATATACAGCGTTATATGACGGCGCGATGCTTATCTTAATTAAACAAAATTTTGCAAAACGTATTATTTTTATTTCACAATTTGCATCGCTTTATTATTTTTAAAATCGTACCTACTTGTTTTTTAATTCGCTGCTAGCTTAAATTGTGATAATATAAATTTTATTTGCAGTGTCACTGTTTTACGCATGTATAAATAAATTTAAACAAGATATACGGGATTGATAAACAATATCGATATGATATACACGATTCAAAACTTCGTGCATTAAATATAGGATATAATTTTCTCTTTATATATTTTTACAGACATCTTATAGATCCATACAAACATTCATTATTTATTGTTATAGATTTATACTAGATTTTATTGAGTCTATAGACATTTATTATATCTTTCATAAATCGATGGTCGGTATCGTTGACGTTATCGACCTACTTAAGTCTCATTATTTCGTGTGTACGTGTGCTTGCAGATGACGCCAGTATGGACAATACGTGGGAGCGCGCTTGATTCGTTCGAAACGTAAAACGTAACGCGCAGCAACGTGTAAAGTGAATCAGTGAATGAGATCGCGAAAAAACGCGAGTCGCGTCCGTATACAAGTATTCGCGTTCGAGAGTGATAGATAAATGTGATAACAAGCCCGACAAACTTCTCTCGAGTGCCGCGCGTCTTCGCCTTTACGCGCCGTGTCGGAAGAGGAAAAGTTAACCTTCCGCGCTACGTGACGCAACGGGAGCATCGTCACGGGAGGATGAGGAAAGAGGCGCGCAGATGCCGGATGAATACAAGGATGGACGGAGGGGGGGTAAGTACCTCCCTTAAATAATATAAAATTCAGAGGAAGTTGATAAGCCGGGGGCGCGCGTTCGAACTTTTCACTCGGCGCCTTCCATTTCTTATTATAATGAATGCATATCGGCTTAGCCGCGGCTAAGAGGGACGGCCGTTGAGAACCCTTTTTTGGCGCTCGAGCTTGAGCGTCTCTCGCGTTAGATAGAAAGCGGAAGAGTCCGCATATCTCTCGTGATCACTCGTGATAGACCGAGAGCACCAGTGGTGCTCTCTGATTCGAACGCCAATTTTGAACCTGGGCGAACGCTTGATATACCTATTTATAATATGTGATAATTGAATGTGTCGCGAGTAGCGGGGGGCGTTATACTGGCATACTGCATTTTCACGAATTGATTCAATATATTCGGCATGTTCGTTTTTAAACCGCAATTTATCAGTCTAATGTCCATTTCTACCAAATGTAGATTAACTTTAATCTTGGCTTAATTTACTTTCTGTCTTTTCTAATTTTCAGAACTAGAAAAGGATGAAAGGTAAGTTAAACCGCGAGATTAAAGTTAATCCGCATTGGTAGAAATGGGCATAAGTCGCAGCGTGATAATTACTATATATATATAATTTGAAAGATCCGTTGCGATAAAAATTTTTAATTTTTATATAAGGATGAGCGAAATTTCCCATGCTGAGAAATTTTTTTATTATTAATCGATTATTGGATTTCGATAGGAAATTTTTCCGGTCAAATTCGGCGCTTTATAGTTTCACATAAATTTCATCACGTTCGGTGACCAATTCTCTCTCTCTCTTTTTATCTTTTTCTACTGGTAAAAGTTACAGGAGAGGGTTGGTCTTCAACAAGTTTAATTCGAAATGTCAGTGCCAGATTGCGTTCGTCGAACCACATGTTGCCAACTGACTTCCCGCAAAGCCGCGCACACCCGCGCGTAACATACCGCCGAATATTCCCGCTACTATTATTACTATCCGCGCGGCTATGCCGCACTGTTCGAAAAGGGACGGTTGTTGATTTCCATCCGCGGCGCAGTCTCGATATTTAGGTATTTGAACAAAAATATCATGGATCGCATCGCAATATGATGAAATCTGATATCGGGAAAGGAAAAATTGCGTGCAAAAATTTGCAATCAATCTTCTTACAATTAGTTTTCGGCCGATCGAGATACGCGTCGTGAGTGTCGTGACTAATCCTTTCAGAATATACATATATGTATAATAAAGTAAGAGACAAAGAAATATTTTATAGAAAAATATTTATTAATTTCGACAACGATTGGCTAGCTAAAGGATGTTAATTAAAATTTAGAATTTATTGCGAAAAATATTACCCCAGCCAGGGTTTGAACCTGGAACCTCCCGCTCTCCGTGCAGGCGTCGTCCCAATATTTTCTATACTATTCTATAGCTATGATATATCTTTCCTTCAATTGTTCTCCTTGAAGAAAAAGAAACGTTTTCAAATTAGTGCACGCTTTCATTCTTGTGCCGATTTTTCTTTGAAATTCTCAACAAAGGTTTGAAAGAATTCATTGTACAATTTGCTTTTAAATCACATCTTCGTAGACTCGATTCGATATGGATTTTAAAATTTGTACAAAGGTGGATGCTTCTAAGCTTAAAGAAATGCCCATTGAGAAAACGCGCGATCAAGTTACGTGAATTCGTTTAATGGAATTAGCGGAAGTAGAGAATTATGCCGTAAACTTCCAAGCGCGGGCGTAAAGCCTAACCGCATCGCTTTATTAACAGGGAGGAAGAAAATAAAAGCCGAGGAGACAAATGGCCTTTGGTATCATTAAATCATCCCGAAAAACTTAGTAATTTAATAAGCAATTTCATGTAAATTTTGAGGTCGTTACGGTAATGGCTTGCTGCTGGCCGAGATTTTCGGGCATTTTAAGATCCGCACAATATTGATATCGCGATACGTATATATAATTTTAATTCGTATTAAATATGAGATGTGTCTGTTTCATAGCAATGCTGTCACCTACTGTTTTCGAAATAAGTATTCGTAAAAAAATGTCGATATGTAAATGGCTTTGAATGAAGAAATTGTTTCTTTTTCATACACAGAAAAAAAAGAAGTGTCACATCAAAATTTATATACGCAAAATGCTCGTATCGCAACAATCTATGATCTTATAAAAATTTTAACTTTTCATTTCAACTTTTCATTTCAACTTTTTTATTTTGGTTGAACTATATATAAAGTACTTCATTCAAGCAAGTTTTTTTCGTTTAACGGAATATAATCTCATTTCAAGATTTCCATGTTAAACTGAAGATATTTTCAAATCAAGAATATTCTTTCTTTCTGTACAGACGATAATAGGAAATAGTCATTGTGTGAAACAGATAATCATATACATTATCTTTATGCCCGTCTCGTAATACTATATCTGTTTTTTATACTTATTTCTCCTGATGGCACTCCTCGAGATCATGACGGGAATTGGTAAGCTTAAGGACGTCTCGATGAAGCGAGATGAAGCCACGTTGATTCCACGTTTTATCCCGAGAAATCGTCGATCGATCATCCGTCGCTCTTCCCTAAAGACGCGTCTTTAGTGTACACACATGCACGTGCAGTGGATACGTCAGCAAATCCGTGTGTATCCATACGTACGTTGCAATCCACACGTGAATCGCCGTTGACGTGTTTCGTTACACGATCGGAATATCTTAAAGCGCTTCGGCCGTAGAAGCGATATTATCGTATTCTATATCTTTCGAGAGCTATTAAAATAGATAGACATCGCATCATTTTTACCTCCTAATTTATTCGTTGCGTAATTTCCAAAGTAAACCAGGTATATCTTGATCTTGATTTATTTATAAAAAAATATTTGCAAAAAAGAGAGAGAGAGGAGTACCTATATCGTGAGATTACTCTAAATATCTAAGGTACCTATATACACGTTTAAAAATTAAATGAAATTAAACCAATTATATCTTGAATTAAATAACCTTTTCGTTATTTTCAACTACCATGTGTGTAAAAATTTATTATTTTAACACAAAACGGTATTACTTTAACTTCATTTGGTTTAGTTAAATTAACATTATTTTATTTAAATTAACATTGGTTTAGTTAAATTAACATATTGAATAGGAGCAGAATGGCGACTTATAGGAATTATAAATAACTGATTGAGCATAATTTGTAACTACGAGTTTAACAGTGTAGTAAAAGTAAAAGAATTAAATGAGATCGTGTTTGAAAGGCATTTAGCGATGGACACGCGACGAAAATAACGGCTCAAGGTGTTAACGCGGTATTTTCGCGGGATTTATCTGGAAATCGGTAGTATCTGCTCGAAGATAGGAGGCTTGTAGATATTTATTCGCCTCACGGCGCGCCGGCAACCCGCGACATCGTCGCGGTGCTTTCAAAAGCTCAGAAAGCGTGATACGCTCGGGACTACGGTATTATATGCGCACCTCGTGTTTCGTGTACATATGTATACACATATATAGATATTATACATATATATATGTTTTATATATATATACATATTTTTATATTTTATATATATATATATATATATATTTTTTTTTTATATTTTATATATATGCTTGTTTGAACGCGAAAGAGGGGAAGAAAGAGACGTGCCCACCGTATACGTATATGCATATATGTATATACGGGGAGGACACAGCGCGGCTCTTTGCGCAACCCCGAAAGCAATATATCGATGTTTAGCAACCAATAAACGGATCACTCAAAGAGGGCTTTTACCGTAAAGCGCCGGGTGCTTCGTCGACGTTCCCGTTCCTTCCTGCATCGTATAACAAACACACACAGACATCGGAGCATACATTGCATCCGCGCGTGTGTTGCGTATGTGTGCGTATCCTACGTATGTGCTCGCCAATGTACGTATACGTTTAACGGTGCCAGACGAAGTACGGCGCTTTTACGGCTCAAAGTAAACGCATTTATAGAGTCGTTCGCCAGCAGCCGCGATGCGTGGCGTCGCGTCGGTGTAACCTCGCGACTGACCATTTAACGTCGCTTTTATGATAATGTTATCAATAGCGTAGTCCTGTTCTCCTTCGTGCGACTCGTTTCTTTCTCTTTCTCCCGGCTCACCGCGCTTATTTACAGCCCACGTTTATCGTTCACCTGTATCGCCGAGAGTGCCGTCTGGAGAGATCTTCGGCGTTAATTGGACACAAAAGCCTGCGGATCGCACCGTAACGGTGCGATCGCCATGTAGAAAAACGCACCTGATGCGAGAGTTACTTAGCCGACTAATGCCCTGACGCGAATACATTAGAGCGTTATAGATATACGTTAACAGCGCAAAAATCGGAATGCGTGTTTCTTAACGACGCTCCGTCGCACGACGCCGCGTTATTTTTACGATTGCCTTTCATAGCGGATGTATTGTCGCGTTTTACAGTGGGTATTATTACTAAAAATGCGGTTAAAAATTTTTTACTATTTCGGCATTTGTCTTCTTCAGTGTTTTGTTCAATCGTTGCAAGAAGCCATCGTATTGAGGATACTTCTGTTAGATTCGATTTTCTCACATTTCTCCATAACTGCCGATAAAAAGCCGGTTAAAGAAACCGGCTTTTTAGAGGAAAATATCGGGGAACTCCAGAAGACAAGAGTGGTGTTCTTAAAGGTGCTCTTATATTGTTGTCGGCATCGCGATGTCACTCGCAGCGCCTTCATAATTCTTTTCGTAAGTGGAGAAACAGTTGTGGCAACTGGCGGAAAGTGCCTTGAAGTGGAAGCTGCGATCTCGGTCTCGTCTTTTATATACCTCCGCTCGCGTCTTACCAACTTTTTGAACGATTATATAATTTCGTCTATTTTATTATCTACTGTATGTAGAAAATTGCTCATTGAAAAGATAACGCTTTGATATAAATTTTCTTCGACCACAACAACGGCAATTAAACTAATTTAGGTAATTTTTTCGTTATTATTTTATATCATCGCATTTTTTATTCTGTAATTAAACGTGCGTAGTAATTTTCATGCTCTCTCTTTCTCTCTCCTTCTGTCTACGATTCATTTTTTCATAATCTTATGATTTTTACGGTCTTTTTCTACCTCGGTGGAATTTTTGCACAAAATATGTCGAAAGTGTAATTTTTAATGTCAAATCTCTTGATAGTTTTAAATGTTAAATGACATTTTTGTAAAAATAAGATAACTTAAAGTAAATATTACAATATATGAGTATATCATACATAATTGGCAATAAACAGAGAGAACACGGAAAAATATTTTATTAATTCATTAAAAGAATATCGATTATCCATTGACTTTCGGAGGAGAACAAGTTATATTATCACGAGGTTACAAACAATTATGCATATGAGTAAATGTGTGTACAAGGGGATTTATAAAAACTGAAAAATTCTATTCGCATTATCCCAAAATGTGTGTGAAAGCTACACACAGGTCGCTTTTCTTTCTTCCGTAATATCTTACCACCATCATCAGCCCTTCGAGCTTCCTCGAAATCCCAGAAAGCGGAGAAAAAGCTGGATCATTGTGACGCGAATCGGAGATGCTTCCTGGAGAGATGTTCGCAAGAAAAGGGAAGGACGGACCGGATGGAGAGCGACAAGCGAGGTCGTCGTGGGGTTGGCAGAGGGTGGAATATACGAAATAGCTGGACATCCGACCGTCGGCGGCGATGGTGAACCCTGGCGACCGGTGGGCAGCGGCCTTGATGTATACGTGCGTATGTGTACGGGGTTGGAAAAGTCGGGGTTTCGTGTACATTGAGGACGGGCTCGCGCGCGCGTGTACGTCGCGCACAGGACACGCCGGATTTCGGGGGGCAGAATCCTTGAAAAGCCGAGACCAGAACGCCATTGGCCGCCGACAGAGCCCCGCGTCCCCCTGCTCGGCCAATCCCGCCGCGAGCTGATAACGGCGGCGGTTCTTCTCTCCGCCTTCCGCCTCCTCAAGACGCTACGATTTCGCGCACTATATCAAAGAGAGGCGTACGTATGTATGTACATATATACATATATATATGTATGCCCATCAGCGACTATATCGTGTCCGTTATGCCACCTCTCTCCTTCACGGAGATCGACCATCTTCTTTTTCTCCGTTGAGAAAATTTCCCGGCTCGCATCCCGCTTGTTCCCTCTCGATGGATGCTGGAGATCGTTCGTTCGTCCGTTTCCCGACGTTCGCTTTTGATATTGGCGGCCAATAGCTCGACGGAATTGCTCACGCCGCGTGTGGTAACTCGCGGGAATAACGAGTTTATTCGGGGCAAGAAGATCCTTAGAGGGATGGTATTCGGGGGATATTGCGGCTCTTCGACACGTTTCGGTTGTGACTCTGGCTACTAACATAATGAAAACGTACTTGGATCGACATTTTTTTGCAAAACTTCCACCTAAGTAGGAAAATACCGTAAAATCATAAGATTCTAAAAAAAAATCATCGTAGACAGAAAGAAAGAGAGAGCGCGCATGAAAATCTCCTCCAATCACATTAGATTCTCATATTAAATTCGCGATTCTTTGAAGAATTTAAATTTTAAATTATAAATTATAGCATTTTCTTTTCTTAATTATAATTATAATTAAAAAAAGAAAATGCTATATGGTGAACCCTGCTGTAGTAGAGAATTTTTCTTTTTTTAATTATAATTATAATTAAAAAAGGAAAATGCTATATAAAATATAAATATACTATATTAAAATATATTTTACATATTTTTCTATTTTATTTTAAGATACATCTATATTTTCCTAAATTCGAGAAAGAAAATTAAAAGTGGAAAGATAGAAGATAATTTGATTAGGAAAAGATTTGGAACTCATTCTAAATTATCCGGGTCTATTTCTGAACTGATAGATGATTACTGAAAACACACGAAGCAAAACACTTTTTCATCGAACAATTGTTGTGAAATTATGCAGGTTTCTTAAGCAACGGGCAAAGTTCTTTTGGTAAGAGCGGTATGAAAAGAAGTTTTACTCGATTTCTATCTTGCCAAAGTTGTGTGCGAGGTGACGCAGGTGCCGATCTTAATTTTTTCGCCCGTGCGTAAGTATAAGAGGAGAAGCACTATAGAGAGAGTTATTTTACGCCGGTGCACGGTTATTTTTTTCATAGCGTAAAAGGCGTAAACAATAGTGATGTTTTGTTTGATCTTTGCTAACAGCTATAACTTCTCTGTCTGTAAGTATATTTTGCTTATTTACAGTCACAATTTTCCATGAATTATTCATATCGCCTGTATTCGTTTCATTCGGGCTTATATACATTTATAAAAGAATTATTGTCTATATAATCTATATGTAAAAGAGATGTTATTTATTAAAAAATTACTTCGATGACATCGGAGTTCAGATTTCTACGAGGATATTTCAGTATCTTGTGAAACTTTAGTCGGTGGATCGGTGCTCTTTTGCACTTCCCAGCTCGAGTCGCGCACGAAGTAGTAGAGAATTAGAAATGATAGAGTAGTAGTCTGCAGTAGACATAGTTTGGCTTCGTGTATAGGTATTGTTTCTTGGAACGAACGACAACGGCTTTTGAGTCGTGTAAGGTACATCGCAAGTGGTTTAATGGGGTTGCGTATGGCTGACAAGATAGAGGATGACGATAAGGGTCCCTTCTCCGGGGGCTTCCGTAGGAGGGAGGAGGGAGGGTGCGTGACCGTACGGAATGCCGCGTGACGCGTGTAATAACCGTAGCCGCGCGGTCTCTCCGCGCGGCACGCAGCCTGCACACGAGGACTAAGTGTATACTTACTCGTATATACTTACGTGCGGAGCGCGCTGCCCCAGGTTGCACGGCAGGTGCCGCCGAGGATTCTAAAACGATCACGTTGGCGAAGGGAAGCGAGCCGATCAGGCCCGTAGCTACGGCGAAATAAATAGTGACAAAGAATAAGCAAAATGTATTTTGAGCGATTTTTTCGGCATAGGAAAAAGAAATCATGTATAGGAAATACGCAAAAGAATGGGGTCATTTTAGGATCTTATTTGTATATATTAATAACCGTTAAGGTGATATTATTTTAATGTGCGTGATTGTGCAAAAACATATTTTTTTAAAAGGATTTTGCAACTGAAATCATTTCTAATATATAAAACAATATTAGACTATATGTAACATTATATTATATTAGACTCTTTTATTTTAATTCTCTAGTATAATAGATACCTACTAATAATACATTAGAATAAAAAAATCCAAAATTACTATTTTTGACTTTAACAAGGATATAAAATCGAGTTTCCATAAGAATCTAAAAATTCTAAGTACGCCACTGTAAACGAGAAAGAAAGGGGAGGTTCTTTGATGTCGGCTTTTGTCGGCCGACTAGCGTTAATATTATCTTTTTATCCCGTACTTGATTAATGTTCCGAGGCTGACATATGTTTTTGGCAGCATTTTTTATCAGCGTGTGGAAATACGTATTCCGATTAATTTGATCTGCGGATTAGCGAGTACGCCGCGGTTATTGCCTAAAGATCGTGGGGTTTTTGCTGGAAGATAAGAACCCTCAGTGAGTTGGAATATTTATTTATTGTTCGAGCGAAGCGCAAGATACTTTGCTAAACTCGATCGTGGAACAGAAGTTGCACGAAGAATAAATTCGTTTCTCGAAGTTAAGAATATCCTCCTGCGGTTGCCTGCTGATTATCGCCTTTCCGGCTTTTCTCCATTTCCTGGTCGCTATCTCCTGCAACAGAAATTTAACCGTTCATGTTTAATAGTTAAATGCGAAGCATTCTACAAAAGTTTTGAAAAAGACCTGGTAGTAATGTAATATATCAGAATTTTTTTATGTGTAATCGAGTAGCGAACTTATATTAGTTGATATAAAAAAAGATAGAAGTATTAGAAAGATGTAGGATATAAATAGAAATCAAGTATCAAATGTAATTCTGACATTTTATAAAAAAAATCACAGTATTGCGGCGTCTATTATTGAATCTCATTTTCTCTCTTGGTGGAAAGTGGATTCAAGTCGTCGTAATTTCAAGGCGGAAGCGGAACGCGCACGTCACGGTAGGACGGCGATAATAACGATAACGTATTGTTGTCGCATTCGGCCCCGCGTAAATCGACGTGGATATTTTACGGCAGCGCGAGCAGATTACAGGCTCAATTAGCATGAGGACTACATAATTAATAACTTGATTAATGCGCCGAAGCGGAACGTCTGTGCATTCGTGCTCGTCAGGTCCGGGTCCGGCCTGCCGCGGCCCGCCGACTCGCGTTTGCGCCGGCATGCGGCAGTCGATTGCGTCGTAATCGATTACTGCGTCGTATAATGTCGCTGCCGATCGCTTACCGCTCATCGCATCGGCACGGCTCGCTTACGTTTATGTGTGTTTAGGCCTATTGCCGCAGGGCAAAACTCATTAGCGCGTCATTTCATGTTCCGGAAGGGAAGTTGGACCGGCTGGTGATCGGCCCGCGTACCGGTTAGCCATTAATTCCGGTCAATTGTCAGGTATCCCGTCGAAAATCTGACAATATTGAATGTCACAGTCCGTCGTAGATGTCTATCAGCTACGCATTATGCGTTTTGAATTCTCGAAACGACGGCCGCAAGGATCGTTAGTGAACGAGTATAAACGTCTTCATGAAATCTAAAAGATGTTGTTTTCACGATTTAATTTACTTTTGTTAAGTTTAATAAATAAGAAACTTTAAACAAGTATGTAGGTATATAGCTAAAATTCCTAAAAAAGCTTATCGTATCTTCTACAACGAAATTTCACGATTTGAAATGTAGAGATACAGGATAAAATCCGGTGTAATTGCTTATCTAAATATTAATTATCTCCTCTTGGGATCTCGTCAGCATGAGAACTGGCGTGATTTCGTTTTCGTGGGACCGTAGGTCGAATCGAACATCACCGTGCCTTACGTTCTTCCAAAAACAACGCTTTTTCCTAATGTACCCACCCGGCCGCGGCACAGACGCGGCAAATTAGAAAAACGAGCTACTTCCTTATACAGGTAGTCCGTGGTGGTATATCGAACATTTATCAGCGGCGAAGACGGAGAGGCTGATCTCGAAAGACAAGCGCGATTGAGTTACGTTGATTTTATTCCGCATTATTCCACCCAGGAATCGCTCCTTGGCCGAATCAGTTTTATTTTCCGGATTGCCGATATATACGCGCGTCGAACGGCAGCTCGCTGGCTGGCTCGCTGGCTGGCACGCCGGGATTAACGTCATTGCGGTTTTTAAGCAGGCAATTTCCTAATTCGGTGCCCGGGGATCCCTGATTTATCGCGCTTTTGCCAGTTATTCCGTACTGCCGGTGATTTACGACAGAGTTCCGTCTCCGCCCCGCTACTTCTTCTTCCTTTTCCTCTTCTGCTTCTTCTGCCGCGACCGTCCGCCGACGACGACGTGTCCTCTTCTTCTCGCTCCTCTCTTCTTGTACGCGATCGAGCTCAGAGGGTGCATCTCGAAGTTGTATCACGCCAAGTTTTGTGAAAAGTCCTCGTTTTTCCTCGAGGATGATGCAAAAGATCGCGGAACTTTGATTTGAAGTGAATGAAGTTGGAGGGTGAGATTGCGACGAAATCAGCTTGTGCACAGGATTTGTGTCCCGACAATTGCGATTTCGGATAATAATAGGACTGATTATTTGCGGTAATCTGAACGTGAAATTTATTTCTTATAATTCTTTTTAAATTTTCTTAAATTTCATAGCATGCAATATGAGGGAGACACAAGTGGAAAATAATTCCATACGTGACACTTCAATCTTTTATCCCGTCGAAATAAAAAAAGTACAGGAAAGATTATTTATTTATGTGAGATTAGACAGAATCTAGGCTCTTTTAATTGCGAATAAAATAATTAACTATTGTAACTATTGTAACATTAAGAACTGCTCTGATCTCATTTTTCTCCTTCATTAAAAGAAGCATCTACATATAAAACCGTGACTTCTTTTTTCCGTGCGGCACACAGTGCATCGCGTTTTTACCTGCGTTTCGTGCCAGGACAAACAACATTACCGTTACTTGGAAGTTAATTGGATAATTAATTGGCAGTAGTTAGTAACGAGGAGGCGCCACGTTGTCCGCGCACGGCCGTGCGAAATTTCTGATAAATCATAGGAAGACGTGCGTTTCGGAAGAATGCAGTCTACCCTATTAGACGGTGTAACCGTGTAACATGCAATATAACGCGACGTGGTGAGATGCAATCCACTGGTGTTGAACAATAATCAGTTAGCGTGGCATCTGCCGAGTGCCGTCCCTCCTCGATGCTGTCTCGATCCCTTCCCGCGCGTTCATTTTTAATCAGAGGTTTAGAGTTTAGAAGGTTGCCGAGAAACTTTTTCTGCCGTGATATAGGCTCTTCGGGGTTTTTGCCCCCTTCGTCGTCGGCGAATACGACGAGCGAGTTCAACGTACGGCGTGCGTTTACCGAATGCGCGGACTTTCCAGTGCGTGTCTACGTGCGCGTCCGCACGTGGAAACCTGAGGCGAATCGTATGGGAAGTCTCCTCCTTCCGAGGGGAATTATAAACGGCGGATTCTTTAAATGCGCGCCGCTCGATAATTAGTCCTAATCAGCGTTTAATCGCCGCTCACCGCGCCCGCGCCGCGGCGAATCAATGCGTTCCCATCAAACGCCGCAGTTTTAATATCGTGTACGTGATATCGTCCCTCTTATGCCAAAAATCATGAATATGCTTTTATGACTAAAGAAGGAGGGGGCAAAAAAAAATTATTTTATAGCTGAATTTAAATCTGAAGTAAAAACTGATATGTAGGGGAAAGTGGGGTAATAAGACGCCCCTAAGGTAAATCTGTTAATACAAAATGGCTTTTATAATTACAATTAATCTAAATGCGGCTATGGAACCTTTAAACATTTGTCTACAAGTATGTGAACTCATACTTGATAATAATTTTGTTGTTAAATATTTATTGAACGATATTTAGGACGTGTAAAGTCGGGGAATATGACGCAATGGCGGGGGTAATAGTGCGCAGTTTGGAAATTGCCAAAATTTGTATCTGCAGCAGATAAATTTCGAACTTTTCTGCTTAAATCATTAGTTTAAGTTTGAGTGATAATAAATAATTGGAAAATTGAGGGATATTTGAAAAAAAATTTTTTGAGAGTAAAATTGACTGATGGCTTTAAAGCACTCATTAAACGATTAATTCAAATATATATAAATTCGAATATAAATTAACTATATATATATAAATTCGACACAAATAAACGGCCAAGATGGCGGCGCACTATTCCCCGATTTGTTATTCCGGGACAATTTGGTCAATTACTCGCGAACCGCAAATGAAATTATGGGACCAACGCGGCAAAAGGTTCCCAAGGGATCGTATTTCACTATGTTATACCAATTACAGTAGCAAATAAAAATTGCTCACTTACGAGCTTAACTCCTGTCGCTTCAAAATGGTAAGGAAACGGGCGCCGGGCGCGTTTTCTTTTTCGCTTCCTCTGTTCAAACGAAGCTTTGAGCTGGGATAAAATATATCTATATTATTTAGAATTGACGCAAGCTTCGAAATTTTGCCACTCACGTGTTGCCAACTATCGTCACAGTCTCAAACTTAAGGTGCGCACTATTACCCACTGCGCCATATTCCCTTACTTTCCACTACAAAAAAATTTCAAAAATTTTGATGTCTAGAATTATCTGAAATTGTGAATTTCCAAAATTTATCGAATCGCACATTCGTGGTATTGGCATAAGAGGGATGATATGTAACGCGGAAAAATCATCATATACACTGAGAAAAAAATATTTGAATCCAAAAAAATATTTATTAGGTTATTTCTAATAACTTATTTACTTAGTATAATATATATATTTATTTGGAATTAGATAAAATATCTGATTCTAAGATATTTTATCTAATTCTAAATAAATATTGTATTATATTAATTAAATAAGCTATTAGAAATAACCTAATAAATATTTTTTTGGATCCAAATATTTTTTTCTCAGTGTATGCCAATTTTTCGTCGTCTGTTTTCGTGGAAAAAAATATGCGATTGCAACACGAGTTGCGGATCTTTAATTTCTCCAGATATGATCATCGACATTGTATTTCGTGAGCATTTTTAAAAGAAACAAAAACGTGCTCTGGTTAAGTGGGGTAAAATAACATATGTTCTACACGAGTCAATGATATTCGAAGCTGCCCGATCACAATTTTTGTGACTTCGCGACCGTGTCCCTTCCGGGAAAACATGGAACTTTGATGTAAACCGCGTTTCGCACGCCTCAGATATTTTGCGTCGCTCTGGTCGTCGGCGAAAGTATATTTTTTCACGACTCGGTGAAATGAACGAATCCGGCCCGTTCATCGTTCCTTTGTTATCGTTGAGAGAACGTCGAAACTGTTGTTTCTCTGCGCGCAAAAACAGGGAGAGATGTGGGAGATGGAGGCGATTCACGGTGGATTGATCATCGCGCGAAAACAAGAGCGGCTTGTTTTCGCGGCAGGCAAACTTGATCGGTTCGCGTGCTGTGGAATACCGCGTGCGAGTTTGCGTTAAAAAAAGAAAATACATTCGAAAAAAATACTCGGCTATTTCATTCGTGCGAGTACACCGGAAAAGGAGAGGGTCCTTCGAAAGATTTGCGCACGGGAGATTTTTTACTTGAAGATCCGCGACTTTATACGCAAGAAACAATATATCCAAACGGTAACAAACGAAGGGGGTTCTCTCATTAAAAGTTTATGAAACATTTTTTTATTTAATTCTTTATATATTTTCTTCATTCAATTTCAAATTTTATTGTATTTTAATGTGTTACAGTTTACCTAAAAAAAATTATGCTTATTGAAGTATAATAGAATGTAGCAATATTGTTATTTTACTAAGGAAACTGATAGTCGCATGTATTTACACAAATCAGACAAGCTCGCGCTCATTAGGATACTCTCGGGAGGCCACCCTCTTTCGGATTCTCCAACGTTGACGTTACTAAATGTATTTGTGCGTTGCAGAGGAGAGTGGGCGAGGGTGGAGCAAAACGCGAGAGCCGGTAGAAGGGCTCCGTGGAAGGTTAGAGGGAGAGAGAGCCCTCGAAACGATCGTTTCGAGGTTAACGAGGAGGGCCGTGATTCGGAAGGGTGGGCGACCAGAGGGAGGATGTAGCTACGGGGTACTGTAGTCGCGGTGGATAATGGCGGAGACGACCAAGTCAACGATAATGGCAGCCCCAGGGACATTGCTCGGATTCGAAGGATATATCGGTCTTCGCGAGGAAACACTCGTTAGCGACCTCCTAACTGTCTCGGATCGTCGCGGTCGCGTTTATGAATTTCGTCAGGAATAAGTCTAACCGCGTCATCCCCATATCATCCCTACCGACCCTTCTGATTCCTTCACAACTAATTAGATCTATTTTCGCGTTAATTTACTGCTCGTCTGCCGCTGAGTAACTTTATTTATAAGCTCCGCGATCGCTCCATGCTTGGGCAAAATAAGATACTTATAATCAAAAACCGAATTATCTAAGATTTAAGGGATAAAGATACAGTTGAGACAATCAAAAGAAGCAATTTACGAACCCTTCTCGTGCTAGGAATTTAGAGAAAGACAGTTTTGCATAACAGACTTTTTACAAATACAGGTTGAAAATGATTTAAATATAAATAGAGACATCTCAGTCTATCTAACTGCAAATAAATTGCAGATTTCGAATCAATGCACGCTTCTGTAGTCATGACGTATAATTTGTAATTACACAAGTAAATGTATGTTAAATTGTTTGTTAAATCAGTTTGAGACAAATGTTAATAATTAATAAT
Source organism: Leptothorax acervorum (assembly GCA_035220615.1). NCBI lineage: Eukaryota > Metazoa > Arthropoda > Insecta > Hymenoptera > Formicidae > Leptothorax > Leptothorax acervorum. The sequence continues at coordinate 25,372 of JASTWQ010000059.1, forward strand.
ATAATTTTTAATTCAGGCATTTTATTATTATTCGTTCATTTTCGTTTATATTCTTTACAAGAAAAAGATCAATAACATACTTTAATATAGAACGGTTTAATATACATATAGGTTGTTAACACACATAATCGATGTTAAGTGTTTTACGTGCCATATATGGGGCGATCATAAATGCCGCATGTAACGTTACAATAATGAATATTGCGTTTCTGGAAGATTAATTCTCACAATTATACCAGGATATCTGTTTAAGAATCTCTTCACTTAACTCAAGCATAATGTATTCCCATCACGTGCGGCTTTCAATTAATTGCACTCGTAACTGATATTTCCGTTCGTAGCACGCAGCGGCGCAACGAGCCATTTTTGAGAAACGTCGCGTCGTCAACGCGTAAATGTCGCAGCGGCGAAGGGCTGGTTATATTACGACGAGATAACTATTTCTGCGTTTTCCTTTCTCCGCCCGTGTGGTGTATCGCACACGGCTGTTTCTACTTACCTACCTACCTACCGATCGGCGTTATCACCGTCGCCATTAGTTACTCCACGCATTGTAACAATTTTATAGCGGCCCCTCGCGAGTTTGCAGAGCCCAGCGCGGCCGCGGCGGTCGTGGCGGCCTTGCGTGTCGGAAGACGATAGTCGTCACAGTGACTGTTATATCGAACGGGGTCGAGATTGCGATAACGACTGGAACATACGTCGGATACACGGTTCACGTATGTACAGTATACGTATGTACCGCCGTAGTACTTAGCGTGAACGTACCTTTCCATTACGCAGGAAAGGGCTCGAAGAAACATTACCGTCACTTTATATGTACTCGTTTTTCTTTCAAGATCGCGTTGGTCACATTGCTGCAGCGCATATGTTGGAATCTATGTCAATATGCAGATTTCGAATGTTTCGTTATATAATCCCGTACGTAGAATTAATTTTTTACCGTACTTACGCTCGATTTTGGAATTCTTGATGTTCGAAAATTTTAACAATGCAAAATTCTCATTATTACATATTCTGAATAAAATTATTATTTTTATATTAAGAAAAATGTACATATATATGTAGGTATATATATTTATGATTTAATCTATACAGTGAGGGAGGGCCTGCTGAAACTTATTTGCTTTATAACTTCTCAAAAGACTTCTATTTTATCTTTACGGCAAAAAAATTAAAAAGAGAGAAACACACTGTATAAAAGTAAGCCCATAGCTTGTTAACATTCCGATAGGCGAGGAATATATGCCAACTTTCATAATATCGAATGAAAGCGGGTTATAATTACGGGTACAAATTCCGGGTATACATTCGAAGGATGTGGATGTCAGCTTGATTTGCCCGCGAGGTGCGATACGACTGCCAACAGTGTCAAACTATTATGTCGCAGGTTTTCCATCACGACCAATATGCGACAATCTTGATCGTCCGCGTCGTGCGTATCGTGTGTACGTAAGTTCCGCGTAAACGGCTCTAAACTTTCCACATATGCGTGATACCACGACATCGACACGAAAGCGTTAAGGAAATTCTGATTCCGTATACGCCTGTGCGTGGCTCAAGCCAATCTCAGTTCAACGCTAGCCACTTGGCGTTTCCTACTTCATGCACACTCGTGTAGGTTGGCCTTTTATTCGCTTCCTAGGAATGGACTCGATCCGAACGTTTAGCCTAGATTTGATCAATCACTTGTATGATATATCTACATCTCATTTTTAAATAACCAAATGAGAAAATTAGCACTTTTTTACAATAAAATTATATAATTAATTAGAATTGATATAGGTGTATATAGGTATATAATATCTAAAATTGAAAAATATATACATATTGCAAGAAGCATGTATATATTTTTTCATGTATCATTTAGTTGTGTATGTGGGAAGATTTAGTTATTATATCTTATTCAACATGTAGGATTATATTTTCTCTTCACAGTTCACAGTTCACAGTTTTGCCAGTAAACTGGTAAATTCAAAGTAAATTTAAAAGATTCAAGTTTACTTTATTTTTGAAGTTTGAATATAGCACGCGAAAAGGTTCGCGCCATCCCTAGCCGCGATTTCAGCCTCGGTAGCAGCGTCCACCCCCTCGCGAGACCACCGCCCTAAATGATTAATTACCGATCTCCATCGCGCGGAGGGATCCCACGTATATACGTACGAAGGAGGGTTGTCGGGCGGCCTTAAAGTAAGCTCATTTCTAAAACGGATATTCCGTGTTCCGCGTGCCACGGAACGGTATTCGGTACCCCGACGTTGCTGCCACTTTGCCGCTCGCCTCTATCGCGCAAGAGGGTTGCGTAAGTGTAGCTATGAGGGATGACGGGGCCGTAAGGGGTTACCTGCAAGGTCCGTAGTTGGGCCGGCTTGGTACGGCTCGCGTGGCTGTGTGGTGCAGCGCCGTTTCGCAGAGAGATCGCAAGATACCGTCGCTGGTCGGCGTAAATGAAATGTGGTATGTGCCAGAAAAAAAGTTTGTACTTTGTTCCCCCGCTGATTGATGGGGCGCAAAGTTTCCGTGCGCGTCTGAGAAACGAGGGTGGGGGAGGAGGAGAGGGACCCATCGTTCCCTTGCTTGCAGAGAGCGAGGGAATGCGAAAACAAAATCTTGATGATAATAAAATAATTTATTCTATACCTGTACCTATACAGAATGGAGCGAAAAAATGGGGCCTGTAAGTTTTACGCATTTATATTAGGTAAATGTTGGTAAACCAACAATGTGTAACAAGGAAAAATCCGAGAATCAAGAGTATAATATGCCATCGTAAGCCTACTTTTTATTTACTCTTCCTTATGCAATAAGTAAAGATTAAAGAAACCGAAAAGCTTTCTCTTAGAATGGAGCTAAGTGCATCTTATATTAAAGTACTCATTTGGATGTCGAAATCACGGCGATTAAAGACGAGAATTTTTTGAGGACAGCAACGACAGAAATATGTTAATCGGCAATAATAAAACGCGACGGCATCCCTTTCGGGTAATGGCGCGATACAATATGCGCCATCACGACTGCGCGAAATAATTCCGATAAAACGAGCCGTGAAATCTCCTAACCGAGACAAATCCGGACAGATTACGGAAATCGCGAATAACTTCATCGAGGTGGTCCATCCGATAATCAGATCCATCCGCGGCGGCGGCAGTGCGAGAGGAGGCTGCGAGAAAAAGGAAGAAGAGAGAAAGAGAGGTAGAGCGAGAGATCGTGTCCGCGCGCTCGGAATCCTCTCGAGAGAGGGTGACAATTCTCTTTCCTCGATACTTCGCCGCTCGTTCTCTCTCTTCCGACGTCCGTTCGGCTGCGTCTCTGTGTGCACGTTTTCGTGCGATACGCCGTGTTATCGTTTGCATTGCAAATGTGCAACCCACTCCGCCCACAGTCAGACACACTGGAGAACGACGTTGGAGCGTGCACGTTTTACGCTAAAATCGGCCGCGTGTGCGAGTTCGATGCTATATATCCGAGGCCCGCGTGTCGGATGAATCATGGCACGAGACAACTCTAACGATGCGATCCGCGTAGGATGGATGGATTTACGCTAGGCGTTACTTTTTTCGACCGTCTTAGCTTGCTTCGACATTAATGAGATGTATAGTAGAAAATTAATCCCAGGAGTAGCATGGTGCCCGGGGACCATGTTGAAATTTCGCTCGTAATACCTTCAACATTCTTAAGAATATAAATTCTTTCACGAGCATCTAAATTTTTTTCTCCCCTTTCTTCAAGTGTAGATCTTTGTCTGTTGATTTTTTATTTATTTGAAAAATTACTTTAATAGCTCAGGTCATTAAATATTATCGCATTATTGCACGTAGACATACGTGGGATATTGATATCTGCATTAGTATACATGCAAAATTCTTATGCACGATTTCGATAATAATTGCTGTTTGAAAGTATGGCAATGTATAATGCGGCAATAAGTAACATAAAACGAGGTGTTTCAATTAAAGATTAAATGCGAGATAAGTTGTATTTTATGTTGCTAGTATTGCACTTTGTGCAGACGGATTATGGCCTCGGATTTTTCTGTAGCATAGAAAAGGCCGAGTCACCCTGTCGCGCGCTGGTCACGCTAGTCGATCGCAATGGAGAGAGCACAATGGGTGAGGCCCATAAAGAATCGTTGCGATCTATCATATTATACGTCACAGTTTTCTATACGTCGTACGCAGTCTTTTCGTAAAAGCGACCGACAAACTATTTCGAGTGTACGTTTTTATCTATGTCGAGGGGGAAAAGCAGAAACGCGATCTGGATCAGTATTTTTGTTTTGATTTGTACTATTTTGTAGCAAGATTTCTGTTGCATGCAAAATTGATACATGCCATATTTTTATGATGACAATTATTAACAAAAGAGATGATAATAATGGAAATGATGATATAAATAATATTAAAAATGCGGTTACAATTTTGGAAAGATTTTCTTGCATTTTTGTGTGTTTTACATATTAACAATAGTCTAAATATTTGATATCACTGGTCTAGTTCAACTTTTGCATCGAGACGAGGAACAATCGATTTATGAATCACACAGTCATTGTCGATGATTGATGAAAGAAAGGACGGGAAGAGAAGGGGGCGGGAGGAACATTAGGGACCCTAAAGAGGAGCGACGATCGGTCGATCCTTCGTTAGAAATTCTGCGCAATCATATTCGAGCAAATAATTCGTTAAGGCTTGCTCGAGACTCGTTCGTTAGGATAATTAAAATAAATTCAAATGACTTTCTTGTCCCCTGTCTTTGGTGTCACCGCCTCTTCGTCCTCCCTTTTACTTACGAGACAGTCCGAGCTCCTTAAATCCGTTGATTAGCGCAAAAATCTGCTTACAAATTAAGCGTGGAGGCTTCCGAATTCTCACGGAAGAATGCCACGAAGAAGGGAAGGGTGACTATCGGTAGAAAGAAGAAGACGAAGTGGAAAGGGAAACGGAAGAGAAGCTCTGGCGAGAGGGTGAGCGCTTTAATATCTTAAGTAAACCTGGCTCAGGATAAAGGAGGAAAAAATAAGTTGCGCCAGACGAGAGTCACGGAAGGGAGAGACTTCGGAGGAGGGAGGGGGTTACGCGAAAACACGGTCGACGAATTAAAATAGTAGCAAGTAGAAGAAAGAGATTGCGGAACCTGACCGAAGATTGTCTGGAGTTCAGATGGCAATCGGAAGTGAAAAATTATTTTTTGTAAGTAGAAGATGATAGGCTAAAGTAATATATCGACGTATATAGGGTGTGTGTGTAAATAATTACCATCTCTCTCTCCCTCTCTCTCTTCCGAGAAGTTCCCTTCTGTTGAAATATTATCTGAAATTACGCAAAAAAATATATACGGTCGTTTGAAAGAGAGAGAAATTAACTGCATGCGGTACGTGTTACGACGACACAAAGCGTGAATTCGCAACAGAAGCAGCGGCTTTTAAGCGCCTTTGTCGCGTCCTTTCGACACCCGTTACGGTTTCGTGTTTGCGAGAAAAAAAAGTGCTCAGGGGGCACTAAGAAGCGGCTCTCGCTCCTGACGAGAGAGGAAAGAAAGAGCGTGGTTTTCTTAATGAGAAGTACAGAGTAAAGCTTTCTTTGCGTCTCCTTTTGCCAAACCGCCTCTCGTCCGTCCCCTCCTCGCGTCGTCATCGTGCCCACCCTCTCTCTCTCTGAGTCGCATTCACGAAAGGAATCGAATCGGATTCGCGGCTTCGAAAGGACGGGACCGTGTAGACGTTTTTTCCAAGCGACGAGCAGCCGCGCTGAAATGCTTCTTGTGTAAGTAAAAATCTAAAGTGACTACCGAGATCTAAGTTTTAATTAGTTTATCTTGGCCGCGTGGCCATTGAATATTTATGAGCCATCGCGGTCGCTCGCTGGCGCGGAGAAACGAAGGAAGGGAGAGAGACTGAGAGAGCGATGAGAAAGGGTGCGCGAAGGAGATAGTAAAGGGACCCTTTGGCCACGTTGCTACGGGGGCTCGGAGGGGCCGGAGGATGTCGCCGCCGCGCCGAGGGGGCGAAGAATGAGATTTCGGCGAGCGTGGAAAGGAACCGGCTGCGGTTGCTGTCATCCCGCGGGATTACGATTTTCGCTCTCGACTTCGTCAAAGATGCGCCATTCCAGTGGACGTAATTGCGTTCGGAGCATCAAGGTCTGTGCGATGCAAATATCACGGAAGTATAGAGATAGGACGTTGATCGCGCAATGCGAAGCATTTAATGATAGAAAAGTTCGGTGTCACATGTAGAATGCGACACACTTGTTATAGGATTCAATAAAAAATGAATTAAAAAATGTGGTATATAGGTCAAAACGGACGAATCCTTGGTTATTTTCGCATATTTCGCAGCAATGTTTAATGGCGGGAGTAAATACGGTGGAGAATCGCGGATGATGGCGGAGAAAATCGTAGGAAATAAAAAGAGGTAAACAGGGGCGGGACAGCCGATGGTCAGGGCGGAACTCTACCTCCGCGAAATTCCAGGGAGGTTTTCAGAGAAAGAAGAATCTATAAGCCCATAAATCTGCGAACAGACGGGACGGAGGAAGAGAATCTTCTCGAGAGAGAGGGAAGGCGGGCGCGGAATCGGTTGCACGAATTTATGGCGGTCGCCGTAAAAAACAGAAGCAGAACGCCGTGGAATTTTTATTTCCAGCAGTTGCCGAGGCATTCCATGAGACTGTCAGATTAGCAGTCCTGCTGATCCTGGTTATGGGAAATGGATGGTCAATTGATTGATATATTAACGTCAGATGTGTGATGAGCTATCCTATAATATTTTATGGAGAAATGATGAAACTCGAGAAATATAGGCTTATGAAGGAACATTTAAGTAGGAAGCATTGCTTAAACTTAAACAATACTTAATAAAATAATTTTAAAAGCATTAACGTAACCTCAGAACTGTGTAATATAATAAATTGCAAAATATAAAAAAATCCAAATCTTTTTTGCCTTGTTTAAAAATTATATTGCCTATATTAGATATTATGTTAAATATAATAAAAAATAACACTAAATTTTGTATTACAATACAATTCTTATGCATAGAAAAAAAAAAAAGTTTTTGAAAAGTTAACACTTCTAAAATTGTACGATATAAAGAAGCTATCATGAGAAATTACGATGCGTGCAAGCTGCGTTTACGACGCCTAAAGGGCGTTAACATTGGCGGCTATGATGGGGAATTATGCGTGAGAAAAATTCGTTCGATTAAGTCCTCTGTCGAGCCCATTTGCGGGTGTCATCGTACTCTCGCGTACATTCGCGACACGTTTATCCACACAGCAGCGCACACGCGCTTAACGCGACTAGATGCGTTACAGATTGTCGATTCTCATATTTACATTTTAATAACTCGTCTCTTCCACTTTCTCGCCGTCCGTACGTGTTACGCTTGCGTTGGCACACAGCCGCTTGTTTTCTTATTCTTCTTTCATCTGTTGCTTGTGATTATTTCAATCTTTTGACAAAGTTATATTAAACATAACATCTTTGATCTTGAGATTATTATTATAATACTAATATTTCATGCTTTTAATATTAATATTATTAAACGTACGTATAATGGATCATTGATATTATACATTTAAATTTAATTTTAAGTAATTCTGTATTAATATATTACTCTAAAATAACATTTTTATTAAATAATAGGTATATTACGTTTTTAAATTTATAAATCTCATTATATAAAAATGAAACGAATAAACCTTTTTATTTTTAGGCGAATTATTCTTTTGCACACCCGATGAGTATCGCGTTCTTCGCGGTGTAAAGAAGAAGGGTGTTACTTTTTCTTGACTTTCGCCAGTCGATCTGTTCACGTCCCTCATCTCTCTTACCGCGCTATTCTTTATTGCTATCTGCTTCACCTTCACGAGCCATCTCGAGACGGTAAAACGTGCAAGCGGGCCCACGAATGGCGACGGCGGGGAAAGCATTTAAATTTAAAAGGATCTAAGTTCGGAGTTTTAAGCGGACCAAAGAAAAAGTTCGCCGTCTTCTCGCGCCCTACGTCCCGCATCGGTCGGGTATTTGCATGAGAAAAGTGCTCTACGATTCTTTCGATTACACACTCGCGACGCGCCGTGTGCCCGTCGAGTTAGCTCGCATTCTAGAAAACTCTTTGAGAGGGTCCTCGGTAACGATGAACTTTTCAGATAGATGTGACACCGTACACGTGTTCCATTCACACCAGAACGGCCACACGGCTCGCTTCGACGAAGTGCCTCTTACGCGCGACGTATTCGATCCCTTTTTATTTTTCCTTTCAAATTTTTCCTTCCTCCTTCGATTGTGGCTGGTTTCAACGTTTCCCGGCTTGACGATGTTGCGCGGTCGGTTAAGTCCCCCTGAAATAACTCGATGCGCGACGAATCGTTTAAAATTCACAACACGCTCGCACAAGACTCCAACTCACGACCGCTAATTAATAATCAAGCGACCTAAGAGCATACTTCTTGACAATCTTAAACGTCACCCCCGAATTATTAATACGTAGAGGAGACCGGGGCGAGTGGTATACCGTAAAGAGTGAACCCTTAGCTACAAAATTTATATAGGAAATTTTGGTCTACGTCGCTTTGTTTAACCGGTATAGAGTAAAAACGACAAAGGTGGAAAAATTGAAATGTCAAAAATGCCGGGGCGGAGTCGTCACTCCATAAATACATAATTCCGATTATGAAAACTGATAGGATACATTTTATTAATTATTTGTTAATAGAAAAATGTAAACATTTATTAATTAGTGTTAAAATATTTCATTATTTTGTGTTTTTGTGTGTGTACGGATTCTATAACTCAAGAACTAATCAACCAAATATTAAAGAATTATATATGAAATAGGGGAAGAAAAGACTGAAAAATATAATAAAATTAGAAAATTTGCCGATATTATAAAAGTCCACCCCTGTGGCTTGGTGACCACTTCGCCCCGAACACAAGTTTCAAGTTTGGTCGCTCACGAAATATTAGACATCAACGATAATGAAAAAACCACTGGATTCGTCTTCAGCATGCATTGCTCTTTAGAATCACGTACCTCGAGATTTGGAGAGCAAATATTATTGTAGATATTACAAATTTTCCACGCGCAGAAAATTTTACTTTCACCTTCCGAAAACACGTTTGCCCTCGTAAAAATCATAACACGGTAACCTCCCGAAAGTCCCGAAACTCCGTCGGTTACATGAGTATCATAAGCAGCGTTTACAATGTTAATGGCGAGTTCACAAAATATACAAGTTTCGAGATATTTGATTTGACGATTCCACCCCGACGATGTCTTCGCCCCGGTCTCCCCTACTCACAATTTTTTCTAACTTTTATTATTTTAAAAGATGCGCGTGTGTGTATGTATGTATGTGTGTACAGTAAATACATTACATGAAATTTTTTATTTAGTTGAATATTTCATTTTTAGAATTTTATTTAGAAATAAAAAGAATTTCTTTTTATACAGTCTCTCAGATAGACACTTATATATATGATAAGTGTATTATTTTTATTGCACAGACAAATATATATTTCCTCCATAATGCTTCCCCTCTGCCCTCTTCTCAAGTACGAAGGCCGCCTGCTCCCAATGGAGGTTGATATTGGCGGTTGATTATCAATTTTCTACCAATTTGGTTCCACTTGTAGCGGCGCCGGCTTTTGTCCCGCTAATCACCCCTTGGCTCCCGCTTTCACCCCCCGCTGGGTACATCCGATCCGCTTTGCATATTACGACACGATATATCTCCACCATTGTACACGAGTTGACGAGTCTCGTCCAACGTCACGTTTCTTTTCTCCTTCTAACAATCAATTTTTTTTTATTTCATCGACGCAATGGGGAACGTGATGATTTTAGAAATAATTTTTTTAACGACGACGGTCACGTTTCGAATAAATCGAGAGTATTTTCAAATTATCGTGGAGAATTTAATCATGTATTCAGTTAAAAGTATTATCTTACGCATCAAACAACAACGAACTTATAAATCGGAAAATTTACAAATTGGAGAGAAATTGATGCAGATATTTGAGGATTATACTTATACAGTCTGCAAATATTTTATAACCGGATATAGAGACGTATCGATAGAAAACGTGCCACGACCGGTTTGGATACCTCACGCGACGCTACCTCTCAGAATCGAAGAACGTTGCTACAGTTTTTCGCGAATTAAACGGGCGGGAGAGCGCGCGCTCGACAAAACAACAGAGGGATCAAACGTGGACGCTTATGGGATCAGCGATCTGAAAACGTTGTGTTGTTTCAGGTGAGCCAGCTCTCACGCGCCACACCCTGTTTTCCGCATTGAAATCATCCCCCCGTACCTGCACACATACATGCACACGCACACGCACACACACATATACACACGTATATTCCCGGTGTCCAGTCGGTCGCGTTTCCTCACTACGACCGATTGGAATTTTGAAATCGTTCTCTCTAGCGCAAAACAATTTTTTTCTAAAAAATAAAACATAAACAAAAAAGAATCGAATAAAATGCGCCGGCTTGGTGTAGCTTCGATGCGTTCGATTCGAGAACAACCGCCATCGGTGAATATTTTTACTCGGATATCGCCGGAAGACTTCGCATTGAAGACACATTATTTTGATTTCGCAGAGATAATTTTGCGTCGTATTGAAATAAGCTTTTTGAATTAGGTAACTAATTGGAAAAATAATTTTATTTTAGTATTTAATGAGAAATTTATTGCTCAGCCGCTAAAAATGATCTTAAAAGTATGTTTCAATATGGTATAATGATACAACAGAATGCTGAACTTTCAGTACTCGCGATTTGTGATTATCGCGACTTGTACATTATTTTTTATTGCCGGGAGTGCTTTAATCATGAGCGAGACGTGTAAATGAAAATATGGGCTATTTAAGATATGGGAACAATTTGAATTTAAAATTACGACGATTTAGCCGGCGGGATTCTTTGTTTCCGCATGCTTAATAAAAATGTCAGGGAGATGATGATACGACGATGTATATCTGATGGCATCGCCACTCCTATTCTAAATTCCGCCGAGCTGTCGGCAATAAATGGTGTATCACTGTTTTCCCGGCACATTAAGCGGTACCATCGACGGGCGTTTTTCGCGAACCTAAGCAAAACAAATCAGTGTCATACGTTCATAATGGCACGATATCACGATATCGTTGGTAATAAAAAACGGAAGTAAAACAATGAATCGTTCGCTAGAAATATATATTTTGCGTGAAGCAGCGCAAAACATGAATTTGTATGCTTCTTTTGACTCGCAAATTTATTTACGTCGATAATGTCGATAATTCGTCATGCACGTTGTAATTCGGCACGATAAATTCCGGTCGTTGCTTTACACGCGATAATTTATATTCCGGAATTTTATTAAATCGGGGAAAAGAGAGACAGAGAGAGAGAGAGAGAGAGAAAGAAAGATAGAGAGAAGAGCGGAGTGTGGCCCGCCCGCTTATTAAACATCGGGACGTTAAATGGACGCTGTGGCACGTATCAAATCCGCGCCGCGCTCGAAGGAGGAGAAGCGACGATATTTAACAATACCGTGGTGCCACGGAACCAGGACATGATCGTTTTGTGACACCGATGACCAATCGGCGCGAGAGGGAGGCGAACGCGCCGGTAATGGGAAAGCCATGCACGCCGGTCTGATTCGCGCCACCTGCATAAAATTAACCAGCTCGCTCGCTCGTTCGTTTTAATTAACGAAACACACAGAGAGGGTATCGGCACGGCACGTCGATCTTCCCGACACCGTTGCAAATGCGACCGCTCGGCCGTGCTCGGGGCCTGGAATTTGTATTGTCAATCATTTTTGTCGCGATCCTCGCGCTATACCGGCGATACGCGACATAAATCGACGGCGATTACCAAAACGCCCGCATTATAATACATAGGATACTTTCCATATTCATTACGTATTAATCTTTATTCAGATTTTTATAATTGGCATGTGCTTTTGTTAAGAGTAAATAATTTTTTTAAATTTAGTAGGTTATTTACATTATGAAAAGAGTACCTTAATTTTTAAAAACCTTTATTAAATTTTAACAGAGTAAACGAATTTTCTTGTTATCTAACTTTTCATCACGATTAAACCTCAAATTCTTTTTTCTTCGTTAAAATAGTTGTGGATGCAGGGTATTAGTTTTAGTTGTAATTTGTATTAGCTAAAGGAATCCTCTCCACTTACTTAGGGTCGCAAAGGGCTATGTAAGGCCGGGATATGGGTAGGATCGGTGGCACGATGATGTCTCTATCCTCGATGAAGCGGCCAACGATCCGTTACGTGTGCGAACGATGCAACACGTGTGCACGTAGATGCGTCCGTTCGCGTGTTAGGGCACACAGGCGCCACATGAGGCATGCAACAAGCCCACGGGTCATACAGGTCAGCTACACAGTCACGGAGTTAATTAGACGCTGCGCTTCGGCGGCCACTCACGTGGCACGAGACGCACGAGACCCAGATATCAATCGCCCCGCCACGCTCTTAAATGGACCACAGAGCGTCCGGTTTTCTTAAAAGATTCTCATCTTGTTCTCGTTCACTTCTTCGCTCTTCTCCCATATGCATCTCTCACTTTCTTGCTATCGCCCGTCGTTGTAGAAAACAACTTTGATTAGAAATGATCTAAAATGATCTACCTAATTGGATATTTCAGTTGTGTCCTACATTCAAAATTCTTCATTGTATAATTGTTAATTGCGCGTAAAGAGATCGCAAGATTTTCTGTGGTAAAAGAAGTAAGACATTTAGTAATTTTGCCTTGTTCTACTCTTCGTTTTGATTATTTTTGTTAATTCCGTCTTTGCCGTATCGCCTCGAGATAAGAGAAAATGAGAAACTTTTTCTCTGTTCATTAACTGGAGATCTTCGTCGCTTTTTCGATCTTTTTAACCTTACGATTTCAAGCTAGTTTAGCCAGCACACATTTATACAAACTGATTACATCGCTTCGTCAACTTCGTTTTCTCTGGGGAATTTGTAATAAAACTTTGGGCGCTCAAAATCTTTCGCCAACGCTAATCATTATCGTTTTGCCGTAAAACGTCGTTGACGTCGTTAATGTAATCATTCACTGATATTTCCAAAGAAACATTTACGAGATCTATACATATATATAATAATAATTAAAGTTATTATTATATATATATTTATTTTAAGTCTTTTTTTTTAGGTTTGACGTATTATATTAATGTCAATGAGTTAATTAAATATCGAACTTATTTGGGAAAACATAATGATAGCATATTTTTAGCATATTTTTGCATAAAAAATATAAAATCGGTATTTGATGTTAATACACATAATGCAGACAATTTTAGTTGCTGCAACATTTTTTGTTGCTTATAATCGAGAATCCTTTTTTGGGATGAACACAAGCGCAGGATGGGAAGATTTCGCGATGTTCTTCGCTGGAAAGGACACTTCATTAAGACGGGCGATAACGAGGCGACGCGACGGCAGGATTCGAAGAACGCCGAAGATCCTCCGTCGCGTGGATTCGTTTCGGTGTTAAGGATTTCGCTTATTCGCCTTCGTCGCCGATCTGAACGTGCGAAAGCTACTACTCGTTGTGAAGCAAAGAGATAGCGATAGAGAGAGAGAGAGAGAGAGATATTCGTCGGGAATCGCGGGCGCAACAACGGGAGGAAGAGAGGCAGAGGGCGAATCCTGACGGAGGGGTTGCGGATACGCCGCCACCCCTGCCGGGTCGTTGGAGATGGAAGCAATAGAGATCAACTAGTATGCAAATCGCATGTAAATATCGCTCACTCTCCCGGTACCGAGGTAAGCGAAGCCTCTCGCTCTATATCTCGCTCTCTCGATACGTCTTTTTCTCTCGTTTTCGCTGCACTTGTCCGTTTCTACCCGACACCCTCTGTTTCTCTCTTTCTCGGTCGCGGAGCACCGAAGAGAAGAAATCAAAGCCGGGACAAAGTAAGCGCGGACGAGATCGTGACGGAATTCTTCCTCATTCCTCGTCCGTTCGTTTTCAACCCCTCGTCGAAGTCGAGTGTCGCCGAGCCCTCTACTGATATTCGAGTTTTTCGACTCGCTCCGATACCGGCGAATTTACGAGACACCGTATGTCTCTGGCGTTCAATATGCGGACGATGATAAAAATATAAGTTCCCATTTTTGCTGGAAGCGTGTTTTCGGCATTTAAATGGATGTTTTCCTTTTTTTTATTCTTAATGTACTTTTCGAATGTTAGATTCGTAATAATGGATAATATCGATAATAATAAAAATTACATTAATTTTGTAAAATTGATTTTGTGAAATGGAATATTTCAAAAATGTAAATTTTTGGAAGAGTACAAAAGTTTCTCTAGTCTGCTAAATTTCTTGCTTTTTAATGTAACTTTCCATGAGATAATTGGACGATATCTTGGTAGTTCTTACTATCGCAATTCGTACATCTAACAATAAGAGTTCTTAGAGCTATTATCGACAACTGTGACATAATACTTTCGATGGTAATGTAATTGAGTAGTTCTGCCGTTTAATGCCATCAGTATAAAGTTCTCTGTTCTGCTAGAATTCCAAGAAATCAGACGTACAATCCAGTTAACTTACAGAGACAATGTTTTTTATTCTAAAAGTTTTATGTAAAAAAAATTTTATTATAATTTCAGTTTATTATGTGCACACAATAAAACTTATTCATATATAGATTTAAGAATTTAAGTTATGCATCGTCAGAATATAAATATGGATAATAAATTAAAAATTAAAATACATGTAAAAAATTATATTAATAATTTGTAAGAGAATTTCACAGGGATTCGATAAATTGTCCAATATTTTACAAAAAGGAGTGTCAGACGTATTTCGATCGTATTAAAGGGCCGTAAGCTTCCGGGAAGGGTTACGTGCCGATTACGTGCGCTATTTGCATATTGAACGCGTCGCGAGGCAGAACGGCGTGCTAATTTCCTCGGCTGGCTTAAGAAAAAAATCGAGGATACTCGGTAAGCTTCTCTAGCACGGGTCTTAACGCGCGCCAGTGTTAGTCGTGGAATTATATGATGACTTCTGTCTTATTTGGGGCGGCATCGCCCGCGGTGGGTATGAGAGACCAGACTGGAAAGGGTGGGGACAAGTAAGACCTTCCTAACTCCAGGTATTTTCATCCTATATTCTCCGGCCTCCGCGCGTACCGGCAGTAGGATTACTTCGCGAGACCTCGAGAACTTCTCCCTTTCTTACCTTTCTCGAACCTCTCGGCTTCCACG
The DNA here is from genome assembly GCA_035220615.1 of Leptothorax acervorum. Classification (NCBI taxonomy): domain Eukaryota; kingdom Metazoa; phylum Arthropoda; class Insecta; order Hymenoptera; family Formicidae; genus Leptothorax; species Leptothorax acervorum. The sequence goes on from JASTWQ010000059.1 coordinate 40,612, forward strand.
CTCCTATCGACGCCATTCCTTCCCGCATTACCATTCTCAAAATTCTCGATCGAAATCGGGATTTTCGTTGAAACGAGCCTCGACGAAGCATTATTGTATGGCCGCAATATCTGTTAATTTTGCGCTAAGAATGTGAATAGGATGAAAATAAAATCAGCAATATTTATCACATTATTTTTCTACATTTCAAGAATATTATTTTAATATTTCTCTGATCGAAAGATTATCTCACTTAATTAACGTATTCTAATCTTCTAATTTTTAATCTTTTTGTTTTTGTTATTTTTTTTTCATTTTTAAGCAATTACATTTTAACAGTAGTGTTTAACGATAAATTATTAGCAGTTAAAAGATAGCTCGAGTCCAACCGCGACCATGACGCGAGTGGTCTAACAATGAGCGCAGATGTTTCTGAAAGAGAAACGTCGAGATTCAGGAATAGCGGAGCGATACTTACAAGTCCGGATTCGGCAAGGAGGCCGCATTTTCTATGCAAAAGAGTTGAAAACGCGGCGGGTTGGCGGGTACCGCGCGGCCGACGGGGGTGTGTAGCGGTTGCGCGGCCGACGGCACGTTTTAATAATGCCTTCTCTCCGGTAGGGTGGAGCGAGGAAGAAGTTTAACGAAGATTGTGCCAGATACTTTTAATTGCTATTCCTCCCTCCGCTGCCGACGCCGACGCCGCTGCCGTCGTCGTCGTCGTCGTCGCCGTCGTCGTCGGGCAACGGGCGATGCCGGAAAATGAAGGGAGAGCCGGAGGACTGCAAACCACCCCCTCCTCTCGCCGGTTTCCATCCCGTCGAGCCCTCTACCACCCCCTTCTCCTCTACCACTTTCCAGCTTTTTTATCCCGTAGACCCTCGTGATTTTATCGTCCTTGTATCCTCTCGACTCCCGTCCGCCGAAGAGGTTTGTTATTTCAACGGCGGATAGGCGACAAAGGAATTAATCGGGTCGTCTCATCCGCCCCCGTCTCTTCTTCCTCCCCCTTTTTCTCCCTTTTGGAGGCTCGCGGGCCCTCGCTCCCAAGTGCCGTCAATTAAATTGAAATGTTAAAAACTAGAGATAAACCGAAACGGCCCGAACGTACCGGCCTCTCGCGATTTTTCTCGCCAATCTTCTGTCGTGGATTACCGTTGATTCGCATGCTAACGTTAAGAAATGAATTGTGGAATTGAGAAAGAGGACTAACAATGATTCATCAATGTCATATTAATTGTTTTTCAATTATGTTATAAATTACAATATACTTTATCTATTTTCTTGTCTCTGTAGTAATAGCGCAAAAAATGAACGGAAGACTAGTGTTATTCGTGATTCGCAAGGATTTGAATATGCAAAAGAAAGCGATTCTCTATACTGCCTGTACCGTGGCTTGCAAAAGTTCTGCGGTCTCTCAGCCACTTTGCGTATCACTATTTCACCGTGCCGAACCGGGCGGGGCGACTTTAGTGCGCACAATGCAGCGAAGGCTTACGGGCGGATATAATGTGAAGTCTAAAAATCAAAACACATTAATCTCGGGCACGTGGCGCGGGTCGCACGCTGGTAACAAAACAGCATGTACCCCGTCCCACGTGGCCTGCATTGACGTACCCGCCGTTTCGGGGGACAACAGTCACGATGACGCCTAAATCGTCCGTCTATTTATACTATTTATCATCTTCCTTCTCTAAACAGGAAATATAGAGCCTTACGAGTACACGTTGAGTTTGTTTCAATAGCAGAGCCGATGTATACGTAAAAAGGCGAGGCGAGTATAAAAAATATGATTAAATTTCTAGAAAGAAAAGTTACTTTTTCAAATTACCTATATTTAATTACTCGAATAAAATACAAAACTCTTTAATTTTTACGAAAATTTTGATTCTTAAACGTGGCAAATGTTTCTCGCGATATACGGATTTCGTAACCACGGTAGATCGAGCTAGTCTGTCAACGATAATCATGAATGCTGGAAAAACTGATGGACAGGATCAATAGATCTGTCCGTGCCCGTGGCACGAGGATCGGGACGCGGACTGTTCACGGTGCGGCGCGATTCTCTCCCTTGTACCACGTGGACCTTTATGAGGCACCCTATACTGTCCCCATACAACTCTCTTACCCCGATCGACAATGTCAAAGGGAGGTATTTAGCAATGGAGGGTCAATTTATCGGGGTGTGATTTTCTGTAGCCGAGCGGTCTGTTCGTTCATGCGCGCATTACGAACGACAGAAATATCAAAATACACTAGAAATATTGTTTTATTTTTAATATAAAAAAGAGTATGGCATAGAAAAAGATGCGATAGAAATAAAATAAATCGGAAATATTTTAATATTAGTCCGCGATATAAGAATCTTATTATAGTAGCATTCAATAATTTTATCAGCAACAAGACTTCCCCCATATCACTATGGAAAAAATAAAGACGGTTAAGCGCAACCCACTTTGGGGCCCACGATTAGTAATCAAATTATTTGGATTCGTAACCCTAATTTTACAAGCGATATTTCTAATTTACCCAGCGTAACTAAAAATCGCAATTATAGCTATTCTATCTATTTCAAAGATTTTTAAGTTATACTAATCAATTCTCTCAATTAGTTCTGTCGATAATCAGTTACGCAAAGATAATTTTCACTTAAGGGGCATTAACCAAAATGTTAAGTTGCTTAACTGCGGGAAAAACGGTCAAAATTTCTCCTAGAGCAGAAAATGTCTTTTTTATATCTTAATTACACATTGTAAAATAACTTTTTTACTAATTAATACATTTAATACATACAGAACTATATGAGAGCTGTAAAGTAACTGAATATTAAATATTTTATGATGGGGTATATCCAATTTTTTATTTATATATGAAAAATATATGAAAAATAATATGATGATTTATTTAATATGTTTTATCATGGAAAAATGTCTATTGTATATTGGACCCTGTTCCCAAGAGAGCACGATTGTTATCCCTAACTTTCCCCAGACACGTATAAGATTCGAAACGAGTTTATTGATGAGTTAAGCTCAATCTAGAGCGACGTTTCTCTAATGAATGGCGCGAAAATCCATCTCTAGATAAGCGCACGAAACGGATAATATTGCGAGGTAACGTCACCATCGCGAATTCTTTTCCATGCGCGCACGTACGCGCGGAAGATGCATGTGCGGCGCTTATCTAATTCAATTTGGCAATATCATGCCCATTGAGAGAATAAATGATTACCGCGAAGATATGAAGTTATCTGGTCCCGCGGGATGCGTAAATTGCCATTACCCGCTGTTCCCTACCCAGAGGAGAGAGAGAATGCCCGCGGGTTTTTAGGGCCCCACCCGGCTTCGGAGATCTTAATTATTAATCGCACTCGTTCATCAAGCCAATCAGCAACGCCCACCCGTCGCAATATCTCAGATGCAGCGAATATCGCCGAGTACGTGGAATACCGCGCCGTCGAATACGATAATCACTGGAATTCTGTTTCCTTGATCGTTCCTTCGTCGGTGATTTATGACGGGAGCTAATGGATAAAGTGGGAGAAAGAGATGCGTGTTTAAGGAAACGCGTATTTAAAAGTTGCGCAATAAGGATGATGATACGCGATAAAAAAGATGCATTAAAGTCTCGTTAGGAGCTGCTTTGGATCTTAAAATTAAGTTTGTTACACAGAAACGGAACGGAGTATTATTTAGAGTTTATAGTCTGTATAAAAAAAAATCTCTCTGGTTAAATGCTGCACTATTTCTAAATTGTAAGTTGATACAATTAACTTTTTTTTAAAGAAGTTTGATATGAAAAATTTATTTCAGTTACAATTACACTCACAATTATACAGAATCCAAAATGGCAATATCGAACTAGGTATATCAGATATAAAAATTTCATTTGTTGTATAGAACTAAAAATATAATTACTTATTGACAGATGTATAACAGCTCGACAGAGGAGTATAGTTTTAATATTTTGCTTCTATGTATACGCAAATATAGTTTCTATATATGCAATAAAGTGGTAACATTGTGTAAATGATGATTTATAGAAATGATCAAATACGCGATTTTTGGCAAATCCGTGCATCACGCGGCGATCACGAAGAGGACGACGATCAGGGGCTAAGTTTCGTGGAGGTTTACGATGAGGGTGGGACGAAGAGGGGTGGGAGTTGACTGTGGCAGGCTTTTTGGAGGGGTGCTGATGGAAAATCGTGACGGTAAGAGGGGGCGCGAACAATGCGCCGGAGATTTAGCGTGACACCGACAGTGTAAAACCAGTTCGTGCGTTGCGTTCGTTGAACGACCAAACGGCTCGAGAAGAAAAATCATTGACGCGACTGTTCGTCATTTTCTAGCGTGATCGTTATAGACAGCTTCTGGTTAATTTCTACAGTTGTTTTGACTTCTGTTCTTTTAGTAATTGTTTATCTTATCCTCTCAGCCATATTAACTCAACAGTGAAGAGTAATATAGCAGTCCGATTTTTATGATATTTTTATCGTAAAAATTTTTTAAATCAGAATTTATTTTAACCTCTTGCTTCACGCAAATAGATCTTTGCGTTGAAATGCGTAATTTTATATTTTATAAGTGATTTACATATATATTTTATTCGGGACAGCGAATAAAATATATATGTAAATCACTTTTACATTACCAAAAAATTAGCTGTCCGTTTTCTTAAACTTTTAACACTAAGAGGAATGAATGAGAAAACGAGCTCTTTGTGTTTGAATGCGAGATCTTATTATTTCATAAGTTCCGGGGAGGGGGAGAATAACAAAAATATATAAATCGTCTTTACATTACCAGAAAATTAGCTGAACGTTTTTTAGAATTTCTGACAGTAAGAGGAATGAAAAAAAAAAACGAACTGTATAGTATCATCGATCAATTTTTTACTTATTTCGGGCGCGACACCCCGATTCACAAATCTCCTCCGCTAAGTACGGGGTTCCGGGCAAGAGATCGAGGGGGCTATGCGGACCCCCTTGCTGCCCCGATCATGCGTGAAAAACAGAGGGGTCCATTGTAAGCTCGTCCTGTGGCTAATGCGACTGTCGTCGTCCTGCTGAAACCGGGTGCAGGCAGGACCTCGCAGGCCAACATTAGCCAACGGTCGTTTACCTCGAAAATCCTTCCAGGGCGCGTACATCGGGCTCTGCCTCGTTGCGAGCCGAATTTTTTCAGCTGTACTTTCGCACGAAAGTCGAGAACTCTTCTTACGATTGCGAGTCACGCTTCTGGAATGTTGTCTTGCGTTAAATAGTTAGAATAGTTTGAAAACTGCGCGAAGATAGGGAAATGGTGTGACGGTTTATGACTGTTGTTACGTGTATCGACTTGAAAATGGGAAAAAGATAATTGTTGGATTAATCTATCTATGTATATCTATCAATCAACTTTGTTAGTTAATTATATAATCAAGTGGTTTCCTTTGTTTCTTTTAATTAGATAGAATAAAGCTTTATCGAATTCCTGCATATCTTGAGTGTCAAATATACGAAATATTGCCAAAATTTTCTAGTAGAGAAGTAAATCGTAATAAAACAGAGATTATCTCTTGATATTCATGAATTTCTATTTCTGATGAAATATATTATTCGCTATATTACGACGCGACCCGAACTTCTCGTAGCAAAAAAAAAAAAAAAAAAATGACACGCCAACTTATTTCTGGTCCATAACTGACTTATACCGTACTCGACGCGGCCGCGGAGGAGGGAGTGCCTCGGTGTAGAGGGAGTCGGTTGTTCTTTTAACGCGGCTTTAGGGGGTCCTTTATGCTGACACAAATATCGCTTATGCCGACGTCGCGCCGCTGTTTTGGTAACCCATCGAGCATTGTGCCTTCCAAGGCCGTGTGTACCAAACACCGAGTTCTGTGTACCCAGCAAACACGGCTGTCACGTGGCACCCTGATCCCTTCCGCAGCGGCGCGGTGCGGAGTCGCGGGCTCCCCTTTACGGATTTGCGCAACGGCCGCGGCCCGTCTCGTTCCCCGCGTTTCGGTAGCCAAGCGAAGTCTCTTCTCGACGGATACTGAGAGCTTCATTCGCGCGGGAGGGGGGGGGGGGGGGCAGAGGTCTGTATCTCCCCGTCCTGGACGACCTGGACCTCTCGCAGGGCGCGGCGGGTAGCAGCAAACACACGTGCGTCCTGCTCTTTGCGTCAGCTTTGTTTGCGCGAGTCGCTCGCTCGAACGAGCAATGATCTCCAATCGGCGTCGGATAGGATTGGAATTGATTGAAATGGCTGAAGAGCGTGATGCAAAATTATACAGTTGCTGTTTCTTTATCTTTTCAAATCAAGTATAATACAAACATATCAAAAATAAAGGCTAAACAATTTTTAAAAGTATAAGCTATTGTAACTAAAGTAAAAACTTTTTAAGTCAGTGATTACTATTGATGGGTACTGTGATATTTATGCGCAATTATGTTTCGCGCTACAAATTCTGGCAATGGTAGATTCTTTCATGAATGATGCTCGATTTAAACTTCACAATTATACGGTAGTGAAAAAATAGCCGTTTAGTACACGTAATTAAATTGAATTGTGTTTAATAAAAATAAAGTGGCTTATGTCGCGAAGTGGATACGCGGCGTTAACGAGGGATTTGCGCTTTCCCCTCTCGCGCGATAGTGATTTAAATGGGAGGGATTAGAGGGTTAATAATAAAATTTTTATGCTAATGCGATCTTTATGGCTGCACCAGCAGATAAATACACAGGCAAAATTCGCTTCTTAGCCCAAAGAAAGCCGCGCGAAAGAAAACCTAAAGAAGAGAGGGGAAGACGCACGCGGAATCTTATACTGGAAAGTGATAAATAACGTCGTCGCGTAGCAAAATCGTCCGTGACGGAGGGTTCTCGCAAGGGCACACGCCATTACCTCCGACGTGTCTACGGAGCGACAAGCTAGACTACTACGGCATACGACCACGAAGAGCGGCGACGTCGATGGTGGCTCGTCATAGTGAATATTCCACTCGTATGGAAAATGATCGAGGCAGGGGAGAGGGCACCAGATCAGACAAGAGAGGGAGAGACACACAGGTCATCCGAGATAAAGGAGAGGAACGAAGAAAAGAACGAGAAGAATGGCGCGACGCATATAGGGGAAAACGTTTACCCTTCGACCGAAAATGAAAATTGTATTGTTGAACGCCCTTAGGAGAGGGCAGAGAACCCGGCATATTATATCCGCGTTAGCGCGCGTTGCCAGCGCTACGAAGACCGCGGTCAGCTCTTTCTTTCTCGATAGCCATCAATGCGCGTCATCAATAATCGCTCGTCTGACAGCTCGGCCGATTCCAGCCAGCGGGAGTCTTTCGAGGATTTCGATCCACCCGGATCGTCCGGTAAACATCGCACGCTGGGAATGGTTACTCGCCGATTCCTAATCAAGCTCGTACGATCTTCGCGACGATTAATTATCGCGTAATAATCATCGCGGATGCTCATCATTCGCTCTTCGATACTTAATCTTTACAACGCATGACATCTTTATTGTATCTTTCGGATAATTATACCTTATCTAATTATATTTTAAATACTCTGTATGCTATACGATCGAAAAATAGAAGTAATAACGTCTGGGGAAAGCTGGAGTGATAGAACGAGGCAAGAAATGGTCCGGATAGATATAAGTTATAGATGCGGTGCACTCGTAAACAAGCATCTGTCACAAACATATTCGTTGATCGAGTAAGTAGTTTTGCCGGAAAATAATCGCGGGTACATCGAGAAAAAGGATAGATTTAATTCCGCGAAAAGAAGCAACTCGCCCGTTTTCGTCGATTCCCTCGTGCAATTTGTCCCGCTGCCGTCGGAAAGTTTAGCAATTTATTTGAATTTTTCATAGGCAACCTGGATATCTTTTTATATCAATATGCCGAATGGTCACAGAGAAGCTTCGAAACTTCTTGCTGAAACGCCATAAAACACGCGACGCATCCGACCCAATCAGATATATCTCGGACAGAAATTCCTAAAAAAATGTATATAGAATCAAATATTCTTCATAAATATTTTTGAATAATAGAAAAAATAATTACCGGCTCGCTGATTATATACGATCAATTTCAAAATTAATCAGGCCACAACTCGTAATTTATTTAAATGGATATGGTCATAACGGATATTATTTTATAATCTTAAATATAATAAAGAACTTCGTAACGCTTTTTTCACCAACTTGATATCCTGGTGCATATCTCGAGTTTATCAAAAGAGAGGGATAATCGTTTCTCGAACAGCGGCGCCTCGTCGGAAAATACCGGTGAATTTTTAGATGCAGGAGGCACCTGACGCGCTACTCCGTTCGCGTCGGAATCACCACACGTGCTGAAGGATATTAAGCCGAAGGAGAAGGATATGAGGTGTAACGACATCGCGCGAGGGAGAACGAGGGGGGTGGAAAGAGGAGGGTGGTATCGAAGTGTAGACGAGGATGCATGCTGCGTTGCGTACATGGCATCGATCTTCATCCATCAACCGCGCCTTCGGTTTTCGTCGGGCGGGGAAGATTCCGCTGCGGTTTTTCCCCGCCGCCAGAACGCCAGATGTACTGCGTGTTGCCAATCGCGGTGGCCGATCCGCGCGAGAAAAGTTTTTCACGTCGGCGTAACGCTGCGATACGTCATCGCGATAGCGTCAAGTCGAACGTGGAAAATGTCTTCACGCGCGACCGCGTTCACTCGTCACTCGGATTTGCGCCCCTTTCCCCGATCTCGTCATCGGCAAACGATTCGGTTTCGCTTCGGCGTCGCGCAAGTGATATATCGGCGAACTAACAATCTACGATCGTTTAACTGTCTCATAGTAGTACATATACAAACGTCGATACGCTTCCTCCGATTTGTACAGTACTACTGTTAATTACGACATAAGTTGTACAAGATTTACACACGATTTCTCAAGCAGCCAGTCGGGATCGCTTGTCTGAGAGTGTGGCGTGCGCTCGTTGATTGCGATCCACGTCCCAAAGGATATCACTTAATGAAAGAGATTGTGCGAGCACCTAAGCCAAACCCGAACGTGCTGTTAGTTGGACCGTTCGCTCGGCCATATCTGTCGTATCGCCTCGCGATCTCATTAATTTCCGGCAGCAATAAAAGCGGGAACGGCGCGCCGCGCCGCGCCCGCGCCGGTCCACGGGTATACACGCGTGAGAGGCTGGCACGCCCAGGACACGCGCGTGCATCGAGAAAAACGACCGCGGCGCGAGGATAGAGAAAGGGAGAGAGCCGAAACGCGCGGGCAGTGTCAGATAAAGAATCGGGAATAAATGCTTTTTGGCATTGCTCCTCTTGTTTGCCTTCGGTATTTCGCAGGGTCGGGTGGGCGTGCGCTCGTAAGGGCGAGAGACCGTGTCGATTGATGATGACGCCGATCTCGGTCGGTGGAAGAGGGAGAAGGAGAGAACGCGGGAGTCACTCAGTGCCATTGTGAGCGGCACGTGCCGCCGCGATACAGAACGAGAGAGCGGCCGTCGCGTCGACCGGAGCGTAGTCGAGCGTGGTAGTATCGAGACAGGCGAGAGTATATCGGCAGCCGCCACCACCGTTACAATGGCCGACGGTTTTTCTCTTTCTCTCTCTCCCTCTCCCTCTCTCTCTCTTTCTCTTTTTCCGTGCGAGATATACGGACGGAATTAATTGATACCGGCATCGTGATCCGGCATCGAGCAAGGGTTACGTAAGCACCGTGGAAAAAGCGTACCCACGTACACCGCGCCCGGCGCGGCGTCTCGAGGGAGACAGAGAGTCAGCGCCCCGCCGGTTTGCTCTCGCGCTTTCTCTCGCCGCGGCCACGGCAAAGCATTTAAAGCGCGCGACACGCGGGACACGCGTTCCTTACGCTTCGTTGATTTTTGATTGGCGGCTTGATCGAACGAACACGACCGATGATTCTGGCCGTAGCTCGTTATCGCGATGGCAGGTGGGAAAAGTCGATGATGACATAGAAATACGAGAGAATTTGAATCAGATTTTTCTAAAGTATAATATGCAGGGTGTTCAACGCAACGGTCCGCACAATTTTTGAGACGCTTCCGACAGTTTAAAAACAGGGTTGTAAGGTGAATATTTATCTATTTCATGCAAGCTCACCTTCCAATAAAAAAAATTTAAAAAAAAAAATTTTTTTTTAAACCTTGAATTTTTTAAACGGCACCATGCTGTTTTTTTTCATAATATTGTAGGGGACTTTAAGACGAATTCAACGCACTATCACAAATGTCATCTTTATTGATATTTAATATCAAATTTGATATCAAAGTTTGCAGCACTATATACAATAAATCTGTTTGTGTTTTCATTTCTAGTCGGAGCTTATAGGTACTGCCATTCCAAATAATGCTGCAAATTTGATATTAAATATCAATAAAAATGATATTTGTGATAGTGCATTGAATTCGTCTTAAAGTTCCTTACAATATTATGAAAAAAAAACAGCATGGTGCCATTAAAAAAATTCAAGGTGACTGACTTTTTTATTACAAACATTTTTTTCCAATTTTTGTCCAATTTTTTTTATTGGAGGTTGTAGCTTGCATGAAATAGATAAATTTTTACCTTACAACCTTTTTTTTAAACTGTCGGAAGCGTCTCAAAAATTGTGCTAACCGTTACGTTAAACACCCTGTATAAAGAATATCAGTCACAGCTCTGATAAGGAAATCTTGTTGATAAAGAAACGAAATGACTATATTATATAGAAAAAAAATTAATGAAGAACGATATTTCTTTACGACGAAAGAAGCGTACTTATAAAAATCTTACTGATGCATCTCTTGATTTAACTGCATGTTTTTCGAGCGCATAATAAAACGGTGTTAGCACAAGACGATTCTGTCGCTGTTCGCTTCCATAAAGAACCAACCCGCGAGGACGCCCGATCGCGAGGAACCGCGTTACCCCCCATCCCTCGGAATACGTAAAGGCAAAGCTAATCAGGAGCGAGTCCACTTCTCGTCGCCGGCGAAAAACTCGTTACGCATTCAGCGTGGCGTCGAGATTATCATATCCCCCGGATCCTTTGACGAGGACACTCGATCCTCGATGTGAAAGACAGGAAAAATATAAAACTTGAGGAGTCGTCTCCGTGCCGGGACGGAGAAGCTCCGAGAGGCTACCAGGGAACGTCGCGCGACTTCCAGCCTAGGACGACGCGACGGCAAAGCTCGTGCAATGAATAAAAATCTTTTGAAGTATCGCTAGGCGCAAATTAACGCATAATCGTCAAACGTAATGAGACGCCGGTCGCCGGAACGTTTCGCGACCCATCATCCATCCCGACGAGCCTTCTGCCCCGGGAAACTTTGATTATTTTTATAATGACTACGGTCTGTGTGTCGACAGACTTCTTTGCCACCCCACATCGTGCGCCCCATCGTCCCATGCTCAAATCCTATATCTCGTTTCTTCGAGCAATTTTTTGTCCTTCGACATAATCAGGACTCTTGTATTTCGAGATTACATTAAACGGGTAATATCAATTTTTTAGATATTTAATTAGTGTTAACTCTGTAAGGGGGGAGATATCTATTAGAATATTAATTTTTCAAATGTCGTTAGAAAAGATGATTCCCGTTTTCGATAGCAAGATTACATCGCAAAGATAAGCAAGCTAAACTTAATGCCACGCAAATGTATTCGCACCCTTCGCCATTCTTGACAAGTTCTCCCCTTTTACAAAAGACGTTTCCCAAAAGCGGTGAATACAAGCTTAATGTTCGGAACACATTAGACGCGCTGCGTAAAAACGCAATAGATTGGAAACCGCATTTGGTTAGACGTCGATCACCCTTGTCCTGTTTCTCTCTGTTCTCTTTCGCTCTTTTTTCCGCTCTCTTGCATTAACGTGTCCCCAGTATTGCACCCAGGCTATTAACTAATGCCAGCACCCCTGTTGAACGCAATGCCATACGCGCACCAGTCAGCGAGCCTCGGACCGACCGACCGACGGACCAACCAACCAACCATCCAGTCGGTCAGACAGGGTGCGCAGAACCACGCTGGTAGGACATGCTTGCTGCGACGGGACAGTTTAAGCCCTGATATATCGCCCGCCGACACTCCCAACTTCTGTCGCCGTTTCTGTAGCGCTTTTTTTGTCGCGGTGAAGCACAGGCTGACCATATGTCCACAGAAACCGAGATCCCCATCGGGCGCGTTCCACGCGAATTCTCGCCCCCGTATGTAGAGGATAGTTGTCGCGCGTTGTTTCGATGACGTCCTAGACGAACGTTACGCGAACATGAAGCCTCATTGTGGCATCGGTATGTCTTCGGAGCCAAATCCATTTTTTTAACAAAAAAGAACGATTAGAAAACTTCCTAAATGAAATGATTAATTTTGTCGGTCCTTTCAATATTGATTAATTTATATTGAATAGTTAATCTTAGTTCTTTGCTCGCCTGATGGATAACTGAATTCAGTAGTTACTTAAGTAGTTATAAAAATATATCTGTATGCATATTGTTATATGTATCGTGAATTAATTATCAAGAAATATTGTTATTGGCTGTATCATAGTTGCGAGTTGTCTCCCTCGCTTAAATCGAATTGCCGACCCTTCTTCGAATAGCTGACAGGAGACGACGGATCGTTTACATGCTCGAACGATCTCTTGCTCCTTTACGCCTTTGGATTTCCGGATACGTAGGCGCTTTTAAACGGGCTTAGATAAGGCATAGCGTGATGGGCACGGGAACCCCACTTCGCACGTAACAAATGATGCCACATGTTCGAGTCTTGACTCCCTCTTCTCTCGTTCCTCTTTTCACCGATACACCCGACGGACCCGCGGGGCACTCGACTCGGTGCCCGAGGACGTATGGAGCCCTTGCCACATGTAATTCGTACGGTTGATATTCACCGAGAAAGAGAGAGAAAGAGAGGTGGAGAAAAAGAAGGAAAGAGACAGAATGCATCAGGAGAGAGATGGTGACAATTTGCACAGGGCTAACTGCAGCACTGGGACCATTCTCGACGGTCGCGGATCGAATTGTTCCTACTTAGCTGTTAATGGTACCTTATGTCAGCCAGCACCGAAAAGATCCCGACAAATGGCGACTAATACGAAGGATATTAACAACACTTAACTCGAGTTACCATTGCTTGGGGGGACTGACGCTTGATTCTTACCAAAATCCTTCATTAACTCTGTGATTAAATAAATAATGTTAATATCGTTAAATTACTTGCTCATTTATTATTGAGACATTATTATTAAAATTGAGGACGACATTATTAAATTAATCGCTAATTCTTACGTGAATATCAATTTCATTTGAAAACCTAAGCTGGCTTCACGTTCTCGGATTTTTCTTGGGTCATCATTTATGAAGAGGAAAACAAATCACGCTAGATATTGCGACACTCGTCCGAAAAGAAACCGGCCAACGAGATAGCGTAACTAAAGTCGACGAATGCAGGCCATTGAGCCAGACAAACACCTATATGTTATATATATGAATCCTTTCCAATCTTCTTCCTGCTCCTTTCATCCCATTGTCGCCGGTCAGCTGGAGTGCCACCGGCTCGCAGGTGGAGATCCGTCATCACGAGCCATTTAAAAAGACTAACCGATTGCCGGCCGTTCATCAAGTGCTTACGAACGCGGCGACAGAGAGCGGCTGGATATCCCTGGTGTCGCCTCTTTTCTTCACCCCGTTTGTCTCTTCCGCTTTCGATCCGCGCCGCTCATTGTCACTAATTCTGACATATGTGCGTGCAGCTCACAAAAGCGCCTATTCAGATGCCTTGCTTCGGGATCTTTTCGAGATTCCGCGCGCGAGGAAAATCGGGAAAGCTGTGCGCATGAAAATTTCAAGGTTTTAAAATGTCTCAGAGAAATTATTTTAATTTGGTATGATGAATAATATCGACTGGGTGGTCTAATGTTACTGAAGACGAAGTGATTCTAGAATTCGTCAGTAAATTCTAATTTTCTATGTAAATCTATGAAAATTGTGTCTTTAATGTTCTTTGTATCGGGTTCAGTTTTTGACCGATTAATCTCCAAAAAGGAAATAATATAATTAGTCCGCGCGCAATTGTAGTGTGTAATCCGCGAAAATTTTTCGTAGATAACTTGTGTAACGGAAGAAAGAGGCCTGACAAACTGTCGTCTTGAGAAGAGGAGGGAAGAGGAGATCTAGGAGAGGCATCGGACTTCAGCGGAGCAACCTTACCTACGTAGCTGATAACTCCGCCCATCGGTGAGTGACAAGTAAAATTTTTTATTGAAGTCATGGATCTATGACACTCTTTCTTTACATATACATCAAATGAATCTGAATACATATAAAATTTCAAATTAAAGTATAATGAGCATAAATCAATATTATATCTCATAGATCCATTACCTTAAAATGGATAAGTTAAATCAGTTTGAGATAAATATTTAATCTTGGAATTATTTTCCATTATTTATGAATTTATTGTGTACTGTGCTTGAGGATACTCGCATATGTACGCATATACATATAGAACTCATAAATTAGAGTTTATTGATTCGTTTCGAGCTATTTGGACGTATTATTTATGTTATACATCTCATTTTGGTGTCTCATTTCAAAATTAGAAATTTTATATTACATTATAATAATGTTCGATAGATTATTGTTTTGAATTTTTTCCTTGGATTGGTATTGCTTAAAATAATATTAATAAATAGAAAAAGTAATAATGTAGTTGTTCATTGGTACTCATAAATGTCGATCGATGTTGCATTCAGCCGTAAAATCGTTGTTCGATCTCGGGAAGTATACGTCGTTTGGGTTCCACGAAAAATAATCAGCAGGCGGATGTTGGCAATTTTTTGACCGGTCGACGGCTCGAATATAATTCGGCGTGTACTTCGTCACACTTTTGTATTATTTACTAACCATCATTTCCTTTGATCGCTTTATCAGTATTATATCTATATTTAATTGAATTAAAAACGAATCTCCATTTAATTTTTTAAAACAACGCGACAAAAAGAGCTTGGAAATAATATGACTAATATATATATATTTTTTTTGTTTAACGTATCTAATACATTACTTAAACATAATTGAGTAAATGTCGCGATTCTTGTTGCGAGTTACGACGTAACGGGCGAGCAAACGACGAATAAACAATTCCATTACATTTATCAGATAATGAAAGGACAACGATAAAATTGCAATAGCGTGTAAGTGCGAAGGAAATCTGGAGTAGTCCACGGCGAGAGAAGGACAGTCCCTTGCAGGATAAAGAACCCACCGTGTCGTACTCGTTCTCTCCCCTTGTCATTAATACCAGGCGACTGTTACATATGGATGAGAAAGCTGGGTTAGGCCAGGACAGTACGGCGGTACGCGGAACGAAAACGACACGGGATATATAGGAAAGCGAACTCATCGACTAAAAGCATCCGCGGAAGCGGCCGAAGTCGTTTCGGTTTATTCTCGAATCTACGCCGTTATGGAAGCTCCTCTTATTCGTGAAGAGCCAGGGGCCCACTTGTCACGAAGACGAGATGGACGGAGATAAAGCGAGTGCTCTTGACGTTTACCTTCGGTTTAAATTATCTCCCGCGATCCGGAGAGACGTGGCCGAAAAAAAAGCTTCGTCGTTCGCCGATTTCTCTTGGCGTCTCTTGACTCGCTTGATTTTCTCGAAAGAAAATCAAGAACTTGAAGTGCTCTTGTATATCTTTAACTTGAATACGCTTTACAATGGATAATTACAATCGTCCAGACGAGACATTTGTTTGAATTCTTGATACTGCACTATGGTAATTTATTTACACATAAATTTGTATACGACTCTGTCTTTTTAGCTTTCTATAAAAATTAAACTTTCTATCAAATTTTACTTGTCAAATAATCATTACATCTGACATAAAGACTATCGTCTGCTACTCACGATAACGAATTAGCTAAGGTTACCAAACAAACAGATCGATCGACCGCAGCTATTTTGCATTGCCAAAAGGGTTAAACACTGCGATAACTTAAAATGAGTGAGAGGCACGGCGCCCCAGAATCTCGCAACCTCCGTTCTCTCCGCAGAAACGATAAATCTGCGCGTACGCCGTATATCTTGGTGTCCGGTCCATGGGGGAGTAAACGTAATATAGGTAATGTTCTGGCCGGCTACTTAACAAATTGCTACAAATTGCGGCGGGCGTTTAGCCGTCCGGCCGAATCTGCGGCTTCCTATATTCCTCCCCATCGGCTCCTCCCCGTTACGCGCACGGGGGTTGGTTTTAGCTTTCGTCGGCCGAACGAACGATACGGTGGTGACCACATGGTGTTCCCATATGTCCACGCTACCGCGATGGTACTCACCCTAATTTCGACCGCTGTCCATCCGCGGGGTGCAGCGCGACGACGTCTGGAAGATGGAATCGCGCGGGAGGCCGAAGCTGGAAGAATCTGGATAGGCTTACGAGAGATCGGCAAAGGGCGATCTCGTCCCTCTCGAAAAGTACGATAAGTACGATGATCCCAATGGAGAGATGTTTGCTTGCGGGTGCGCCGATCTTGTTAAGTCACGGCGAATTGGCAGCTACGGCAAATTTCGTACCGGTTCATTGACGCTGAGAATTCACCGCGGGTGCGGTCCGTTGCATTCCGGACTGATGAAATGAATGAGCGAGTTAGTATAAATAGCTGCATCATCGTATTACCTTATCTTAAGCGAGAGAGGACTCTATTTCTTGAAGCAACAAGAGATTAAATCTTATACTGCTAACGAAAAAATATGCTTTTGACCATTTTTGGGCAGCTAATAGTGACTATAACAAATGCGAAGTTTAGTGACTCTGGTTATCAAAATTATAGCTTTCAGACGGTCCCCGATACTCTAGAGATCTATAGTTGAATGCGGTTTCAAACTTTTTGAAAGTTTAGCTGAGTAATTATACTTTGCAGCATAATTACATTTCGTAATACTGGGATACTTATGTAGTATACACGTCAAGTATTATGTCGGTAATCTTCTTGGCAAATTACCCCGACTTCATCAACGACGTCGAACACGAAACATATTTTCCAGGCATGCTCTCGTAGGATGGGTGACTCGTTCCTTTCGAAAGGCGTTACGGCTGGAACGGCACCTGAGCCGGACACATCCTGGCGAACGCATCATTAATCGTCGGTCGACAGTGCGAGGCGCTCTAATGACGCTTTAAAAGCGATACCCTCGAGCCAATCAGCAGCGATCGCGTGCCGGTCTCGAATCGGCCAGGTTAATTTCACGGGTATTTAACGCGGTTTCGCTTAACAATGATTCAATCAAGACGGATTTATTTTGCCCGGGATTTGGCGCTTGTCGGCGGCACGAGGCGCTCATTAAAGCTTCCCACTGTGGAAACGCCTCCAAGCCTTTTATCGGACTGAGCACGTTTATTTGACATTACCGCGCCTTTGTACGCATGATGCCATTCGTTAGTGCCTGCGCAATTTGCACAGTAGTAAAAATACCGCGATTCCACATCTTACACGCAAATTGGTTAATTTTTAACTAATCAATGAATCTGTCATTAAAATTAAAGTACCGAATTGCCGGATAATTTATATATATATTTCTTATAGTTGTCATAATTTGTGTGATAATCATTTATTTTTAAAGAGAGCAAATATATGTTTAGTAAAACAGCAAGACTTTCTCTTTCTCTCTTTTTGTTTAAATTTTTATTATTCTTAATAATTTTCAAATATAAAGATTTTTGATAATATTATATAGTATGTACTTTAATTTTGAGTTATATATGTATATTTTCTCGATTTATTTAAACTGCTGAAAGACGTGACGAGAGGCATCATCCATGTAGATGCATCAGACCGGACCGCAAATTTTGGTCGTACGTCGTCGCCGTACCGTCCAGAAGGGGGGTGCCACGTGGGGGGGTAGGAGATCGGTTCGGCAATTCAGAGCCCGTGCGAAATGTTGTCAGCCAATTTTCTTGGCCAGTGCCTCCGAATGCCGCAGATTTCCATCTAGGTCCGTTCTCGGTGCCGGCGCCGGTGTGTACGACGGTGAGTAAATACACCCTTTTCCATCCCCCTGGAAGCGGACGCTCGTCGTCGCCATCGTCCTTCGCTCCTCCTGGCACATCATCGCGCACCCCTCACACCCACGGTGTCTCCTCATCGCGCCAACCACAACTGTGATTATAATTCGCAGCTCTGACAGAGCCACCCGCTCTCCTGGTTCTCTGCCGTCCTCCCTCTTCCCTTTCGCCCCCTCGTCGTATCCCACGATCCACCCCATTCACGGCGCTGCTGGACCGGGGATCGGACGCTGTGTAAAGGATTATGCACGCGGATTTAACTGATGAATCACATTGTCGTCTTGATTCGCGGTGGCGTTAATTTTCGATGCTGCGCCGCAATGCGCGTCGGCAACCGTTCTGCCCTCAAACGATTCATGCGTGAGCGCGTTAGGGTATAAAGAGTACTCTGTCCATCTCTCATCCACGTTGGAATATTATTTATATATTTATGATAGAGAAGAACCAGGAAAATAATTTTTAAATGGTTTAGTTATTTGAGTAAAATAACGAAGTCTCCAAAAAATATGTAAAAACTTTTAAATGATGCATTAAAATGTATTAAGATGTCTTTTCGATGTCTTTACGTCTTTTAGATTATCTATTGCTCAGTATAATTATAAAGTTTTGTATTAATATTTATTTGACATCTGAAGTTTATTATATTATTCAGAATACAGGACGTCGAAATTTTCTTAACGCGTTGCAAAAATCGCGTCCCTTTGTTGCTAATATATGATTGTTAATGTTTTGATATCGTTTTATACTCGTGTCGCGTATATTGCAAAATGTGTTTGCCGTCGAATTCTCAGTCGCGCTCACTGCGGTAGGCAGTTTATCAATGATTATTTATAACTATGTTTAAAAGAACGCTTGAAAAAGGATGACGTTAATAATACATTAGTCATACGTCAGACCGCGACAAATCAGTGTTCGCAATTAGTCAAACGACCGTCTACGCGTATACAGAAAACTCGTCTCGCTTAATGCGTCGCAATAAGTATCCCGCGATTGCCGGATGTTGATTCGTCGCTTGTAGCGGTGATCATTCATCGCGATCGTTTCTTCGGGAGATGAGGCGGCTTCCGCTGCCGGGTCGTCGGGTCGGGTTTCGAGATATTCCCCTCCGCAAGAGAGTACAATTGCCGTCCCGTCGAAGCCATCGGGCAAACAGTTTCCATTCGTTCGGAAACGCTTCTAATCTGCCAACATAGCGGATCAATGAGCGGCGGGCCGAATTAACCGCTTCCCGTTTCGACAGACCGCGATATAGCGGGGATTATTAATTTTGCCAATAACGCCGCGAGGGTGCCTCCTCTCGGCACAGATGGCGTATCACGAGTCAATATACTTTTCCGCAACGAAACCCTCGCACTGCGGGAACACGTGACGGGTTCTCTGAATTTTCGTTACGACTGCTAATTATTTCTTTGACCTGCGCACATCGCATATGGTTGTTAATTGCTCAAGATGACAGAGGAATAGAAAGTTAAAGAAATACGCTAAAATAATCTTTCCTAAAATATTATAAAATAATATATTGCAATGTGATAAATATTTTGTAGACTATTGTGGAGAATGAGATAACTTTGTTTCGGGACTAATGTGTATCTGAGAGTACATTAGTCATAATTTTTAATCTGAACGATTATTTCGTTGGCGCTGGATGATACTAAAGCTATTATTAATATGCATAATATTATATAAAAGAAAACATCTGGTATTTGCTACTGACGTCAACTGTGCTGCTGTCTTTTGCACGTGCAATTAACTGACGCGTGATATTTATTAACTCCATGTCATCCTTTACGATACACTTCGCGGAAAGTATCGCGAGACGGCGCCTCTCGTAAGACGATATTATTCCATGTCCGATGTTTCTTTCTCAAGGTTTACTGGGATCGTTGCGAATCTACATTTCACTTAAATACGACGGACCGTCCGTGCACGTACTTATACGACATGCAATGTACTCGAACTTGTTCGAGTAAACGACGACGAATAGGAGGAGGAGAACGAGAAGGAAAGGAAAGAAGAAGAAGAAGAAGACGAAGACGATGACGAAGAAGAAGAAGAAGACGAAGGCGACGAAAAGGAGCACGAGGAAAGGAAGGAGGAGAGTCACGAAGGTGGGGGAGAAAACCGATGCTCCTGCCAAAGTCAGGACACGATCGTGGACCATGGACCTCTACGGAGAAAGGAGAATAAAGTAACCTCCTCTGTATATATGCGTGTATGTGCTTCTACATACGGGACGAAGGAAGAAGAGGAGGATACAAAGAGGGTACCGAGAGCGTAAGCAAGAAAGGGAACGAGGAGCGCAGCGCGGCGGCGTCGGCGGCGGCGAAGGTGCGGTAAAGAGAAACTACGGAGGAAGGCAAGAGAGAGAGAGAGAGAGAGAGAGAGAGAGAGAGAGAGAGAGAGAGAGAGAGAGAGAGAGAGAGAGAGAGAGGCCGTAGACAGAGATAGCGGAGAGCGGCCGCGCGTCAGGGCGCGGGACAGAGATAAGAGACGAACAGAGAGGAGAGAGAGGACAACCCCCTCTTCTTCCTCGGGTTGTGACTCCGAACGCCGGCGATATCTCGACCAATCAAATCACGCCGCGGGCTCCGCCTTTTATCATTATTTTACTTGTTTTCCCTTTACTTCACCCTCATTGGATGACATTCCCCGGGCCATATCGCGGGACAAAAAAGACACCCGCTCCCAGAAGAGGACTCCATGCTTCCTCCCGGGGTCTGGTGTCCTCCGGTACCCTCCTGGTACCTACCTTGGTCCA
This sequence comes from Leptothorax acervorum, assembly GCA_035220615.1. Lineage (NCBI taxonomy): Eukaryota > Metazoa > Arthropoda > Insecta > Hymenoptera > Formicidae > Leptothorax > Leptothorax acervorum. Next base: position 61,401 of record JASTWQ010000059.1, read on the forward strand.
GCAGAGACCTCCTCCAGAGGGGAACCTTCTCCCGCCGCTCTCGCCACTTGCTCCTTGCCTGTCCCTTGCACGTGCAGCGATGAAACTTGTACGCGACGCTGTGAAACTCTGACAGCGTCGCGGTTTGACTTTGTGCCCCCGAAACCGGGCGAGCCAACAGCGAGTTCGTAAATTATTATACCGAGCGATCACCTTTGACTTTGATGCATCTAAGAGGTCACAGTAATAGTTGCGTCAAGAACATGAAAATCCCCGATCTTATATTAATAAAATTCCAAGGAAAACATCTCTATTTATTACTTAGGAAAAATGTCGACAAATATCTGTCGATGTATCTCGATGTTGGATAATAATTATTTATCGTTACTCGAGTACCTACAAAGTCATCTTCTTGTAATACTTATCCGTTCATGTCGCATTGTGCAATAATTCACATTTAACGGATTCGTCGTCTCGTCCGTTTCTCGGCGATTAAATCAGTGACTTACAATTACGGGGATCTCTTTCCTTAGAGAAAGCTAGCGATTATTCAAACGATCGAAGACTCGACTTAAAAAAAATCGGTTTGATTCGTGAGCCTCGCGGTCGTGACGGGAGAATCGAGGATGAGAATCGCGACTGTCGCGGTGGCCGCGGGTGAATTCGTATCGATTCGTCCGATGCGTCGGGGACGTGATTGACGAGATTCACTCGTCAAGGATTACGCGGTTCGTTGGTCGAGACCGACGGTTTTGGGGCATGAATACGTAGACAAATATATAGGTATAACGGCGTATCCGTATTCGCCAGTGGCCGCTTCCCAAATCGCGGAACCTCACAATCGCCCCAGGGACACCCGTCTACAACTTTTACTACAACGAAATATTATGGCTCAACAAATGGGACCAATAACTTTGAACTTGCTTGATAATTTCATGAAATCGCCAACACATTATTAATACGCGAAACCGATATCATCAGTAACTGCTCTCCATTCGACCTCGTCGCTCTATTCCTTTTAATCCTATTTCTTTTTATTATTATGTAAAAATAAGTTCAAATTCGTAGTCTGTAGGATGTTAAAAATAGCATTATAAGAATTACTTTTGTCCGCTTGCATTACAAAATGATTTTTAATCTTTATTTAAAAGACTGCCATGTAAAAAGAAAATTAATTTGTCTAACAATAAGTACAGTATAAAATAATTTCAACTTTCCTATTAATAAAAATACTCTCAAATTGAGCAATTGCTGTTACAATGATTTTTAATCTTTATTTAAAAGACTGCCATGTAAAAAGAAAACTTAATTTCTCTAAGTACAGTATAAAATAAGTTAAACTTTCCTATTAATAAAAATACTCTCGAATTGAGCACTTGCTGTTATAATTTTAAGGAGAGTCATTTCAGTCGGTAGAGTTTTAAATATATTAGTATCCAGTTTTTTTGGAATTAAAATATCTAGTCGATTTTCTCGACCACTTTTCACAGTAATTGCAGATAAAAAATTATCTTTTACCGTTTAATCTTACCGGACAATTCTCCAACGTCTGTCGTGCATTTCGAACGAAGTTGAAATTGCCAGCCACGGTAAATGTAATCCACGACGCATAAATTCTCTCTCTCGCGTGCCTCTCGCGGACCTCAAAAGGGGAAAAAAGTCGATTCGGTCGCACGTCGCACCTACGTATGTCTCTGATCTGGCATTGCACACGCTGCATTGTATGTATATCGGACGGCGTAGACGAGGGGACCGAAGAAAAGGCGAGGGATTGGGAGCCACATACCTGGAGAAACAATGTTAGTCAGGGAGAATCGGAGAAACTGCGAGCAAGTGACAATGGGACGAAGGTATAAGAAAGGGATTCGTTATAGTTTGGATTCGGTTAAGAGATCTGTACCGTTGATGACGAAATGATATTCTACTACATACTTTTTTATTGCGTGAGTCCATCTGATAACTATATTAATGTCGATAATGGCTGCGATACGCTGTAATCGATATATTTAATCATCCTTTTTTTTCGTTAATTATATTACTTCTTTTACTTATATTTCTTGTAAAAGAATCCTAGTTTTATTTCTCTTATTTTTTTTACTCTAAAATATTTGAAAAAATGTATTGTCAGAGACTTTAGTAGAACTTACATAATTATTGCTGTTAATTATATATATTCCTAGATAAGCAAGATTTCTAAAGACTAGTGGGCGCGCGAATGAAATAACTTCGTTTAAAATATTTTTCGTTTTATAATGTTGCATATTATATTTCTTCGCAATAGCGCGATGTCCAGACGAGTGATGCATTCCGACGGGAATTTCGAAATTTTTTCCGGCAGACGCTTCGATCGGTGCGTTTCCCGTGGCAGGCGGATAGTGATTTGTTCGAAAAGCAATATAGCGGGTTATCACCGTTGTGGAGGAGTACGAGGCGACGAAGGAGGCGCGGATGAGCGCGCGGGACGAGCGTGGGGGGCCCCCGGAAAGGGGGAAGGCACGAGGGGTGCCCTTTTCCTGAAATTTGCATGAGGTATTAAAGCGCGGTGGCTGCGTTCACTAGCGGAGCTCCTGTTTGCCGACACCGAGTGCGGAGGATCAAAGGCCCTCTGCCAGGCTTACGTCTCTCTTCCCTTCGGGAATGAGTGATGGAAAGGCAGAGAGGGAAGCCGGGAGAGAGACAGAGAGAAAGAGGAAACAGGCAAAGAGAAAGAGAAGGACCAAGAGACAGTCCGAAATAGAGCAGAGGGATTCGACGCCAGCCTTTGGCGCGCATCTAGAAAAGCTCTCATACGACAGCCAACTTTAGATCTTGGATATCGCGGTCTTTGTCGTTAAGTCGTCGATCGTACGGCTGATTTCCTTCCTCGCCGCGAGATTTCAACTCTGTTACCTCCTGTCGTCGTAGCCCGTAGGTTCATGAGATGCACCACCGACTTTGCCGTTCGTGTTTGCTTTTGTCGACAACGATTTCGCTTTCCGAGTATTCGTGGAATTTTAATACTTGTTAACAATCATCAGATTTTTTAAGCAAAGCCACTGAACGCTTTTGATTGCTTAAGCAACCGTGGCATTTGCTTCAAGTTTATGTATCAATGATAATGAAAAAAGATAAAATCAGTATTGTCAATAACAGTTTTACGAAAATCTTAAATAATATAAGATTAATTTTTTGTTATACAACATAACACATCAAACATTTTTTCTGAAATAATATTCTATAAGTATTCTATAAGTATTCATGATTCAAATACTCTATAAGACTAGTTAATAAATAAAACACTAAATAAACGACAAAAGATCCCTACATTCTCTTGCTTTTAACTCTTAGCGATTTCAGATTTCACGCTCAATGCTACTGACGGCCCTAACAGAATTCGTTAGTAGATATAATTATCTTGTTAATGAGTTAATCGAACCTTCCGATTCTTGTCCCGCGCATTGTTAATTCGTGTCATGAAAAAAATATAGTATAGCGCTGACGGGGAATCCTTGGGCAGTGGACAAATGATATTCCGAGAATGTTAACGCGCGTAAGCGTATTCTTGCTCGCATCGTGTCCCGTAAAAACATTCGCTGGCAGTGATGTATGCCGACGAAGGCACGCATCGCATAAGTAAGGAGAGCCTTGAGCCGATTCATCGGCTAACGGGGAAACTAGGCCTACGAAACTACCCGTCAAAAAAGGCTTTTCGGCTCTTCGAGATAGAAATTTCGGCGACCAGACGTTAACGCGCTTGGTCCTTTTAAAAACTATAAATTTGTCATTGCCAAAAATCATTGACTGATTTTTTAGTTTTCATACGGAAAACGATCCCAATCCAGTTTCCTTTTAGAGCTCGAGCATTAGCATAATATACGCAACTTGTACGGATGTGGCCTTAATTAACTTCCCTTTCAATAATCTACCGAAACGTTTTCCCTTTCTATAACATGCTAAATTATTACCAAGATTAAAGACTGTTAATTTATTATTGGCGTTCCATAGATTTCATAAAACATTTCTTTAGCGAGATTATTTACTTGCTACGAGATCGTTACTGCAAAATGAATTATATTCCATTGAACACAGCTAGTTATATACTCGCTGGCACTTTCGGACGTGAATAAAGTTAGCATCTCTCCGACGTGCTCGCCGGAATGATTCACGAGGCGTAGGATCGCGGCGGCGGCGTTCCTCGCGACAGCTAAGCGGGTGCCAAACCACATTTTAGGCGAGCTATCCACGGCATACCTTAGCTTCCAGCATAAGGGCAAGGATATCATTCCGCCGGCTCGTCCTGTCGGCCGGTAGGCGGGCAGCCAGTCGGGCAGGCAAGGCAAGCACGGGGACACGTTGCCGGCACGTTGCGTCAGGAGGTGGGGAATGCAAAAAGGTCGCGGCCCGGGCCGGCCCGTCGCGTTTTACAAATTATTCAATTAGCCCCGCGAATTAAGGTATGCATATTCATCGTTCTCTGATACGCGTATGCGCGCTTCCTGCGAAATATATACTATACCGGGTGGTGCGCGCGGGCTCCACCCCGGACGACGGACGACCGGGCCGCCGACGCCGCCGACGCCGTCGACGTCACGACGCATAAACAATTCGTGCACCCGCGCGTTAGACGCTCTAACGAACTCGCAGCTGCATCCGAAATGCATCCGTTTTGCCGGCGACGCGCGGTAGGGGTAGGGGAGGGAACGGTACGAACCGGCCCGGCCGCCCGCCCGCGACCCGCGTATTCCTCCGTGTTCGCGATGCAGTTGCGCGGATATATAGGTACATATATGTGCGCACGCCGATCTCCATGCAACGCGGCTCGTTTTTCGAGTTGGTTCGTTCGCGAAAGACCGGGGAAAGGGGTTGAGAGAAGATTTATACGATATATACGTTGTCTTTTTCCTTTTTTTTTTTTTTCGGCGACTCTTTCCTGCTGCTGATATGGACTGCTGATGCTGTTGAGATCGTTAAATCAGTATCTTCGCGACGAAAATCGGTTATCCATCGTTCACTGACCTTTTAATAAAAAAGTAAATATTGTTGCAATGTAAATTAATTTTGCACCCGCGGGTATACGAGAATATTATTTCCTTTTGTTAGCAAGAATTGAAAAGTTTCGAATATAAAAACGTATCGGTTTGATTTACAATCCTAGATTCTCTTGTTATCATTGAATGATAGTCGAAACTACTAATAATGTTTTTATTTTCTAAAATGAGAAAAAGTAAATTAACTACTCTTCTCTTTTGACCAGTATATACGACTTTCAATTCAATTTCTCGCTTCCGTGTAACACGCAATTCGATATGTCATTGTTGCTAGCTGCGCAATTCGTCTCTCAGGCGTGTAACGAAATAACGCTGGCAATTCTGCGTGATTCTGCGTATCGATGTCGCACGCGCCGCTCCGTCGCGTGATAACCGAGCGAAACGTAAAGACCGAAATTAATTGGCAGCGCCGGGCGGCGCGCAAAACCACCGGGAGGCGATGCGGCTGCATTATTATTTCTTCCGGTAGATAAAACCGCGTGCGCGGCAGCGGCACAGCGAGAATAAAATATCGTGTACGTGAATTAGGCGCGCGCGCGTGTACCATGCCGCGACCGGGCGGAGTCACGGGTCGGGTGTTGCGTTTAAAACAACGCTCGAGAAATGCACATTTTAATCGTATCACTAATAGCCCGACGTTTATAAGCCTCGGTGTGTCTCATGAATACGCATATTCCTCCCGGTGACAACGGTACAAAATTAATGAACGCCGGAATACTCCGCACCTACGAAGACCGATGCGACGCAACGCGACGCTACGCGACGTTCCGCCGGTGACTTTTTCCGCCCGCGAACGGGACCGCCCACGCGCTGCCCTTTCTGAAATCGTTTTCCCTTGGGACTCCTTCTTTTTTTTTCGCGTAAAACGTTTCCGCCACGCCTCGACGTTTCATCACGAATCGAGGATTTGTCCACGATTGTTTCTTTTGTTTGTTGTTAAGTAATAAATTACTGCGCACGATAAATCAGTTATGGTATATGCAAATAAACAAGGATTTATACGATTTTATTCGCTGATAAGTTGTTACCCTGACATGCAAAGCTTTCATCGATGTCGCGTCGCACAGTTTGTTGCAAAAAATACGGCAATGTTACAAGATGCATTAACGCTTGATTGAGTGAGTCATTAAGTCTTGTGAATTTTGTATATTCGTGTAAGAGAATTATGTAATAATTTATGAGAGTTAAAGGAGTCATTTATTTAATTACGTCGAGTTTAGAATTTCTAAAATTGACGTTTTCTAAATCGTTATGTAGATTTATTTCGGCAGTAACAAGAAAGCGGCATGTATGAAGGCAAATCGAATGCATATTTATGCTCTCGTTAACGATGATCCCGATGAATGATGCGCGTGTAAACGTTACACGTAAGAAGGGGGGGCTATCGTCGCGTCGTTACGTCGAAAGTATTAATAAGTGCCGCGTTTGCCGGGATAGAAATTTGCATTGCACAAATTGCAGGCGCGGATTATACGCTCGCCGAGCATATCTACGTAAATAGTTGGATATAATAATTCCGGTAATTGATACCTGTGCGTATACGTTCCGACCGTAATTACGTTTAACTGCGGTCGTTAATAAGCGCCCGAACAGCGAAAATTTATAGAGCGTGTTATAAGTGTTTCGGCGCCTAAGGAATTATCTGCGCATATTAGTTAATCACACGCGTGATTAGCAGACGCTGTAGAGATGACGTGACGTTCACGATAACATCCTTCCGTTATCGGTATTTCCGCGGTAGACGTCGATCAAGTTGTTTTAAGGTTCGGTCGAGATGTATCGACAACGGGATATAAATTATTGGCGTTCTCATTAACTCGTTCAATTGACATTAACATATATTTCGCATCACCGCCATTACTCAAATTCGCCAGTTTCATGATGATATCTTGCTTCTGACGTGCTACGTTCATTTACGGATGGATTAAGTCATAAACGATATCTAGTTATGCTAATGCGCGAGTTTTTATTTCAATCATTTTGGTCGGTGGATTACGCGGCGATAGTGTCCGGTGTGGATTTTACCTGCAACGTTTTTAACTGGATATATCTTTCCGTTTCTTCCGACATTAAATCGTAAGAGCGATTCTAGATTATAAAACAATGTTTTGCTTTATTACACGCGATGTTCGGAATGAAATAAGAAGAAAAGTGAACGAACGTCCTCGTTCGGACGAACAGAGAAACAAGTTTTACTTCCTCGCTTCTTCCCGCAATACGTACTCGTATCTTTCGTGCTTGTTTAATATGAGACACGTCGCGTAAGTGCACGTTACATAAAATGGCAAATATCGGTAGGGCTTACTGCCGTATTATGCCGACGGCAGCGGCTTTATTACGCGACATTCTCCGGAAGGAAAAAAAAAAAGAAGAAAATACAGGAAGGCCAAGATGAAGAGGCCAGGGGCCTCGGAGGTCGGCAGATGTCCAGGATGTCGCTGTTATAAGTGTCTACGCACCACGCGGGACGATTCTCCATTATGTATAAATGCATATACGAACTTCGGTATCGCCAGAAATGCGACTGCGACCTGTGCCCTTCGAAAGGAGCAGCTGGGAAACGGAAACTCGCAAGAGTAATCTTGACGAGTGTTTATTGTTCTGCTAGATATGGTATATTGTTGTATAGATTTACCGGTTATTAAATAACAATTATGTATGTACGAAAAAATAGTCCACGAGATTTGCCATAATTCCCGACAAAATCCCATTATAGTAAAAATCAAGTTAAATAAGTTAAATTAGAGGTACCTATCAGATGTTAAAGGATAAGAGCAGGTGAGCTCGCTTTGATCGAACTTTAGATATCGAGATCGTTAGTTTTCGTATAAGCGACGATATTTTATGAAGGCAAAAATTTATTTGTACCTATACTTTGGTTTAAATGTCGTTTTAGTATTTTATCCTGAATATAATTCAGAACATGGTTATGGGACGCCATAGGTCGTTAGCGACTGCACGATGCTAGGCGCAAAAGTTAGCGATCTTTATGGATCGTTGGCAGGTAACTTTTTTTTCGCGTGACTTTCGCAGGAAGAGAGAAAAGCGCCGTGTGCGGGCGAAAGGGCTCTGGAACGAGCCTAAAGGCGAGGCGAGGTATTTCCAGCAAGAAGAACCGCGATTAGAACGATTACGGGCTGCGGCGTGCGTGTGGAACGGTTCCATATATCTAGCCAAGCTTTGCGCAACGTGCGCTCGGTCTCGGTCTCAATTAACGCAATTACTCGCTCCCTCGTCTAATTACCTATCAAACGGAATTATTATCGCGCGCGCGGTCGTCTCTAATGAACGTTATTAATTGCTTTATAATTTTTCGATAAAACACGCCGCGTAATCAAGTTATTATCCCACAACGCGCGTTTCCGTTTTTTAAACGCCGCCGCCGCCGCCACCGTCGAGTTATTTTTCTGCCTCTTCCGTAAATACCCGTGAATGTCTCGAACGTTTAAATGTTTCCTCGAGCGCGAAACGATGGAATTCACGAGCAAGTGAACGGGTTTGAAGAAAACAGAAGCGTGTGATATAAAATAATCTCTCTCGCAAAAAAAAGCGGATATTAGGAATTACGGGATTAGGATTAATTAAGATTTGGTTCACTTCCCTTTCAAGGCTTTAAAATCTCGATAATGCGCAGCGCGAAAGGTAGATCGTTGGGAAGTAATCGACGTTTTTCAAGGAAGCGATGATAACTTAAGCATCGGTTAGGGGCGCCGCTTCGAGGCAGCTCGAGCAGCAGGTGATATCGAACTGAAGAGCCGTAAAATTCCGTGAGCGAGACGAGGGTGACGCTGGCCAAATAACAGCCGGGGATGTCCCGTCACGGGCGCTTTTAAGGCACGACCGCTTCCCCTAATTTCTTATCTGCCACGGGGCCAATTTGATAGATCGGCGATATAGAAAGTAGCCTTCTATAAAACGGGGCAGCCTGCGCGCCACGGCGGACAGGTGCACCTTGTGTGTCAGGATGCACACATCCAGCCGGGAGAGTGAGACCGACGCACCTGACCGACGACGCGGCTATCCGCTATAACCGATGCGGCTTATATATACAGTATACTTCGGTGTCTTTATTACCAGTCAATGAGCGCGACTCTCCTCGCGTAAAAGCGCGAGATACTTTCACAAATTACGAGATAATCAGAGGTTCGTGCATGGTGCACGCGCGTTAGTGCGCGCCGCGTACGTACCCGCATGAAATCGAGATTGCGACGATTATTGAATGCACGCGCGCGTAGAGAAAAAGAAAACGCCATTAATTATGCCGCCGTTACCGCGCGATTATCGTAATCCTTATCCTTTTCACCATCGTCAGCGCTGACGGGATTATCGATACTATGAATTTACGATAATGGTACGTGTCTCTGCAAATTCAACTAATTTTATGTGATTTTAATAGGCGAGTGCACGGCTATTAGAAATGCCAACACGCGATACATATCGTGATATAAAGGAGATTTGAAATCATCAATTTTCTTATGGTTTACACTTTACATCGTTTTATAGTCAATATTTTTATCGGTGAAGCTAATTTCTCTGTTTTTCACTCATTACCTAATACTCGAAAAACAGTTAAAACTTATTGATAACAGTAAGATTTCTCAATACATCATTTTCCTTTTATGTATAATTATGTGTATAGGTACTCAAGTCATAGTTACTGTAATCATTACGGTTACTCTTTACTGATAATACCCGAAGAACATTTCCAACGTTTCGCGCACTTTGGAACGATGCTTGGAGTCGTCATGACGAAAGAAGCCGCTCGCGCTCGGTTTAATACGTGTAGCACGACGCAGGGTTTTTGAGCGAGCATGACTTCTACGTTCCCACGAGACGTAGGCTCGACTTTTGTCCCATGATCGAGCAAAGCGAACGAGCTAGCGAGCATCCTCCGACGAGTCGACGAGCCCGGACGTTCGCGCACGCACTCATGACGGACGGACGGACGGACGACAAGCACGTACACCACACACAGAACATCTTATACGTGCATGGTACAGTCCCAACCGCGACCTAAGCCTTCATTTTTTTACAAGAACGGTAGCCCGAAAATTTTTATAAAGTTAAAGAGGGAAAAGGAAGAAAAATTAAGACAGAGAGACATTTTTTCTAAACATATCTTTTTACATATTGTTAAATTTATTGCAAAAACGCATGTGGGGAAGACATAATAGAATAAGGAATAATTACACTGTAGGAATATAACTGGAACAATTGCAAAGGCGATATATGGTCATAAATATCGCCGTGACCTCTGAAAAAGATTTAGTGATAGTAGCGCCAGCACGGCCTTGTTCCAATTTCGCAAAAATTGAAGCTCGCAAAGATCACGGGACGTTTCGCGGTAGGCTGTATTTTCGGTCGTGTTTAGCCAATGTTTCCGTGATTTAAGGGCAGATTGGAAGTTGAAGCGGCCACGCGAGACCCGAGTCTCGGGACTATTTGTGGTGGCGACTGTATGCACACGTGATAATACACACGCGAGCACACAAAAGGTTCAGCCTTAGTACGGCGGTACGTGATACCAGTTTCTACGTGGGTGCTGGACGTTTTACGACTTTCGGTGGTCTCGGAAAGAGGGATGTCTCTTTCATAGGACAGGCAGTGAATTTCTCGTTTGATTCCGCGATAGGTATCTTATGCGTGCGACGACGAGTTTCACGAAATATCCGTATGGTACATTTCCGCGACGGCTACCGTGCGCTTGGGAAAGAAACGGCAAAGCGTAATTAAGACGCGTGTGCGCTAATATTATATTAAATACTCGTTATTTGTTATCTCAATGGGAAAAGCGTGAAAGAAACGAGATACTTTCTTTTCTTTTCCTACAATTGTAAATCACTCTTGTTCGGGGCCAATTAAAGGAGGCGCGGCTCTTAGATTTTAGCGGTGCGTAACCGGAACGCTACGCGTGTAACGTATGCGCCGTTAAATTAGAGAAGAAATCGGGAGATAATTATTAGCACACGGAAGGATAGCTGATATAATCGTAAGAGAGTCTCTGGACTGACGGCCGGCTGAAAAATGTTGTTTTGTTGCCGTGTCTACGGTGCGTTACGATGTGTATCGATCCTGCATTATATTTGTTCACCGCGATTGCGACTAGAAACGCAACTGAGAAATTATTCGGGCTCTCCCCTTACCCATAAATTAATTAACGTATTAAATTAATAAGGCCAATCTCACGATCGTTGTCAACGCGTGCTCATTTATTAAAACTGCAGGTATAGGGTGTATCAGATACCGTGCGCTTTCTCTCGGGTGTGGAATATAGAATTTGTAGCTAAGAGAAAACAAGCAATTTCTATATATTAGCGATAAAAGTAATAAAAATATAAATTTTGCACCACCAAATTATTTCTTTTAACGTGAACGCTTAGCTGTGTGCAAATTTGAGACGATAAACACTTAACCGCCGAGATATAACGTTTATAAGCCATTTGTGTAGATCAACTGAAATTTTTTTTCTTGATTTTATCATTTTTCCCTATACATTATTAATAATTAGACTCTTCCCTTCCGTAATAATATCGGTGCACAGTATCATCATCGATTTTCGTCGTTCCCTTTATTCCGACGGCTAGTTTCAACACTTTTGGGGTCTCGTCTCTTCCGCTCGTTAACCAGGAAGAGTCAGGGCTTATGGTAATTTAAAGTAGTCATCCCCAGTCGATTCTTTCCTAAAGCTATTAGGCGATCATCTCGGATTATCCCACGATTCCGGGTTTACTCGGAACTCGACTTTTCTAAGTTTTCGCCCTTTTGCGTGCTCGCAATACATTCAGACGTGTATGCTTGCTTTTCTCGTCGATCCGCTAGGATTAGCAGCCGGATATACCTACGTATACTCTGAATTAAAAAAAAAGTTAATTCTGTCAAACGAATTCGAAAACTGTAAAAGGCTCTTCGAACGTTTCTCGTGAGAAACGACGGGGCCATCGGAGAAATGTTATTCTCGCCGGTGCCAATTACCAGCGTAAAAATTATCAGATCTCGCCAGATCGGTAATTATGTATTACGTCGGTACAATGTTGGGTTTATTACAACCACGCGGTCTTATCTCTTGTGATTGTATTAGTTAGGAAATTATTTTTTCCCCGCATGCCGTTGCGAGTAACTGTACCGGCCCCGGGGTCGTTACCACATTATCATTACTTACGTCTTTGTTATCGAGAAAACGCGACCTGCTCTCGCGCGGCAACCTTACAATTAGATTCTCAGGGTGTTATGAGGGCACCGCTATTGCCGCTCGTGTCTCGCCATTGCGCCGACGTGCGTGCGCGCACACGGCTCAGGCAAGAGAGATAATCGAAAGAAAATACAGTTAAAACTATCAATGTATACGCGCCCCCTAAGTGGCCGTAAATTATAATTACCGCAAAATCCCATGGCGTCGCGCCGCGGCGGCGATAAGTCATATTATAATTGCCATTAAACAGAGTATAAGAGTAGCGTTGCATGACTCCGTTCATTTTGACGAGGCACCTCTTTTGGAATAAAATAAGGTATCTCAGAAAGAAAAGTCGAGAATGTTAAAAATAGCCGTACAACGAGTGGGAGGAGACCGCGAAAATTTTTTTCCATATCGAAAATTAGCGACAGACGGATTTGACGGAGATTCGTCACGCTAACTCCGCACTGCTGTCGTCGCGATTTTTATAAATCGCTTATGACGCGATCACGTGAGACAGACTTACGTACCTGCGCGAAGGATATCGCGGACAAGAAGGTGGTAGCAGTTTCCAACGAGGCGCCCTACGGGGAGTTCCCGACAGCACGGAATAACTTTGCGGTTGATTTATACTTCCGACAGGCGTAACGAGCTTGCGGTCAGGCCGCGGCGTCACGCGTCCATCGCCTGCACAAAAAAGAAATAATAAAAAGAATAAATCAGTAAGATATCGCGTTTTGTTTCTCATCGCGCAAATAAGCGGTATACCCGCACCAGTTTGCGCTCAGTTCCGCGTTAACGTCCTCAAATTGAAAACTTTACATAAATAAAATTACATGCGCGATGCTATGGAAATTGTCTTTTCAGTTCGAAAAAATGTATCGCAGACGCCAACATTGAAAACATTTTAAAAGCGCTATAAATTATCATTTACTTATAGTTATAATGTGCCAAAAGCGCAAAAAGAATTTTGCGAAATAAATAAACATTATTTATACGAGCAATTTAAGAAATTTTTAGCTCTTACTTATTTATGTCGCGTCTTCAATATAAAATTAATATTTTTACTGCATGTATAAATCAGAATAAAATCAAGACGAGAAAACAATAATGCTGATGTGTTGTATGTTTTCCTTATACAGTAGATATATTTATGAGTTCATACGTTTTTAATACGAGACGCGTAAGTTTGGAGGAAAGAGGGAAGATTGCGTGCTGACATCTCTTTTACCGCCGTCGGTTTCTTTGTCACGTTTCACGAAACAACTTTAGGTCCACTGTTAGAAGATGTTTAACGAGATAGTGGACAGGATGCTCGACTCGTTGACTATTAATGACTCGAATACGCAGGTTATGCCTCAGATATAAGTTGCATGATACATTTAATATTATATTTTTAGTATTAAATATGAAAAATATTTAATACGTAGTAGAATCTCGCCAAATATATACTTCCAGTAAAATCTTTAGTGTTAAACAAAGTGTTGTTATAGTGACAAAGACAGGAACCGCTATAAGCTTTAATAAAAAAAATCTGAACATTATTGCTAAAGTTTGATTGAAAGATGGAGCGAAATTAAATCTCGTTATAGTTTTGTTGATATGAAAAGGCCAAAAATTAATCGAGAAGAAGAAAATAAAACGTAGATAACGTCGCGCAACGTCGAGACAGCGTTTTGCGGCGGACAGTTTCGGGAGGACGGGAGAAAGAGAAACAATGAATGAAAAGGCCAACCCGAAGATTTGTGGAGCCACCGGTTTTCGTCTCGCAGTCGTCTTCGTGGCTGACGTATATGTTATTCGAAGAAGAGTCTTCCTCCCGCGAGACTGCGACGAAGGGGTGACGGAGGAGCGACGAGGGGAAAGGACAGCAGCGTACACTCGCGGAATACCTAACGACTTTGGGAGCTTTGGGACGGCGAGAAGGGACCGTGTGGCCCGCCGTAGAAGTCCCAAAAGTCGCAGCACGGCGAAAAGAAGCCGAAGAGGAGGCCGAACGAGACTCGTCGCGCGCACGTTTTTTGCGTTTAACCTCCTCCGTCTCGCCTTTTATTTGGGCCAGACGGGAATTCGGCTAAATGCATTGATTAAACTGCTGACATCGTTCGGGCGGCCCGGTGGCCACCGTGTCTCCGCGGGTCCGAGAGCTGGCCCTTTTTTGCCCCGCCGCGCCGTCCGTCCTCCCTTTCATTTTTGTCCCGCCACTTCAGACCGCGATTCGTAACTCGTAACTTCACTTTCGACAATCGGTGTTTCGTGCAATCGGCGACCAGGGATGATCGGATTGTGTTGGTCAAGAATTTAGCAAGATGGAATCTGGCGTTGTTTAACGAACGCTTCGAAACAGATCCGATCGGACGGAATTCCGTTGCGATCATCCTGCTCGTTACATTGAAATAATAGCACACTTGTCATGGGGCCACTGATTTCATAGTTTACAGAAAACAGGCGATGAAGACAAAGTGAGAGAAAAGATAGAATATATAATCTAAAATGTAAACATTCAATTAATCGTAAATTATAGTTCATAAAGATAGATAATATCTATGTAAAAAAATCTAGTGTTTTCCTGATACCCTCTTAACTGGCTCTTATTCGATTAACGCTCACGTAGGTATGTGCTATCGATTCTATCTTAATAGACGTGCGAAGCGATAGCTGGCGTGTCGTTAATATTCCCGTAATACGGCATAAATATACGGGAGATGTGAAAAGAACGCGGGTAATACCCGGCTCGAGATTAAATTGACAGGCAATCTTGTCGTATGTATTCCGTATATAACGAGGTAAGAATGATTGTACAGATATATTAAAATAAAGCACACGCACAGACAGAATAATTATATGGGTGATATATAAGTGTCAAATATAACAAGTTACTTGCAGAGATTAGTTCCCTTTCGATATGTAAAACTCAATCTATCTTTCCCGGTTTAAAACAAACATTTAATTGGCCAGATTGAACGATTATACGAGACGACGTTTTTCCTCTTTGGTTTTTACGAAACTACCCGGTCCTTTTAATTAGTCTGGACCTCGGCATGATACGAAAAACGCGCCATGGGTTCGTGGTGGCACGAAATGCAGAAACGAATGCGTCTTTTCGCAGGTCGTTCGGCGGACGAGGTAAGTTTGGCATGCATCGCTCGCTCCTTCGAACAGCAAAGAGCCATCTATGGAATTACCCCGATGATTAATGGTACGGCGCTGGCTCGGGGCACCCTTCCACCTTGTTTTCCAATCCTCCTCTGCCCCTCTGCACGCTCCTCTTTCTCCTTTCCCCGTCCGACTGCCTACGTCCGCCACGGCCTCCACCAACGTGCTACCAGCCACCGGCCCATCTTAGGCCCAACGGCTCCGAGGGCTTCGGAACTCGCTGTACACGAGCCGGCCGACGAACTGTTCGGTTACCGTGTAAAAAAGCGTACAATGTTAAGCCCGTATTGCCCGTGCCGACCGTATCTCATCCGCCCGTCCGTCCGTCCGTCTGTCTGTCTGTCTGTCTGTCTGTTCCTCTCTTCATCCTGTCTTCTCGATTTAATCTAGATTAAATATTTAGATTACTTTGCGTATCGCAACCGTGAACTTTATTAAGATCCAGCGTGGCTTTCCGTTTTTGTATACTTAGTCGACATGTTGCTTGCGGGTGGTTATCGTTATTTACGAATTGCTCGCAGGAACGTCCCCACCTCTCGTTTAATAATTTCCAATAATTCAACGCACGAACAAGAGCACGATGACATATGCGATGACTTCTACTTTGCCTCTTTCTTGACTTTCACACGTTGTTTTATTATTGGATACAACAGTCAAGGATTACTTGCTTTTATTTCTTTTCTTCTATAGTGCTTGAACGTACGTTCTGTTTCATCCATATACATATATGATCTAATAATTTTACATGCGACTGCAAAGTCTTTAGGAATAGATTTTAAACTTACACTGAATATATCACATTAGGATCTTCGAACCGCCTAAGGCAACCGTTTCTCCGCAAAATCATTTTATCTGGGAAATTAAATCGACGGTGCGAAGGCATCGGTTAGTCTTTCGCAAAGTCGTAATCGCTAGTCACGAGTCAGAAGAAAAGGAAACACGGGACGAAACTATACAGGTACTATAGGCACAAGTACGAAGGGCAGAAAGGGGAGAGGGTACGACGATATGACCCAGGGCAAAATCGAGCGGCGCTATGTGTAAGAATCGGCCGGCGAAGAAGGAAGAGCGAGATATAGTGAATTCGGGATCGCATGTCGGGGAACAGTAAGACCTCCCAAACAACCCCGACGGGGGCATCTTCCCTGGGAATAGCAGTGATTCCGGGGAAATGTGCAATATCTTCCGTGATCGGGTATTATTACGTCGTGATTACGGGTTTTGATCTAGGCTAGAAGCGTCCAGAGATCTTCCCCTCTCACCATGCCACTGCCACCATCCCCCCCCCCCCTTCTCTTCTTCTCCCCCTCGGCGCTCTGTGCACCGTCTCGCTGCCGATATTCGTGGCGATGCAGCGTCGATGATGCGGCCTAGGAACGAGCCGAGGGAACGGCACGGAGCTCGGGTAGGGAGACGTATTGTCCTCGGCGACTGGTCGCTATCGTCGCCGTCACGTCGTCATGCGATTCGTGACGGCCGCCACCGCGAATCGCCGTGGGAAGCCACGTAGCTTCCATTCCGCTTTCTCTCCTCTTCTCCGTCCCACCTCTTTTTCTATTCCGGCGCGCTCTCCGTCTCTTCCTCTCGATTATGAGGAACGGGGTAATGAACGACCTATGCCGCAATGCCGTTGCCCGTTGCCGACTGCTCCTTCATCTCCTCCCCCGCGATAGTCCTGCCACGAAAACGGCCCGGCGATTCCTGTCGGTCCGCTACCCATGAGATCCGATCAGATCTAACTGTTTCGGATTGGAACAGCGGCACGATCGAGACATGCTCCAACTAGCACCGCTTCATAATTGGAGTATGAACTGTATGTATTCCTCGTGTTCGGCTCGCTGCTTCTCGAGAGGTATCCTTTCAGGACGTGGGATTCGTTCTCTTAATGTTTCCAAAAAAAAAAGAAAAAAAAAATACGAAGATATTCTATAAAAATGTATAAATTTCTCAAGAAATTCTTGATTTCAATCTTCTTTTATAGATACAGAATAACTTTGAGATGAAAGAATCTGGAAGATTTAGTAAAAGATAGATTTCTTTTTTTTTTTTATCATTCTTCAAATAATATACAATTCAGAGTGAACAATTCTATATATTTATTCTCTTAATATTCAACTAACAATAAGACTAAAAAAAGTATCAATCATCATCATGGTATCACCGTGAAAAGTTGATATATAAGTCGCGAGCATGATTCTTAATCACGAAGGCAGGAAGTGCATCCGTAGAAGAGAGTCTATAGTGGACGATGTGGAGAACATTATAGTATACAGCTATAGTCGTTCTTCAGTCGAGAGTCTAATGACAAGTAGCACGCGATCGCGCGTCGCATGTAGGTTCGCACTTTGGGACCCGAGATTGCCGGGGGAGACATTATGAAACCATGAGACAAAGGGTGGAACGGAGTTAAGTAGACGGTATAGCTTGGGGTGGATAAGAGAGAAAGAGGGAGAGAGGGAGGAAGAAAAAGAGAGAGTGAGGAAGAGGAGAGCCGTGGGGCGAGGAGGAGAGGTATGTACATCGGCCCGCATTGCGGAACGATGCGCAACAGCTGCACCTGACACGTCATTTGTGTGGAACGTGTATCAGCACCGGCGATGGCTAATTATTATTCCACGTGCGCGAATGCATGCGCGCTTGCCTGTTCGTTCGTTCGTTCGTTCCTTCGTTCCTTCGTTCTTAACTCGTCTTTCATGCGCGTGCCGGACGAGAGACGAGATCTCATCAAAACGCTGTTCGGTAGTTTCCTAATGGCGAATTCGTGTAGACCATAGGAAACATAACGTATTATTTACGAATCGATTCGTTCGGATTACGCTATTGACACGTGTTTACAATTGCATCAAAATTAATTCAATTTCAATTAAATTGTAATCGGACTGTTCATCATTGTACATAATATATATGCAATGTCATTGTAAGACGTTTGAACTTTCAAGACTTTATAAGGAGGTAATTTTAACGCGTAAATTTTATGCGTTTATCGAGCTAATCTCTCGTTCTCTGTTTTCTCAGTAAACGCGAGAGACTCAGTCATTATTCGAATTGTGTGCAGCATTAAATCCGCACCCTGTCGCGAGGTGCGCACTTCATGTATGTTAAGTTATATCATGATTACGCGTCCCCTCATTTACCTGCCGTGTTTCCTTCAAGCTGCACACGCTGCTGCAATAAATGTCACTTCCGTCGCAACTATGCTTCTGACAAGAAAGCTTAAGGCGACAGGCGGCCATAAATATAAACGAATCTTGTCATTCTTATTCATTGCGGTATTTTCATCAATGTTATCAATTGTAATAACGGGTGCTGCTTCACGAAGCGAGATATGTGAGAGCTTCATAGAAAAAGTTTTATATTTTTTTCATATATTTTTAAACATAATCATCTAAATCTAAATTATTGTAATATCGTATATTTGCGACAGACGCTTTTCTCTTTAGATCTTTTACTCTGCTTCGTCAGCATTCAATGTCTTCGAAAAAATTTTCCGGAATTTGCTCAATGGCCTGAGGATAGTAATAGAGTTATTTCGAATTTCTGCCGGCCAATCTGTTAACGCAATAGGCACATGGCGCCTATTGTGTTCGCGTACATCGAGGGACGTCGAATCACCCCTAGGCATGAAATTAAACCGTCACCTACCTACGCGTCCCGCACGATCGCGGCATTCGAGGTCTTCGGATGAAATTGTCCGTCTAATTTTATCACGGCTGGCTTTAAAATGATGGAAGGTCTCTCCGGGATAAGCTTGGGCACGTGGGGCCAAGGGGAGCCCCGAGGTTGGGCTTTAATAAAGAAGCCCGACGCGGCTGGTTCGCGACGGGACCGCTGTGTGCATGGTGCGCGCGTCAACCGTACGAGGAAATACGTAAATCCTCGAAATCCTCTCGGGGACCGCGAAACGAGTTTCAGGGACGATATTTGACTCGATAACCTGTGCCTTCCTTTCGCGTGTTTACGCGGATTTTAAGTTCAGACAAAATTTAGCAGTTTCGGGATTACCTAATGTCGTCAATGGAAAATTCAAAAGTTGATTTTCAAAAAGGAATTTTTTATTATATTGGTTAATGTCTTGAAGAATAACCTTCTCAAACTGTGTAAAAAAGAGAATAAGACTCTTATTTATTTAATGGGATCAAATTAGAATAAAATGTTTGTTGCAGATTATAAGGATTCTTCATTATAAGGACTGTATAAATATGAGTTGTTGTGTCTGAAAAGATTAATTTAGAGTTTCCGCAGGTAGAAATTTCATATCTTTGTCTTTGCCTCGATTTTCGTTCGAGACGTAACTGCGAGACTTATCTACGATAAGCGTCCATAATAATAGACTTTTATGTAACAAGGTACTTTCTTTATACATATATCAAACGCTGAACTTTAAACGTTATGCTAAACTTCGATAACGAGCGCATTTTAATGCGTCTGTCTTTGAAGCGCTTTCGAAGAGATAAACGTGAAGTATCGCTCCCATTTCATTCTTCGACAAGCATCGTATTTTAATTCGACGTTGTAGAACGCATCACATTACATTGCAATCTATCGACATGCGTAAAACGCGTATATGAGAGAGTATACATGATGAGTGACAATTCGCATTTTCCTGAGCCATTTTATCGGAAAAACCATCTAAATATATTCGTTTATAAAATATAACAAATATTTTATTATTATCGGAAAATAATTCGGAATCAATTGCCGCATTTAAGAAATTATAAAATTTTAAAAATTTAAATAACAAAATAATTTAAAATTTATATAACTGCAAAGAACGAAGAACTGCATAATATCTAAGGTAAAGGTCCCAATACGCGGACACGTACCTATGTCCGAACATCTTTATTATATATAAGTATAACGCGAATTAATATCAAAGATAAAAATATTTTCTAATACTACAGTTTCAAAATACAAGAAAAATATTTTTATCTTTGATATTAATTCGCGTTATACTTATAAATGATAAAGGTGTTCAGACATAGGTATACGTGTCCGGGTATTGGGTCCTTTACCTTACCCATCAATGCATACGCTCAAAGTTGAATCGAGTAGAATGAAAGTGATCATGGTTTTCCGTGCTCAACGTAATATCACCGTTTGTTATCTTCGTTTGTCGAAACGGAGCCGCTGTATCCTGAAAACATAGTTACGTTATCGCGCGAAGGAAGTCCTGTGATTTTGCCGCGTCAATTTCTGAAAATTTGCGCCTTATCAGCGGGCACGCTCCCGAGTAATCCGCGGAAGCCATTTGCCAAGCACGATGGGTAATTAGCGTGCGAAACCCCGATCCGCCGCAATAGCGTGCGCGGCCTTCCTCTTACGCAAGAGCCCGTCGCGTCGTGCGCGTAAAAAAAAAAAAGAACTATCGACCATCCACCTTTATCTGCCGGTTGTATCGCGACCTGACCAGCAATCTCCGTTATTACGTAGATAGGTAGGCAGGGTGGATAGTGGCACGCAGAAAGTACAACTGGAGTCGATTATCAAGATGCCACGATACGCCGCGAATGCAGTGTGGTTGCGTTTTCCACGAGACGTCACGCGGAAGCAGGAGAAGCCGAGCGGCTCCGGGATTGCAAGGGCGCCGTCGGCGACGTCGACATATCTTATCTGCGAGGTATTAATAACGATTTCTTCTATGAATTGATCATGCATTTCCTACCTGGAACAGTTGATCCTTTACGAACATTTATTTCTTCTTTTCAACGTGTTTTCAACGTGTGTATCGTCTCTCGTACGAAAAATATATACTTCTAGAGATATTATCGTATTTCGGCATATTTCCATAAAAGTATAACAACCAGTAAACGTATGTATTTTTTATTGTAATGTATACAACCGTAACGTATAAATCCATTTGAAACACATAACTGTCTCAAATGTGTGCGCTTGAAAACGCGATGGATTTGGATATTACGGAAACGAGAGAGAATGAGAGAAAAAGAGGACGTTTGTAGGCATTGTCGGAAACGATTATTATCTGTGCTCGTAAGCGTAATTTCCGCTTTAACGTCACACGCGTTGCTTTTAAGGTCTAACAGTCATTATCCTAGCAATGCGGATCTTATCAAACATGCAAATCGAATCATAAACGGCTCTGCATCGAGAGCAGAACTCGTAGTATGATTGCGGTATGGAATCTATATCGAGGTATCGGCTTTCTGCTTGTAATATGTGAGAGGTCATATCAAGACCTACATGTTCTGCTAGCCACTTTTCTAAATTATTCTAATACGACTGAATCGACGAGAAAATAAATCAGAAAATTATACATTATAAGGATTCATTTTAACAAACTAACTTTACATAGATAAAAAAAATTATTTTATATATTTAGGAAAAAATCGTGCGTAACGAATATGGTTTCACAGAAAAAAAAGAATATTCTTGATTCTAAAATATCTTTAGTTTTAACGTGGAAATCTTGAAATAAGATTTTATTGCGTTAAACGAAGAATCTTATTTCAAGATTATATATTCTTGCGTATATACAAGCATATCGAGTGTTGATTTTGTTTCTTCACTTCTTTTTTTTCTGTGTTTTAATGAGCTATATGTCTAACGGAAAAAATATTCTATTAATAACATGTAAGAATTATTTTATGACTCAGAATTATCGTTCCTAATCCTCGTCAAGGTAGAAAGGGTAGCGTGTATAGTTGTTTAGCGACAAAAGGTCACGACGGCGTTATAAAACGCCATAAAGAGTCTAGCAATCGCACATCACGACACGTTGATACGTAACGAATAAAAACATAAATTGTGACCACGGTCGTGAGTGAGGGTGAAACATGTTTCGTCGTTATGACTATAATTTGCCGGAATTCCAATTGTAACGGTAAAACCGCAACTTTAAGCCGCCCTTGATTGCACGCCACGATCGTGCAATCGACGGGGCACGCGAGGAACGCGTTTTATAATTTTCGTCTCGCAGCCGGGGAAAAGAGCAGGCGGAAGACACGAATGGTGCTAATAAAGCAGTCGGATAATCCGCGAGCGGCCCGGTGTGTTTCGGCGAAACGGCCCCATGGGTGATAGCACGGCTGCGCCCCATGACTGTGCGACGTGATTAAAACTAGCGTTGAATCGACGGTGCCGGAGCCACGGGGGGCTGATTGTCAGGGGGCGAGAAGAACCACCCTTACCCCGTGCTTAGGCTAATTTACTGAGATGTCGTCATGCTATCGAATCTTCATTGCGGCGCTTTCGCTTCCGTTCCATCGAACGCGTCTTTAAAAGTTTAAAGAATCTATTTGCTGGAAATTCGACCGTCATCGTCTGTATTTAGAAATGCAAAACATGAGATAGCGACATGGGATAGCCACAAGTGCCACATTTTTAATTGTCAGATAACAGTTTATATCTTTTTTACGATTTCCACCTCTGTTTTATAAAAAAAGATTTATAATTTTTTGCTTCGCGTTTAGCGGCGTGTCTTAAAATCTGATAGATGGCGGATTTCCATAGTTGCTCAATGTATTCGTCTTTCCTGAAGAAGTCTGCCAAGCGATAAAGCCGTATGGTAAACGTATGACGCATTTTTTCTGACGATAGTATGCCAAGGTATACGTTCTACTTTGACAATGTTGACATCGTGTTGCGTCGTAGATCACGATAAAGATAATGGTTATACGATGGAATAAGTTTCCATGTCGGCGAACTTGGCATGTCGAGGACGATGAGTAAAATGATTGGTTGGCTCGGACAGGTACAAATCGCCGATAAAAGGCATTCTTATTTTAGTACTCGCTGTCAGTTGAGCGATAACCACTTATCTAGCATGTGATATTCCGAAATTGACAATTCTTTACATCCTTTTCATACGAGCGCAGGTTGAACGCGACGTTCATGATTCTGATAAATGATATTGAATAACATATAAGTATAAGTAATCATTAATCATGAAAATAACTAATTTTTTTTCGTTAGAAAAAAGGTTTTCTCTATATATTCCATAATATCCCCTAATAAAATTACCACTTACGATATATAGTGTAACCGACAAAACTAATTTTTTCGTTAGAGCTCCCGTACGAATCGCAAATGTGGAAAAGTTTGTTTTCCACAAAATGATATATTTAGAAAACCGTAAGTTATCACATTGAAGCTAGAAATTATATAAACATAAATGGAGCGCGTAATCGCGACAAGCAATCGACTGTTACGCCGCAATAGAAGCTTCGCATAAAATGTCATAATCTAAATTGAATAATATCGCGGCGCATAAAAATACGACGGAAAAATACGGCACAACGAGGAATAATTACCCGCTCAATTACGGGGCGCAGCGCGATGTCGTCGTACTTAAGCAGCCCTAACGATTCGCGAAACAATCGCGGCCCGCGTTATCACGAAACGTTTTTCCTCTCTCCTTCGTTTTCCTCTTTGTCGACATGTAAATCCAAGGCAGGCTCACAACTGACGCGCGTTACGACATATTTTTTTATCGGGGCACGCACAGCGCGGCCGTTATCGCGCGTATTGCCTACTCAGCCGCGACCTATATGCATTCGCAATTTTTCCCTCTCGCGATTGGACACGGCAGGGGTGGCTGGAAAAATCCAGGTGCGTGGCGTGATTGGACGATACGCACTGAAACGCGCTCGGTTATACGCAGCGCGAACGACATTTGTCGCAACGTTCCCCGCGGGGCAAATTTTATTCCGCGCGCGCGACGTGGTCCGTTATCGCGGATATTACTTTCCCCGCATATTTTTCGTTATAAGCGCTAATTGCACGCAGCGCGCCGCGCCGCGCCGCGCCGGAGGCCAGTCGGAGGATTTACGACGATCCTCGGTATCGCAGAAACGCTCAGCTACCGCCTTTCCTTTCATCTAAACGAGTGCGCACTTATTCTGTCTTCAGACGTTTCCGGCCTGGAAAATTATGCCGCGCGATAGCGCGCGAAGGAAATCTGCGCCGACGTCGTTGCCCTGTTTTCTTTCACGATTCTTCGTGTCTATATACGATTACGCATACGTTTTTCTACTCAATTGTTAAGTCACCTGAATTTTTTTAAATAGTAAATATCGAAATGCGATAACAATTGGAGACACTGTCCGATTTTCCGGGAAAACAATTATATATAGTCGAACGTACAAATAATCTATTTTATCGCGTTATGATATCCAAAGGGTTTATCATACTTTATCGCCATATCCTATCCTTGATTTATATTTTCTTCTTAGTTTTTAAAATACAAGAAAACTGTATAACGCAATGTCGTATGACACGTGTCACAATCGGATTCAGCTCAGATTTTAAGCATCCGCAATTCGCTCTCGTCGCCCGTTCTCTTCCCACGTAGATTTCTCCCGCGTACCCTCAAAACCGCCATCGCGTGGGTGGCAATGACATGTAATAATAACGCCCGGTAGCGCATCGCGTGCGACAGCGAGCGAATCGCAGGGAATCGGGCGGCGCGGCGTGCTGGCGCGGCAACGCGAACGGCGCGGCGGCGGGCCCCTCGCACCTCGCGCACGGCCCCCGGTCTCCTTGACAAGCGGGTGTTTAATTGGCGTTGAAACCAACGGTGTGACGGGAACACACCGTGTGTGCCGGTGGCGTCGCCCGAATGCCCGAATGCCTGAATCCTGCCGCGGCTATACGCAGGCGGATCCGCCATCGCTGGTGCGTTACCACGGCGAAAACCGGTAATTACCCGCGGCACGCAACTTCGTGCACACGTATGTGCGGCATGACGTCGTGTGGGTGTGCGACCTACGTGCGCGCACCACGTAGTGCACCGAGTGCCCCGCACCGCCGGCTCTCCCTCCCCTCCCCTCCCCTCCCCCCCTTCCCCCCGTCGACCCCGCGCCGACGTTGTTGTTGTTATTGTTGTTGCTCGCGATGGCGGTACGTACCCGCGGCTATTTCCGCTCGGGCTTGTTCGCGATGGCGAGCGCGACTTTCTCAGCGTTAGATAGGTGTCACAGCGGTATGCGGGGCTCGCACCGGGACCGGATACGCACCGCCACGCCGATTTGCGCCGATTGGTTCCGGAGCGGCACGGCTGAGGGATTTGAAGAGCCGCAAAAAATCACGCCGATCGCGATTGTTAATTTTCTTTCACACGCAACGCCATCTCCTTAGAGTCCTTAGATTCAAAGGATTAAATATACTTTTCGAAAAAAAATAAAACGCTAAAAGAGTATATAAATAATTATGGATTTCTCTTTAAACACTCGTTGAAGTTGGCTGAAGTTCGAGATAAGCCCAATTAACCTTATTTATTTTAATAATGAAAACGGTTTTTAATCGCGCAATGAGATACCTATATAAAACGGTTATTTTAAGTATTTATGAAGTGTTTTGTTAAAGATCGTATCAATGTTAATTATTCTACGTTGGTCTCGCGCAGTTCCGTTTTCGAAAATTAGGAACACACGACCGAATGCACATTCAGTCTGCAATTGCGTGTTTGTGTATAAAATCATGACGGTAAAAGTACATTATTATTGCACGTGCATTATTTACGTAATGTTATTTCAATTCCCACGTCACCGCGGCGGAAATTAAAATTCCATCGCGCGGCATCGGCAAACATCGCACCCGGCGGTTATCATCCGATACTGCGATATACACTGCCGACAATAATAATTATCGTGATCGCGACGATAGTGCGAGAAGGATAACCGACATAATTACGAGATAGGTCATCTCGCCTATTGATTTAAGTCCTTCTATCGTTCGGATCCTCTCCTTTTGTTCATCGGACGCGGCAATTAGTTTGAGAAAGGAAAAAAAAATCTGTATGAGAAAAATGGTGGAGTTAATTTTCGATCGCAGTGAATTATCTCACGTAACATCTGTACGCTTTAACGAAGGCGAATTCGCAATGGCGAAGTGTACATCTTCGGAGTGGCGTTCGCCATTGCGCGCGTCGTACGACAGGAAACGCGATAATTACTCGCTGCCTCTGTATTCGCGCTGACGTGCAATTATGAGCGCACCTATAAGCGCGCATACGCGCGCAATACGCGTATAACGCACGAGTATGCGATTTCTCGTGCGACAGGCCGATAAGTATCATATAGTATCGCCGAATGATCGGTCTTCCCCAAATGCATCATGTAACGCGACGCCGCGGGAAAGAAATTATTTCTTTATACGATTTACAGCCCGCTAAACGTACGCCATTGCGTGGCGCAAAGACTATTAGATAACCCACCATTTTGAAATGGTGCGACAGGAAGCCCGATAATCACCGACGGTGTGCACGCTCGATGGAGCACCGTGCTTGTATGCGAACGCCTACGTCGCGTCGTCGGTGACCATGGCGTCTGTTCCGCACGTTATTTCAATATTACACACCGCTGGCAACAAAATAAATCGCGAAAATCGAGGTAATTTTGTATAATTCTGCATAATAATCATCGATCGTCGACGAATTCGCCACAAATTAATTCGGCATTTATTTGGTAGAACGAAGGAAAAAGAAAAAAAAAAAAGAGACAGGGAAATGATAAATCCGCTCGCGTTCGCCATTCGTTTCTCATTGAAAAATCGTCGAAAACCGTCGGCGCGGCGCGCGAAATTTTATCGATCATCAAACGTAATAATGTTATGCCGCATAATAAGCGTAAACAACAATTAACCCGTCGTATCGCGATGCGAGCGCGGGCCAATTAATTAATCATCGTCGGCTGTCTAAATGCCGCGAATTCAAATCACCACGTAATTGGTCATAAATCCTTACGATACTCCTTCGCCATTCGTTATTCAACGAGTGCGGGCCGTCGTTTCAGTCCTTTACGTACGTGCTTACGTGTTCGGTGCATAAATTTTTAATGTCGCAACGGATCCTGTCTAGTTATGCTATTTTATCGCTATACGAAAACACGCTCGTTATTGCGACCCCTAAGTTATACTTATCCCAGCGATTTAATTGAGCGAGTGCTAATCGTGGGACTCTCGTAGAGTCCTATAACGCGTGCCGCGACATACGAATTTCTCGCTAATTATTCGACAGTCTGGCCAATTATCATAAATCTTATTGACACCTGCTCGAACGGATTCGCGATAATGTAAAACCGCGGCGAGTTGCAGGAAAAAGGATTACTTTCGTCGATGCAAGAACGACTGCATTGTATTCTAATGACCAGCTATATTTGGGAGGAGATACACCTTATATGCCTTGCGTACGAGATTATATTATAAGAAATATTGCTATTAATAGACGTTGAATCTGAGACTCGGAGTCCAAATGTAAGAAATATCTTGCTTGTTGCCGTGTCACTATTTTCTGAGCGAATTCTCTCAATTCGTAAACGATTCGTTATAATATCCATTATTAAACATCAAAGTTTCGGACTAATCTTAAATGAAATTAATGTCACTAAATGTCTGCTGGAAATGCTCGCTGTTATATACATTTTTCACGGCAGAATGTGCCCTCACGACAACATTACAACTGTGAATATTCTCGGAGAAATCTTTAATTGATTATAATCGAATTTTAAAACTCTTCGTACGACGATAATATGCGGCGATCGATCGCTCTTTCTTTTGCCGTCGGCAATCGAACGCGGCGATTTTATGGACTCGGTCGAATTATTTAACGTCGTACTTAGAGTCGATCGGCCGCGACTGTTGTACACGAGCGTGTGGTAGATTTATGGAGAGAAGATATACTCATGGGTCTCCCCCCATATCTGCTCGTGGTATTCGATCCAATATATGCGCCGCGAGTTGGTGTACACGAGAGCTCACCTCTCCTGCACCAGTTTTAAAAGAATTCCGCCGTCGGCAGTCGTGTTAAAGTAATGTATACGTTTGTGATATCCGTATCTTTCCTATTTACGAATTTTTCATCGAAAAATATTGTGATATAACGACATTGAGATAATTAAAGGGTCGAAGATAGATTAATGTCAAAATATTCAATGATAAGACGCAATCCCCTAAGCTTAATAAAGCTGTACCACTTTAGAATTGAAAAAAACTAATCCTAAAAAATTGACTGTAAACATTTATTTCTTTATAGCCACACTTATGTGTGTACGTCGATATAATCATATCAAGACTTCTTGATTTACTTAATGATGTCTTCAACATATGTAACTGTAGGGTTATAAAATGCTTTTTGGATTATTTTTTAGGATAGTTGAAGTGTTGATAAGTAAACAGCGATTTTATATCTTCGGCAGTGCAATGATTTGTCATGGCCTCTTGGTTATTATATCGCTTGCATTCCATTCGGCAATCATACATCGTGTCTATTATTGCACCATAAATTATAATTAGCGTAACGTCAACGCAATGCATTTAACTAATAAATTCATTGTCCATTGTGTGCAAATTAATGTATGATAATTTAGTAGATTTTGCTACTAGCTAGAATTAGATCAATCCGAAAGGGGAGAGATGATGTTTGACGGAACGACGGATTGAAAAAGTGAACGAGAGTTATGCTCATATCAGAATTGCTAAATCCCTTATGACTATTAACACGAATGCAGATATAAGAGTATCAGATATTCTGATCTGTTAATTATTCCTATTATAAACTCCATATCGCACCTGATAAATTAATTATTATAACAGCCATTTCTATTCCTGCATAATTATGCACCGAGAATCAACATATTGTATTGTATATAACATAACTATTATAAGAGTTCCTCCACATAATATATTATATAACATGAATACAACGGACACAAATATTAGTCATATTTTAATTATCGGTTTAGGCTTCATTCAAATCGCAAAAAATATGGTCACTTTTTATAATAAATATTATGAGAATCCAATATATTGTACATAATTATGTAATATTCTTGTCAAAGATATTTTTGCACCACTCTCACATTAATTTTATGCAGCAGCTGGATTATAAATATCGCAATAAAAATTTTATTTCTTTTTTTATTTTAATTTCTGCACGCTCTTTCATTACGAAATCACGCAATTGAGAGTTACAAAGGAGTTATCAGAAGTGAAATTTCGCAAATTATCGAGACGCGATAATTCGCCACGGTCCACCGGTAACTACAGCCCGTTCGCCGGTTATCCGGCGAAATCTCGCGATAGGTCTTCGGGGTCTATTAATTACCTTTACTTACGGGGCCGCTGCCGCACGTTGCAGTTGCCGAACGGGGGAGGGTGGAAGGCTGTCGGCATGGGGGTAAAAGGCACTTAGAGTAAGAGTGTATAAAGCAGGCGCACCCTCTGCTGCAAGCGAGCGACCGAGCGACAGACGGGTGGCCCCTCTCTGTCGGGTAGAGTGGGGAATATTTAAAAAGTAATATCAATTACATTTGCATATTCACCACCCACTCATGACCCGCCACCGTCAGCCCCGACCACCCCGCGCGCTGCCCTCCGCCGAGTCCCGGAGACCACCCCTTATAACACAGGGGCTGTATGTTTTGCCTCTGCCGTATATACGTGGATTGAGGAAGATCACACTGACTTGATAAACAATTATAACGCATTAATAAAAAAAAAAATAGAATAAAGCCAGAGGGCATAAAAAAACATATCTATTTTACATTTCTTCCCTTAGTGAGAAATATTCGAGATATAGTAAGTATGACGTATTGTAGGAAATAAAATTATTCCATCTGCTAATAATAATTGTATAGTTATCTGAGTTATCTCTAGTCTCTTTATATTCAAGGTCTTTCTTTTCATGTTTACGACATTCTCTGTATTCAGCTGTCATGCCTGCAGATGTTAACTGTCAAGTTTGTTTTTACTTTGGCTTGATGCAAAGATAACGAGAGTAGCTTCTTTATTCGATAGAGACAAGCATCGACGGGTAGTCTCATTGGATCAGTCGTTATCCAAGTCGATTTTCGTCGCAGGTCAAGCGGTTCGTTGGTGAATCTTCTCGTCTCGAGATTCTCAAGGAACGTCATATTTTTATGGAAACGAGGAATATTAAAGTGGGCGGTGGGGACATCGCCTCCCGTTTACTTGACGCGGTTTCGCAAGCTCGCCGTGGTAAGCGAAAGAGAGAAAGAGTGAGGGAGAGGAAGCAACAGGGGAGGATGACGGCACCGTGCTCACGGTTGTATCGGTGTAAATCTTTGTTTGCAGGAATTTACGTAAGGGCAAAGCGAGTCCCGGCAACGAGGCGCCGCAATACGATAATGCGATAACGTTTCCCGTCCCGCCGCCTCCCCCCCTCCCCCGGCTTTGCCCCCAACCCTTGCTTTCGGCTTCCACAACCTCCCTGCCCCCTTTTCAGCAGGGATTTCGCCATTGTGCTTGGTGCCGATTGTTACTTCGCGCGGGCGTTAACATAACAATACGCAAATGCGCGGCAGCACTCCTCGGTTTTCTTATTCCTCCGCGCATTCACCCCTCTTTATCTCCATGCCTTTTTTTTCTCTCTTACGCTCCTTTTTTTCTTACTTTTCACCGCGGCACTTTCGCACCGCGACGAATTTCGCGCCGGCGGCGGCGACGTGACTTGTCGACCTCAAGCGGTTTCCGTAGTCGAGTGTGAGAATAACGAGTAATCGGCAGAGCTGTTACTTTTACTTTTCGCGATTTCATTCGTGGGATTAGCATTCCACGTGCATAATGGTTTATTTACACGAATACGCGCGGATTCGCAGGATAAAGTAAACGCGAATCGGAAGAGAAGAATCAATGGGCTCGGAGATGCGTATACGTAAATCAACAAGACTTGTAACGTACGCTTGTTACATTTTAAATGCGAAAAGAGATACGGCTGAAAGAAACAGAAATTGTATTTATGTTCTTGAATGTGAAACGGAAATTTGATGCGAAATTGAAATTGGCAGGGCGATCTTCATCGCGATCGAAATCTCGAACGTGTACCTATCGGGGATCGCGCTTGCTCGCAAGGACAAACGAAAGAGAGAATGCGGCGAACCGCGATAAATTTGGCTCGAAACGTAGTTATCGTTGCCGCACTGCCGTGATTATTTTCATTACGGTATACAACGCGGTCGATCGCTATCTACGGCTTCCCACTGTACGGCGAGGCTTAGATTTCATGTTTTTTTCTTAATGATTTGAGCAATTAGCCACGCTGAATGCCCTGACTTCTCGTTCCAGTTCGCTCCCTCGTCTCCTCCCTCTTCCTTTTGCTGGTCGGGGAATTCGCCATGAGTCCTCCGCCGAGGACGAGCATGAGGGAAAAATAATGGCGTCGGCCGGCTTGTTATCGCGTCGAACGACGGCGCGCTCGCGCGTTATTATCTGCCGAGCGAGTAATTAGAGGAGAACTGCTCGCGTACGGGATGTACGCGCCGTGGAAATTGGTGGCATTGCCGATTACGCGTATAGTAATGGCGATATTACGCGAATATAATTAGCGGGACTGCGGCGTGGGTATACAGCGGAGCAGTCGGAGCGAGTAACGCTAAAGTCGACCGATGTGGGAGATACCCAGAGCCGACGATTATCGACGTTCTTTCCTCGAGCTTGTTCGATAAAAGCAACAATAATAGGATAATAATATTCTCACGTGGCGTACTGACGAGGGAAATTACGCGAATAATTAGCGGTGCCGCGGCGTCGCCCGCGCCCGCGCCCGCGCCGGTTGCAAACAGCCGGCCCGAATGACGCTCGGCTCGCCTGCAGGCTCAGGTGGCTCCGCTCTCTCGGAGTTTCCATTGTACAGCGTACAAGGGTGCATACATTACTTTTGTCGGGCCTCCCTATACCCTCCTCGCGGCACCCACACTGCGAGTCGCGGCAGGTGTTGTTTGCCGTACACCCTGTGGTACACCGGCCCTGGTCCTCGTCGCGCTCACGCTATTCTTGAATTTATCGCCCGTGAAAACTCGTTTTCCGCGTGCAACGTGACGCCGATTACCGCCGAGGCCGTAATCGGGAGCCTCGCAAACGCGTCCGCGTCCGCGTCCGCGTCGCGTCGCGTCGGCCAATGATCGGTATAGAGCTCGTTCTGTGTTGACAGTAATGTAACGGTATTTTAAAGTCTTTACACGCGCACATATACTTGATAAATTGAGAGGAATTTAAAAATTTGTTTCCTATTGTACATACTTATTTCCGCATCTAAGTGAATAATTTTTTAATATAAAGAACCACGAATTATTTTATCTGAGAATAATTTTATAGCTTACGTCGATTATATTTGTGTCCTAAATAATGTTCCTATGACGTAAGTGAGATTTATATAAAGCTTGGATCATACGTTTAACGTTTTTATAGTTTTTCGAAGAATATCAAGAACTTAAATTCTAATTGGTGTCTAAAGTTTTTCCTATCTATTCTTCAATTTTCTCTTAATCTCCATTGTGTTAATCTTGCTAAACTGGATGAGATACAGTGAAAATGGAGCTGATTGATCAGACTTTGATTGGAGTGCGTGTAACAAGCGCGACGGCCGCGGCGCGCCGACGGCGGTCACCGAAACGTTGAGATAACGATAAAACACGGGCGATATCTCACGGGTACCACCATGGGAACAATTCGCGGCGTCCGTGTATATCGCTGTGTTACGAACTCGCCGCTTTATTTAGATTTGATTTCAGTAAAAAACCCCGTCGCGTACGTGACGGCACGTACGTATCGCGTCGCCGGGCCCGCCTCCGACGTTCCTCCGCCTTCTTTCGCTACCGTTCGTTCGTTTCGCGATAGGGCGATTTCACGGCTATCATTTTGCAGCGGACGCCATCGAACTTGATGTCGAAAAATCGCGAGTGATCGTTTGCGATCAAAGGCGCGAGTAGATGAAGACAACACATCTAACGTTTCCAAAGTTACCAGGTTTCCGATTTTGAAATAAAGTTAACGGTCATAATAGTACAATTAATAATGATTCTGCGATGGACGACATCAATTTTTATCAATTAAATTTGGTACGATGTCGTATCAGAATAATGGAACATGGAAAACGACGGTATTTGATTTTAAAGTCAAGTCCCATGGCGCTTTATATTACTGCGTAAACTGAATTGACGATACATACATGTAACATTAATGGGAGTAAAATAATTAATTTATCCACGCACACACGCACACAACTGTTTTCTCCTTCTTTCTTTTATATTGCGTTGCAGAATCTAAACGTTGCACGCGAGACGATTAAGAAATCTTCGTACCTCAGAGAAATTTGCCAGCAATGGCATTCATGATGAAGAAAGCATAAAACAGACGCACGCGATAAATTCCTTGAAAGCCAAGGTTGTGAGGATTGTTCGTTCGTGTTTGCGAAAAATAAGTCGACGATGGAAGTAAATGGAAAAACGTTTTAAACCGAGTGATATTCATCACGAAAAATCTATCCGATTTCTCTGATGGGCGTGTAAAAGAGTAAAGCGTGTTCAATTTTGTAATTCGACGATGTAATGTCACAAGATGCGTTATTTCTTTGTATTTATCGTAAACACATCGCTAAGAGTAGAGACGATGAAATGACGAGGACGAAGGAAGTGGAGGAAGAAAGGGAGGAAAAGGCATGAGAAGATAAGAAAAGAGGAGGCGGATGGAAGGAGAAAAAGAGAGGCGAGGCCCAATATGGCCGCCGCGTCCTCTGCATTCCGGTCGTAGACGGTGAGGCGAGTAGCCGAGCGAGCGAGCCGAGCGGTCGCGGTCGGGCGCGGCTCCAAAGGCGAGCTTTCTCAATGCCAGTCATCTCCCGGAATGCGCTGATGGTACGCGTATCTCGTAGTTTGTATACCCTCATCGCGCGCGGTGGACGGGTCAGCGAGCGCGAGTCCTCAAGGAGGACGTCACACAGGGCTCACGGTTTGGCTCGGCTCGACTCAGCTCGCTGCTTCGACTCCGAAACGCGCGAGCGAGATACTACTTTTCGCCTAGTCGGCCTAACCGTCGGTGTGCGGCCATTTTGGGTCTTCAAGGCGCCACCTAGCACACGCATGTTCGCTTTCCCGTCATCTGATCCGACGACGTCGGAGGAAGGTCATCGCCTGATGGTCACGGCTCGTAGATCGACGATCGAGGCGACGCACCGGTACCCCTACTTTTCTAATACGACTTTTTCACCCTGGTCGAGAAACGTACCTCTTTATCATGATCGTGACAGCCTGATAGAACCCGCTGATAACGAAACGGCGAACGTTGACCTCGCCATTCCGATCCTCATGAGAAATCTCATAGCACGTGGTCGGGATCGCATGCTCGAACACGTGATCACCTAGATTAACCCTGCTGCCACTCTTGCGGGGTAAGGATAGGCACTTTGAAAATTCACTGAGAGATCGGTACTCCGTAAGATATGGTCTCGAGAGCACGAGCGCGACAACAAGGACGAGGACGACGACGACGACGGCGTCGGATTTACCGGCTGCGAGACGAACCACGACGGGGTTCCTAGCAGACAGGGAGAGGAATACGAACTAAGGGTTCTATATCCATCCGACGAGCGACGAGGAGCCGGGCCGAGTCGAGCATAGCATAGGGAGCAGAGCAAGGAACACTGGCACCACTCCTGGTAGGGGTAGCCGACGTCCGTCCCGAGTCTTTCCTCATCTGCAAGTCGTATAACCGAGCTAATTATCAAGTTAATATGGCCATTCTGTATGGAACCCCGCGAGAGAGTGGGTGGAAGTGAGATGCTAGCAAGGGGTGGCGCACGGCGTGCGAGCAAGACGGCCGGAGGTACATTGATATTATAAGTTGCTTCAATCGCTGTATTCATTTGTAAACTAACCAGGCTAAATGTATTCACCACCGCGAGGCAGCGCGCCGATAGGCGGAGCCACGGGTACCCGGGCTACGACGGCGCCCTTCCTTCCTTCCTTCCTTCCTTCCTTCCTTCCTTCCTTTCATCCATCTACCTTCCTACCCTTACGCCATCGGCGTCGCCGACTGTTCTCCGTCGCCGTCGTCCTTTCTAGTCAGATCTCGATACCCTCGTCCTTCGATGGTCATCATCGCCATCCGTTTACCAGATCGAGCAGGTTTTAAGTCGGAGGCAATCCTCGGCAACGATTTCCGATAATTTTGTCGGAAAACGAGAATACGAGACACATCTTCTTTTTATATCGCGATCTCTTTATTGCAAACTTCAAGTTTACCTAAGATAAGATTAATTCAAAACATTATGGTTCCTGCTTGCTGAAGATAATCATCAAACAATCATTATTTTTACAATATAGTTTTTTCTTTTGGAGTGTAGTTCTTTTCATATGATTCTTTTTCTTTCCCTTAAAGGTTGAGTATCTCGCAATCGCGATTTGCAGGCTAGTCTGGTGCCGTAACGAAGTCGAGGAACGTTCACCGGCGCTCCTGCTCCTGCTCTGCTCCTGCCGACGCGGCCATCCCGAATCTGGCGAACGCTCTGCGAGAGCGGAGGCGTACACACTCTGTCATTATGTTTCATATATTCAGATTTTTTTCCTGCGAGCAAAGCTAGCGCGGGCGCCGGCGTGTATTATTATTCCGAAGCAACTTTACGCCCACCTCTTTCGCTTCCCTACCTTTCCTCTTCCTCGATGGCGCGGAGCATCGCTGCGGTTCGGGCGCTCCTATGACGACGACGACGACGACGAAGACGACGACAACCAACGTCGACAACGTCGTCGTCTTACGGTTCGTCTCGAGAAGACCGCGGAAATATGAATGCATAAATGCATAAGTGCTCCCACCACCGCCGTCGTGGGCCACCACCATCTGGTCCTCCCGCCTACTTCATTCCCGTCGTGATTCCGAGTTTCTTTCCTCGAAGACGCTTTTTGCCCTTCAACCTGCGCCCGCTGGAATTTCACCCGCTCGCAGGTTGAATTTTCTGCTCTTGCGACAGTAGTCTGGATTTGCAGACGGTGGAAAATACTGGATGTTTCATCTCAAGTTCCGACAGGAATATTGTAGAAACGTACTGCAGATAGAGTAAAATAATAAAGAAGAAAATATCTCCTCTCGCATTCGTGCGTATCCGAGAAAATTGATCGCCATTCATTTCTGTTCGAGATCGTTCTACTCCTGTAATCACGCGCGAGTAGTCTACATAGGACCCTTAAGATTCTCAATGGAAACAGTATTGTTATGATAGGTACGAGCCACTAATGTTCTCCAAAGTAAATAGCACGCTTGCACGCTCTCAGATTGTATTCCGGTATTAGTCGGGGGGGATATGAGCTTCCCTCTCCGAACGAAAAGAGAAGACGCACCGGTGGTGCCACGAGATTAAAAGACAAATTAGCATAATGTGTGCCTGCGCGCCCCAGGCTGAAGAATTACGGGGATAGTCTGCCCGAATACTCTCCTAGTATCTCTGCATGCACTACGACTCTCATAATAATAAATCAAAATCTTTTTTTTTTATAAGCTGCATACTTTCTTTACTCTGAAATTATTGTCAAAAATATTTGGATAGTACAAAATTGAAACTATACAACCTTTAAGTCATTTTTAAAAGAGAATTCCATTATTTCTCTACTCGAAATTTTCATTAATCCTTTTTATCTTCATTAATCTCTTTTATTTTCATTAACTTTAAGACTTTAGTGATTTCGATTACGACGCGGCAATAGAAAAACGATATTCTCGATCCGAATGTTTTCAGCGTCCGGAGCGTAACGCGCCGCTATCACAGCGGACGGCTCCGTTGGCGAGTTTTTAATCAGGCACCGAGCAACGTGCTCGTCTCTGTCTGGTCGGCAACCAAAAAGGACCGTCGACCGTCGGCCGATGCAGAGAGGGAGTGGGCGATAGAAAGGGGAGACATGCGGGGGATGTTGGCGGCGATGCAAATAGCGCGTTTAATAAAGTGTCGCGCGGCTGCCATTTGAATATTGTAGCATATTCACTTTTCTCATCGAGTCCGCGCGAGGAGGAGACGGAGGGTCGGCAAAGGGATGAGGAAGAGAACGAGAGAGAAAGAGAGAGGGGGGAGAGAATCGGGGAACCGAGTAAGGTGGCAAAGAGAAAAGCGTAAGATAAGGCGGGGAAAGTTGACGGAGAAAATCCGCGGCCAAGGGGGGTGAAACGGAGATCACCGTGATGTTCTCTCGGTTTGTATATACATGCGCACACACGTGCGCGTGTGTACATGCATCAGGCAAACGCGTGTACGGGAACTGTCGAGCGAAAAGAGAACGGCGAATCGCACCTTCTTCGCTTCATGCATGATTCAGCCGCAGTATCTCATTTCATCTGCTGCCTCCTCCGCTAAACTATATCTCCTAATGGTAATGCCATTCCGCGGCACATATCTCTTTATATTACGTGGGCTGCTTGGCTGACTGGCTGGTTCACGGTTTCTTGGCTTGGGTATATCCCGACGAAAGTGCCACCACCACCAAACCCCTTTTCCACCCCTGTGGCTCGGTGCTCTAGCACCCTATCCTCTCAGACCTCGCTACGCCTTCCTCCGTTTACCACCTTCGAAAAGATCTACCCCGCTAGGTGCGAGCGGTGCCCTCCTCCCTCCTCGGTTTGTACGCGCGTGTACGTGTGTTTGCACGGCGGTTCTGTGTGTGTGTTCGTAGCACTCGGCTGGGTGAACGCGTTCGTCGTGGGCGCTCTTGAGCGCGGAGCATTGGGGAAGAAATAAAGAAAGAAATTGTTAGTTCTCGCTGTTTTAAATTACCATTTATTACGACACATAAACCCGACCTGGGCCGGGAAGTCCTACTAGCGGCCATCTTGTTCCACCCTCCTGTAGGGTGGGTAGCCGGGAGATCGCGGAGGAGGCAAAGGCAGGGTCGAGAACACAGAGTCTATATCATCGTCTTCTGCTCTCCATCCCCGCTCGTGGTACCCTGCAACTCCCCCTCCTTCCCCGCATCCCGCTTTCTCCCAACATCTTCTCTTTCGACTTCTCTTTTTGACAGGAACGATCTCTCTCTGCTCTTACGCGATCCTCTACTTTCTTCCTCAGGGTTCGTATATCTCTGTACCGCGCGTAGGGTTGAAACCCTCAGTAATGATCATTACCTCCGGCATAGTGACAAGTGAGCTCGGGGAACCGGCGCTACGACTGCAGGAAATGGCCACAGATAACGCTGTCACAGCCATTTTTATATTATGACGAATGGATCATCTTTCTTCCGTTAACTTGGCCCCGCTGGGGCGCCAGGGCCACAAAAGGGAACGCTGATGATAGATTTCGTGCAACTGTTTCGCGCTCTTCCGGCAAGTACTTCTCTTGCTATCGCATCAGTATGCGCTCGTTAGTTGCAGTGAAAACGAACTCAATATTTTCTTTCAAAGAAATTTCTTTTCCAAAAAAAGTTAAAATGTTAAAGGCAATGTATATATAAAGGCAATGCACATATTTTTTGACAATTATTAAGGGAATATATCACCTTGCAAATTTTTAATATAAAAAAAATCATACGTTTGTCTTTTATAACTATGAAAGCTGAGAAGAATAGTTAAGCAGTTAAAAATTCTATTTAATAAAAAATTGAAACAAGGGAGTATCCCAGATAGATTTATCGAATTGCATCTCAATAAAGACTTTAGCATATTCATATGTAGGACTGCGTTTAGTAATTTTTTTTCTACTATAAACGATCCTCTATTTTTTCTACGTTTCTTCGTCGCAAGCGGCAATCATAAAGATCCCAAAGAAAAAAAAAAAAGAAAATATCCGACTCGATAATGTACCGTTTCAGATCTCATGGCGCCCCCCGCCGGCGCGATGGCTTTTCTCAGCCCCTCGCTACGCGGCAATAACGGCACCGGGCAGTCTTTCATATCGTATCGGGGCAGCTCGTCTATGTGGAAATGCGATCACTTAGAACCGGCCTCGAAGTATAATTCGCCGACGTCTACGTAGATCGGCGTGCCGGTCGGTTGCGTCCGTGTGAGCCCGAACAGATCTCGTATATTTTTTATTATTGGTCGATGGAGCCGGTCCCCCGGGGGCGGAGGGGGTGGGACGGATTGGTAACGGGTAGGAGGTTTCGATAGCTGACCACTCGACTGGATGTGGATGCTACTGCTTCCTTCCCTCCTCCCGTTTGGCTTCTCATGTGTCCTTTCCTCCCTCGTGCTCCCGTTTCCTCCACCATGTTGCAAAAGGAAGCCGTCCGAGTGGACGCGCGAGCCTGTGTGGTCGTGTATATTTTTCGCTCGGTATACGCCGTTCTCCCGTGTGTTTGCGCGAGTGCTTCCTCTACATATATATGCGGCACGGTGAATCGCGTATCTCTTAGGTCGAGGTCGTTTTATTGAGTGTGGACGGCGGAGAAGCGATTCTCATGTTTTTACATCGAGGCAATTTTTCCATCTCGCCCCGTTGCCTTCAA
The DNA here is from genome assembly GCA_035220615.1 of Leptothorax acervorum. NCBI lineage: Eukaryota > Metazoa > Arthropoda > Insecta > Hymenoptera > Formicidae > Leptothorax > Leptothorax acervorum. The sequence goes on from JASTWQ010000059.1 coordinate 100,901, forward strand.
GAACACGGACTTTCGACGTTCCGGGACCGCTGGCCGTCTGGCTATTTCTGCCCCTCTCCCCTTTCGCGAGTCTCTCGTCCCTTCTGCACTCTCTTTCGGATCAGTCGGTCTCATCAGCCGATATCCATTCGTCCTGTACGCGACATGAAATTCGAAGGGACGTCTTAAGCCGACGTCTATACGTTCAGATTGCTGTCGCGAGTTTGTGAATGGCAGAATGGCGATTAGAATTGACGTTGCAAAATATTTAATTTATATATGATTTAAAAACAAGGTCGTATGTTTAAGCAGCTTCAAAACGGTTTTGAAACTGCGCAAATTTCCTCAAACATATTTAAGAATTAATGTACTTGAAGCTTCCAAAAGCTTACGTATTTTAAAATGTTATCACAATTGCGTGGTTTGAAATAATCGAGTATGATTGCAGTAAAAAATATGAATGGTTGAGAATAACAGAGTAAATGATTTTGGGAGAAATATAATCAGGTATCTCTCGCGAGGGCGCGAATAATTTCGCACTTAGGAAGGTAAGCATTACGTTTCCGTCCCCAGCGATATCTTTCGAGTGAGAGAGGTCTCCCGAACACATAGTCAACCAGAGTCGACTTTCTGAAATCTAATCATTCCGAAAGAGACCGCGCAGTAGTCCTGCGAACATTCGGGGATGAGACGGCTGCTCGTTTAATTCAATCGTCGTGCACCGGCGGTCTATCCGTTATTAACTTTAGCCGTAACCACGTAGTACGTAAGAGCCATCGCAGACGTGGTTGTTCTAGGATGGCGTTTTCAGTGAGGGTTGGGTGGTTTACGGACGCGGCTCCACCGAGAGAGAATGTATTCTCCTCGAAGAGAAGCGGAGTATCCGAAGGTAGTACCTTCATCCGGAAGATTCCTTCGAGAAGGCTCCTTCTCCTCGAAGTGGAGCCGCCGGTTGGCTCGCCCCCGCTTTCGGGGGCTGTTCGTCGACGAAGCCCGGGGATTGGTCTAGGACGATAGCTGTCCGTGCTTTCTCTCTCTCTCTCTTTCTCTCTTCCTCTCCCTCTTTCTCTTTATCCCTCTCCCTGTAGTGCCTCTCCTCGGTGGCTTGATTATACGTTGACCTAAGAAAATCAACCACCCACTACCACCACCAGTAGCAGCGCCAGCCGCACGTCCTCGGCCTTCGTCCTTCGTCCTTCTCCGACGATGGTGGCCCCGCCATCCTCTCGACCATGCGGCAGAGAGGAGAGAAGCTGCGGCGAGGCGCATCGAACAAGCGAACCAGGTGGCCCGATCCTAACCTTCCTCTTCCATCGACGGGGTTTGCACCGCCGCGATGGGAGAGAAAGAGGGCAAGAGATCAGGGAGGAGGAGGGAGAGGGAGGAAAAGCGAGCGAAGGGTAACTCATCGCTTATGGATACTGATGACTCGCGCAATGAACTCAGACCGCGCTAAGGGTGGTACCGCTCTGCGGTAAACCCACCGTTCTTCCCTTCTCTTGTCTTCGGCACATCCGCGTCCCTCTTCTTCGTCGTCGTTTATGCTCCTCTTTCTACCCTCGCGGTTATCTCTCCACGGCGTTGTCCCTCCACCCGCCTTCCTGCTTCCCGACCTGCGATCTTTCAATAACATTTTCCCTTTTTCTCAAGCCAGTTGGGGGAAGATAGTGGAAACTGGGTGCCGCCGTCTTATGTATAGAACATGCGGGAGCTTCATTGCGCGGGCTCGTCGATCGTGTACGTGTGGTTATACACAGTAAAAGGGCTTGAGTTAATGCCTTTCAAGTGACAGATGGATTTGCTCGTATTTTCCGTAATAACATTCGACGAAACGCAAATCGTTAACGTTGTTAACAATATAGCAGCGAATTTAGCATTTGTGCTAGTTAGATATTTTTAAGATAGGAAAAATAAATCTCTATTTATCAGAAAATTATTTCTACTTTTTATTGGAGTTGTGCATTATCTCGTTCTTTCAATCTTGCATAAAAAATAGAACAGGGAATATGGAACGCTTTGTATACACACTCGTACCCGATATGAGACTGTAGCGTACTTTTACCTTCAAAGCGCCTTTTGCTTAAACGCCTTGACGCGGCCTCACGTGCACATTAAACGAGCGCGATATGCGCGGAATATCGCCGGGCTATAACGAGGCGTTACAAACTGAATAGAGCAGAAATTCCGTCGCGACGCCCGCGCCGTCGGAGAAGCCCCGGCGTCGTTTTTTCCACGTACGCTGCCTCGTATACTTCTTTTCTCCCGCCTCTCATGGCCATTCGTTTCTATTACCTCGCGTTAAGGGAGCGCGGCCGGCCGACTGGTCTCTCGGCCCCGAGGTTAGATTTATTTTCACTCTACGGATATTTTTTTATGGTCCCGCACGCGTTATAGACGCCGCTTCTGGTAGTCCTAGAGGGAAGGACCTCGCACGCGCCCGATCCGCAACGGACGGACTCTAACACGCGCGCGCGCACGCACTGAATCATACGCCGGCGTGCACGTATTTCGTCGCGTGCGCGTGTATGAGCGGCCAAGCCGGACGGGATCGGTCGTATAATAAACCCATAAACATCCCCGTTGTGCGCCGAGAAAAAGTGCGCGCGGGGCAGTAAGCAGGGGGCGAGAGACAGGAGACGAGGCCACCCCTCCCGGAATGATACATAAAATGCCGTGCACACGCTCTGAACGTTAGCCGCGGATACACGCGGCGATACATCGATCGTCGCGTATCTCCGGAATAACTTTCGAGAGAGTCAGGTCCGCCGTTCTTTCTTCGTCTCGGTGAAACGAGAGTATTTCTCATGTCATCGAGAAGCGCGTTCGCCGTTCTTTCTTCGCGAAGGTCAAGTAATCGCGCTATCTTTTCTATGTTCCGTCTTGAGATACAAAGAAACTAAGACAAACTTTACTTACTATTAAACTATTGCCACAAAAGGCTACTATAATCAATACGAACATTAAATCTATTATCTTGGCATTGTTTCTATATGATCAATTTTCTTTGGAAATAAAAAATCGTCGAACATTCGAAATTCAGGTCCTTGTCAATTCCGGTATCATAATTTGGATTATTGGATGGACAGATAATTTCATGAAAGGCGATAAAACATGTCTGATAAGAGGGGTAAATCCAATTAAGCGTGCATCGGTAACGTCGACGGGAACGACCTTGCAAGCGCGCGATGCGTGCATCACGTTGCAGCGTGCATGCCTAAGTTATGTATGCATCGCCGTGGACTTCTGCATTGAAAGAACGACGCGGGAAGGTGAGGAAAAGACAAAAGAAAAAGTTGCAGGTGCGGGTGCGAGAAGACGAGGGAGGGGAAAGGAATTCCTAAGCACCCGGAGCGCAATGCTTACCCGCGGTAACGTTTAAGCGTTGCCATAAGTAAGTACGAGACCTTAGCGCGCATCAAGGAAACAAACAGCTGGCGCGCGCAATATGAATTAAACATGCTGATTAATAATTAACAAGTTGCCGGCTCCTTGCCCGCGTGCAAGGAGTCCGCGTACCGGTGCATATAGACGGTGGGTGTTCTTAGGTGTTCTCTCCGTCCTTCTCGCGTCTTCGCTCGCCGTGTGCGAACGTTGCGGTCGATTAAATCTTACGTTCGACAGTTACTATAAGCGATTTTACTCTTCTCGCGTTTATACTGGCTACTCTCGAGATATTACATAGATATTACGAAAAATGTAATCACAACGTGAGTGAGCGTCTCATCGCGCGATATCGAGTACAAGTAGGCTTTCGCAGTAATTAGCCTCCCTCGTTCTTGCGTGGTTTGGCCTCTCGTAATATGACGCGATACACGCGTTTTTATCCGATTGTTATCATTTTAGAGCTGATATATCAGTCTCGAAATATTACTGCGATTTCCTGGCAAATCGAAGATAATTTAATGTAAAGTCGCCGAACAGATGAATCGAATGAAAGCGTTTCGCTTTCGCTTTTTGTTGCCGGGTAGTTTCTCGCTTTCTCCACTTTGCGTGCGTAAAAATGACTCACTACATACTAAGAGACAAGGACGGGATAACCGTGTATCTCATTCAAGACGGAGAGAGAGAATTGAGTTTAAAATTCCGTTTGAATTAATGTTGCCAAAGGGGTGCGTCTGATCGTTCTCGTATTTATATCTCGGTGGAGAGAATTCTGTGGCACAGTGGTACCGCTTTACAGAAATCCGATCATTCTTTCTGTTAAAGCGAGGAAAAAGTTGGCCCGCGAAGAAGAAGAAGCCGACGAGACGGCGGAGGGTCTGCCGACTCGCTCGCTCGCTCGCGCGCGCTCGCCTCTTCATGTTTATTAATGTCCCGTACGTCCGCATCTATCGATTCGCCGTTTCACTCTCGTTCCTCTCGCGAGATAATGATACTGACCTACGCCAGCTGTCGCGTAACCGTGGATTTAAATGGACTTAACAACACCGGGGATAACCGTCGGCAGCCATTCAGGCAGGCTCTTGACACATTGACTGCATACATTATTGTAAACGTCGCTGTCGATGCGATCGACGCGGGGAAGAGATTGAAAGGCGGCGAAATGACTGCGTTCAAGCAGAAACATGCTGATGCTGTCGAAGTATCACTGACTTTTGCCCAATTCAGATCAAAAGGTATTGATTTATAAAAGATTACAAAGAAATTCGCTCGTTTGTGATGTACGAGAATATATCTCAAGGACAAGGAGTCGGTAATTTATTAATTATTAATCAGTATATTTATATGTATGTAGCTTTACTGCACGTTAAGGTGGCGCTACACTATGCTCGTTTTCGTGAATTAATCGTAATTCGTAATTCGTTAATATTCGTGAATAGTATGGATGGAAAATTCGTCAAAAATTCGTCAAATTTTCGGCGAATTTTTGACGAATTGTCCATCCACACTATTCCCGAATATTAACGATCTACGAATCACGATTAATTCGCGAAAACGCGCATAGTGTGGCGCCACCTTAAAAGTAAGACTCGTTTCAAATCAAATACAACAAATGGGATTTTGTCGACTATTTCGGTTTAATCCAATCATCGGAAAGCTTTGAATGTTATTGATAAGCTCGTCGTTTTTCATTAAAAGAAATATACATCAAATTAGTCACAGAACCTGTCCATGAAATATCGTTCAGACGGCCTTGTGAGACAACTTGTATATCTTTTTGTTGGCATCGGTGCTGACCTGAACCGGAAAGATTTGTGATAACGCGTCCAACAACCCTTCTCGCAGACTCGTTAATATCTTGTATCGAGACGAGAAACCGCATAATTGCCGCTCGCACCCTGAACAGCCTCAACGTTAGGGTGACGAGTCCAGGAAGTATACTTATAATTGCGGGCGGGGCGGAAGGGAGACAGGAGAGAGAAAGAGAGACAGGAGGCGGATGGAGAAGCAAGGCAACGGACGACACGAGAGCCGTAACGCCGTTGCTGTATGGATTAATTAGCGATAAGGCTTCTAATGAGCGGCAGGTGAACGAATGAGCGGGCGAACGACTAAGCACGTCGTGTTTCGTATCTGCACGGTCGTGTCTGTTTGATGCGTGAATCACGACGAGAAATATGGATGCGACTCTTTAGACAGCACTCGGCATTCGGCACAGACTCTTCCTCCTTTGACGAATCGTAAAAGAAAATTGCGTCAATTACTTAATTATATATTTTTATAAAATCGAGACCTCTTTCGGGCGTCCGTCTTAATTATTTCGTGGCATACTAATTTTCCCAAGTATGTATGTATTCGTGAAAATGACGACATTTTTCGCGATATCTATTTACGGAATAAACTGTTATAACGGAAAATATTAATAATTATTATTCTGCACATGAAACAGATGAGAAAATATCTGAGCATTGATATTATAACGTTAATAGATTCGCTTCAGCTTAAATCACGACGTACTTAATCACGATATGCAGAAATACCATGATCTTCCATAGGGTTAAGCTTCATTCAACTGTAATTATGTTCTCCAACTCTCCTCTCGTTTACATCAAATTACATCGGTGCTAACAGTCGGGTAATGTCGCACCGTCTCTTTCTCATTCCCGATCGTCCCGACGGGCGTAGCCCCGAGTCAATTTCGTCGTCATATATCCCAACGAAATTATGCAGTTACTTTTGTGCAACGTGACATTACGAGAGACGGCAGACAAAAACGAAATAATGGCCGGCGTCGCGGCGACGGCGTACGCGCTTATGGTGCATACGAGCGACGGCGGCCGTTGGGTAGACACCTTAAGAGGGCCGGGGAGTCACGTCCCGTGAATTGTGGGCCACGTGACAGAGGCGTGAGGCGTGATCGAGGTGCGACGCGATGGAACAATGCCATCGGAACTCTTCGAGGAGGAATGCCGGTACGCCGCGCCCATCTTTTTCACGATCTACCTCGCTCGCCTGCTCGCTCGCGAGTCCTGGTCGATGCGAAGCGACGAACGGTTGACAATCGGGACACTGCCGCGGTGGAATCGGTGTCGCAAATCGATCGCGAGAGTGTCTTGGAGTCATCGCAAAGTTTTACCGTTCCGCATCTTGGCGAGGCCGGCCTGGCCGGCGCCTAACGGGACCGAAAACTTCCACGCGTTGAACTTCCAGCCTGCTCGCGGCGGACCCGAAACTTGTCGCCGTCGCGCCGCCGGCGCCGTCGTTCTTATCATTTGTGTTTTGTACGAGCCACTGATTATATAGGAATCATATTGTACGCATACAAAAAGTAGAGATAATACATAATAAAATTTTTATTACGACATTTTAAACGAAGCAAGAATTAATTTCTTAATATAATGAAAAATATGGAAAACTACGAAATATTGGCTTTATCTAATAAAGCTATATTTTAAAAGGACTTCTTTGAGGATTTTTGCCAAGAGAATCGCTAACCGGACATCGTTAGTGGTGTTAGTACACAAAAGTCAGCCTGCATCGTTTATGTAAACCGTAGACCACGCACCTTTACGGCGTCATTGGCCCCTAACGGGACCAAGAATTTCCACGCGGAGTCCGATAGTCGGCCGTGCTCGAAGTGCTCGATTTATACCGCGGAGGCGTAAATAGAGTTTTATAAGTGGTATGCGTTTGTCATGCCGTGTTCTAGCCTTTCTTTAACGAAGCTGATTGTCGACTCGATTCCCACAAAACGAGAATTTACTTTCACACGTAGAATAAAGTTCGTCCTTTGTTTTCGAATTTTCTTTATAGATTTAACTGAACGTGAAGCAAAGACATAGAGATCTACTGATTTTTCTTGGTACGTTTAAAGATAATTATAACTCTTTAATTATTTCTCTACATTAATATCAAATGAATCTCTTTATACAGAAATAGAAACTCAATTAGACGGTTATATTTAAGGCTAAGTGCAAATGTTTGCCCTTCATATCTTTTTGCTGCACTTTTGCGTCTTCCTGTATCGTTTCCAGTTTCACCGAACGTCCGCTTATTCATTTTAGTACAAGAAACACAAGGCAGCACAACTAATAAGGAACGAAGTTATTTTCTCCATCCGCTTCTCGTATGCCGCAAGTCGTAATCGAAAATTACCGCGGTACGCCAAATTCGTCGAGCGCTAAAGCGATCCGCTAATGCCCCTCTCCTAATGAAGCCATCCATCCTCGACATGTAGGTAGCCCGGCATACAGCTGTCGATCGATGGTCCGTTTTCCAGCGCCATAATGGACCGTGGCCAACCACCGCGAGCCGTAAAGCGAATAAGACTGCCTATACGCGCCGCGGTAAATAGGTACCGGCCGTGTCACGCGCGCTATAAGAATGCGATAAGACGCGTGACAAGCCGTCCGCGTCGTCCTGCTTGTGGACAATACAAAATCCGTCGTCGTCGTTGTCTCGTCGGCGTTCCGTTCAGTTCCATTCTGAGAGACCTCGCCATTGTGTCGGCTCGATGCTCGATGATACCATACTTGAAGAAGAGCCTCGGGCCGGTCTGTCTTGTGACCTTATTCCACTAAAATATACGCGACATGCATGCCGAACGAGTGTTAACCACGCCGGTTTCTTCGGCTCGTCAATTCTTGTCCAAGTTGTTTGGCGTTCCTATTTTTGCGAATCTCGGATCAAAATCGTTGGTTTTAAACAAGGGTAGTTGTAAAACCTGATCTACATGCCATCTACATGAAAATATAGTTGGCTCATGAGCACATACTCACATAGCATATATTTATCTTATAGCAATTATTCTCGACGGTTACAGTTACTAGTTACAGTAAATGGTATGTGATATTGCTACGATAGATAAAGTACTATGAACTTATGGTCGAGATTAAGCTAACCAAGTGGTATTCCCACGGGAATAATCACACGTCTCACAACCATGGGCACATTAATCACCTTTTTCCGAAAATGGCTGACTAAAAGCCTCAGATGTTTCTGAAAACGATCTTTTTAAGCCAGGAAAGTATTTAAGACCGATTCTGTCTTATAAGCCACGTTTTTTATTCGATTCAAAGAATCAAGTTGGTAGTGTCGAAGTAATCCTCCTCGTATCAAAGTAACTGACGACGTCTCGTCAGGCATCGGGACAATAAAGATTATCTCGATGGTCGAGGGTGCAAGAATGGGTGTTACCTCGTTACACGGTACCCCGGTGTACCTATTTACACAATCGCTCGCACGTTCCCTCAAACTCATACAGATACACACACATACGCGGAAGGGAGTATATACGGTCTTATTATCGCGTCGGTGCAATTAAAGAAGGAAGCCTAGAAATTAGCGGGTGGCGGACGTAGGTAAGTATAGAGTCCGCCGTGGTACGAGGCACAGTGGCACCGACCACGAGAACCAAGGGGGATGGCTCGTTGAGTCTACGAGGAAGGAGAGAGAGCGAGAGAACGAAGCGAGATTGCGAGCAAGAGAGTGAGAATAAAGCTCCTGAATATGCATGGGCCAAACGGAACGGGACGAGGACGAGATAAGGGCCGACTTATTTTTCCTGCCTTTCATTTTGTACCATCCTTATTTTATTTTGGCGCTAACTGCTACCGCTACCCGCTACACCGTCGGAGATGGCCCCCGTTCCTTCCTCTCCCTCGGACTTGCTCAAAACCGTCGTACAACTCGGAATTTTCTCATCGTTATTTGATATCGCATACAATTTTATCTAAAGAGCCAAAAAAGCGGATACCGCGCAATGGCATGTTACATTTTTTTCGACATTTGATCGTTCGTTGCTATTGTAAAGGGACAATCTGCGAAGAGAAACTGTTTTAGTTTTGCAATATGTAATTACGAAAGTTGTAAAACGAGCAGGACAACTTAAACCTTAAACTTTCATACCGCATCCTTGAAACGTTGATCTATTATAATAATTTTACACATTGTGTCGCAGTTTTACAACCACACGGTTCTGACATGTATTATTGTGTAGGATTTCCATAACTGACATGTCAATTTTTACACCATTATTTTTAACACGCTCTGACGCACTTATTATTTTTTAGATGGCTTAGTTTGGACATTGTGCCAGGATAATTAATAATTTGTTAGACCACTTGACAAGGACCGAAAGCGCCGTTGAAACGTTGTGAAAATTGTTCAATAAATTTTGCTAGTTGGTCGGTTTTAAACACAACAGAGTTTAATTTTTAATTTTTCACTGGCGGACTAAAGCTTATTGTTTTTGTTTTTACACATTGTGTTTATTAATTACAGTTTTATATGTAAATAAATCTATATATGTAGTCTTAAAATGTAAATTATGATTGCTCGAACTAATTAAAACTTTGAAAAGAAAAAATATATGCATATACAAATTTTGAACATTTTTTTAGTTGTAGAAATTCACGACAAAACATAATAATTTATTAGAATGTAAACCATTTCTCGACAATAAAAATTCACAAAAACTCGTACTTAATTAAAAGAGGCTTCCTTGTGATTCAACGAGTGTTTTTCTAGAACATCAGCAACATCCTGAACAATTATCCCCGACAATCCGAGGGCGGGCTAGAGCAGAGTAAATGTTGGGGCGGGAAGAACACTAATGGGGCATTAAATAAAAATATTCATTGGCGACCGAAACTCCGGGTATCCCGGACCACAGTTCACTGTTTTATGGAGCTTAATTGTCGGAGAACCGCGGCATTGCGTCGAGACATTTACTTTACAATTTATTTATTAAAAAGCAATAAACTTTTTTCATTTATTCGATTTTCATGGTAATATCAGTTTTAACAGTCCTGTTATGAACTATTATGATTGAATAACTCGTATAACTTTGATTCCACTTCTAAAATTAAAAAAAAAAAGAATGGAGTAAATGCTTTAAATATGCAGATTTTGAATGTCGCGAATTAGCGTGCTGTAAATCGAAAAATGCATAATATTCGATGCTTTAATACATTTATGCAACATTTTTACATATTGCGATACGTCCAGAAATTTATCGACCGCGTTTTGATCCGCCACGTGCTGCATCGCATTAACTTTCGACCTATGCGGACCTAGGTGATAGTGCAACAACAGTCACACGTTTCGTGAGGGCAGGTTGACGGAAAGGCCGACGAGCGGATGTCCCGAAAATCGCGATTAGTATGCGCCTTGTCGTGTCGCGATGCGCCCTGCGGGCTGTCTTCAACGCGTCACGACGCGCGTTGCGCCCAACAGAACTCACTTCCTCTTTCCCGCGATGGACGATCGGAGAAAAAAAGGAATCATGAATATGCATCGGACGGACCTCGGGCACGACCGTTTGTTGCCGGCGTTTCGCACCCGGCCGTCCAGGGCCCCGAGGGCCCCGAGGATAGTCGAGGTCATCCGGCATTCTCGACCGTATGGCCCACGATAAGCAGGATTGCAATTACGAATGCATACGCATACGTCGCCTAGCTTACTCACCTGCCTGGCCGTATTTAGTATTACAATCGATGAGGGTTGAACCGAACAATCGGTTTGTCGAATAGATTCCAAGGTAACTGTGTAATTGGTACCGAATAACCGCGCGTTGTGGAAAAGCTCTTCGGATAGCTCGCGTTTTTACTTTTGCATAATGCATTCGATGTCGGAGATGCGGGAAGTTGTGCGAGCGGTCAAACGAATTTTCGAAGGTCGAGTTATACGGTTTCCAGCGGCAAATGCGCCTACATGACTGTACCGGTCCACCTGCTTGTTGACTTATGGTATTGGATAATCCTAAGAGGACGGTTGGTGTAAAGGCACGCTACGTGTATGTCAGATAATGTAAGAATATTTTTTTAAGTTCTCGTTGGGGGTGGGATTGCAATGGTAACGGTCACAAAGGTACATGCGTTTTTTAAACGTTCACCTGCTTCGATGGTGTTCGAGGGTATACAATCGTGCTGCAGATTATTCGACGAGGAAAGATCATTTTAAGTATCTTGAAGCTTATAGATAAAATTTAATAGCAACTGTGTTTAGGTCACATATATATGTTGATAATACTCGTCACTCGTTAAAACTTTGTTAGTAATATTTATAATGTCGTCTTATAATCAAAAGTATTTGTATGAGGGTAATTACGAATGAATATAATTAAATGGCAATAACGGGACAATTCTATGAGACTATTAACCATTATTACGGAGCGATATAAAGTTCCGCTAGTAAGGAATACATCGCACGTTCAAGTTTTATTAATGACATGATTATCTGACAAGCAACACAGCTTCGTCATTGCCATTAGCGCGTACTGATAAATGTTTGCCTGACTTTAATCTTCATAAACTACTTGAGGAATAGTGGCAGTTATAGTGCTGGTGGACATAAATAAAACAAAGAAAGTTTTAAACGGGAAAATAAATGTTGTATGTATATTAATTATTGACAAATTTCGCTTTCTAGCCACAGTTTCCTTAAGAAGTTTAAGACTAGATATTTTTTAACAACGCAATTTACAAGATATAAACAGAGCGATTATTTTACTTTAAAGTACACGTATCCACTAACTCCAACTATCAGCTCTATTTCGTGGCAGATTTATACTGCATTGTAGATAATTATCCTTTAGGTCTTCTTGGCGGAGTGACCACACTCCGTTGAGAAACGGAGCAAAGTGCTCGCTTTGCGTAAGCTTTGGGAATAGAGTAGGGTGGAGAGGAGGCGGCGAAATTCAGCACGGGAAAGGCTAACCAGTAGCACCCCTTCGAGCGCGGCCGGTGCGCTGCGGCAGGAAGGAAACGCGAAATAAATATAGCGAGGCGCAGCGGCGAGCTTGTGGGAGCGGCATGCGGCGGGGAACGGCGGGCGGGGTCCGCACCGGGGACTGGAACTGGAACTGGACGGCAGTCCGGCCAGAAAGATACATATTTTTAAATATTTTAGTCACGGTCCGCAATCGCCTCGTCACGCAGCCTTGCCACCTACTGCCTGCTACCCATTACGTACCTACTACTTACCAGGTACGTGCCTGGGCATCGCCGCGGGTACGCCGCGCGTTTCTGGCTTCCTCGTAACCCGTTGCCGTTTTCACTCTGCCTCTTTCTATCTTTCTCTCCCTCTTTCCTTTGTAACTATCCGGCATACTATGGCGCGCAACACGCGAGTTCTCTTGTCGCTGGCCGGCCGGCGTGTGCGTGTGTTCCGCGTGTATCGCTGTATCGCACGGCTCCACGTTCACGGGAGAGCTTTTGCTCGTCGAAACGCTTCGATTGCACCGGGAAATGTAACCGCCGCAACCGTCTCCACCGCTGTTGCGATGTCGTCTCTGATGGCCGATGTTAAAGATGGCGACAATACATTTAGACTTTAGACACTTCCCTGATGCTTTTCCAAATCATTACAAATATTTCGAAGAAAGAGATCAAGTTGGATAAAAATAAATGCATTGTAGAAGTGCTCAAAAGTTGAATATTCCTAGCTCTTTCTGAAAAAATTGGAAAACACGAAATGGAATAGACATTTCTTATTCGTTATTTATTATCGAATTAAAGATATTATTCGATAGCAATGTCTAATAGGATAATTCCTCAATATTGATTAATAACTGTTATACTGTATTATTTTAAATAAAATATTTCTGAGACTATTTGTAATAAAATACAAATGTTGCTATTAATAGAGGTTGACATCTTCATATTAAGCGTTCTTATCGCGGCACTAACAATAAGTGATCTTATTGTATGCAACAATTATTGTGGACAGTGACCTCGCGCATTATTCAATTATGCGCATACATATTGCATTCTTTTAACTGTACTTTTTAATGATCCTGGCAAGGTAGTGTCGTGCATTTCTTGCTATTTCATCTCGCGAACGAATTTTAGCAATTATTGTAGTACATATTTATTTTTGAATGATTTTCGTACTCGATGCGTGCTATATTATCCGTACTTGTTTTTAATAGAATACCGGATGTTCTCGAGTCGTCATCTTCACCGGACATCGTGCGTTCAAGGCTTCAGGCACGGAAACGCGATTCTATTGTCTTACCGCTCTGGTGAGTGCGCATCAACCTTTTTTCTTCATTTTATTAGATAGAACATCAAGAAAGTGAAAGTTACCACTTTATTTAATAAGATTGCGATTTTGTCAATTCCGAATCGAATGCAATTAAAAAATCAATATAATGACATGTCAGATGTCATATATTCAGACGAGTACAGACGTCGATGTCCGTAGCTGAAATGTATTAAATCACATATTAACTGCAATTCTTTGCACATCGAACAAAGTAATTTCTCGCGAATGTTAACGGAACAGTCCTCTCGGAGACAGTCCTCGAGATCTCAGCGAGCTTAGCGAGGATCATCGCGAAAGATCAAGCGACGAGGAAAAGGTTTTCACAAGTGGAAAGTGAAAATCCTCGCTAAGGTGGAAGCGGATTCGTCCTTAAGTACGCGGGATCTCGCGCGGATTCGAGAAGCTCGGCGACTAGAAAGAGCGGTGGCCTGACACGAATTTAACGAGTAGACGCGTCATTAAGGGGGTGTTGGGTGTACGGGGCTGTAAGCCGAATGGGTGAGGAAGACGCGCGGGGGCGAATGGTTGCGGGCGGGGGTGTAGCAAGCTGCGGTGGAAATGAAGGCACACCGTGCCTGGAAAAATGCGAACCTCCATCTCCCCGCATACATTTCCATATATCAACCCGTCCAGCTACGCTTGGTGAGAGCACGACGGCGCTCGCTCGACGGCGCGGGCGAGCGAGACGCGACGAGCGAAGGAGAGCTTGTGGATAAGGGGGACCAACGGAATAAATCCAACTAATTAGACGAGAAAAACCGCGGATTAATTACCCGTCGCCTTTGCCTCTTCCTACCGGCCGTCTCTTCACCATCCTTCTCCCGACTCTTGCACCCTTCCGGCTGGCCGAGCGCGGTAAACAATTTTTCATTCCGCGTTCGGCGTGGCGTTTCGTCCCTCCGGTCTTGTACATCGGACCTTTGCGGTCGTTATTTAAAATTTCTCAGACATTGTATACGAACAATTACTCGTATATAATCAATTGTGTTTAAATGCAAACTATATTTTTTTAAATATTTGATAGAATTCTTTATAACTGAAGACTAAAGTGAAGAGAAAAGTAATACGTGGATTTTGTCCAATCTTTAACAACAAGTCTAATTACTGAAGGATCTATTTTCGTTCCCCTATATATATACGCAAAATGCTGATCTGTCGAATAAAAGGTTCGCATTGCCCCTCTCTCGCAAGGCAAATACTGAAACGAAAGTAAAAGTACGACAGAGACGCGAAGATTACCGGGGAGAGTCTTTACAGCGCCTATAGTTGTATACATGCATGCGTACACAGATGCACACACCCCTGTGCGAACAGCTACGGAAGCTTTCTCGCGATGCGGAGTGTTTGCGAGCCGTTCGAAAGCTCTCGGGTTCCAGCGAGGCCGTGCGGGGGGGAAGGAAGGGGAGAAGGTGGAAACGGAAGGATAGAAGGCTGAAATGCAGATTCCGCGCGACTCTCGAGCCTCGAAAGCACCTCAGTCCCCTTGCTCGCATCACTCTCACACCTTCACCTCTTCCCTCTTTCCTTACTTTACCCTTACTACTACGATTCACCTTTTCCCCATCCTCGACCTTTGGCACCCACCGTTTCTCATCCTCTCGGCACTCGTGTCTTTCGTGCCTCTTGCCATGGTCCTACCTCTCTCGTTCCCTGTGCCTCCCGATTTACTTAGCGCTTAGACTCACTTTAGGGCTTCGAGAGTATCGCCCAAAAGGATTTCCATCGGTGACCGATTGTTTGGACTTTACTGAATGCAGGAATGTTTACTTGACGTTATGACTGCGCATAAGCTATCGATAACTCGCTCTATGATATTAATATTTTTCTGTACAAAATAAGTTACTTGATCTAAATTAATGCGACAGTTTAATTAATTTTATAGTTTGACCGCAATATTTAATATTGCGCATTCTCATCGTATCTCTAAATTTTATGTGTGTGTTGCATACACGTACTTTACGTTCTGATATAATCAAAATTTTGCCATACGTTTCGACTTCATAAATTCACGAAGGAGACATTAAAATACGGGTCCCTTTCCACTCTCGCGAGATTGTCTTAGGCGACATAAATTCACCCCGAGATTTCTGTCAAACTATGCCGGGAGGACAGAGCCTGGCGCATCCCGCGCGCGTTTTCCCGGATATATCTGAGAGTCTAATAATTCATTTTATGGAAATATCGCCGACCGGGAAAGCCCGGTCAGAGGACGCGGCGCGTTTAGTGGCGAGACGGGGGCGTCGTGACACGGCTGGGGGACAGCATATTTTCCCCGAAATTTAGCGTGGTCGATTTCGAGCCAATAAATCAAACTGACCAGTCCCGGGGAAACGACCCGGTCCGGATCTCCATATCGAAATTTCTTAGCATATAGAGTGCAAGCTTGCGTAACCCCTCGGACTTCGTTCCGAGGAGAGTTACTTTGGACCGGAGGAGACGTTAGTCGCCCTGTCTGCTTGTGGCTGTATCCCTCGCGATTCGCGGGGATGACGGTCCACCGGAGGCTGGCTCGCCGTTTTATGAGGTGGGTTCTGTATGGAGATAGCTGGCAGCGGCGTCGGCGACGGCGGTGGCTGGTTGACTGAATAAAAATTACGGAATATGTTGCATATAAAGTAAGTGAAAAACAGACCGAGATGATGAATTACCGCGGGAACAAGAGGGGGTAGCGAAGATAACGCCCAGCGCCATCGATCACCGGCCATGGCCAGCAATGACGCGACCTCTTTTCTCCTCGCCTCGCCGACTGCTGCCTCCCCGTGTCGCGAAGGAGACTATCGTCTACTTCCTTCTCACACGATCTCTCACCCGATACACAGAGAGGATCTATCAATTTCTTACTTCCTCCCAGAAGCTAACACACCACGGGCTCAAATGACGCGCGGTTAAACAAAGAGCTCCTGTGCCTCGCGTTATTAATGGTAGCCTTGCCTGAAGAGCTTTCGACGTCGTGAATTTGTGTTTCGAAAATATTAACGAGGGAATTACTTTTCTAAGGAATATTAAGCTTATATAGTGTCTATCTTTAAATGCAGGCATCTATTTGTTCAGATATCTCTGGCAATGATAATCACGCTTTCTCACATAAGATATGAATCGGTCAATAAGACATAATTTTGTTAACGAACGTAATATAAATACTGCATTTTTGGCAAACTGTGATTCGTCTCGCAACAGCAAGAATTAAAGAATTTTTACACATTAATTTTTACTGCGATGTGCGAGCACGTGCACGAGCCCGGTGTCTCAGACCGTATCAGATAGGTCAGCCTTCGTTTCGGCCTTTTTCCGGTGATAGGCGTCCAGCGATGCTCGGCGTGACGGTTACAGTCACGGTCTTCCTCTCGCTTTCTCTCTCCCGTGTCACCCTCGGCAATCCACCCCGTCTGCCGGCGCGGCGTGTAAAAGCATCTGACGCGCTGTCCCAGCAGGCCTCCTGGGCTCTTTAGATCGTATCACGGAGGTCACGGTGCTTATATGCCGGCCGCTAACATATTTTTAAGTACCGACGATAGCGTCCACCGGACACGGCCAGCGCGCGCACCAATACGATATAGCTCAGCAACGACGGCGACCGGTAGGCATATATGCGAGGAGTAAGAGCGTGAGCGTGGACGCGCGTTTATCATGCGAAAGAGATAGAGCCGGAGGAAGAGAGAAGCCGTATGAGCGAACGCGCGCGTGGGTACTTGTTACTTGCGCCTGCTACCCAGGAGAATGGCACCTGTCGCGCAAGGTGTGCTTCCAAACTTCTTCTTCCTTCGTTACGATGATACCATGGGGAAAAGAAACGGATAATTATATAACCGATATGATATCGAAGAAAATCGTGATATCCTCGAGATAAATTGTCAGCCACCTTGGTGGAATATCTGTTTAATAGAAAAATGATCTAAATGTGGAAAAATGTTCCAACAATATTTGCTTTTCATACCAAAAAGAGACGGTCCGTTAACTAACAGAATCAATACTTTAAACATTGTCTTAAATGTTCAACTCTCTTCCTTGATTGTGATTAGAAAGATAAACTTTCTCTTAGTAAAGTCAATGCTGAAGAAGCAGGGCCATAATACGAGAGTTAGCGAATTTGGTCTGCAGATTTAAGATCGGATTTTCAGAATCGCCGATGTGTATGAGCGTTTGTGCGATCAGACGAAAGGTGGATATCTTTCGTGTATGACCGCGTGCGTGTGAAAGTGTAAGTTTGGCATGGGCGTCCAGTGCAGGTGAACGCTTGCCGCGCGCGCGCGGAGCAGGTGGACCAACGATCTTCGGGCCCGCGAACCAACACGGCTGACCTCGGACACCGGAGCGGCAATCGGAGAGATCCGGACAAGACTTCTCTTGCAGCTGCGCTTTATCGTCTCGCGTGTGTGCGTATCGATGTATTGTATAAAGGCCGATCGCGCACCGCTCACCGGGATGATTAACAGCCGTATCTCGTTAAATCAATTTCATCACGTTCCTCGATGTCCAATGATAGATATTTCCGCGTATTTCGAAATGTGTTTAAAGTTCCGGTTACTCTTTCATTCTAATCTTTATAATAATCTTATATTTTGTACATAGATCAATCATTATAGCTATGTTATACGTGTACAGTGAATATCTTAGATCAAGTTTTCTAAATATAATGAAAATGTATGGCAATCGTTATCTGACACGATGAGAAATACACAAACAGTGATATTTAACACTTACATAGTTGAATATTTTAACGCTTGAATAAAACTCTGATTATGCGTTTAGATATTCACTCGCGACTGTGAAAACTGTTCTCTGCTCTGTTTTAAAATTCATTACTTATCCAACGTCGTTGTCACGGTGGATGCGGGATAAACTCGCAATGAAAAGCTCACGTTGGTCGTGTTACCGCGAGGTCGACGTCTAGGACACCGCGGCCTCAGGATAAGGTCCTGCGAGCTTTCCCGAGATCCCTACATTATCACGTGGGTATATGCGCATCCACCGTGGAGAAGGGTGGAGGAGGGCTCGGCATCGGGGATGCGAACCCCCGAGCGGCAAGTAGATCTCTGCACCGGGCGAAGCTCTCTTCCATGCTCGGGAGCGAGAGCTTTCGCGCGGTAAAGCTCGGCGCTCCGCAGCCCGGCGACTTCCGGCAGCTGGCCTCCCTACAGGCTTTTCCCGGAACTACAGTTCCGGTGAGAACTTGCGGCACGTTGCGACGTGGCACAAGGGTGATCCCTTCTTTATCGGCGCCTTCGGGAACGTTGCGTTGGTGCTGGTGCGTCCTCTTCTTCTTTTCGGTTTTTCTTTTCTTTTTGCACTGGTAGACAAGAACCTAAGACGGTGGGGAGGACGAAGAGGAGTCGTCGACCGGGCGTCGTCATAAGGAGATATCGCGCGAGATACACGGGCGCACTGTCACGGCTGGCGCACTGCGCGATCTAAACGCGGCGCGTTGCGGCGGCAACGTGTGCCGCTGTCATACCAATTAATCGCCGGGAGATTCTTATCGCTATGGGATGTTTTCAGTCACGGGCTTCAACCCTCCTTCTCCGGACTCCGTTCCTCTTCCCCTACCGCGCGCTCTCCTTTCCTACCCGACGTCGCTGTCACGATGTCTATGTTCGTGCCGCGCCGCGATGTACGCATGCCGCCCGATCTTAATTTATGAAAATCGCGTAACGCGGCCGTAGAAATTGGCCGCTTCGGGAAACTACGGTGCCGTGGTGCACACACGGCGGCGGAAGTTCTTTCAGATACCTGTGCGCGCAGCAAGTTCTCCGCTCGATAGCTCGCGGGATCGATTTGGTGTCATAGCCACGTCCGCCGCTTGCGACGTGACGATGGTCTCGCTAAGCGATATACCGAGGGTCGCTTTAGTAAGAAAAATACCGCTTTCATATTTCGCGGAGTTGTGAGAACTTTGTTATTTCGCGCGACAGCGAAAATTACGCGCGACAGAAAAACAAAAGAGTTAATCTACGACAATAATTATAAGTTCGAAGATAAAATTAAATCTTATCGCAATAAATTCCTTCTCGCAATTAATCATACTTTATTTTTACCCATATAATAATCCTAAAAATTTAATTCATCTGAAAAGAAGTCCTAGATCTTTTACACAAAAAAGAAGTGTCAAATCAAAACTTGTATACTCGTATAAGGCAACAATCTATAATTTTCTTATATTTCAACTTTCTTTTCTTGGCTGAACTATTTATATAAATGACTTCATTCAAGCAAGTTTTCTTCGTTTAACGCAATATAATCTCATTTCAAGATTATAAATTGTTGTGTATATGTATATGAGTATATAAGTTTTGATTTGACACTTCTTTTTTCTGTGTAACCTAATACGCGTGAAACTTATTAATGAATGAAGGAAGCTTGAATTTATAAAATGGAAAATTAATCGTACGCAAGACGAGGTCAATTACATAGCATAAATGTTACATTCTAATACTGGGACTCGTATAATATTCGATACTAGAAGATACTTGAAAAGTTTCACGGCCTCTCTCATTTCGGCGGCTCACGCCGGCGTATTGCCGTATCGTCCGATCTATGGGAACGTCGTTTTGTATTCCGCGTAAGTACCGAGAGTCGACCTCGCGGTGTGTGAATGAAATTCAAGGCGGGTCGTCGGTCAGTCCGGTAGGTCGGGCGGGATCTCGCTTGTCCTTGTCCCGTTCTTGCATGCGTCGAGGACATGGATCGACGCAGGCGAAATCTTATGATACGCGCGCGTGTGCGGGATGCGAGAGAACGTGGGAAGATCGCGCGAGAAAAATCGGTCGACTCGCGACGATAGGATTCGTATGACGCCTCGACGAGGCGACGGTGAAGCCCCGCGACGAAGTCGTTCCCACATATTTTCCTCCGAACACTTGCGAACAGTGATCTTCATAATGGTGAAGGTAAAGCATGAATGGGAATATTATGAAAATACGAAGGGGAATATTACAGAGAATCGACGGTTTTTCTGACTTTAATTATTAATTAACTAATAAATAAAGTCGAAAGAGTACAAAGAAATGTCTATTTTTTTAAACATCGGTTAGGTTTAGGAGAATTTATAGCGGTCGAAGTTCACAATAATCACAATTAGCCTTCTGCAATCAGCTCTTGTCGTTTTTCCGCGCTCGATATCAGGTCACGATTCTGGTGAACCTCCGCGAAGCGGCTGATGCCTGTAGGGATGCGGGATATTGCGGGAGATAAGCTAGAACCGGATGCGGGGAAAACGCGCGATAGATGCGTTTCGGTTCGCGCAGACAGCCACTGCGAGGCTGACGGCGGGATGGAGAAAACGAGGACGGAGAAAGGGAGGAAGCGAGAACGAGCCGTGTAACCGGAGGGAAACAGAAATAGAAGCGCGCGGCGCGCGGCGGATGGATGGAAGGAGCGAGGGAGAGAGCATCGCGAACAAGAGGAAGCAGCGAGTGATTGATTTTTGTCGTGGCTTTGCCCGACGCTATCCGCTATATCCGCGATTGTGCGGACCCGCAGGGGACTCCCAGTGGCGGCGGCGGCGGCAGCAGCAACGGCGGCATCGTGCGGTGAAGCGACGACGGCGGGCGCCGCGACGCCGTCCACCGATTGGCGGTTGCCGTCCCCGGGGGGCGGCGCTAATCACCAGACCGTGCAGCGCCGTGAGTCTCTACTGCACTCGCCTCGAAAGCACTCTACCGTGCATCGGTGCCTCCGATGTATGCATACCTACCTACCCACCGTATATATGCATGTATATATATGTCTATATATACATATATGTATACATATATGTACATATATATATATAGATATATAATATACAATATCTCTATACATATACGTATATAAGCGACTGTACTGACACGCGTTCCGCGTATGTGTACATACGCACGAGTCGCACGTTTACCCATGTGTGTACACACGTATGCACGTATACGTGCGAAAACGAGAGCGCACGCGAGCGAGCGGTGTCCCCTCGCGCGTTAGAGCCTGCGAGAAAGCACATCGTGGAGTCAGGAACAGGATGTAAAGCGACGACTATGACGACGGGAAATGGAATCGCGCGGCGATCCCTTTGTTCCCAAGCTGGAACGAGAGGGAAAGACTCAAAGACCCGCGTAGATGGGTGGCAGATAGTTTTGCCGGGATAGACAGAGGCGACGGAAGGAATTTTTGTGTACGCGTCTGTTCGATTCCCCGAGCTCGATCACTTCGATCGAGGAGAAGGAAAAGCGAGGAAGGTGTCGAGAGACGCAACGCGTTAGAGTTCTAGCATTCAATGTAGCTAGTTAGGAATCGAGCGGCATCATCTCGCAGTTAAACTTGGATATGGCTTCAAAGACGACCGATTAGATGCGAGATATTACGGATGCACGCTCTGAGAAACGTCAGAATCTGACATCTAATCGTCCCGCAAAATGTAGAAGCCACATAAAGTTTTTCGTTAAATAAAGTTTATATTAGAAGCTCTGAAGAAAGACCCTGAAAACCTTTAGTTATCGGCCATTTAGGTTCACAAGTTTCTAATTAGAGCAACCATACATATTATGTCATTTCCTAGAAACATCATCTATTATGATTTGTCTAAAAGAAATAAATTCACAATGAGACGACAATATAAAATCGAAAAGAATTTTTTTTCGACCTATCTTTATTAATAAAAAAATCATATCGTAGTAGTTAGTCACAAATTGAAGCAAATTGAATATAATCGATCTAATCGCCCTCGCGTAATTGCGCAAGTTATCCCGCATTTTCTATCAAAAGTTCTTTCGCTGACGTATTGTACAAAGTTTATTATTCGCTTTTCTTTTTTATTTTCGCTGAAAATATACATTGTATACATGTAACAAGGCATATGCAAGATCCCACGCATGTTTCGTGACGTATATCTCCAACTTTGGCATTTATCAGTATGCAAACTGGTATCCCAGATTCGAGAGGTTCATACAAATAGATCTCTACTCCCGTATTTGAGGATAAATCTATTGAGTCAGTTAAAGCTGCGTTCGATATCTGTTCGCGCCGTGGCGCAAAAGTCATCATAGGGCGAGTTGGACGCACCGTTGTCGACCTTCGGACGACACGGCGAGAAAGCGGGAGCAGGTCGGTTCTGCGGTTTTCAGTCGGGCGACGACGATAAACCACCGGCGCTGATTTACGAGGGCACGCCGTGCCGGGCACGTCGCGCCCAGTGGAAGAGAACCTGGCGTGGATCGTAGCCGGGGAACGAAACGTGGCTGTGCGATCGTGGCAGCCAGGCAGCAACGATACACACCGTTCGGTGGCAATGTAGTTGATAAAGGCCGATAAATCGCGAGTAAAACGGAGTGATAATATCGCGCGACGGTGGGATGGGTGGGATCGTCGCCGTTGGAGGTGGAAGAGAGCCGGAGGAGAAGACGATGGTAGTGGCCGTGTCGGCAGTGGCCGGCGAGGGGGAGGCAGGAGCGAAGGGGAGGGGGAGCGTTTCGCCGCCGCGACGACGGCCAGAGGGTGCGGCGGGTACAAAAGGGAAGGTGGTCGGGTCCCCCGAGGTGGGGAAGTCGTGGACCCGAGGTGGGGGAGTCCGACGCGTAGGGGGATGGAAGAGGAGAAGCCGTGGGCCGTGGTAGAGGGGTACGTCGTCGTCTCTCGCCTCGTCGCTCAGGCGAGACGAAACGGAGCGGAGAGAGACCGTCGCCGCGCCGCCGGCCGCCGCGCCGTTGCCGCCGCCGTCGGGAGGACATCGTAGGAGGGACCAATGGACATGCGCGGGTGTGCCGCGACACCACGGCGACCTTCTGGCCACCTCCAGAAACAAAATGGCTACCCTGCCTCCCAGCGTCACCGAGAGATGGCGACAAAGCCATGTTGTCCATCTCCCAGACAGCACGCATGTCCAAAATCGGGACATAAGACGATAAGACGTCTTAAAGACATCTTTTAGACGTCTTACGATATGATTTTTAAATGACGTCTTATGCCCCGATTTTGGACATGGTGCTGTCTGGGACCGGAAGAATTATTTCGGTCAAAAAATGATCGAACATTTTACAGATGCCTCGATCGTTAAGCGACGAGAAAGGACTTTCCGGGAAGGACCCCGCGCTTAACATCTGTAAACGCAGCGGAAGTTTCTAAGCCAGTCTGGCGATTTCTTCTTATCTTCTTCGGCACCGTGTCCGCGAAATGGACATACACGATTATGCGATTACCTGGCTAACTATTGCCAGCTAATGGAGAGAGTTATCGAGTTACCCGCGCGCGATTATTCCTACGGTGTATGAATTAATATTAGACGGCGCGCCGCGGTGGGGAGAGACGTTTACACGTAATCACGAATGTTCCTCTGCGGAATTATATCGAGCGAAACGCCGGGGAGGCGTTATCGGAACTACCGATCGTATGTTTGATTTACAAGATGCTCGAGAAACCGCGCGCGCGAGCGCGAGCGCACACACGCATACACATACGCGCGCGCGCGCGCATTCTCGCAGCGGGTAGATAGTTATTCGATACACGGCGTTAATTTGTCGAAAGCATTCGCGTCAGCGCGCGAGAGTGAATATCATTTGAATGCATTAAGCATTCCTGCGTATATATATGCGTTCGCGCGCGTATAGTTAAGTAGCGCGCGTGTGGACGCGTGCACGCGCGCGGCCGAGATCGCGCTCGTTCTTCGGGATCGAGAGCGATATTTCAGACACGGCGTTCTTCCGTGTCTGATTCGAAAGATAATCGAGTCACGCTTAACACGCTTCACTTTACGCGCCGGCATTTATGCGCGCAGTTACAACATAATTATGGCCGAGATGGTCGTCGTGATAAAGCTGATCTACGGCGCGAGCGGATTCCAATGTCAAATCCATTCTGCAGCAAAAGAAGTTCTCATTTAACGTTAGAAAATAATTACATCTATTATCCGGACGCGTATACCTGCGGGGGAAAGAAAAAAAAACGTAAATTATGATTGATGTTAAATATTTTTTCTAAAATACGATTTAACGATAAAAGAAACGATGAAACATCTTTTTAACATTAACCCCTCGTCCAGACTTAATATTAAAAATTCAGTCGTGAAGCAGCGGTACGTCAGTAAAAAAAAAACGGTGATCTAAATTCAGTGAAATAAACATTCCCCAGGGCACAGTGAACCCCGCGGTTTCTCTTCCACGGAATAAAAATGTCAGCGCACGTCTACGGCCAATGGCAGCGTTAGGTCGGAGAAGACGTTCTCTCTCTCTCTCTCTCTCTCTCTCTCTCTCTCTCTCGAGCCCTCCTCATTCTCTTGTTCGTGGTTACAAGGAATCGTCTTGGCGTCTCACAGAAATTTTCGCAAGACGAGCCTGTCGGAGACATTGATTGGCGAGCGACGAGGCGCGCGGTCGGTCCGAGCATCGGTCGCTTCAGCGTCGACTGAATGTTTTTAGGACGGTAGATAGGAGCCCGAGCTTCTCATGCATATTCAACGGCACTCTCAACTCCTCCGTCACAGGAGGGAAAGAACCACCCCGCGCGCCCGGCGCACCCCTTCGGCCCCCCCTATCCCGCGATAGAGAGAAAGGAGGCGGGATAGAGACAGAGCGATGGCTGTTCGGATGTATGGATGGGTGAGCAAGAGAGAGAGAGAGAGAGAAAGAGAGAAAGAGAGAGAGAGAAAGACACGAAAAAAGAGAGAGCGAGAGAGAAAGGGAGACACCGACGGGGGGAGAAAAGGAGTCTGTAGGGGTGCTCACGATTTCCTTCATATTCTACGTTGGCTTTTGTCGGCGGTCGAAGATAACCAGGCAGCGACGACGTCTACCAACGATTCTGGATGACGATCGCGCGCGCACGAGATTATACCAACTTCCCCGAGAATTCCGGGGAACGATATTACAGGTGAATCATACCGTATCCGCTCCGGACAACTTCCGTCGTCGTCGTCGTCGTCGTCATTCCACCCTTTGACCGTTGCTTATGCTTCGTCGTTATTAAGTTCGTGCATCAGATGAATTCGGGTCAGCATAGAGAGGATAGGGGGCTTTTCTGCGATACGAGATACCGGGGATTTTCGTCGTACTGCGGCGACTTTTCACGTTGCTGCGGAATATCGCGCGGATTCTTAATACCTACGTTCAGCTAACTAGCTAAATAAAGAGCAAGGTTTATGTTTGGACGGAATCGTCACGACCGGACATCGGTGAGGCACGTGAAGCGCTCGTACGTTACCGCGAGGAAGACATCCAGATCGAAGAGCTAGGGTGACCTCGTATATCCGCGAGGCGGCTCGTGGCGGCTCGCGTGGCCACGATAGCACGCCTTGACCTCGCACCAAGCTCGATCCTCCGATAAGATACAACAGTAGAGAGACGAAGCCGTGGCGCTAAAGTACGGTGTTCTCCGTGTCACCATTGGTGCCCGAACTCGCGATTGTCACGCGAGCGCAACCGACGTAAGCTCTGCGTCCACTGTTTCGAGTAAAAACCGCACGATTTAAAAATGTGCAAGTTAACAGCAACTCGCATTTCTGTGTTATAGCTTTTGCACCGGTATCGATCAATATAAACGTAGACATTTTATCGTCGTCATATACGCAAAGTAATCTAACGAATCAATCAGTTATTATATAACAAAATTATTGATAAATAAAATGAAATAATTCTATGCGTGCAATTTTTTTGTATGTCTAGTTCACTTCTACAAAGAGAAGTAAAACGTCGGTGTTTATCTGTTAAACGTCTGGCTAGCAGAAACGTCCGTGAGGGATACTCCTGATGGATGATCCGATAATTTTTTATATGGAAAAATTTAACGCTTCAGAGAGCCATAAACATCCAGCTGTATATAAATACGGGACTATCCGGCGAGAGAGAGAGAAAGAAAGAGAGATATATATATATTCCTCGGTGAAATCAGTCGTTTTGAAAAACCGTTGGAGAAGATTCGACGCGCGTTATGGGGATGAGCTTACTGGGAAGGAAGTGTTCGGTTACGACGGCGATAAATTCGAACGGAGGATTTCGCGGTTGAGAACTGCGGAAGCGTCGGCTATACAGTTGGCGGAGGTTGAGTCCGTAGCTTCTCCGGGGATTGATATCCCTCGTCTTCCCCTTTGATATCACCCTCGCGGCGGGCGAACTTCCCCGCGCCGGCTTCGCCGTAGTTCTTGTTCATTCTGGTCGACACCCCCTTTGTGCGGGAAAGACAGATCGAACCACCCTGTTTACACTGCGACGCGATGATTTGCCAAATTAATTAGCCTACTCCCATTCTCTCTCTCTCTCTCTCTCTCTCTCTCTCTCTCTCTCTCTCTCTAGCTCTCTTTCTCCTTTCATCAGTCTCCGGCATTCTCCTCTGGACCAGGAGGCTGCGCGTCTTCGCCTGTGCGTTGAATGGCCTCGGCATGTAAAAACCGCGAATAATCTTCGCCACGCAGAACCCGGCTTTCATTAACGGCGAGAAGGATGGGCTGCACGGTAATTTCTAACGAGGCTGCGAGCGAGCTCTCGCCGCGAGCCGCGTCGCAAAAACCTTTCTTCTATACGTCTCGGCCGTGGTGGTAGGCGTGACACCGAAACGGGATCGTTAACACAAAAATGGAGTGACCCAATAAAAGAAGTGGAGGCGCGCGAGACGAAGGGTAGGTATTTGCATTGCGGATAGTTGCAAAGTTTATTTCCAACTCATCTGGCTCTCATGATTAAAAATATCCGGTTCATTAATCTCACGACACATAATATATATTTTTGCAGAATCATTACTCTTTTAATTCGAGAGAATTTTTAGACATTAAATTGCGTGACATTTCGGCGTATACGAGTATTTCCGCCCATCTTGTGACGCGACAATATCATTTTACGACCTCGAGGCTTGCGAATACGGAGTTGCGTTGACGAGAAGGGTCGCTACTACAATAAAGAATCGCGCAGTATAAGGTAAAGTTTCACACCGTTGCGAACCGCGAAGATACTGCAGGGCTCGAGACGTTTAACGAAGGGCTGCGCCGCGACAAGCAGATTTTCGAGGTCCCCTTTAAGGGACTGGCGCGAACGGCGCTGGAACGTGGTGGAGGATAGGAGCCGAGAACGCTCGTAAAACGTCGAAGAGTTTCTTTTTCGCGGTGCACACAGCCTCATCGCTCCGGGCGTCGAGAGTAGGGGCGGTGCCGGCGAAATGAAATTAAACGGGCCCCTTTTTCGTCGTCGGAGCATCTCGTTCGCGGTAAAAACGAGTGTGGACATCCAGTGCTAACCCCATGGCGACGGTGGTGCTGGCGGTGGTGTCGGCTGTTGGTGTCGCTGGACGAAGGTTCCGAGGAGCAGACAAAGAGCGGCCAGCTCGTCGTTAATGCTCGCCGCAATTTCAGTACGGCGCTCTATCCCTCTGTACCTCGTCATTTAACGCCATCGAAGATCGTTCGTCACGCTCGTATTTATCGTGTCTATCTATCGACGATATTTATTTCGATTTTACGATAAATCGTGTTCGGTGCATCGTTCTTTTTTCTAACACTTTCTCGTGTTCCCTTATTAATACGCTCTATAATCGTGCATGATATACAGTCGCGTTATCAACTATATTTTACTACGCGGCGTACCGCATACCGCTGATATTTACTCGAACGAAACAAAGATTTCTCTCGGTATTTAGAGTTTCGTGGATGGCGCAGGGTCATCATTTATCGTCGAGCAGGGCTACTGCAACGGCGATCAAGATACGGTAATGCACGTAGACAAACCGAGAATTGGGAATATACGCGAGGAATCGCGGGAGGAGGGTGGCGCGCGAGTAATCAGACGGATAGATCGTCTTGTTTTCGTTCCAGGACGAAACCTTCCCTCCCCCTCACCCCCTCGTTCGCCTCGCCTTCTTCTTCTTCTTCTTCTTGGTCTTTAGGCGAACGCGAACGACAATCGATACCTGGCAAGGCCGGAGGTGGAGAGGCAGGCGAGAAAGAGAGCCGCGCTCGACAACGGGGGCGAGAAAGCGAGAGGGCGGAAAGACGGAAGAGGGGTGGTAGGGTGGCGCCTCATATTTTGCTCATTAGCGTCAGCATCGTCGTCAGCGTCGGGACGCCCTCACTTCGCGCGCGCGGCGCAGCTAAGGGTGGAGAGGGACCATCCATCATCTTGTCCTCCGTTTCGCTCACGTCCCACTCTTCTCCTCCTCCTCTTCTTCATCTTCCTACCCATTGCTCCTCGCGCCGGTCGTTTCCGATCTCTCGCGTTCGCTGCATCGACGATCCTTGAAAATGCTCGCGACAATGACGTCGTTTCCGTTGAAACGGAGAAAATAATAAATACATTCAATGATAAACCGTCGAAATTTATTATACCAATTTCGTAATTTGGATGATAAAAATACACTGCAGTATAATAAATCACCTAATAAATTACCAATGATAGCAATTGGTATAATTTCAAATGGATGTAAAAAATTAAAAAAAAATTTGCCGCGAGTAAACCATTATTACCAAAGGTAAACGAATTTTTCGCGAAAGTGGAACAACGGTGGTCTTCCGCTTAAGTTCCACTTTCTAAAGGAATCGTTCGTTACATCTTACATATCTCCACGGTTCCATTTTGCGGCGAGACGGATCGTTGGTTGCGTTCGCGAGGTGATTATGGAAATTTTAGCGCGCGCGTTTCGTGAGTCGGCGCGAAACAACCATTGAAACGCGATTCTTTCGTCGTACGACCGGCCGATCGATTCCGGCCTGCTGTGAAATCGCCGCTAATGCTCGTATATATTTGGTGGTCGTCCGACGATGTGCGGTGGTTTCTTCTCATGATTCGCACGGCGATACGAAGACGCGCGCCGGTTGCGGTTACCGCGGCAGCTACCTACTTTCGCATGAAATCCGTTTTTAGCGACAGATCGTAAAGCGATTTATGTGTACGACCGGCTGTAACGCCGATAGTAAACGATAAACGCATGCGGCGCTCGGCTGGATCCCTGGCCCGCCGGCGCGGTTAGTTGCCGAGTAAAGAACTTTATTACCCGTACTACCTCGCGTGCCACCTAGTTACGCTTCAATAGAAAAATCATAAACAGCCCTTTTTATTCGAACGACTCTCTACCCTCTCCGTACGACTCGACGTGCCGTGCTCCATTTAGGAAACGCTCTACCCCCCGGTCGTGAGAGGCCATCAATTTTTCTTCGTATCACCGATCATTGGGGCAATTAAATGTTTATTTCGCGATTACAGAATATGAGATTGAGATACACTAAATCGTGCATCTGTGAAACGAGTATTATCATCCAATATATTGTAACTACACAGAAAAAAAAGAAGTGTCAAATCAACACTCGATATGCTTGTATATATACGCAAGAATATATAATCTTGAAATAAGATTATATTGCGTTAAACGAAGAAAATTAGTGTTAAACGAAGAATTATATAGTTGAACCAACGCAATATAATCTTATTTCAAGACTATATATTCTTGCGTATATACAAGCATATCGAGTGTTGATTTGACACTTCTTTTTTTTCTGTGTATGCAGAGTTGAATGAAATCAGCGCTTCGAATATAAATAATTAATTAGTAGTTAATGTGCTTCGCTTAACAGCGAATACTTTTTTGATGACATAAATAGTCAACGCAAATGCAAATATTGGTTATTTCAAATCTAAAAAAATGTATTTATTACCTCTATGCTTTATTTTTGAGAAAACATATTCGTAAATATTAATTTTTTAAACTTTAGAAAAACATATGTTGCGTCATATCCTGCAAGAATCCCGTTTAAGGCTCAAGGCTACGTAGTGTTATTTAAAAAAAAAATACCTATATATCCTACACGAACTCCTATACAAATTGCAATCATAATTCTTTAATTAATAATCGATATATAAATCAGGATGCTTAGGATTGTCGTAATTAGCGTTCTTGAAGGAGATAATCGTGCAATGCATCGCACGCGTCTTTGCGGACAAACGTAATTGATGGCGCTTGATCGGTTGGTAATTACTGACAATTACAAGATGTTCGGCAAACAAATAAAACGCGGCCGTTGCGGGACACCCATAATTGCGAGAACGGCGCGTAAAAATAAAACGCGCGTGTGTGCCTGAAACCTATACGATACATTTATATCGGCGCATCGATAGGAACGTTTCGCGACATAAATACGGTACGCTCGCAGTCGTCGTTTATCGCGTCTCTGCGACTCGCCAACTTCGTCATAAATGTAGCTGGCAGTCAATGCCGTAGCCCACGCGGGACGCGATTCGCGTGGGACAGTGTGTCTCGTAAAACAGGTTGTTGCGTAAGAGAAATCCTAAGCATCCGCGACGAGCCCGGCAACGCTTCAGTAAATGGATACGCGCGCATATTCCAGATTTGAGGTATACGTAAGCCTCTGCGTTTTGCGGCACGATGCGACGCGATAAGCACTGAACTAATAACTATAAAGCGCGATCGTAAATACTTCTCCGAACGGAGAATTTCTATAAAGTAGGTATCTGTGATTTGTTGCAATTAATTCTGTTTAGACTTAAGTGCTGTATAAATGTCAATTACTTGTCAAATTTTTATCTTTACAAAGCTACAAAAGAAACAAAAAGTTATAAGTATATTATTAAAATCGTTTTTATCATAATACTTTTAAGGACGCACGCGCGTAATATGTTTCTAAATTTTATATATCTGTATACTTCATATTAAAAAATGTTTAATGTTTGTCAAGTATCGGACTTTCGATTTTCTCGGCAAAGAATGCACATTTTCCCTTTTTGCCAGAGGACGGATCGAAGCTCCGAATCGATCGTGTCGTGCGACATACGAAACGACGTATACACGTAAAGGCGATCTGATGTGCATGCGTAACGGAGCGTGTCTTGCGATCGAAGTAGGCGATCGCGCCGTTCCATCTCGACTTTCGGTGTGCAGAAGCAGCAGCTTTTTATACCTCTCCCCTTTTATACCTGTCCCCATCTCACGTCCGTCGCTCGTCGAGGAGGACAAAACACGGACCTGAATGTAAAATCCGAAAAACCGCCGTGGTGAACAAGCTAACTTTGTTGAAACAGATACGGCGGCGGTTGACTGATGTTTTTATAACGACGAAATCAGACTGGGCGTCGCGAGGTTTCTTGCATACAATGACACGCAATCGGCCCGTCATATCCGTTCACCGACAGATTTGGGATATACTTATAAACAAAAAGCTCTTTCGGCTTGTGATAAAATTTGCATAAATTATGTAATTTATGTAAAGAAAAGTTAATATAATTGAATGTTATATCATTAAAACCGGAACATGAACTTAATTCCAATGATTATGAGCGCCCGGTGAGCTTC
Organism: Leptothorax acervorum; assembly: GCA_035220615.1. NCBI lineage: Eukaryota > Metazoa > Arthropoda > Insecta > Hymenoptera > Formicidae > Leptothorax > Leptothorax acervorum. Next base: position 132,542 of record JASTWQ010000059.1, read on the forward strand.
TATAATGTCGTAATAAGATTGAATGGCACGTCATCACTTAACGAGATGACCGAGGAGCCTTGGTTTCTCGAAGAAGATCGACGCGGCATCCGTACTCTCGTGCAGGTGAAACGGATATCGAGCGACTCGACTCGAGAGATCGTGCGTCCGAGTTCTCGCGGTTCCGAACATCAAAAGTCGTCGTTCGTGCGCGTCACGCGCGAGATTAGGCGTAGACGTGGGCGACGTGGCAGGAGAGAAGAAGACGGTGAAAACGAGAAAGACAGCGAAAGGCGACGAAAGGCGAGCGAGAGAAAAAGGGTACGCTACGAGGGAGGCTGCCGCGGAGGATGTCCCTCGGAGTGTGCCCACCAGGGCGCGGAGAACGAGCAGTGACAGAACGAGATGGAGTGACTAAAGAGGGGACGCGAATGCGTTGGAATGGGACATATACCTTCTCCTCTCTTCCCCGTCGGTGTTTTGGCGGAAGAGGGGGCGTACAGACACGGTGCCCATGGAAACGCGCAGGCGCCTTCCGCCGAAGATCCTCGGCCCTTCGACGTCCTCGTCGCCTCTCTCGCGTTCTCTTTGTCATCCCTCTCTCACCCTCTCTCCCTGTCACGCACCCTTACTTTCCCTCGCTCGACGCTCTCTACCTCCCTCCCTCTCTTTCGCCCTCCGTCTATCCACCCATCTGTCTGTCCTCGTCTTCATCATTTCTCATCCGATCCCGTAACCATCCCCATGGCCGCCTTCTCTCCGTAATACGCACTAAACACCCCATAGGCCGCGTGTAGACTTTACGGGGATGCACGCGCGTGTTTACCCTTCGGGCGCAATACCGCCCAGGCGTTTCGGCGCGCCGATAACGCCTTGGAGGCTTGGAGCTCGCCTTGAAGAGAAGAACAACGCCATAACGTCGATCGGGATAAACTCGACTTGCGATCGAGGCCTGTCTATCCGAATCTCCGGAAGTTATCGATGCACCTCGCATCTCGCATCTCCGCATGCATTCACGGATTCTGATTAGGAAAACGCTTAATACCGATCTAGAGCATGATGAAATTACTTAAAACAATAGATACAGTAATCGAGCAATACATTATATTTTGTTTCAATAAGAAATAATTATGTTTTTCGAATGAAAAAAATCTTTCATTCTCAGTCCGGCTATTTCATACTGAATGTTACGTTTCTAGAGAGGTCATCCAATTCAAGATATTTGCTTGAAAGAAACAATTACGTTAATTATAAATATGTAACTTTAATTATGAAGAATAGATTATACTATGAAAATTAAATTGATAAAATAAATAAAAGTTTGAGAATTTACTATAAATTTGCTTGTAAATTTGTTGCTTCTTTGTTATCTTCTACTTTTTCGACGTATATTCGAAAGTTGCTCATGCGTAGGATCACCAATTAGTTTCTCCGATCGCTCGATTTGCCAAAAAAGTTGATCGTATACGCGACGCAAGTTTTTTCGCTGACGCTCGAAAGATCGTTGCTGTCGTCATAGTGGTCATAATATTCAGGAATTGATTTATCATGGATCTCTTTTTCTAATCGATTCAATAAAAAAAAAAAAGAATATCAATAAAATTCAGAAATTGAAAGCAACAAAAATTTTAAATTATGGACGAAGAAAAATGTAGGTATATCTTAATTACGTCTGTCGTCATTATATTCGTCGCCTTCATCGTTTTGGTCACAATATTCGGAAATTGATTTATTATGGATCTCTTTTTCTTCTAGATTCAGAAAAAAAAACAGAATGTCAATAAAATTCTGGGAAATATGTATATCTTATGTCTGTCGTCATATACTCGTTACAATAAAATTTGTCTGTAAGAATGAACTCTTATAGAGATGGACCCAAATTATAACGCTAAGAACGAATAAAGACATAATCTCATGCATATCTACATGATGGACATTTGGATGGCACGGATCGAAAGGCACCGAAAGGTGAACGTCTCGCGGAGAAACTCGTGGCGTGAACGAATGCGCGAATGTTTGACGGGCGTTTACTGGCGGCGAGTGCGTACGAAGCGTGCGTGAACAATGCCGAAGAATCTAGGTGCCACGGGGCACCGTAGCGCGTAAGCGAGATAGACCCATAAAAATGCTAATTCCTATCGACCCGGGCGCGCGACGGGCCGGGAGGCTGCCGCCATCGCCACCGCTCACTTGCATGCCATTAGCCCACAGACCTCGACAAACGTAACTCTGTGTTACATCGACGATGTGTTTCTCTCTCTCTGTCTCTCTCGCTCCTCTCTTGTTCCCGTCATTCGTCGACGTGTTGTTGCTATATTGACTTCACTTCGAAATCGGCAATTCAAACAGATAAATTGGCACGTGTCAATCGAGATATCACTAACAAATCATTAACAAAATCGCCGAACTTTTTTGACTCACCGAAGGGGGTGGATGGAAAGAGGGGGGGGGGGGGGGGGAGGGAGATGAGAACCGACGACAAGCACGACAACGACAGAAGCGAAACTAATCTCCGTTACGAGCGGCGTGGATCGGATCCATCAATCTAGATTATAATTAATTGATAGTAGGAGCCTCTCCTCTCCCCCCTCCACCCTCTGCGGTGGGTGGCGGCCACATCGGCCGTATATTCCTACACGCCAACGTCTGGCGGTGTATTGCACCGGGTATTAGGGAGTGCACAGGGGTGACTGTCGGTTTGTCTGTTGTCGACTCTTTATCGCGCCCCCGGTGAGTCGTCTTATGCATCTTTCATGAGGCAACCATCCAAGGGGTCCACGCCATCCGCCCCGTAGTCGGCGTGGTAGTAGTATGTAACCCGTACTTTCTCTATCTCCATCTTTCTCTCGTTCTCCTCTATCCAATTCCTCTTCTTCTCATCGTACGTAGATATTGCGGAAAATGTGTGTGGGGAGGTGGAGGGGGGGGGGGGGGGGCAGGGGCGAGAAGAAAGAGATGGGGGCGAGAGGGAGGTGGAAGCGATAGTGTGCGTTTTACGCGTCAACCCTTTCGTTCTTCGATTTCGCTGTCGTCGCCGTCGCCGCCGCCGCAGCCGTCGTCATCGTCTATCGAGATCACGTCGCGTCGCGTCGGTTCCTTCTCCGCTCTCGCAGTCGCGGAGAACTTCGCTTTCTCCTCGCGCTTCCCTCCCATTCTCCCTTGACCCCTCGCGACCTTCCGCCAGAAGTTTTCGGATTCCTGAATGCAAACGGGACGCGCGCGCATCGCGACCGAATTCGAATCACGTTACCCATCGAGTCATTCCTATCATTGATAGGTCGTTCGAAGGAAGAAGATCGTGTTTTACGGCTTGTCATTTTACCGTTCCCCCGCGAATGCTCGCCATTCGTTTGTAAGAAGGGAGAGCGAGCAGCCGCGAGATCGTTCGTCCAGTTCAAGCACCTCGTACACGAGTTTTGCGGAATAGCACATGGGAAGACCGCTAAAACAACCGCTCTTCCTCTCTACCACCTTCAACGGTCCGTTATGAAATTAGCCGTCTGAGTCTCGCGATACCTACTACAGATCCTACGCGAGATTTATCGGGAGCTGCTAGACGATGGAACGGAAGCAAACGCTTTGCTAGGCGTGTTGCATCAAGCAAATTGCTGTCATCGCCTGACATCACCTGCAGTCTCTATCAAAACGGCGCCGAGGAAAACGCTTAATTATCTTATTAGAAGCGCTCACTTACAATTAGTATCGTCTGCGTTAATGCATCCGCTTTTTTTTTTTTTTTTTTTGAAAAAAGTAACTTAATTCTGTCTAATATTGTTCTCTTATTAAAATTAATGTTATGAATTATATATTATAACGTGTCTTATTAATACCTATGCAATTAACATTTTGTGCGCGTTGAGTGAATGTATTTAAGGAGGGTGATATATATAAATTATTTTATTATATAATATTGAAATGTCTTATATTCAAAATAACATTTCGTTATTCGCGATAAACTTCATGATTTATGTGAATCTCTCACGTCTGAGTGCCACGAACAATCGCGGTGAATCCCCGCGATCGCCATATTTCTTTGAATTCACGTAGTCTCGCGATTCAACGCAACCGAACGTTTCGCGTCTCTCGCGGCAGAAACAACTTCTTTTTTTTTTTCCCGTCAGCTCGCGGTGACGTCGGCGACCACTATAAAAAATGAACACCACGACGCGACGACGACGTAGGACGGATGAACGGACCAACGGACGGCGGATCCGCACAGCGAGAAAGATAGAGGCGGGCGGGAACAGTGGGGGGGGGGGGGGAGGAGGGGGGGTGAGAAGGAGGAAAGGAAGAGAACGTACCGGAGTTGAAACGGGCGAGAGAGAACGAGCAAAAACATATCCGAGAATACGGCCGTGCGGATGAGTTACCGCCTGGCAGATTCCACCGCAGCCGTTGCTACCCCCGGAGAATGACGGTACGGGTAGGGGGGGGGGTGGGGACGGGCGATAAGAGAGAGGCGGGGGAAGGGGGTTAGTGGAGACTTGGGAGGAGGATATGGCGGAGAAAAGGACGACGGACGTAGCGCATTACGCAAACGTATCACGCTATGTGGTCCAACGAAAACAAACAGAGCCCGAGGTTCCGACCCCTTACACCCACCACGCGAGCCATTGCGCCGCCACCCCCTGACTTCGTCGCCCGTTGCATAAGTAAATAGACGGCTGCGGACGTTGTTCGCTAGGTCGTTGCTGCTCTCGTTCTCCCTTCGTCTTCTTTCTATCTCTCTCTCTTTCCAGCCTACCGACGCGGTTTCTTGAAACGAGAGCTCTTCCACCCTCTCGCTACGTCGCTTCGCTTCGTTTCACTTTTGCGTAAAGCGATCGTATAATATTATATTACATATACATCGTGGGTTGTAATCAAAGAGATATTATGGCTCATCAATGTAAATGGTTATTTTAGAGAAGATCAATGTAAGGAAAAATAATGTATGGGGAAAAAGGTCTCATTTTTAATGTATGAATACAACTTATATGTATATAGAGGAGTCACTTAGACTGGTATAGCTAGATTTTGTGTCAATAGCCGATAACAAAAATCTAATGGTGAAGGATAACGAGACGACTGAAAGAATTGAAAAAGACGACTGGCGAGTGGAACGAGAGAGAAGCAGAGACGAAGCTACGGAGTTTTCTGGTTTTAGGCGTCGGTGGCGGTTGTTAGGCTGGGTTGTTCGGTCGCAATTCGCAAAGAGAGAGAGAGAGAGAGAAAGAGACAGAGAAGGAGGAAGCAAAACGGTGAAAAAGAGGACGTGCGACGAAAAGAGAGGGGACAAGAGAACGTGGGGTGTAGATACGGGCGGGGTGACGGAGGGAGGAGAGAAGGGCGAAGCGAAGTAGAGAATGGTCGCGAGAGAGGTACGAAAGGGCCAGTGAAAGGAGTAACGAAGAGAGCAGGAGCTGAGGGGAGAGGGGGGGGGGCAGAGGAGGGCCCGGGAGGGGTAGACGGCGAGCTCGCGGGAGAAAGCGATCGATGCTCACCCCCTAACCCTCCGGCCTTCCCTCCCGCGACGTCGTGCAACCCCCGCTCGAGCGGTGGCGGCCGTCATGGCGGCGCATGCAAATCAGCATGGCGCCGAGACGCCCTCCCGCGACCCTCCCCGACGCCGTTCGCTGTGTGCACGTACGTACACGCGGGGCGCGTGCATGCGCGTGTGTGCGTGCTTAGCGCGGGTGTACACTCACCATTGGCGAAACCAAAGCATCGACCGAGCGACCGACAGACCGACAGGCAGGCAGGCAGGCAGGCAGGCAGGCGAGCAGGCAAACGCGCAGGGACACGGGGTAGGTATTTTGGGGTTGTTATGCTTGTTTATCGCGCGGGGGTTCGCGCTGTGTTTCGGCATACCTATTCCAAAGTCATCGGCACGCCCGATCCTGATTAGCACGCGAGCGCGAGATTTCGGAAAGAGATCTCGATGTCGGAAGTTCCTTCGGACTGGCCTGATAAGTTGCTAAAACGATCGATACGAACGTTAGAGACGGAAGGGAGGTCGGGGTGGCGCTAAAAGTGCCACACAGTGTCGCGATAAAGTGAACCGATAGGTCTAATCGGCGATCTCCGCTTCAGTTTACGATTGTCTCGATGAAGTTCGTTCCCATCTGTCAAGGCGACTTGTGATATAGTCACGCGATGGTGGTTTAACGCTGTTGCGAGACAGTATCTTTTTAAATTATGAACATAAATGTCACAGTTTAGATGTGATGTAGTTGTACTCGGTGTTGTAATTTCCTAGAGCCAATTCTGCTTGACTTTTTCAGCTTTTCCACAATCGCATTATCTAGCGCATTAGTCTTTGAACACTGCAGCAGTCAGCAAAGAGTGTAATCTTTATTGTTTTGTGTGATATAGAATTGATTTAAAGATCAAATTTATGTTTCTGCGAAAATCATTACATTAAGTAAACCTTTTAAAGTTAAGATTATCAATATTGAATATGTGGCTTTAAGAATAAAATAGTTGTACGTAGTATGGCTTTAAGAATAAAATAGTTGTAGATGTTGATTTTCTTTTGCTTCTGCTAATTAATTCTTGAATTTTTTTTAAAGATCTATCTATACTTAAAGGTGTCTACCTATCTATTTATCTATATATATTTAAAGATGTATCTATTATAGATACATCTTTAATACATACGATGTTGAAGAGTGAAATTAATGGCATAAAGGTCAATATCACACAGGACAATGAAATAATGGAAGATATAAATGATAAATTAAGGAAGATAGAGTTCTCATATTCTTTCTGAAAACAATTGGAGGAATCGGTTGATAATTCTGAAAGATCCTTGGGACGTAGATCCTCGATCGTGTGTTACGTATCCGTAGGACAACCGAGTAGGTACGTCGGTTGGTGCAAAGGAGAGCGATAGGACGTGCGCGCGAGCGAGCGAGACAACGGGCACCGCCGCCCGGCGCATTTGAATACGCGCGAATAAATGCATAATAATTAGGTCAGTTTTGCTAGTCAGCTGATTCCGTGCCGCTAACGTGCCGGGGAGGGCCGAGGTTAGGCGCTCCTGCCATCAACGTCGCGCACGAGTCTTACTTTCGTTGAGCTGTAACTACACGTCGCGCGTCATTCGCAGTTCCCACGACGCAACGCGACGCGCATGTGGGATTAACCCCGCGAGCGTGTCGCATCGCCGAAAATGGCGCCCAGAATGCTGAACCGCAATGTTTTTTGACACTGCAATTTTGATATAATTAAAAGACGATTGATCGGAAATTTCACCAATTAAAATTCTTGAGATTATTAGCACGCTTATAAAAAATCAGTTTCCTATTAAGATGTAACATGAGAAAAATTAATTTTTTTTAAAGCACCTTTTGGTACTGGTGAAGGTAAATAGAATCTTTGTTAGAAAAAAGTTGTACGTTGTGATACGGAAAAATTTATTCGTTATTTGATTATTGCAGTTTCTTTTTACGCTTTGTCACGAATGCGTAATTTTATCGTGAAGCTTATAAGAATACATATAGTACGCACAAGCGCGCACTCGATTTCCCCGTCGAAGTCATTATCGGGGGAAAAAGGGGCGAATGAAAAGCGAATGTATTTTCGTGCGCGGATTATTAGTACGCGGAACGTGTCGACGTCGCGGAGGACAAAAAAAAAACACAACGATCTGGGAGGGGACAATGAGCGCGAGGGCGGAAGTGGGAACGTGTTGTAACGAGAGGGTGGCCGATTGGCAACGTAAAATGTCGGCTGCGAGGATTGACGACCGCGTACCGCGGATAGATTTTTGTTTCGATTTAATTATCGTAACGGCAGGTAAACGGCCGGCCTCCTGTCATTTCGCCTCCCCCGTTTGCTTGTCCCACAACTGGGACCTCTCGTGTCCCATGTGAAATGTATGTGCAACGTACAGCTCGGTCGAGTCTCGTACGAGCAATCGTGGACTATTACGGTATTATATTTACGACTCGATCATCTTGCGCGATGTGAATGATAATTGGATAAGTGCGGCCGAAGGAGAGACGAGGATATTCATCGTGAACAATGAAAATTCCTCTTCGTAATTTGAAGAGCTTAAAAGCAATAATTTTAAATTTATTTTGAATATTTCTTGTCATTCTTTGACTTTCAAAACTTGGTACTGTCAGGAAATATTTGATAATAATGAAAAGCGTTTTGCAATGCGTAACTTTGGCATCGGAACACTTTAAGTATCGTTAATGAAAATTTTTGATCAGTTACGTTACAAAATCCTTATTTGAACTAATTTTATTTTAACGAGAAAATATTTATTAATTTCGACAACGATTGGCTAGCTAAAGGATGTTAATTAGAATTTAGAATTTATTGCGAAAAATATTACCCCTGCCAGGGTTTGAACCTGGAACCTCCCGCTCTCCGTGCAGGCGTCGCGTCGTCCCAATTCGACCACTGAGGCATGTGGTAATATTTATTGCAATAACAAACTAATATACACATATTATTTGTTCCAACATTAGAAACTTTGTTTTAATCCTAAGATTGCTTCATAATAATTGTGACAATTTCAATAATACTGCGATATTCGAGGTTTCTCGGACTATCGACGGCCAATCGACGGGGTGTGTACGACTTGGGTCTTCGCAGGGGCCGGACACATTGTAGAGAGTTAGCGACAGTACACGGAGAGCGGCGAAGGAAAGCGGAATAGCAGATGCAGAAAGCAGAGTTTGAGTTGAATTTGAGTCGCAGCTCGTCAGGCAGGGCACGTAGCCGCGGCTTGCGCAGCCCGCATAGCAAAACGCCTCGGCAGTCTAGAACCGACAGTCTGTAGCCTCGGGTGGTTTTATGCAGACACTGACCTTCGTCCCAGCTCTCCTCCCTGCCGCCCCCGTCGTCCCCGGCTCTCCTCCTGCCCTGCCCCCCCAACGACGCGCATCGCGCGCGCGGCTTCGCCAACGTAACGGGGAAAGTTTCAAATTCGGGTGCAAGGCCACCGGAAACCGAGTTCGCCCTTCTCTGCGTTACGGAAAGATCCACCTCATTGTTACGGGATTCTCTTTCTCCTTTCTCCCTCTCCCTCTCTCTTTCTCTCTCTCTCGTATGTGTGGTCGACATGCATCGCACGCTGCATCCGGCGCGGTACACCCTATGCTTGACATTAAACACCGTCACTCGCTGCTTATCATATTTATCGAAAATTACAATAATGCGTCTGCGCGCGCGCAGACAGAAATAATTCGACAGTGAGTTGCGAATTTTCACCACTTATGCATATGCGCCGGTCGTTTCTGTTATGCATCATCGCTTTATAATACATTTTAAAATCATTGTATACTCCTTTAAGCATTATGTACCTACCAGAAGAAAGATAGATTACTTTGTTATTTAAAAAAAAAAATGAATAAAGGAGATGAGATAAATGAAAGTGAAAATAATAACACAATTACGTGTATTATAATTAATTAACACATAATTGTATTAATGAACAAACAACTCTACGTTCCGTAGGTTTCATCTTAAGGCTCCAAGGCTCCTGGGTACTCCTGCAACTGTCTTTGTTTAATGACGTCAGAAGCGAGAAATGCCACGTTGAAGATTCTTGCGTTTTATTTGGCAAGAATCTTCAACGTTGGCCGTGGCATTTCTCGCTTCTGACGTCATTAAACAAGGACAGTTGCAGCAGTACCCAGGAGCCTTAAAAGAAACATAATCTTATTGTTTAAACTTAATTTTCGATTCTTGTTTTCAGCAATATATTACTATAAATATGCTTCCTCTACTTGGAGTGCTATGATAAATTCATGACGCGATGCGTGGTGAAGATTCGAATCGACCCGAATTCTGGAGTAATGTTCGTTAGCGGCGCAGTAAGACTTACGAGCCTGCCGGGAGCGATTATGGCAATGGTCGACGGTACCGCTGCGAACCGTCGCTAATCGAATCCATTCGACCCGACCGACGTCTCGGCCACTGCCAACTGATCGCGATAGTAAATGATTTCGATCCACTCCCTTGTGTACCGTCCGATAAAAAGAGCCTGACGCCAACATGAATATATAACACAATGTAGCTTTTCCCTTCTCAAATTGAAAATTAAAATATCTTTTAATGACGAAATCAATAGCGAGTAACAGAATGGAAAGTTTTAATCAAAATTTATGTATTAAGAAGAAGTAACACACAATTATATATGTATTAGTGTGAAGTCATTTATTAGTGTATCTATGTATACGTGTAAATTTTAAGATTTCGCGTCATTTTTCGGAACATCGATACCTGTCGAGGAGCGACGATAGTGACGATCAGAAGGAAGAGACTAAAGAATAGTAGATAGACAGAAAGAGATCGAGAATCGCGGTGTGCCGTGTCTTAAGGCCGCGGTAGTGGACACCGCACGAAGCATTAGCACACAATCGAAGCGACGAATCCGAATGCGAATGCGGGACGTCGGTGGTGCACAGCCGGGAGGTCGGAGGTCAGACCGCCAACTTGGTCTCCATTGTGTCGGCGGTCGTTCTCAGGTCCTACCGACCGTCTCGGCCCCCTTTCCGCCCTCCTTTCCCGTGTTCGCCATCGGCCGCGGAGTCCGCGCCCATTGTTCCGCGGCTTCCACGCTTACGAATCAGTTTAGCGCGCAATACCATTCGGTCAGCCGTGTATTTATTATTATTTCATGCCGGCCGCAAGCAGTCAAGAGAGGGGGGAGGGGGAAGCACATGCGCGACCGTATCCCGATAGGACGTAGGAATTCTCTTTGTGCGCCAACCGCGCGTTATGCCTTGTCATAACTTCTGTTTAGCTTCTGTGTAGTAAAGTTCATTAACGTCATAATACTCGGAACCCAGGATTACTAGACAATTCTTTTGACCGGACGCATCGCATCTAAATATTCATGTATGATATCGGTGATAAACTGTGAAAGTTTATCATCTATGAATATTTCATGTATGTCAAAAATTAAACACATAAAATCGAAATAAAAATATGGTTTTGTACTTATAATCAATTTTTAGTCGACGATGCGCACGAATATTTAAGATATTCGTTGCATCTAATCTGGAAATGTCTAATAATTCTAGATTCTAGATGTGCTAAGGTACTAATAAAATATACGTACACGGTACAACGAAATGATCAGAAACTCACATAATTTTTTTATACATAATTTCAAACAGTATTATCTCTTTACTATATTTCTTAGATATTTATTCTTAGAAGATGATATATATAATCTTGTCTTTTTGATCGATTTGTAAAAATAAGTTAACTTATACCCTCTTCGCAATGACCGTTTCAATCTTCCTTCCTGACAAAGACAATGATGTATCGACGTTGCCGACCTCACTCGTCGTTCGGCTGAAGGTCCACGAGACCGGACGAAATCCGGGACAAGAAGCGAAATACCGCGAAACGATCGTTTTGTCTCTTTGCCTTCGATCGTCCGCCAATCGATAAGACCCATCGGCGGCGGAGCCGATGAGTCGAACGGGATCGAACGACCGATTCGTGAGATCTGGGGAACGAGCAAAAACAAACCGGACCAGGACCACGGCCCAGTTTTCTTATCAGGCATGGATATTTCGAGTGACGACTGAACGAGCACGATTCGACTTCAAGGACTTCAGTATCTTCGTCAATGAAGACTCGTCAAACTTGGACGATCTTGACCTCACAGAGTTCATCTCTGCTTTACGTGATGGGACGATCCACAAGCGTCCACGATCGACAAGCGATTTACGACGGGTGTGTGTTGACCACCCTCGAATCCGGCAAGTTTTTACGCGTCATTAATTGGACCTGCTATAAAGCATAAACATCGCGCGAAGCTCGATCCCTCGCCGTTCGTTCCTGCGAACCACTCCGTTCGTGCGGCCTCACGGATCGAGAGTCGAATGGAATAAACCGCGATCGTGCCGGCAAAAACTCGTCGTCTCCGACAATCGCCGCGGCATCGATTCCTCTCGCATCGACAGCGGTGCTCCGATCGACGTAAATCGTCAGTTCGACGTTCAATCGTTGCCCTTGATGATCAGGAAGGATTATATGTTGCGCCGCACTGCAATGCCATTCAAACAGTGCTCCAATTTTTGCGGTTCTCACCTCTGACTTTTAACGTTAACTTTGACCTTTAATTCTTCCTTAGCAACTTCTTTTCACGATAAGTAACTACCGCAGGATGAACTTAAATTGGATAGGCCTTTTGACCTTATCACAAGACAACGTATAATTGCTCTCGAGACATGAGAAAATATCAGAAAAAATTATATAATTAAATTAGAAGTATATTATCTGTAAAAAAGATCGTAAATTTGTATATTTTAGAGACTTATGGCCATTGCTGTTTGTGGATAAAACTGTATTTTTTATTTATTCCTTCCGCATTTTAAGAAACGTGCACGTTAATGCGAGCGTCATTTAACTTGCACGTTAAAATACTCGTACGTTATTGTTAAACTGTGCACACTCGTCTTGGACCGCCCTCTCTTCCCCGATCGAAATCACAACGACGGCATACGTTCTGTTTTGACGTACGATCGATCCTTCGAGATAGGGTGAGAGCGCAGCGACAATCTTCGAGAGAGCGCGTCACCGCTCGTCGGCTGTCTAAACACACTTTAAAGATTTGAAAACGTAATGGCACCGGGCTTTGACCAGATTTGCATGTCACGGCCGCGCATCATATATCTGGATTTAGCGCTCCGGTTCCCGTCTCTCCTCCCTACTTTGGCGCGACGCGACGCGTCGCGTCGCGTCGCGTCGGGGATGGATACGCGTGGAGGGTGCTTTCGGGATCATCGGAGGAAGCTGGCGTGTACGCGAAGACAGAGGGAAAACGAAGAGCTCGAATGGAAGACACGCGGAGGGAAGGAGGAGAGGGAGGGCGGAGAGGTGGCCGGGAGGTATGTGTCAACGGGATACGCGGGGAACATTAACACCGCCGGATTATCCAATGAACCGGAATGTGATTTACGGATCTTTCAGCGAGCTGGAGGGCTGGCGTGAATCGCGCGCCGACAGAGCAATCATATATAACACGTCGCGCCACATTGCCATTCCGAAATTGATCCTCGGAGCAAGCATGTTATGCGGACGTTATTCTTCTATATGTAATATTATATTATTACGCGATTATATTTATTACATGAATGTATTCACCATTTACCTGACGCGTCCGATTACCTTCACGCTACATCGGGATCCTAGGATGTCCGTTATCTGCGAATTCTATCGTGATGAGGGCTCTAACGTCCATTCCATATCTTCCGCGATCTTCATCACGCGGGATACCGGAGCACGCTTTAGGTATGCCGCGTATGCGTGCGTGCGTGCGTGTATGCGTGCGCAGGTAAGCGAATACGCACGCGTCCACGTGCATAATGGGGGTGTATAATGCGCGCGTGTGGAAGACAATGGGTGCATTGTGCAGGTAGATAACGCATACGTATATGCGCCGCGGGTGGGGACGACGAGAGGGGGACAGACGGGAGGAGGAGCGTATAGGGCGAGCGTCGTTTGGGCATATTGACAGACTAATGATCGCGTGGAACAAAGGCCAGACCGTCACGCGGTCACGTGGTCGTGTGATGGACCGTTTCCGGCGCGGCGGAGCGCCGCGGCGCGGCGGCGAAGGCCCGCGCGATTCACTGCATTCAACCCCGGCGGGACTGGACGACCGGCGAAGCGACTGGCTGCGCAGCCGACCGACCGGCAGACGACACGCATCAATCAGCGAGAAACGGAACGACCAGGTGTATCTGCCCCCGATGTTATTTGGCTTTGCGCTGTTGATTCCTCGCGCGCGCACGCTATCGCCGGCAGCGCGGCCAAAAAATGGTCATTCCGCAGTGAGGTCATGCGATCGAGAAAATGATTTCGCTAATCCATTTTCGATCGTACGTTCCTGCGAGAATTTTTTTATTACTTAAAAATGTAATTATATCAGCAGAGAGAATAATAAATTTTTTTATCTTCGTGATATTTGATTTACGTATATTAAAGGATTAATAGTATACGAGATATTGTAACCAATGAACAGAAAGATTATTAATCTACATTGACAGTTGAATAAAGAATCTAGTAACGTGAGATACCATTTTACTAATTTGCCATGTGAAAATTTATTAATAAAAAAAAGTTAGCAGTTTAAGTTTGGAGATGCCGATGCATTCGCACCATTTTAAATTAGCGATTTGAAGGATCTTAATGACGCGTTAAGTGACGTTTAAATTTGCCTGCGTGGGGAAGCGGGGGTGTCGCGGTGGTAAGCCGCCCGACGAACCCCTTTCAGTCGGTGGCGCAGAGAGGGTGGCGGTTCCGAAGCTATTTTTGATCCTTCGACAGGGAAAGGGTTGTGCGCGCCTGTGTTAGGGAGGACCCTTTTAAATGCATAAATAATGAGAAGCCTGTTACCGGAATGTCCAGTGATATTGGAACTGTAGTTATGTATGTACGTGTGCACGCGGGATGGCGAAACGACTTTTAATATTTCCTCTGAGATCTTAGACATAAAAAAGAGAGAGAGAAAACGTAAGTGTTAATTAATACGAATTGCTCACTCGAAGTTCTAACTCTGCAGCAAAAATTTTGCCCCTACATTTCACTAAACCGAGTCACGCAATGGCATTCCACGTTAACTTTCATTTGATGCAAGTGTTAACGTGGCACTTACTCGTATAAAAGTCGTCGCTTATTTTTTTTATACAAAAGAATGCTTTAATTTATGTGTCGGAGGCAGATGATTTTTAAGCCACATTTAATGTATCTAAATCAAATTTTTCGAAACAATTTTATCATATTTTAAATATCGTGAGTCCGCGCGAGCATTATTAAAATTGAAAAATTCTTGTTTGCTATTAGTTTCAACTTTCATCAGCTCTGCCAGAGTAACGAATAATTTCTCCGTGTTCGGCAGAGCGATCAGGTGGCATTTGGCGGTTTGCTGGCTCGTTTAGGTAGACACAGAGAGACGCGGTCGGTTGTCGGGAACCTCATTGCGGCGACGAACACGGCGTTGTGGCTCCCTCGAGTTCCCTTGGTCCCTCCTCTCCATTCCCTCTGGCTCCATCAACGTATATATCGCTAGCTCCCTCAACTCGTCTCTCTCGTTCTCCGTCTGGCTCGTGCTCGACGTTCTCTCTCTCTCCTCTGTATATATATCTGCGAAGAGTGAGAGATAGCACGGAGAGGGCGAAGAGGTTTCAGAGGATACACGTATATAGGTGGTACAGAGCAGCGCGGAGGGACGAGCGCGGGCGAGGAAGGATGGAAGCCGCTAATGAGACCGTGTGTAATTAGGGAGCTCTCGCGGCCTAATGAAGCGCTTACCTACCTTAGCTACCAACCCCCTTTGGCCCCGTCGTGCCTCCCACACACACGCCTACACCGATATACACTGACGGATATCCAACCGAGGTCACGGTGAACATCGATGCCGGACCACAACGTCACGGTTCCTCTTCTTTCTCGCTGAGAAGCGAACACTGATGAAGAAGAGGAAGAAAAAACGACGAGGGCGATGGAAACGAAGACGAAGACGAAGACGAAGACGAAGACGAAGACAACGACGACGAGGACGATGATGATAACGACGACAATCACCGTTCCTTCGCTTCTCACCATCTTCGAAACGATGATCACGCTTCGCAGTCGACTTGGAGATGCTAGAACGAGGCGAAGAAGACGAAGGTTATTGCCACTACCATCGCTGTAAAATGGCAGAGAGTAGATACAACTCCGTACGACACGCTCGCATCTTCGGACCATTACAGGATTAAGTGACCAGGGATGTAGGCCAGGGCTCTTGTTGCTAGAGTTCTCGCCTCTGTATTTCGCGCGGGATGAATTTTAATTGATATGGGTTGACTAGGTTTATTAATTGAGATTCGTATTGCGTGCGAATATTGAAATCAGTATAATTTTATTCACAGTTCGTGACTTTACAATATAGATTCAGGGAAATGTTAAACAATACCACCCTCTGTAGCTGTACAGTTAAACAAGGGATGTACATTGTACAACTTTTTAAAGACCGATATCTGTATAAGACATTCTCGCTATACAAATCTCCTCAAGTTATCAAGTTCTGCAGAAAGATCCGTCCCTGCGCGTCCATGGGGGGCTAAGCGTGGGCCCCTTATCTCTCAATTCACTCATCGGGAGCGAGCGAGTGAGATTCGCATTTCTCCTCTTTCTCTCTCGTTCTTCACTCTTTCTCCCGCGCTTGCTCTTCATCTTCTACGGTCGTTCGGTAAAACCGGGGGCCGAAGAGCGAGCAAGAAGGAGGAGCGCGACACACACAGGGCTGGGAAGACACGGCTACCGGAATCACGACTTAGCCTTCTCCACTCTTCGCGGATCGGCCCGTTATCTCTCTCTCTCTCTCTCTCTCCATTTGCATATTAAACTAACTCACAACGCGCGGCATATTTCAGGCAACCATGGGCGCGTGTTCGTGCCCGCCATACGCAGACAGAGAGAGAAAGAGAGAGGGAGAGAGAGAGAGAGAGAGACCGAGTGGAGAATGAACCGATCTTCGAAAGGGAGAAAGTATTACGGGAAAGATCGAGCGTCGTCGACCGAATCGGCCGCGTTCTTTTTGCCGCGCCGGGTCGTTCTTTAACGACCAACTTGTTTCCAATATGCATTGATAAACCTGTCCGCGCGCGCGGCCCGGCTCCGATCGGCGACGCGACGCCGCGATTCTTGATTACCGACCGGATTACTCGTAGCTCCGGGCCACTCATGGATCATCGGTTCCTCCGGGGCGATCGTGGATAAATTGCTCCGCTCCTGCAATCTTCTTAGCATCCGGGCGATCGCCTATCGCAGATACATTCGGCCGAGGCGAAAAGAAACCGACTTACAGAGATTGCAGACGGGCCTTGAGAAATAGCAGAATCTGACTTTGAGTTAGCGTTCGAGTTAACTGGGTTCCGGTTTAATCGATATGCGCGCGAGCCTATACGCTCCTCGATCGCGGATCCCCAAGACGTGTATCTCGACGTAGGAATTACACTGTACCGGCAATATCGATAATTAGATCAATAATTACTCTCTAATGACATATACGTGTAGCAGCCGTCAAGATCGTTCCGCAACCTCCGTTTACCGATTTTATCAAATGTTTTGTCCATGAAATAGAATTAAAATTCAATATTTCTCATTATATACTTATTATACATTTCTTTTTCTATTATTTTTTTTAATCAATAATGAAATAAATATACCTCTGCTAATAGACTGATTTTAATAACCAAATATTGAAGAGTTTGGACGACTATCGGCGTTCGCAGATTCGCGATTTTGGAAATTGGGTGCGATTTTCGAAGCAACGACAAGGACGGGCAGAGTCTGAGCCGTGGCGGGACCGATAACCGATATGCAGATACTACCGGGAGTGCCATTATCCTAAGTTACGGACTGACGCGCGCACATATATATTATATACAGCAACTTGGCGGCGCCGAGACCCTCGCACGTTATTCGTTTTTCCGCGCCGGGCTCTTTTTCGCGAGTAAGTAGTCGCAGTTAGCTCCCTTCGTGGAATATTCGGGCTTGGACCCCGCATCAGCTCCTTCGCGAGGAACGGCCTGGAAGCGGGCCCGCGATCTTCAAGTCGAAAAACTGCCTCGGCACGTCGTCGACCTTCCGCCGCGGCCGGCGCATTATGCATTCCCGTAAACGGATCTCGGTCGTTTATTGAATGTTTACTACGCAGCACGCAAATGCCGCTCCAGTTATTTACGGCGTGCCAGGAAGTAATGGAGGGGGGGGGGGGGGGGGGCTCGTGCATCAACGGCCCCCTGGCACGTCGGGGCGCGACGGGGAAGAGTTGCGGGATATATGTATAATGCGCCTGTATCGCGGGAGGCTGGCGCTGAGTTTCCCGATCGCACGACAGCGCGAGGGAAAGACGATAGCGATGATGCAATGCGCGCTACCAATGCACTCGCCGCGAATACGGCCGTATCGCTCGTTATAAATCGATACGACCCGGTGAGCCATGGAGACTACTATCGCGTAGGGACGCGAGAGACCATTCGAATCTCTCTCTCTCTCTCTCTATGGCAGATATAAGTGCAGAAGCGCAGGGACGTAATAATATATATCCGCCGGGAAGATGGAAAGCTGTCGGGGGTTGTCTAATCCCTTACATTTTCTATTCCGAACCGCTTTACATTCCTTGCTCGGACGAGCAGAAGCTGCGTGGCATTTACGTACCCTCTATCTTCACTTATCTTTAGCGAACGATCCGTCTCGCTGTCCGATGTGGCGCCGTGCTCGCTCATTACTTCTTCCCGGTAACGCTTAAGCGTGCCTTCGTTATTCACCTACGCATATATGTATACGCGGGTGTGTGCGTGCGTGCGTATGCGTGTTGGTACCTGCAGGGTACTTTGGGCGAATCGACTTTGTCGATTCGGGGAAAGGGGAAACGAGTGGCTACCACATCCCGACAACATCTTAATTCGCGATAAAGGGTATTAGGACTGCAAGCGAGAGAGAAACGCCCGGATGGAGCGACGCCGTCGCCGCCGCCACCACCATCATCGCCACCACCATCATCGCCGCCGCCGCCGTCGTCGTCGTCGCCGCCGCCTCCGGCCCTGGAACTTGAACTGGAACTCGGGTCTGGATGGGTGTGAGACACGCAGGGCTCTCTCGTTCCGTGTATCCATGGACCGCGACAAGATTAGCATCGCTATTTGGTTACACGCGAAAGAGACACCCGGCTACTCGCACCGACTACCGGGCGTTTCTCTCCTCAATCATTACCACCACGAAGAAGCTACCTGCGATCGAGCGATCGGGTCCGAGGGAACGACGCCGGCAGTTTGCGTACACCGCGATTTAACAGCTTCGGGTGCACTATAACGTATTACGAAATCGCCTACCGGCGAGACTTGCGGCGCAAAACCCGTTTCTCTCGCGTAGTGAGAACATATACGTAGTGACTGTCCGGTGAACTAGACGTAATCGGCTTAATGACAAAGTATAGTGAGCCGTATCATTGGCCCGCTCTCGTAAAGATGCATGTCGTCTCGAATATATGGTACACCTCTCAGAAGTGGTGTATTTTATGCGATTCCGTCGATAATGGCGAGTGAATAATAGCTATGTAATTATTTGTCGTTTAGAATTTAAAGAGTTTTGGCGGAAGCGATCATTTCTCGAAAGCTCGTTAAACAAACGTCGTTTGATACTTTAAACGTCGGGTGCATGCGTCATAATGTTATGTATCTGAAATGGTTTATTATCTTGGTATAAATAAGCGACTTGTTACATAAACATAGATAAATATGAGCATCCAAATATGAGTGTTTTTCCTCTATTACTTATCGCTAGTTTCCCGATTTGCTTTTCGGAACAGCAATAAGCTAATCGTTAGCTCGTATGTTTCGGACTATATTTACCTTCGGCTTTTATATAGAAAATCGATCGATACGAGCGTCATTAATTTACGGAGAATTCTGATGTATTCTTCGTGATGTGCTTCTGATAAGTATTCAAAATTAATTTCTTTCACAATTTAGCAAACAAGTTTTCTGTTGTTTTTCGCAAAATGCAATTTTAAAGAATTGACAGATATTTTTAAGCAACATTATCCTGCAGCTTATTAATTTAAATACAGGTATTTTCTGGCATAAGTCCGATAGTTGTTTATTAGATCTGTGAACGGACGTATGTCGGGGTGATTGTTGTATTTGATGAGCATACATCGAAGGTGCATAAATCGTCCCCCTCGAATTGTATAGTACGTGCTCGTGGCGATGAACTCGGCGAGACGGCGCGTCGATGGCAAAGGTAGACAGACGCGAGCTGGCAGGTACATGCACATAAGTATATAGTATAATACTATGTACGCGCGGAGTTAGCGCGCGGATCGAGAACGAGAGGAGGGAACAACAGGATGGCGGGAGAAGACAAGAGCAAAAGAGAAAGAGAGAAAGAGAAAGAGAGAGAGAAAGGAGGGGGGGTGGGGAAGGGGGAGAGAAAGAGAGAAAGAGAGAGAGACAGGATGTGCCTATTAATGACGCACATGCGTTAACACCGGCACGCGCGTTCACAATATTATTTATTATTTATGCTAAGTTATGCGGAGCCAGTCCATGGATACCATAGGTTGGCCAGCGGCCACGGTCTGCCGTACGTCTGTCGGTACCGTCATCGCCCGGCGTATTTATATCAATTACGTGTCGTTCCCGCGGCTCGGATTATTATGTAAATGGCTGTTCTGTCGCGTCGGATGTCAGCGATCGCGTTTGCGCACTTCGGCGTCATCGAGCGCGTTGTAAGCAAGCGTCGCTCGATGCGTGTTCGTCGTGTCGGATTTTGTCCACGTATGAATCGGCACACAATCGGGGATAATTCGCAAACGCGTGGCCAAAAACGCATCGGCGCGATGTCGGGATTAGCCCGCCACTCCGCTTCAGCACCGTGGCTGTTGGGCAGCAGGATAGCGAAATGGAAATTTCGCCAGCGAGTTAAATACGTTAGGCGCGAGAGATTTCATCTAGGCATGGACCGCGATCATGGGAACAAACGTTTGCTAGCAACGTGGTTGCCGCAAGAGTCAGCTTAAAAAAGTTCGGAGGAAATTCGGCAAGTGGATTGTACAAATGTGTCATCGCTGTCCATTTAATGCGAAGTGGGCAGGAATTTGTTGCTGCGCGATGGAAATCACTCGGCGTAACTTCGCTTCATAAATACTGCAATGCTGCTAATATCGTTGCGAACTGTTACATATGTATTCGGATGTAATCTCGATTCTGCGCCCGGGCTAAAAACACCGCGGCGGGTGTAAATATTTATGCGGCCGCCGTTAAACACTTCGTTCGCGGCGGGACAGGCACGCAGTACATTTTTTTTCTTTATCGGGAAAAAGATATCTCGCACTGGTGTACCGATAACGAGACTTCATAAGAAGAAAAAAAAAGAGATATGCGTAGAGATATTTTTCCTTCGTGTAAAACGTGCCACCCCTCGAAGAACACGTATGAGTAGTAGACTTTATTTTCAATATTTACCTACAGATATTTGCTGCAAAATGTCTCTAACGAAGATATGGTATATAATACAAGTATAAAATAAAGAATAAAATCCTTAAGGACTCTCAAAAATTCAAATTCAATATAACTTGGCAATGAGAGTCAAACGCGGTACTTAGTGCGTGTTTAATCAAAGCTGATTTATTTCGAGATACAAGATCCGATATTCCGGAATTAAAATAAAGAATGCTCTTCTATTGTTTACACCGTTATTTGCGACGATATTGATCTATATGTTTGCGTATCGATCTGTCGCGAGCGCGGAGTTCGAAATAGGGAACGAGGTAGACGAGCAGATATGAGATTCGGAAGCCTATCCGGTTGAACGACAAAACGTAACGCTGACGGCCGGACGATCGGCCAGCCGGCCTGCCTCTCGGCTCCCGCGGCGCTTTTCGGTTTTGATAAAACGCCTAAACATCAATCGGTCTCGAAAACTGCTCCGTAATTTGAGTTTAGCGAGCAGCCGGGGAAAGTTTGGTCCGCGTCCGGCGTGGCGCGGGTCCTCGGGGACACCGGGGCAATAGATGACCGGTGCGGTTCGGGTGGAGGTCGAGCGTTGGGGACGACGAGGGCAGGAGAGAGGGCGGGCGAAGGGGGTGGGGTGAATGTGGGTGGAGGGTGATGCATCCGCTGAATATGTATGAGGCTCGCGACACCCCGTAGCACACCGAGAGACGACCCGAACCACCACTATCTGTGGGTGATAGTGGGTATGCTGTATGTCTCGCAGGGGTCTGCGGGCGAACTGCGTGATGGTGGCGGGAGGCGGGAGGTGGCGCGGGGCTCTGTCGGTGCTCTACGATGTCGGGCGGGGGTGGTGGAGGGCCCAGGATGGGTGGCGATGCTGTGGCTGTGCCGAGAGCTTATATCGCAAGAACCAACCCCAATGGAAACTCAAGCCTCGGAGGAGCCTCACCCATCATGCACACTCCCGTGCTTACCGGTCGCCCGTGCTCTCGATCTCTCCTCGTCTCTTCCCCGTTCTCCCACCTCTCTCTTTCATCACGCCTCCATCTCTTGCTCTTTCTCGGTTTTACCCCCATCTCCTTCGTAACCTTCATACCCTCCCGTCCCCCTTACGACTCGTCGCTCCTATAACCCAACAGTTCCATCGCCTCCTACACTCTATCCTGGGTAGCACTCAGCTCCAGAGGAACCGTCGCGCTATCTTGGGAGACAAAGTTACGTCGTAATTCCTTCGCGAACAGATGCCGATGCGGTGCTAAGACGACGGCTCTTACTCTCCCCCTTCTCCTACTCCTCCTCTTCTCTGTGACTATTCACACCCGGCAAATGCCGGATTTTGATTACTTCGAGCGCTATAATGTTAGCGACTCGCGTGAAGATATTGGATGAAAATAGACCGCGTCGAATAAATTTATCCTTGACCGACAAAATTTGTGGCTGACGGTTTTTTTCATTTTTATATTATACAAGTTCGTTCGTGATGATCTATTCGGAAATTACTCTGTGCGCGATCGCAAAAGATAGAATGTCATTCGACGAGGGGTTGATCCGCCGATGAGAATGGTATAATATATATGATCCACTAAATAGGGACGGCTGTGCGTGAGCGACGAATCCCGCAAGACAGCATGAGATATTGCCGGATTAGGGCGCATTATAGTTTTAAGCTCGTGCCGTTAAAAGCCGCCGGTTCTCATATTCTACGGATAATTCGTTTGATGTAAGCTCGTTTAAAAGTTACCGCGCACACGTTTAAAAAGTTAACGATGCGATATCGGACGCTCCGTTAACTCGCGATACGCCAGGAATAAGAGAGCTATTAATGATAGATTAGTGCGGCATGCTCACTTTAGCGGTACCAGACGTATATATCTCTAAGATCCGTTTCCTATTAAGAGAGATCATTTTGTTTGTACAAGAACCATAGTAAAACATACCACGATAATGCGACCTGTCAGAATTTGTTGAACAAGATGTCCAGGCGAATTGGAAGCGTACCTCTCGCGGTAGTACTCCGGGGTTAAGATGTACGGTCACAACCCTTTTATATCGCGCGAACTCGTGCGCGACAGCACGGCTCGTTGAGCGCCACTGTTTTTCCGAGGGTTGGAATCGTCGTTGCCGGGCGTGAGGAAGGGTTGATCTAGGCAGAACTGCCTAATGCTTCCTCTCTCTTTCTCTCATTCTATCTGGAGGGTGGAGCTATAGCGCGGAGGGTGAGAAGACGTTGCGGATCAAAGTGAGATGGAGATCGCGCGCAACCGTGGCGATAATAAACCAGACCGGTCGCGCAATAAAATATATCCGAAGCGCAGGCGACGACTCGTTTAGGCAAAGAGGGGGAGCGCTTCATTACCGAGTCGAAGTTCATCGCTAACCCTTTAGGCCCACGCTCCGTCGGCTTCGGTGTTGGTAGGGTACGGCCGACATTGCCGAAAAATCCTTGGGTAATTAACCGTCTCGCGGGGATCTCGGTATGCGAGCGTTCAATGAGCTTGGAATGCCGAACAACTTCTTTATTTGCGCGAAGGCTCTATCGAGGGGCTCCTTCGCGACTGCCGCATTTCGTGCTAATTATTTATCGATGCGAAATTTTTCTTATTTATCGTAAAATTTATCAACGCAAAGGATATTCAGGTGAAGTGCGTGAAACTGACGATTGTAAAAGAGAAATTGTAAGTGTAAAAAATAACAATGGTAAAATGCAAATTGCATTTTTCTATTTATTGTGTTGTCATTTTTACCAGCATCGACTATTATTAATTATTATTAAGCTAACATAAATGATCGTTATCATAAATCTTGCGATGTTGAGAAAAGCAATAATAAGTATTCTGAGAAATGCAAATCCAGCGCAAAAGAATAAAAAAGATTGAATTAAAATTCGAAAGTATAGTAAATCTCAATCGAAAAACGGAGGTGGTAGCGCGTGATAAATCATTGCGCGAGTGGCGAGGCGGTAACTCATATTGAAGAAAGCAAAAACGGGAAGAAGATCGAGAAAGAGAAGGGAAAGGCTTCGTTTGAGCGACAAACATCCCGGCAACGAGCACGGCAACAAAAATCCACCGTGGAGCGCCCGCGAAGTACGGGAAGAAAAATATAACGGCTCGCGGAAGGAGGAATAACGCGCGAGTTTACTACGTTCTAAAAGTCCCATAAACCGCAGTACGTCAAACTTTTCAATTTTATGTTTCAGCATTTCGTTTCTTCCTCGTTTCGCCACTTAGGGTCGTCCGTGGTGCCGTCGTACGCCACAACGATCTCTCGCCGGGAAAAAGAAGCGAAAACCGTACGATATCTTACGAAACGACGAGAAGAGGGAGAGAGACGGGGTTGGCGCGTGCGTTGCAGGGAAGAAGCGAGGATTTGCTGAAAATTATTATTCCTACGTCTACCCGCTTCCTTCGGTGCTTCGGTTATAAAGATCTTATAGATCGTCGCGCGATGGAAGCGAAGTCTCGGTATCCAGTCCGCAATTGGCTGTTTACGTGACCGGCGAGCACCCGCGACCTGATATACGCTACCGCGTTCCCCCCCATTACACGCTATCGGTACTTCCGAAGAGACAACTAAATCGCTCTGGAATCGGATGCCCATCCACGTTCACACGTTCCATTATCGTACACTATAAGCAATAGTATCCAGAGAACGAGGTGTCAATGACAATCATGATCACCGGACGCGTCGGCGACATCTCCGGAGCGTTACGTCACGAGCGCGAAAGATAAGAATCTAAATAGAGATCAGCGATCCTTTGAGCATATAATTTGGTTTCCTATGCGGGGACAGCTGTCACATAATCGGATGTTTGGACGCGAGAAAGAAGGCGGGGTGATGACGATCGTCAACGCGGATGATGACGTTCCCGCACTTTGATCGTAGATTATGTTACTCATGTCGACGGACAGGGGTGTCAAGGCGAGAAAAAAAAAGTTCGTTAGGTTTCTATACGAAATCGCATCACGATACTCCTGCTGCGCAACAACGTTACTCGTTTTGCTCATCGAAGTTGAAAAAAAAAAAAAAGAAAAAGCACATTTATTCTGATAAAATACTCTTATATTAATTCAAATTCAAAATAACTTGGCACGAGAGTCAAACGCGGTAATTAGTGCGTGTTTAATCAAACTGATTTATTTTCGATACAAGATCCAATATTCCGTACGTTTCGGCTCCAACATCGGGCCATCCTCAGCAGAGATACAAAATATTAAATTCTCGAATTCTCCATCATACCCGGTGTGTCGCAAGATTACAAACTCAAGAAACTAATACCGGAGTATGAGTAACCAAAAGATCGACATCAAATAGTCCGGAGAACGAGATCGAAGCAAAAAACATATTCTCATACATGTGTCTACTGTCTATATGTCGTCAGCACAAGAATCAAAAAATTATTTAAAAGAACAATGCTTCAGAGCTACATGATATTGTCACGAAGAGTATAACGACACTGACTGAATTATATTACTGACTTATATTAATTATTAAAGATATATCGCGCGCTAGATATTTGATGCAGCATACCGCATTATCGATAATAATTTATTTGGCAATCCACGGTGCACCCGTATTTATCCTTTAGAGTTCACATGGTTGCAGTAAGTACCTGCTGAGCGAAATGAGGTCCTAGAGCAGTTGATGTGCTTAAGCAAATGGAGCACCCACTATGCGCCACCTCCGACACAGCGAAGCGTTACGATGGGACAGCGATACGATACGCTGGGGCCCGGGGTGAGACGCGGCAAGGGGCCAGAAGGCCGTGTGATGTATTTGTAAAAAGGTGTCGGGTTGGAACTAAGGAGACCCGCTTCAGCGGATGCCCCCGAGGGAGCATAACCGGCGGCGGCGGTGGCGGCAGCGGCAGAGAGGTAACAGATAAAAGAGAATCGTATAAAATGGGGTGCGCCACGAGAGAGCGGGGCGAAGGGAGGGGGGAGGCTGAGGGGGTACAACGTGCGCGAGGGACGGTGGTGCCCGTCGGTGCCCGTGGGGCACCCCGAAGGTGCGGAAACCCGGGGGATGAGCGTGCCAACACCATTTTGCAGCTCTCGAGGTTGCGACCGGGTGACGAGAAGAGCGAGACGGCCTGAGACGGGGGTGGGGCGGGGGCAGGGGGCTTGGAGACGGGGATAGAGGAACCGAAGGCGAGAGGGTCTCAGTCTGATCTGTCAAATTTCATTTCACGCTTCTGAGAGCGGGCGCGACCAGCTCGATGGAGCCAGATACGGATCTGCCGACACCTACCAGCGGCCCCTCAACCTAATCCGCCATTGTCGACTATCGAGGAGTAGAGTCGTACGCTTAATCGAGATATCATTTTTAAAAGAGAAAGTTACCGTTAAGTCGCGGAGTAAAAATTGCACAAGAAAAAAGGCTCTAATCTGCACTTGTATGAAGAAGAACGACGGGGATCTTTAAGCATTAAAATTAAAAGACGTGGTTTATCGTGCTCTAAGATAATTTCGAAGTTATCTCTTTGCTGAATACGCTGGTATTTTTACTGATATTTCCGCGCGGTACTGCGAAGCTCAGAAAAGATCTCGCGACGTATTAAACGAGCGTGTCTGCAAATAGTCGGCTGAGATATTAAACAGAGGCAAATAAGCGCGGCGCGCACGAGGATAGTCCAGGTTGAGCAGAGCCTGTCTATCGATCGTCGAGGACCTTGATGCGTCGTATCGTTCTGGCGTTCGTACGGTCGGTCGGTCGGTCGGTCTCATGCTGAAAGCTTTGTCACTCGAAGCACGTACTCGGGGCAAAGACCGACGCCGCAAGCTCTCCCCGCGTTTCCGTCTCTCTCTCTCTTTTCTCTTCTCTTGTCCGGCCAACGATCTCGCTCGCTCCTCTTATCACCCTACCTTTCTACAACGCGCCATTGTGTTCCGCCACGGCGGAACTCTGTATATTCCTTGACGCTATGGATTTTCCGAAAGCGTTTCGCTGCTCCGCGAGCCTCGCCCCTTTCCCGACGTGCCTCTGTCAAAGTTTGCGTGATAAGCCGAACTTTCCTTCCGAAATAACACCGAAAGTGTCACTGATCGTCGACCGAAATTCTTCGGCAAACTATGAGTTTCTGGGTCATATAAAAAATGAAATAGAGCATTTTTTTAAGCTAAGATCTACGATATCAATCGTATCTCGTTCCCGCGACCTCCGCGCAAAAATCGCGTCGAGAACAATGGAAATTCCTTGTTATTTATGTGACGTCATTGTCATTCGTAAGAACGGAGGCGCGAGAACCAAAACGAGCGAGTCGACGGACGATTCGATTCGGTTAGGCGGATGGATGCCGATTGTATGAGTCAGACAGCGCTGAGAATCCGCGGGATGCTAAACAATGCCTACCAGGCTGAGCGACCAAAATCGACAATGGAACAGAGTGTCGAGAATGGAGGCCGTTCATACCGCCGTCCTGTTGTTAACGACATTCACCCACCGTGTGTCTGTAACGATGCTAAATTATTTCTAGCGTCGCTAAGTGCGACCGCTGATCTTGGCAGTATAAGATAACGAATGCATAAAGACCGCGTTTTAACACTTCTGTGGAGCTTCCAATCTTTGTGAATCTTTTATTTTATAGCGAAATATTATATGCAATTAGTATAGAGTACAATGCACAAAAATATATTATACATAATAACTCTGTGTTATAAGAGGAAGGTGCTGACTTTTCATTGCGGAGGAAATCCGTTTAACGCGAATACCGTGATATACATTTCGCGTGGCTTTGGAAATTTCTCACGCTGCTCTCCTCGTATGTAGAATTCATCGTCGATAACCGTGGCGTGCCGGCAGGAAATAATAAAGCGATATCCGGAATGGAGGAAATATTACCGGCATATTAGCAAGGCCCCGCGGGTGGTCGATGATGGAGGAGAGCGAGGAACGAGACAAGAGAGAAAGAACGGTGCCCATAACCGTACACCATACGTCGCCACGGGTTGGTGGTAGGAGCCTAACTGGAGGTCCCTGTTGGGCAATAACGCCCTCCTTCGTAACATAGTGGCACAATAATGTAGGTTCTTTATGCGAGTACAGGGCAAATAGATCACATTGCTGACTAATAAGCCCGTTGGTGTGACCGCGCACTCGTTTTCTATCTCCTTCTTTCTCTCTCTCTCCTTTCTTTTTTCTCCCTTTCCCTTCTCGTTGGGCGATAGCTCCCCGCTTTTTCCCGTTTTCTTCCGAAATTCCCGTCGCCTATCAATTGTGCTAGGTATAGGCGTCTCCGGGGGTGTCCACCATTGTGATGGTAATGCACGCGGCAATCAATCTGCCTCATTATGTCACCAAACCCTCGAAAAACCTCGCAAAGTCACACGAGACCCACTGAACTCCGTACACCCTGTTTTTATGGGAAAAACGCTGTACGAGCGCAGTGATCATTTTAAGACGAATATCGAAGGTCGTGTCAGGACCTTCGAGGTCCACGGCAGTTTATCGAGGCTGATTTGTCAGTGATGTACCTTTATGGTAATTGTTCCAATAGTTCCAAAAGAACTATCTACTCCCTAAAGTAGAATCAGTGTATTGTCACTGAAAACAATGATAAGATTGATAAGTAGGTATAGCACTGAATTGATTCAGTGCTATACTTATCACTGATTTTAGTGAAAATACACTGATACTACTTTAGACAGTTTAGAGAGTACGTATGCGATTTTATAAATCAAAAATTAACGTCTATCAATTATCCGCGTGAAAAAAATACTTGGATATTTTGAGCGAAATGTTATATATGTGATAATGGTAAATTCTGCGATCTAGACATGGACGATAACATCTCGGGTGGGTCATTGACATTGGTTAAAGGACGAGTTAGGAAGCTACAGAACTGCCAGCCTATATTAAATTGCAGACTACCGTAATACTTCGAAACTCCGACCATCTCGATTACCCGTCTAATTATCTGCCGAGTCACGATAGGGCAACCCCATTCTGCCGAAGACGGAATTGCCGTTCCCATCGTCCTCCGAGTCAGCGATGCCGACTACTACCCTCTACCGGGGTCATTGTTACGTCGTTACTACCCTTTAGTACGGTCCTCCAACCAATTTCGGTCCAGGACGATGGGCACGATTTCCGCCTCGCCGTCATGGCCGACCGAGAACAGATTTGCGAACGAACCGCTTCACGAACCGTGCGATCGTCGATATTAATGGATGCGTATCGAACGACGTGCACCGTTCGGGAGATTCGAGGTGCTATCGGTTCTCCCTAGTTGCGCCTGGACCGGAGAAGCTAGAAGTTAGTCCGTAAGATATAGGTCGTCGAGAACGCCGAGCAAAAGCCAATGCGGTAAGTCGATAACATCCAGTCGAGAGGGAGAAGCTGCTCGATATTTGCGCCGCACGTCCGATGACAGTTAGTTAATATGCATAGTTAATTTCGTTTGTCTTCGGAGGCAGTCGTGCGAAAATACGCGCGGCTTTACGTGTGAGCGTTAGATGCAGTAAGCGGCAGTAGGAACTAAGCTAGGCGGGCTGCAATCAATACTGTTTCGGCATTACGGCGGAAACACTCTCTCCGAAACAGCCTACGTTTCGCCTCGCGCGTTGCCGAGCGGGAGGAAGAGCAACGAGAGAAGAGAGAGAGAGAGAGAGAGACAAAGAGAGAGGCGGAGAGCGAGAGAGGAGAGACGGCCAGGGAAACGCGGAGGGACGCGATGTTTGTCAAAGAGAGATAGGGAGACGGAGGTTCCGAGGGACGGAGAAGGAGGCCGAGAGGGACAAGGAAGACGAGGGGGCCCCCGACCACGTTTCGTGGTCCGCATACTGATAGGTCCAGTCGTATATACGGAGAGAGCGAGCGGGCGCGTTGGCAAAGCCGAAAACAGAGCTCTCTCGCCGTCTTTGGTAAACTCCGGTCTGGAAAATACCGGCAACGTTGCCGTCGTCACGGCGCTCCCCACGGCTCTTCTCTCTGTCCTCGTCCTGCGGCGGCAGGGAGGCTCCTGCGAAATTCGAAAATCGAAGCACGCTAGGAACGATAGAACGAAATCATTTGCGTTCGTGCGAGCGATTTTTAAGCTAACTATGCGAATTTCCCGACCGTTTAAAGCGCAAATAGCCCGCGTGAACTCCTTATATTATCGCCGCGCCGCGCCGGCTGGAAGTGAACGTCCTCCTCCGGAACATCGTTCTGGTCGTGCGCGCCCAGGAAATTGAACTCGCGTTTTCAAGCACGCCGCCCGCGCCCGCGCCGTTCGCAGTAACTTCCCATTAACGGTACGTGAAAATACTCGCATGCCGTTTTAGGCGGACGTTCGTTCGTCTGCCATGCTCGCTCGTACGCGACGACGCACGTTAACAGTCGTGGAATGTGGATGAACGGTTGATGGGTTGTTTCAAACGACATGCTGGACTGGACGACGGGTCACCGCGCATCACGTTATTTGTTTCACGTATTGTGTATTACGAAGACAGCCAAACGTATAGTTCGCGAGTAGACAAGGTTTGACAAGGCGCCATTTTTCATCGTGCTCGAAATTTTTTGGGCGATTACTTTTTTTTCGAAGTGCCCTTCTGAACGTTTAGAGAGAAAGAGTTGGAGGAGGGGGGGGGGGGGGGGGAGGAGAGGGAGAATGGGTGCCAGTTCATATAAACGGGCGCAGGTAGCCCGGAGCTATGGGGTCGAAAAAGAGGTGGAGGAGGGTCAGAGTCCTCTCTCGCGAGCGCATGGTTCGTACAGCCGGTAAGTGGGTACCCACTTCTGAATTGGCTCCCCTCGTTCCACTCGTTGGATCATCGTCGTTCGCCGAAAATTCGATCATTATGATTGCTTATGATGTAAATGATGCCCCGCGGCAGCAATTGTTTCCACCAGAGCGAGCCCGTGGGGCTGCGGGTCCCGGCACTATCGCCCTGAAGAGCCGGACAAGGCCACGGGACGCCAAGAAGCGCACCATTGTCATGAACGGTGTTTCGAGTAATAGAATTGGATGAAGTGTTCGGGCAGGTGCGACAAAATCGTCGTCGATCCGTTTCGATCACGTTTGAACCTATGAGCACTAATGTATGCTCAGATTTTAATTAAAAACGAGAGTGACAAAGTATAGATGCCCTTATACATATATTACTTTCTTACGTTAATTTCTAAATAATTCTCGATCACTGCGTGCACTTCAATTTTTTTGTTACGTTTTTCTTGTCTACTTGATCGAGAATAAGATCGAAGTTTTGCGTGTACAGTCATCAGATATCTTCCTTTCTCGCGATGGAGAATCCACTCGTGCACGACTTTCTAGGAGGCCGGAGACAGCCCCCTCAGGAGGGTCGAATCCCCGGCTAATTTGCCCCCGGCTTCTTTACGACCGTAATTTTAAATTCCGGCAAAAAGAGCGAACTATATTTAGGTGTTCTCTTTAAATAGGCCGGGGGAAATCGTTCTACATCGGCTCGAGGACCCAGTCGAACCGATCCAATCCCGCGTGCTCTTCCTTTGCCCGCGAATCCCACGTACGTAATATACACGTGGAAGTGGCGTCTCTCGGCGTCTCTACACGTGAGTAACGCCTGTGCGTGTATTGGGAGGGGGATCTACCGCCCCGCCGCCGCCTATTATAGTAATTTCACGGTACGATGTCTATTCCCGCGCGCTCCGGAGCAGCAGGACTAATTTCATTAGGGATAAAGATCATCATTATTTTGCGACCATCCCGAAAATTGCCCCGGCGTGCCTCTCCTTTCCGCGATTCGATTTCAGAGAATGCGAGCATTTTAAGCTCCTCGGTCCCCCCCCCCCATCCATCTGGCGGGGCGTGCTTTTAGAACGCGTCGTTTTTACGATTCATCGACAGAAACGACGCCGTTTTGGTAAACGTGAATATTTCTCTTTACATCAAGTACGACGTTCCCGCAAAAAAAAAAAACTGTAAATTTTTCATAATGACAAAAAATCAATGTTTTGCGTCGACTGAACGTTAAGAGGGACGATAACGTGTCCAAAGAGGACGTCACGTTCGTGCGAGATTCGTCGATCGCGGTCAAGGAACGAATCTCATATCCGGTTGGACGGACTACCGCGGTTGTCGTCGTACACGTTCTACACGATCGCGCGATAAATCGATGGCCGATCCGTCGTCACGTAACTCACGTACGCGAGACCGAGCTTGGCAGCCGGGTTTTTCTCCGGCCGGCAGTCCGGCGCTCGTTGACTGATCGAAGGAATCCTTCGCGAAAGGTAGGCGCGAGCGCGAGGCAAGGGAGCACGCGACGATGAGACTCCTGTGAAAACGTGAGATGTTGCGTACGACAACGGGAAAGTAGGCGCGACGACCGTCGACGTGACATTCTAACTGATTTTTATCCGCGGGTCCCCACTCTCTATCTCTCTCTTTCTCTATCGCGACAGGAAGCGTTTGAAAAATTCCGCGGCATTTGCACGATGCCGATAATTGCAGGTTTATTAAGCCACGGCGTCTTCGATAGAAATGAAACCAATCTTTTGAACGACAATTTCTTGCTTCGATGAATGTTACCAGAGCATGGATTCGTGTATCATTACGAAAAAATACTGGAGGGTTTTCGGATTAAAATGAAATTCCATCCAAAAAACTTCTATTTTTTCCCCCAATATTTTTTCGTATTATTACATTTATTATTATTTTATTTGTTTAATCCACATGTATATTTGTTATCTGTTTAACTAAAAAAAATATTAAGCTGAATTAATCAAGTATGTTGCAGTTAAAAGCTATGTACTATTTCATGATAATAATTCAGTGTATAATAAAAGTAGTAATATTTTCTTAATGTTGCTTGATCTCTGCTTGGTCCGGAGAGAGTTCTTCATCAACTGTTTGCTTCAAAACTCTAGCATTTCGTAAGAAGTTCTAATCAGAGCGGGATTAATCTCGTGAACGATCAATAACGCGCTTATGGAAACATCTGGGAAAACGGACAATCACGTAACATTGTGCGATAAACCGCATTCTTCGGCGGAAATGCAATGAACATCGTGTAACGCAATATTAAACGAGTCCGTGATGAACGTAAGTCGCACGCGAAGGAGAGGTAAGTCACCGGTCAACGATCCGTTATTACTTATTACCTATCACTCCGCAACTGCAGCTATACTGTCTAGCGGCTATCGACTAATTGTTGCCGTTTAATTGACAAAGTTCTCAGGCTCGAACGTCGCATTCCCGGCAATGCCGCGCGGACACGGCAGCCGCTCGTTCCGGCTCTCTTTATTTTTGCCGTAGCATAGCGGAGGAAAAAACGAGTTCCCGCTTCGTTATCGGGATCTCGCTCTGGGGGTTGTATCTGAAACGAGCTTAAACTGGCGATCGGAGAAAGGGTCGACCCGGCGAGGCCTCGTTAGATTTATCGAGGTTCCTACGATTATCTGCCGTTAAACGTTTTATCATTCTCCCGGATATGCTCGATAGGGAAAGGAAGGCTCCTCGACGCGTGGCAACGGGTATCGATTTAAGAAGTTCTAGCGACAGGGGGTGTAATTTGTCTTTGGCGTAAATTAATTTGGCGTTTTGAAATAATGATACATAGAAATGAACAATGGTAAATGAACAATTGCAAAAATAAACGTTTGATGTATGTTGCAGAATTCTTAATTTCTTTTTTGACAAAATTGTGGAGAAAGATTATGATAGAGTAGTTTATTTCCTTTTTAAATAGCTTTTCTTTATTTTTTTAAAAATAGGAAAGTTTGTTCCACGTTTCAATTAATTATAGTAATTCTTATCGAAAATAAGATAATTAGGTAAGACACGATGTGATGACTACATTAAAGTTTCTTGTTGCGTATGGCATTCAATTTTCGTACGTATCCCAGCTATGGAAAGGACGGATAGAGATATACATATATAGGGGTGTCGCGACCACGCATTCTGTCGCGCGGGTCATGAGATAATTAACCTGGCTCGACGATATTGTTGATTCGTTTGCATCGCGTGACAGACTTTCGCGGAGACTCATTAATATTATACATGATTATTAGTTACTTATTTCCTCGCCGATTTTTTTTCAAAATGTGGTTCCGTGTGTGTAATTAGCAATCGTACCCGCGTGGGTGTATAAGTAACTGGAGCATAACAAATATGTTAAGAGAGGACGCGAAATTTGCTGTCGTTATCTTTGATATTTGTTTTCTTCAAGAAATTGTCTGTAATGACTTGAGTATCAAGAAATTTGATCTGGATTCCATTCTAATCATCTTATTGACAAAAAATCAGTTAAATTATGTAGTTATTATAAAGAAATATATATTATTAACATATCTTTTTATTTGACAAATGAATGATACACGCTGAAATGTAATTAGTGTGCTATAAATATACGGTTAGCGTTTTAACCGTTAGATAGTACTCAGCAAATAAATTGTAGCTCGTAAAGGCGTTCATGAAAAACTGTTACGACCACATAAGTTTCAATTATGTAATTCTTTCCATTGCCATATAATTTCGTACTTTGAACGAATTCCAACGCAGCGTAAATCGACGTCGTAATATCTCATCAGAAAAAAGGCTGAATATTTTCCACGCACGCAAAAAAATTAATTTAAAAAATTTAACAAAATATAAAAGTTCATTTTCTTGTCCGAGGTATACTCGTATAATTACCTCGAAACGGTTTCAATCGGTCGCGTCAGCGTTTGTCTTAAGTTTGCACTACCCCTATTTCTTTCAAGGGTGCCGTTTAGGCTCGTCGTTTCTGCTCTCGAACGATTTCGACACGAAGACAACCCCGCGCGGTAGGTAAACGCGCACGCATTGCGGACGACAGCTGTCAAATAAATGTTAAAAAAAGCGCTAGCCGAGCGAAATTTCGAGTGGGACGTGAGCGAAGAAGGGTGCGTGCCCACCCCTAGTGAAATACCCTTAGCCCGCGGGGCAAAAGGCTCTGCACAATTTTTCCAGAGTTCGCTTCTCCCTGCAACGGGCGGTCGATAAGTCACCACTAGACCAACTTCGCGGCAAGGTCGTCGGCCTTGTCTTGAAAATCGTGCTCTACAATTTATTTTCTACATTATTATAAAAATACAATTATATATGTCGGAGCACTTCTTGTGTGTTCTTTCATGTATAATTTCACAGCGAGAAAATTTCTTGCTGATCTTAGTTGTCACATTTGAACCAAATATCGCTTATTTATGATCATATTTTGTGTTTCTATAATTTCTATTTTGTAAAAATTATTGAAAAGAATAATAATAAGTTAATTTGTGAATTAAATTATAAATTACAATCGATGCAATGTGCGCAGATTGTATACATATTATCCATTTTATTTGTTACACAAATAGATATCAAGTTTGATTAAATATATCAAACTTTATAAAATAGAATACCGCAGACTTGTGTAAAATGCGATAATCGGTTCGTGCCAATCAGATCGTTTCCGATTTGTAAACCTGACGCGCGTCCAAATTTTCGAAATAAAAACGTCAGTACGCTTCATTACGCTTACTCCGCGACGTGGGATGCGTTTCGCCTTTCTGAATTTAACGAAGTAACGAAAGCTAAAAGTCCCTCGACAGTCTGGAGCTCGTGGCGCTAGACACTGAGGAAGGGTGACGACACAACGCTGAGGGGCAAATTTTCGAGGGTGGTTTCGCGCGTCAATGGTTTATTAAGAAGCACTTGTTTAAAGGCAGCCCCTTTCAGATCCGACAGCCAATTCGACCACGACGTTTGTGTCACTCGGATATATAAATGGATGAAACGGGCGGAGGTGGCTGGCTGGTTCGCTTCGGGCTGTGCGCGCGGGCGCGGAGAGCGGTCGAATCTACCCCACGGCAATCCGTCGTGTCGCCGTAATTGAAGTTATTGCAATATTGTGTCCTGTCAGCCCCGCTATCCTCGCTATCGTCCTATTTCTCTCCACCTCGCGCGGCCCGCTTTTCCACCTTCATTGTCTTGGGCGCGGTGTCAAGTTTGCGAGATCGCATAACGCGTCATGAATAACGTTAATTTTTCTGTCGTTTCATAAATGTGCAGCCCTAATAGACTGTAACTGACTTATTCGGATATTTTCGAAATTTTGACGGTATGTTAAAGAGAATTAAGTAATTCTCAAAGGGTTTGCTTCATCTCAGTGATAAGCGGTAATTTATTGCATTTTAATTAATACGAAATTCGTACAGTTATCAAATCATTACGATCCAATTTTGTGAATTGTCGCCAAAATTTTTGCATTTAGTAATTAATCCGTGATTGTGTTGCTGCAAATCGCAATGTTGCATAGTAGCGTCAGGAATCACAGTACAGAACGAAAGTTCTCTCCGAGAACGCTTTCAGCGCAAGTGCCCAAGGCGAAGTTAACTTTATCCTCGCTTAATCGCCTTTTCGATAGGTACGAGCCGATCCCTTTGTTCAGACAATATCTCCACACGCTACCCCCGCTAATGTATGCACCGAGCCTCCATCTCTCCCTCCGGTCCTCGCGATGACTCCGGCACTCCTAACCCCATAGCCGCCACCACCCCATACGGGAAGCGACGGAGACGAGGGAGAGACCTCGTGCTCGTTCGCCTTTATTGAATTTTGGGACCGTTCCAGTTGGAGGAGAGAAGTACCGCGAGAGAGGAAACGAGAGACGCCCGTGTGCACGCGCGAGGAAAGACGGAGAGGGAAAAAGGGCTCCGGGATGGCCTGTGGGGTGCGAGCCAGAATTAATTCACATCCCGCTGCATTGCTTTTTACGATATAACTGCGGTTTGTTAGTCGTTATTCACGGTACGAATTCAATTTCATGTCCGGCTCGCAGGCTAGAAACAGAAGCGGCAAGCCTTCCGATGCTCTCGCGTTCTGCTAGAGACTTGCATTCGCCACATGTTACAATAAGCATTAACGAAAAGGAGCCAAGAAGAAAATAAAAATGTTTTAAAAACTTAAATTTAAATAACGAATGGGATTATTCCGAAGAATTACTTTCATGAAGAGAACATTTTGAAACGGTATATAAATTCGGAAAGCGTAAATTTTTTATAATATACAATATATAAAACATTTGACACATAAAATTGTTTTTACATATAAATCACTATAACAAGCATTCGTGGAAACGAAATTTAAATAAAGATCGATTCTAAATTTTATCCTTTAGCTTTAGATAAAATATAATTTGTTGGTACCATATCTTACAATGATTCATGATATATCGATAGTCTGGGAAAACACGAGCGAGAGGTTCTCGCGATCGTAAGACATGTTCCGGTCAACACGTGGTCCCGTGCGCCACGTGGGAGCGCCGTGAGTGAAAAATCGAGTGGCGGCGAACGCGTTGCCCATTTCGCGTTACTTTAAATTGCTCGTTGGAACGCTGGCGAATGCTTTTCGACCGGTTACGGATGGCGCGATAAAGCACACCGACTAACGCGAGATACGACCAATTAGCTCGTGTGCCAAGTATACGATTTAAGCGGGCTGGCGGAACCCCGGAGGCATTGCCAAACGACGATTTAAGTCGACATCTTGTGGCAAAGAAGGGGGATGTGCCGCGTATTGTCTGTCGTGGATAATGATCTACGATATCATTTATCCTGCATCAAAGAGTTATCCCTTTATATATCTTAACTTGGTTCTTTTCTGTAAGATAACAACTATTCACAAATCTGTAGAATGGAATAATGATCTTCAAGTAAAATTTTCCACATAAATAATATTGAACGACTAATATATCTTGTTTTATCATCAAGAAATAATTAATAATCTATTTCTGCGATAGTAGATGCTTCAATAAAGTACGATTGCAGAATGATTATAAATAATACTGCAATTACACTCACCTCACGTGATCATCAACGGTGTCGAAGCAACCTTTTTGAATTTTCTCTCTATCCTTTTCATTCTCCTCCATCTCCTCTTCTTCTATCCTAGGAACCGTCTACCACTTCTCCTTTTCTATATCCCTCCCAATCACGGTTGACATCCCCACCGCCCACCGAAGGAACCCCCGCGGTCAGGAAGGGAAGGGGCACGGACTACCACGTGATCCATGTGACCGGAACCGCACGAGACACGCAACGATATACTCGATATACTGTCACACGCGATGCGTCCAACCACTTTCTTTCGTTTATCGTCCCGCCATTTTATCGCGATCCGCTCGATTCACGGTAATCACGGTATCTCCTCTTCGCTGAATCTCCGCTCTTTTGTTACTTCTTTCCTCCGCGTTCCGTGGAAAACGAACGACGAACACGTGTAGCGAATTTCCTCCGCTCTTTGACCTCTGTCTCCCTCTCCCTATGTCGCTCTCTGCCTCTCTCAGACCCTCTCTACCTCTCTCTGTATTTTTTTTTTATTTCTGTCCCCCTCCCCTTTCTCGCTACTCTCGCGGCTGCTACCGAGGAGCGTGCTTTGCCAGCGACTACTATCTGCCGCGTAGCGAGTCGACCGCGGGACTTTGGTATACTGGGAGTATGGTAAGTAGATACACCCCTGCCACCGCCGCCCCCTCCCCCCGTCCCCTCGGGGAACCCATGCGTTCCCCCGCTGCCTCCCGCCGGGCCCCGCCGACGCGGACGGCCTCCCCCGTTCTCCGATCTCCCGCCGTCGCAGTTGCTACCGCGTTGTCCTCTCACCACTCTCCTATCCGGCGAACCGTGCTTTGCCGCCCCTCTCGCGCCGCCTCCACGTTTTGCTCGCGAGGCTCCAGGGACGTATCAACTGTCGATTTATCGGATTGTCGTTTTTTTTTTATAGGCCTACTAGACAAACCTCGATGTCTCGTAACGACAGCCCGGTTGCATCTCGAACGAATGGGTCGAGTTACCCTAACGGGAATGTAAAACTTATATGATATCGCATCAACATCCTAAAACATAGTGTTCTAGTGCTCAATCAGTCAATCTGAATATTTGAAATAAATATTAATAATATAATTATAACAATAATGAATAATAATACAATTAACTATCTTGGACTTTTTCAGAGACCAAGCTTTATCATTTATTTTCACGCAAAAGAGACTTAGGTTTCTACGATGCGTCATGTGCGATCTTCTCGTGGATATATATTTATATACAGCGTGCATTCTTTGTCATCTTTAGTTGGACAGTGTCCATGCACGTAGATAGAGAAGACACGAAGGTACCGCTTGCGTTGCCAAAGTAACGTCGATTGATTCTTCATGGCATCGATAAACAGCTGAATTTGGGTACGATGAGGGAAGGCGCACGGCCCTGGAAGATCGCCACCACTACCGCGCACTGGCAAACGTATAAAAGACAGCGTTTGCATGCTAACATATCTATTATAATGGCGACGTCGTGCCTCTTCCTCGCGCACACCGGCACGCACGCTATGTCGCCGTCGCACTTACGCTCTCCTCCCCTCTCGCTCATTCTTCCGCGGTGCATTCCGTCTCACTTCGCCGCGCGCATAAATTACCGCTTTCAAATGCAAAAGTATGAATGAGATAAAGTTCCCCGACGATCGTCTTTCCTCCCACCGCGACCGGCGCGACACCCTCGCTCTCACTCTCTTCCTCTTTTCCTTACGTCTCTGTGTCACTTATCTTCGAGAACTGATTACATGCATTACCACCAGGTCGATTACAATAGAAATTTATTTTGTATCTTTATTTGAAATACCTTTGTGTTTCTTCTTTTTCTAAAGTAATCCTTTGTATTAGGATCAAAATGATACGTTCCAGTTTTGAACTATAAATGAGTTATAAATCGAAATTTGGAACTCGCACTGACAGATAGATAAAATAATGAAACACTATGGTTTGATATTGTTATTTTTAACTGACGTTAACGTCCTACATAGAAGTTACAGCGATGAGTTTCGACATCACCGAGAAATATAATGGTATAAATATAACATATAGATAGCATGTTCATTAAAAGCTGTTAATATCAATGCTCTTGGAAATATTTAGAAGAACGAAGTTTTTTAATCTAACAGCATATACATACATAATTTTAGAAAGATTTTAAGTGATTGCATAACATAAAAAATAGCGCGTTGCAAGAATGCGATACAATGGTCGTCACGTAAGCTTGGAAGATGTTGGAAAGTATTCAGGAACCGTGATGCAAGTGAATAAAAGCGGACGCATGCTGTTCTAATAGGTATGCGAGCGGTGTTCCATAATCTGAGTCTCCCTCAACGATATCCATTTATAGAATAATAATAATAATTCCGGAGCCAACGAGGTTCCGCTAATGTCGTCACGTTAGATAGTTACAGTCATCCGGTCCCGTAATAAAAGGGTTGACGTGCGCGTCATCCGCGCTGGAGACTAATCCCTTCGTCCAAAATTCGTCATAAGCCACACGGATCGATGACGCGTAGCACGGTTTCTCGCTAAATAATCGCTGATCGTTCTAGAGTTATATAAATCAATAGCGAAACAAAATTACAAAATCTGGTGACTGATACGTTATCGCGTTTAATTGATATTTCCTTACACAGAATGGTAGTTACGGGCAGCGAAAGATAACGCTTCTGTCAACGTATACGCACGTCCGTTTATGTTAATCAGGCATGTGACGTCACTGGCAGCCCCAGCGACGGGCAATATCAACCCCTAACTTCGTCGCAAGCAACAAAATGTGCACGCAGAGCGTATCACGATCCCGCCGTAACGACCCCTCTCCCCCACCGACCCTGCTTTTCCTCCTATATCCTCCTGTACACCCTTTGTCGACGTTAACCCATAGTGAATGGTCCTACACCGCTCGTTGCAGCGATGGGTTTTAACTTCGGGGTGACTTACTCCAAGCGTTATCTATTTTGACAGCGCGGTACGCCCGCGGTCTGTCGTGGGGTCGTTGTAGAGGGGCGTCGCGGTAATTGTGTTTTAACTACGCTGTACATCGCCGCGATAGCCCGTTGTCCATTGTTTCAAACCGTCGTAAAATATTCTTCGATGCGCGTTGTTGCGCCATTAGGAAATGACGAAAATGGCCCCCGAGAAATGACTTCTATATCGGAAAACACGGCGTAACTTCGGCTATCGTTATACCTAGCTAAATCTGTAAGGTAATAAAGAATGATAGGCCATTCATTTTTTTTTTATTTCATTACAATACTATCATTTTTGCGCCAGAATGCCTAACCTCTTGCAAATTAACGATAAA
Organism: Leptothorax acervorum; assembly: GCA_035220615.1. Lineage (NCBI taxonomy): Eukaryota > Metazoa > Arthropoda > Insecta > Hymenoptera > Formicidae > Leptothorax > Leptothorax acervorum. The sequence goes on from JASTWQ010000059.1 coordinate 173,545, forward strand.
CGGCATACGCGATACGTATATGCCAGCCGCCATTTGCGTCGATTTTATAAAACTACGGTGTGTAAGCTATATAGGAAACATGGGCGGATCCTATACAATATGGCATTCAATTTGCGACGGATTCGCTGTCTGGCAACGCAAACAACCGCTATTGGGTTTCATTTAATGAACCAAGCCAGAGCCTTTGGAAGCATTTTTGTGCTGTGGGCTCGGCTTAAATTGAACGTCCTCCCCTTTCTCTTTCATCCGTTGCCTATCTTCGCTCATTTTATATCTACTTCCTGCGACTTACGCCTCGATGGCTCGACCTGATACAGGAAGCTGCATAGCCGTTGTATCGTCAGTCCAGAACGTGTTTGTAAAATTAAATTACAAGGTAGAAGATCAAAGTAATAAACGAGAAAAAAAATTAATTTTTGGCTTTAATGTGACTCCTTTTTTTTTTTTAGGAAGACCATATCCTTTCTTCGTTTCCTGCCGCGAGATAAAGTTGATTACTTTTCGACAGGTTGCGTGTGTTTCTACGAACACACGCCGGACACCCTGAGAAAACTCGAGCCTCGTTAAAAATATTACAGCTTACAAGACAATCCTCTTAAAAGTGCTGCGGGGTGTGGAAGTGCGGAGGGGGGAGTTTTGTGGGGGCAGGGACCAGGGGGATAGAGCAGGAAGGGAGTGAGAAGCCGGCACCGGTATCGGCGCCGTATCGTTCCACCGCGCAAGTGTCCGGTAAGGTAAGCGGATCCACGATAATCCGGATTACGTATTTGCCCGGTTCTCTACCTCCTGCCATCGCGATCTCACGCCAGTCGGAGAGCCAAAGACGTATTTGCCTCGTGGCATCGCACCGTCTGCCGTCTGTAATCTGTTTAACGCTTTACGAATGGCAGCCGGTCGTTTCGCGAAGCCACGAAAACGCGTGTACACGTTATATATATCATTATCATGACGTGTAACCGCGGTTAAGAACATCTAGGAAAATTTCGACTTCTCCTTCGTCAATTACGACATTCTCTTGCACGAGAACACGTGTAGTTTGCGGTTATTACAAAACGCGTGTCCTTGGCTGAATGAGTGATTTATTACAGGTATCACGGTGAAATCGTCGTAATCGTTATAATTTTAAGGTATGCGGTATTACAAAAGAAAAGGACGAGGAACTAATCAGTAAGTTACACTTATAATATTTTATAGTCATTGTTAAATTTTTGTGTAAATAATATATAAGAGAGAAAATAATAATTTACATATCTACAAAAATTTTAAATTTTTATTATATGGACTTTAAAATACTTTAGAACTTTTATTTAAACGCCGAATTTAAATATTCTGTGCCCTAAATTTTGTTCGCCATACTCCCGTTTCCGTCAAATAGCGTATTGGCGCATGACTACAAAGAGATAAGAGAAACGTAATTTTTTACCGGTTCTGCACATTCATATCCCTTCTTTGCGGACGCGCGCGGGGTCTCGACATCGATCGGTTGCGATCTTTAAACAGCGCCATTAACGATTGCGTGCACAGGCTGAGGGGGTCGCGATCAAATGAATATGATGAAAGAGTGGCGGCATTAGGCGAACGTGCCGTGCATACTGATTTGCGGCTGATTGATTGGACCCCTTTCCACTCGACAACGCCGCGCCACCGCGGCTCGACCCCCGCCCCCTCGATTTCACCCCATGAGTGAACCAACATCGTTGATAATATCAATCGAACGGCTGGTGTTCGGGAACGTCGATGACGAATAGAAATTAATAATTGTAAAATAAAACCAGGAGACGTATTAGCTTTTGATAAAAGTGCTAGGAGAAAAATGTGCATTCTTAATTGTTTATAACTCACTAATTCCTCAGGTATATCCTGGCGTAATATTATACTATAAGATAAAGTAAGATTACGCTAATAAAGATAGCGCGTCACCAAAGTAAAACAAAAATCTTAAAATGCTAATGTTTGAGGGAGCAATCAACAAGCGACCACCTCTCGCGATGATGCTTCATTACATCGATGAATCATCCGCGGATGTTAGATCGGAGTCGTTGCCGTTGCCTCGGAGCTGCGTCAGCGTGCGGACTAGTAATTTTCGAAATTAGTCAAATAGACGCGATGCGCCGCGTGGGGTCTTACGGAGAAAGATGGAGAGAATGCGAGCGGACGATTATGCGAGTTAATCCCCGGCCACGGCGGCAACTTGTCACGCGGAAGTCGGATCTGGTGGATGAGCGCGAGGCATTTCGTCAGCAACGACGACGGCTGGCTGGCACGGCTGGTGGTTTGGTTATCTTCATTGTCCCATGGTCGGGTTACGCGAACTGTTGGGCTGTAACGTAATTGTTTTTGACGCGGTAATTTTACAGTGTCGTGCGTACACACATGCGTCGGCTGCGCGCGGGCATATCGGGCACATCCGCGGCGCGAAGTGTCGTGATAACTGCCGTGCTTTTTCTCCTCCTCCCCCCCCCCCCCCCCCGCGAGCGCGCCCGGTTCTTTTGCTTTTTGAACGTCATCCCTCGGTGCACGACAGCCTTCCCACCGCCGCGCTCGGGAGCCATCTGCCAAGTCGCACGTCCTTTCCATCACGTCGACCAGGAACACCTCGAGGTGTTCCAACATCCAACCAACGTCTTGTCTTGACGTTTTCGCTCCGCGATCATCTTCCGAGAGCCGTCTCCGCATCTCGATGGAAGAGTCACGGTAGTTTCGAGATTGCCAAACGCGGAATTTGCCTCGTTCCCAGGTTTAATTGTTCCTGGAAAGTCGCCCCGTCCGCGTCCCTATAAATATAAGCGGCAGCGTGAGATCTTATACATGCATATATCAGAAGTTGCGGGATTGCTTATTTTACTGCGTCACTGTCGCGAAGAATTTTTTAATCTGCGTACTGTGATAATTTTTTAAAAACAAAATAAAATTACAACAAAATATTGGATTTACTGTATCGAATTTTATAATATTCCTGTGGACATGACGGGCATTTAATATAAATCTCAAGAATGTCCAGAGGGTGTAGTGAAGTTTAATTACGATAATAATCTAAATTATTCAAACGTCCGTTTAACGTGCGCGCTTCTCTAGTTTATTCCAGTCAGAAAGATTTATTCAGTCCGATAATCGACGCATGTCGCGTTGACAACGTCATCGGAGCGAAGTATGCGATCTCTTCAAAAACGCGTTACTCGTGCTCGTGCGAGGGAACGAGAGGAGGCAGAAGCAACAGCAACAGCAGCAGCAGCGACGGCAGCAGCAGCAGCAGCAGCCGCAAAAGAAGAAGAAGACGAAGAATGAAGAGAAGAAGATAAGAACAGGGGATAGAGAGGGTAGAGACGAGATGAGAGAGGCGTAGTAGTACACGTTGCAGGAGAAGCTGCACCGCCCGAAGGAAAGAAAGCGGTTCGAGTACTCTCCGTCTCTGTTCCTTCTCCAACCTCCTCGCGTCATCCCGCCTCTGTCTCCCTCACTCCCGCCATGCCTATCACGCATACACGCACGCGTGCGTGCACGCGTACGACGAGCACGGTGTGGTCATCACCCTCGCGATTTGGAACGTAGCGTCGCGCGGACAACGAGCGTAAAGAAGCGAAGGAAGCTTGTCGGTACGCTTCTCGCGATGGTACAAGAAACCCCCGGTGGTATCGGGGACCCTGCCAACTCCTCCCGGCTGCGGAGAACCCGGGTTGGAGTTGCGCGGTCTCATAGTAGTAGCCGGGAGCTACAACCAGGCCCTGAGCTGCCCTGAACCGACGAACGACACGACCAGCGCCCTCCTTCGAATCGAAGGATGCTTCAGGACCGGCCGCATACCAAGGAGAGAGTATCTCGCGTAGCTGCGGAGCTCGCGGCTACGTTTCGACTGAACGAACGAACGAACGAACGACCAGGGCGTGATTCGTGATTACTACTTTTGTCGGACGCTGCTTCGTTCCCCTCGTGCTTGCCATTATTAACTATCGGGAACGGCATCCCGCTTATATTCATTAGCCATCGAGCTCCCGCACCTTCCTCTATTTGACTTGACTTGAGACGTTAGCGCGGACACCTGGAATGAGACGAATGATCGATAATGGACTTGATTACACGTTAGATAACGATCGCGCCCGCGCTGACTCGTAGTGAAATCGGGATGTAAAGAGACATTCGTAACGTGCTTTTCTTTCAATCCTTTCGATAACGATAAATAAAGGCTGATGTAACTTCTGACGTCCGACTGGAGTAGCGTTTCGTCCATCAATCGCGCAAGTCAGCGCCAGGTATATTGAGCAACGTACGCATCGCTCAAGTTTCGTAGTCGATTTCACGACGGTGTACGCATACACGCACGTGCGTACAGTCACGATAGAGGCAGCAAGCGGCAGCGGTGGCAGCGTCGGAGTCAGCATCAGCGTCAGCGGGCCCCGCGGGCAATATAAGATAGGCCCTGCGAAGCGGCGTGGCGTGGCGTGGCGTGGCGTGTCTGCCGTGCCATGCCGTGCAGGCTCGACGCGGTGTACATACGCTGTTCGTGTTTCGTGGCGATCCGCAGCGCGTATGCGTTCGTACGTGTAGTATATATCGACGTGTACCCCGCGTGTATATGGCGCACAGCGTCGCGGTAGCCGCCTCGAAGAGATGGGATTGCGCGATAAGCCGCGTGTCGAAAATAGAAATATAATCTGATAGGCTCATTGTGCCCGGAGCTACTCGGTGCTATCTGCCAGCACTACCGACGAATCGCATCAGCTACCACCATACCAGTTCGTTGTCTCTCGCTGCATCTCTCTCCTTTTTTTTTCTCTCCTCTCTTTTTCTATCATTCTCCCGCATACGTCTGCCTTCAATCCTCTTTCCCTCATCGACAGGTCCTTCTCTCGCGACTTCCGTTGTATTGAATCGTCGCGTTATCTCCCACCGTGACGCTGTTGTCCCTGAACGTTCTTTTTTTTTTGTAACCCGCAATGAATCTATATAGACTGCCATTGCGACCGGCAAGATCTATCTAAAAATGTTGATTACGGTATATCGACGATTACGATGACTTGCTGGCGATTGCTCAAGAGGGAACGACGAGAAAGTAAAAAATGATCGGCGACGTTATGATAAAGCGAGCGGCGATTTTACAAGGGCCGAAGGGACTATTCGGAGGGAAAACCTCAATTTGCGGGCGAGGGAAAAAAATGTTACGACAAACCTCCCGCGGCCCAACTGAGGTTGGGCCGTAAACCACGGCGTAGTGGGAGCGTGACCAATGGCATCATGATCGTAAAGAAATTAGAGGGGCAGTAATGGTTTCCGGGTACGGTGCCTTCCGGTCGGCATACATCTTCTCCACGACCGGTCCGCGGATACGCGCTCGCTATATCGGGTTAGCCCGCTGACCCTTCGCGGTAACGACGGCGGAAGGGCAGCATTTGTCTACGTCCAGCGGCCGTTTTCTTTCGACCGATCGATCTTGACGTGCCGCGAGGAGGCTCGGCCGGCATATCCAAGCGAGTCAGTCGGCAGCCCGCTCGGAGGAAGGCCAATTAATTAAAATTGGAAATTAATTAATCGTTCCTCTCGCGGTGCGTTTAATATCGAGATGGAAGAGTTAAGATTTTATCGCGGCCTCTTATAGAGCCCTTGTCGAGGCCGCGTGTCGTGTCGCAATTAAGGTGTCACGTCGGATAAAGAGATATAAGTATGCCGGCTAATTACGGCGTTTTCTGATAATTGATAGAGTCGGATAATAACGAGTATTACAAGAGCGCTTCGACATGCGTGTGAACAGATAGTGGCGACGCTTATCCTTCGTTCAACTTGAGAACAGGAGACACGTTACTGACGTTACCTGGAACGATTCTCGGTGGCTTAATCGACTCTCGGCAGCGACGCGTCAAGTATTACTGACTGTCAACCGATCCGGCCTACGTGATCGTTTAGAATTTTCGTTTTCGGTGTGACGGAGTAGCGCCGTTCGATCGTTCGTTGGAAACGTGCGAACGTACAAACAGAGATGCAATCAGTGGCGCGACTGTATCGAGTGCGAACACGGCCCTACGCGTATCAATATGTTTTGTTGCATCCCACCGACATGTGCATTGTCAAGGGAACAAACGTGCATCAACATACGCCGGCATTCGTTGTATAGCGATTGCCTTTGAATCGGTCCTTGATTCCTTACCTTGTCGTCGCGCCGCGAGAATAACGAATTAACTGCATAACGGGCTTATTTGTATGTTTATCACGCGTGTTAAAGGGCGACATACTCTGGTTACCTCGTTCTGAGACCTCCTTCGGGAGACGTTCTTAACTGAAGGTCGAACGTCAAACGCCTCGATATAACGCAAAACGCCTTTTGTTATTAAGTTAACCGCAAATTTTGTTAAATTAATATATTAAGTAGTGGAAATGTATGTAAATGAGAAAGGGAATAAAATGTCGAGGTTTTGAGGAATCTATGACGTTTGACCTTTCTACTGCAATCGCGTGATTCTCCACGAATCTCGCGCGAAACTCGGACGATGCAGACGGCGAGAAATCGGAGTGCCTAGGTGCTTGTACGCTGTACGACCGGAAACGGAAATGATCAAAGTGAGAGAATGGTGGAGGTATAGCGCGTTTCCTCCCTCTACCCACTGTCCGCCGTCCGCAGAACAGTTCGTTGTTCGTTCGTTCGTTCGTCGTTGTGGATGCGCGATTGCGAGCCGGAACGCGAAATGGAACGGGAGCTTCCCGGCCGGCCGGCCGGCCAGCCCGTGTGCGCACTGATTGATCAACATTGTTGCCGAATTAGACTCCAGCGAGATGGGCATATTGATTGGCAATCAGTGTCGCCCGGCCACAACGAAGCCTGTCCGTCCGTCCGGGAAACGGTTTGCTAACGCAAACACCGTCGCACCTGGATCACCGTGCTGTCGTTTTTTTTTTTTCGCAAAAATACTGTCGCCGGCGTTCTACCAACATGTTTGACGTCGACATCCACCACTTTTGCCGTGTCGAGCTCTTCGTTATCACGGGATTGATTCTGCGCAGACGTGAACGCTGCCAAAAATTGCGCGATATTAACGATTAAATGTTCGCTTTACTTTAATTCATCAAATCGCATTAATAACAATATATGGTGACAGTTATCATGTTATAAGCATCTAACATTGTCGATGTGTTTTATTTATGACGTATATTTGAAATATACAGTCATCTTTTGTATGTGTTAGAGATAAGCGAACATTACTAACAAATAGGATGGCTTGTGCGTTTTTCGCTCGCTATTACTATGAACTGCGAACTCTGAGAATTCTTCCGCATTTCGCGCTTAGGACCGCATGGGACTGTCGATCTTTCGACGCTCCCAAGATTGTTGTGCCGTATACATTTCACCGTAAAATCACCCTCGCGAAATCATCGTCAGCGAAGGGTGGCGAAAAAGAAGTCGTGCAAAGCTACCGCGATCGCCAGCGCAGCATCTTCGCGATCGATGACGATCCCTGTAGCTGGCGGGCCGGAAAATCGGCGCCGGGCAATCAGCGCGTGTACGGACCAGAAAATAGTCGGAGCCGCGTTCGTTATTCCCCGTTCATTTGGACGGTCGTGGATACACCTGGACGAGAAACAACGTGCGAATGCCTCGTGACCTACGAGCGTAACGCGGAATGCCACTTTCGAAGCCGAGGCGCTTTCATCGATGCGCTCGCGCGCTCCTTTTTACGATCCTCGGAGCACAAAAGCCGCTTCGCGCCGCGAAATAGCCCAATGCGGAAGACGTAGAAGCTATTTTAGGAGTGTTACAGTCTCAGGTGTGATAACGTGTAATGACATGCATCGCGAGAACAGTTTTTTATTCTCCACATTCAGTGTTATAAAAAAAATATAAGTACGATTATCACATGTTTTTCTACATAAGAATTATGTAGATAATAGACCATTTTTCTTTTTATCAATTATGCTAATCAAGTTGGAAATATGGTTAAAGTTCGGCTCAATTATTGAAATACATCTGTATATCTATAAAAAAAAGATACATAAAAATAGAAATATACCTATTGAAATACATAGAAAAGTATAATTAATTGAGACAAACAGTTACAATGAATATTCTTTACATTCATTATGGGTAATGGCTGAATTATGAGGCGCAAGTATGCTGCTGATATTTTCGATGTTCGTCTGTACATCGGCAAAAGAGAGAAAGCTACTTGTGGTTCGTGATATTAGAAACCTCGGCGGTGGCGCGTTTATGAGTCGCGCATGACCACCGACAATGCTTAGCGGTAAGCTATTCGGCGTGCAACGTGCGTATCTTTTCTTGTGCGTGGAGGAAAGCGTTAGCCGCGAGTCTCGCCGTGTGCTACAACTGTATAGATCACGCACGCCGCAAAAATCGTCTCTCATCTAACGAACGCTGTTCGACAATAACTTCTAGGAGAAACTTCTGTTACACGACCGGCTACGCAATTTATATTACGAAGATAGATGCGTACACATCGTAATTATTATTACGCTCATATTATATCATACATGTTTCACATATACATATTTGTATATTCTAACGAAAAACTTGTATTCGTGTTTCATATCTTTTCCGTGTATATATATCGTAATAAAAGAGAACTATTATCGTACACTGTTTTTAATGACAGATTTATTGATTATTGCGCAACAAAAAATTTTTTTTACATAATACTAGATAATTATTAGGTTTGTCCCCTATCGACTCTCAGATCGTTATTTCTTGAAGACTCAATCAGAGGCCCATCTTTGCCAACTCACTGCGTGAATTGTGGTCCATACCTCGAGAACGGTTAATACCAGTCGACCTCCACCTTTTAGAGAACACCACGGAGATGGGCGTAGGTCCGGGCAGATTAAGATCGAACGATCCTGCGGTCGATCCCGCGAAAGAACCTAAGCACGAGCGATTCTCGCGGCTCGCCCTCCCGACGTTTACCCTGGTAAGCCTTCCTCTCGACCAGATAAGCCTTTGGATTCGACCCCCGGGTTGATCACCGATAGCCCATGGCCCTAACGTACTCCGACCAGCTAGCACCCAATTCCAAATCCTCTGGCACCCTCTCGGACGAAACTGGCTGATGCCGGCGGCAAAAGGGCCGATTTGGAGAGAGAAGCATCTTTGCTCCCTTTTCCTCACTCCTTTTTATGGCCTGTTAAATGAACTTCCCGTGCTCTTTTATATCGTTCAGGTTGACTCGTCGGTTCGCTCTCTTTCTCTTCTTCGCCGATGCCGATTTACGAGCGACTCGTGGATTTCGCTTTGGGTAGGAAACCTGTGAATCGAGCTCGTGCGGGATTTTTGTTACGATCGCATTAAGCAATATATCCATGGCTATAATTGCAATATATATAGGAATAAGTACGAACATAGTATTGACTGAAAAAGAATTTCGATTATCTAAATGCAATAATGATTTTCTACCGAAAAATTTAAAAATTTGGAATGTATAATATATATAATATTCAAGCAATTTATATATGTATCAATCAAAATAATATATAAAATATAAATATAATAAACGTGAATTTTAAAACTGAATATATAACTTTATAAATCAGAGATTGTTCTCCATGAAAATAATAAATGTGCGAAAGAATAATTCTTTTACTCTTAGGAGCAGTTAACATCTATTATAATTGTAAAGTATCATTTCAAGCAAATCCACTTAGGAATATCGCAGTACTTATGTGTGTGTGTAGGTATATGTATGTGTATGTATCTCAGACGTTTCACAAAAATATGAAAATATCAGGTACATAAATATCACGTATTCTACTGCGGCATGAATATTTCTCGGCGATCCACTATTTGCCCGACTTATATCCTTCTTCCTTGGCTTCGTTTATCGCCAATTAATTCGCTTTTTATTGTATATACGAGTTGCATGAAAAATATTTCGCTAAGATACAAAGCGAACGCACGTACGCGCGAGAACGTACTCCGTCCCCGTAAAGGGTGTTTCCGCGACGGGGACGTTGCGCTTTTCAGGGCAGTCTGGAGCAAGCGAATGAGAGTCGATAATTAGTCGATGTCGGATCCGCTTCCTAAAGAAGCGATGCCTCTCTCGAGGACGTTCGGACGGGATCGCGCGCGCCGAGAAGGCATCGTCAGGCATAGACAGGCAATTAAAGCGACTCGCGCTTAGGCTCGCGTCTTGCGAACTTTCGGTAGGCGCGGGGTGAGGTTTAACGATGCTTGGAATGCAGTTTCGTTGCGGGATGAAGTAGCGGGGGGGGGGGGGGGGGGGGGGGGGGAAGAGAATGAACCAGATGGAAGAGGAGCAAAGTGCATGTATGTGTATGTGTGGGAGAGAAAAAGAGAGAGAAAGAGAGAAAGGATGGCGAGATAAGAGAGGAGGAAGAAGAGATTTGGACTGTAGGCGGAGAAGAGATAGCTAGCGCTCGCGATCGCAGGACGATGAGAGGGGAATGAGCGGGCTGCCCGGTAGCAGTTTCCCAAAGCATCGCCATTAATAACCACCGAGATTATACGCTGTTGAAGCTGATGCTGAGGCCGGGCGTTGGTTGCTGCTGACCGCAACGTCGCTGCGAGAGACGTTGGAAACGAAGACAGCGGAGGAAGGAACGACAAGCAGAAAGAGAGAGATGCGCCCGCGCGCGCGCGCGACGTAACAGCGCTCCCATTTAATATCGCTTACCTGTCCAAGCTAACGGCCAGCCAAGCATTCGCTAATTTCTACGAGATGCCACTGACTAAGTCGCTAAGACGAGACATGCAATGGAGTTAACTCTGAAGTTACTGCGTGCGCCTTTGCAGTTTGCACACACGTTTCATATCTTCACCACGGATAATATAAAAAATAAAACGAATTGGGAACTTCGCGTCGCCAGCAAATAATTAAAAAAGTTGTAATTTAAAGTACGACCGTATATAAGATAATAATCATTAATTAAAGGAAACGCCATAATCGGTCGTGACTGGATCTTGGTTGTCCAATAAAATTATTCGTGAATTTTAAGTACAAATCATCACTCTAGTAAACCATGCGCCGTTACTTACGGACTTAAACGTAGCCACAACTAAAGCTAGAAAGAATACCTACTCTCACACACAATTAAATTGAAAAGGTGAGACGCCCGCCCGGAAAGCAGGGAGGTCCAGGTTCGAATCCTGGCTGGGGTGTTATTTTTCGCAACATTTTCTTTATTACCCTATATCCTTCTATACATATCCCGTCCTTTTTCGAATATACTAACGAGTGTTAGTGGACGATTAAATTGATTTTCAATTTAATTGTGTGAGAGTAGGTATTCTTTCTAGCTTTAGTTGTGGCTACGTTTAAGTCCGTAAGTAACGGCGCGTGGTTTACTTAAAATTCACGAATAATTTTATTGGACAACCAAGATCCAGTCCCGACCGATTATGGCGTTTCCTTTAATTAATAATTATTAAAAAAGTTTTTAGAGAATGCACAGTCTTTTTTTTCATCGAGGCTGCAGTAAAAGGCCAGTCATCCACGTGACCGCCAGCACCTGATTCTAGTTGCTCGAAGCGGCGAGAGCGAAAGTATTTTCTTTCCGCAACCGGCCGGGAGCTTCAACGTCGAGACCATCGCAGCTTGTCGCTGAAACATGCAACGTATTTAGCGTGTAAGAGGATGACGATCCCCCGCAGCGGGTGTAACACCGGGTGAACGTGGAACGCGGCCAGATTGCATACCGGCGGCGGCGAGCGTGCTAGCCCATCCGTTTGTCCGACGTTCCTACGTCGAAGCCGGTGGCGGCTATTTGGACAGCCTGTCGACCGCGCAGACGGCCGGTGGAACACACCGGGGCAACAAACAGTACAATACAATATTACAATCCAGGCAACGGCAACATCCCACCGGCGCAGATACAGAGCAGTGACAGCGCAACATATCAACCGCGGTGTGCTCTCGGCCTCTGTGCGTCCGCTCTCTTTCCCGCTCTATCTCGCTCTCCCCCTTCAATATCCCGGGCGTCTCTCTTTCCACGGGGCGCTGCCTATAGCCTATACCTCCGCCTCCTCCCCCTCGTCCTCTCTCGCGCGTTTTCCCCCCTTGCCGCCCCTCCGCCCTCCCTACGCCGCGTTTCGTCTCCGTTCGATCGCATTCCGTCTCGGTTCCACCTCACCGAGCGACTATATCTGATTGGCTGGATCATTAATCACCGGTGACCGCGCGGCAGCCCTGTCCCGTCCTGCAACTAAACTCGTGGAATCGAACTCACCGGGGTGTACGTGCTGCCGTTTTTCTCTTTGCGATACCTTTTTTTTCCCCCTTCCCTCCGTTCTCTGCCCCCGCATCCCCCTCCCTCTAACCCCTCTCATCGCGTTATTCTCCCTTGCACTCCCGGGCGGCCGCGAAAAATCCCGCAGTCACGACTTCGGAAAAGAAGAAAGTTCGATGTGCCTTATTGGATACGTCGTGATTGAAATCAGCCCGAAATTCCCGATCTCTATCGCGTTTCTTCGAATCTGGAAACATCCTTCGTGGCAAAGAACCTCATCTAAGTATTTACCTTATCCCTCACAAATCTTTCCTAGCGTCTTAGTCCCTGAAGGATCCTCGCGACGATATCAATTTTATTCACCACAATGATGTTATTACACGGCGACTCGGTAGTGTGCCGCGTCAGTTGGCAGATGATCGACAATCGCGTGTTGCATCGGCGATCGATGAGGCATGACGGAATTACTTCATTATTTGATGCCGAGTGGTTGAGTTGCGCGAGCCGCGCGATACTTCGTTTCGCCGCGGGTTAACGCGGGCCTTAATCCGAGCAGACTGCGAACGGGAAGCGGCTAATAAAGCACCGAGTTCTGATTGGCCGGCTAACTCGATTAACCTGTCGGATAATTAATTTATTCAAGATCCCGCGAATCGATAAGCGCCCCGAGGAGGAGTAAAACGCGCGATGATCGACTTGCAAAACTTTGCCACTATTCGCCCATCACCCACTTATCCGCCCAACAACCTAACGCGGCTCGCTCCGCTTGCGAAACTTATACGATGTCGTTAGAGCGTCCGCCTTTATCGGCACTGTCACGGTGCGGGTTTCGTGTTACAAGTCTTCTCACCTCCGGTCTCTAAAACAATTCTCTCATTATTGCGTAATTTCTCGGGTTCAACCATGTAACATACTATATCTGTAATATTATTCATTTTCGCAACTCGACACGTTCAATTAAACGATTACGCGATACAGTTCGACACGATAAGTGCACACACCAAGGACCAAAGGTGTCCAGACATTTTTGTTCGAAGGATCTTTCCATTAAGCCCACCAGCTTTTTGTTCGCGACAGATAAAAAGCGCATTCTCAAGAGAAATGCTCTTCGCGGCAGTTTTTCGCCCAGCAGACGGTCAATCAATGTGATTCAGTTTGCCCAGTTAGGGAGACCCCGAACTGCACGATACTCGAAGGACATGCGACGGTAGGTAGGGTCTTAGGATAAGGAGTTCGAAAAAAAAAAAAAAAAACGTGTCGGTCGCCTGTTACGACAAATTGGGAGCTGCCATCGTGACAAACCCAACGTATCCTCGAGTGACCTCGGCTCGCGGGTCCATCGGCGACCCCGACCCGATCTATCGGGATGCTATGACCCACGGAATCTCCTGGGGACACCTCTAATAGCCGGATTATCTCTCCTCTTGTGTTTCTTCCGTTACCCTCCGCTCCCGCCTCCAATAAGGATAACGAGCCCGTCGCTGCCCTTCCAAGACTTCACCGTCTTCGCTCGCTCTTTTTCCTCGAGCAGGTGGATACACTCGAATATGCTGAGTACTATTACTTCATTTCTTTCTTTTTTTTTTAAGAGAAAATTTGCCATAACAGGAACTCACGTCATAACGTACGGGTCCTACATTAGAAATGCAACAACAAAAGAAGAATTTTGACTCGAATTGGAGATTAGATCTCGTCTGAGACGAGTCATCAGAGCGAAATATCGATGGGGCAGCTTTTTAGCTCCTAGACGCGCGGCGTATAGCGTTGGGTTATTCAACGTCCGCACGGTGGATGAAAGTTATTGATTTATCGATTGGTTCGTCAAGCGATTAGGAGGGTCTGTTGATTAATAGTCGACGTATGCCACAAGATAAACTGACGTACTGACGTTCGTCGACTTCTTGTTTTTCCTCTTCTTCTTCTCACTCGGCCCCGCGACCGCCTGTGTTCTCCCCTTCCACCCCCCGCTCACGAATAACTCGCGTCATGTAAGTCATTTGTACGAGAGTCGAACCTTTAACGACCGTGTCTTGCAAGACGATCGATGTTTTTGCTATTCGTGCGCTCGCCGTTCACCTCAAGAACCTCCGCGAAACGCATTCGGAAATTATTTTTAAACGCAGATTTCTTTTACCGTTGTTATTCTCGCGAGAAAGATAAAAAATATATTTTCTTACGGGAAAAAATCGACATCTTCTATCGTAAGACACAACAATATTTTTCTCCTGAACATCGCATAGATTTCACTTCTTGAATGTACGATAGTTCGAGAACGCTTACAGTTTTATATGTAACTGAATATATATGTATATATAGCCAATAATATTTCATGTCTGATTTTTTAACTAGAAAGTAATTATTAATTTCGACAACGATTGGCTAGCTAAAGGATGTTAATTAGAATTTAGAATTTATTGCAAAAAATATTACCCCAGCCAGGGTTTGAACCTGGAACCTCCCGCTCTCCGTGCAGGCGTCGTCCCAATTCGACCACTGAGGCATGTGGTAATATTTATCGCAATAACAAACTAATATACACATATTATTTGTTCCAACATTAGAAAACTGCCCGCCGACTTGGTTTGTCAGACTTTCAACATAGCTCCTGATTCTTAGCTCTGATTTTTTAGATATTAGGTATATAGGGCCTGAGCAGAATGATTGACTTATAATTTTAAGACAATATTTTATGCTTTAAATCTTTGTTTTTAGTAACGCACAATACTGTCTTGTGTCTTACAAATGTGACACTTCGTACACACGTTCAAGACTTGAGACACAAGACAGTATTGTGCATGCGTTACTAAAAAGATTTAAAGCATAAAACATAGTCTTAAAATTATAAGTCAGTCATTCTGCTCAGGTCCATATTGTCAGATAAAACCTTAAATGGCTTAAATAAAAAGTACAATAGAGTTCTCGAAATTTTCTTAAGCGCGAAGCGTTTTCGTATCGTTCGTGTATCACGATTGACTTTCCGAAGTAGTTCTTAGAGAAACGCGCAAGGTGGTCGACTCTCGCCGCGTACGTCGTTCCGTACCGTAATATCATTCCCGTCAAGTTTTAACGCGTTAAAGCGTGGAAGGAGTTACCATCCGGAGCCATCTCGAGTGGCTCATTTGCTGTCGTTGCTGTCGTTTGCTGCCGTCGGCGAGGCCACCGGTGGCTCGAAATCCATTAACGTTTGCTGCGAGCTCAGGAGGCCGACCAATAAATTTTATTAATACATTCGTGGCAGGGCAATAACGACAGGCGGTATTGTGCGTGAACGGACTCCGAGAGAGAGAAAGAGAGAGAGAGAGAGAGAATGGACGAGGTTTCTCTCTCTTTCTCTCTCGACTGTAAAGCCCGCAAGTAGCGATAATGGTAGCGTTTTGCGGTGACCGGTAAACCACTCCGCCTTCCGGGATCTTGGTGGCCAGCCGGAGCGCCAGAGAACACGACTAATGCATTTGCAGCATCAAAGTGACAGCGGTGGCGACTACCAGACACACATCGGTACTTTGTATCTGAAGAAAGCCCGACCCGTGACTTTTATTCTTGCGTAGTAATTGTTACGTCGCGTGCATTTACCCAATAACCAGCCATCTCCAGCTAAGGTAGTCCTTTCATGAGAATAAGTACTAAATAGGTACCTAAATTTGATATATGTTAAATATACAGTAATAAGGGGCATGTGTACGAAAAATCAGGTGAGGTTATCGACACTTTACAAGAAATAAGTTATTCTAAATGTGCGTTCGCGGAGCGTGCTATTATCATTCTATCCTTATTTACATCTAATAAACGAGAAAGATAGAATGATGCAAATCGCCATAGCCGAGGTTTTCAACGAATAATACATGTACTTAGCGACCAGATGAGTACATTATTAATGTCTTAAAATATTCCCTAAAGTTTCCGGATTTCGTACGTACCTTGAAAATAAGGGCTTGCCGAATGTTTTGCTCTGATATATGAGGTTAAACGGAGACGGAGACACGGAGACGGAGACGTGATAACAAATTTGTAGGTTACTCGAGTCCAAATCGAGTCCAACCGCACTACTATTGTGATATTTTTTTAATTAGTAAATAATTAAATACGATTAAATCATGCGTGTAAAATCATATTTTATATTATTATAATTATTGGGATGTTGCAATATGTTTGTTTTCAATTATCTCATGATGGACTGTTACTTGACTTGACTTGACTAGGTGCTGCGAAAGGACTACCTTAAAGGCTGATTATGCCAATAGTGCTTGGAGATTTAACTTTGATTAAACAAATTCTTCTTTCTCTGTCTCGTAGATTGGATTAAAACCGAAAAAGGATCGCTGTCATTCAATAATTGAATCGATATATCATCTTTAGATGAAAAATTCTGAAATCTTTAGTGTTTCGTGATTTGAGCGCTAATTTGCTATAAGGCGAATGGTCCATCCTAAAGTACATTTGTATATATAAGATTAATTCGCCTTCAGGTTAAATAATTGACTTATGGATACATACACGCCGCTATATGTATAACCATTGTCCATATATTTCTCTAGAAATAATAAATGAAGAGCGGCCCTGATAATTTCTGTATAACGAGATACCATTTAAATATCAAATTTAAGCCCGTCCGCATGGCAGCGTCTATACTAGCGTGGTTCCCTCGGGAACCATGATCGTTTTCCAATCTGGCGGACGCCTTATTACAGACTGGGCCGGTCAGGCTGGACGCCATACGGTTGCACGTGTCTACGCTACGAGGGAAGAGAAGAAGAACCTTACCGGGTATGTATCCATCGGCCAACCAACGGCAGCCGGCGGGCTCCTGGTCGCCGTACCGCAAGAAGAGGAGTCTTGAGACGCGAGAGGAGTTATGGAGAAGCCGCGGCGACGGCGGCAACGGTGGCGGGAGAGAAAGAGAGCGAGGGGGGATACCGGAGAGAGGCTGGGGCCCGCGCGTATGATATTAAACACTATAATTATTATTTAAATTCCAGTAGGATGGCTCCCGGTGTTGCGGCTCCCTCCTCTTCGTCTTTCCCCCTTTCTCATCCTACCTCCCTCTTTCTCTCGCGCGCGCGTTCTGCTTCTCTCTGCATCGCAGCTCTGTCCTCCCTCTTGCGCCTTCCATCTCCCCCTTTGCCCCGTCGTATGCCGTCGTATGGCCGCGCAGCCACGCGCTTTTTGCTCTCGTATACCGGTCGCCCCTCGTCGACCGATCCTTTTGCTTTTTCGAAGTCGCTTTACTCCTGCTCCGCCCGCGCGTAGGCGCGACTCTCTCGGTCGAGCTTCGAGACCGAGACGAGAAAGAACGGTCGCAACCATAGACCCGATCTTATAGCCATTGCCACCATGAGATGGTTTATTGCCGGGACCTGACCCCATGTAATCACTATAAACTATACCTTCCTCTCTCGGGGAGGGCCCTTTCTCCTGTACCCAACGTGTTCGTATCAGGTGCCATTACGCGCAGCGCGGGAGGCCCGCCCCCTTCTTTTTTCTTCTCCCGTATTATCACCCTTTTCTCTATCTCTCCCACTCTTTCATGTCATTCCTTCGATTTGCTTTTCCCTCGATCTTCTGATTTTTAGGAAATTTTCGCGATGCACTGAGATCTCATGTTTCCTGTCTATGATTATTTTCATAATTACGGAACAACGTAAGGATATAATTATCCATTGCTTTGCAATGTCGTTAACCAAGTTTAATATTGATATAAAAAATAAAATTAAGGAACTCTAGAGAGAAGAAATTTTCTTTACATTTTTATGTGAAGTAAACGTAGTAAACGAAGAATACACATATAGATATCACAGCACGTTTTTTACAATTTCCTGAAGAAATGCGTCATAATCTACCCCTTCTTCCCGCATCTTTTCTCATTGTCTGAAATAAATAAATTCTTACCTGACTTTGCTATTCCTCTTATACTCAAGTATTTTCCATCTCGGGAAATACAACCGGACAGTTAACGGATGTGTGTTCGAGTACGGGGAGGGTCTAGAGCGTTCTCCTCTCAACTCGGTGCCTCCGACTTCGATGCAAATAATCTTCTTCCTCTCATGACCGAAGAAAAACAATGCGCCGGATTCAATACCGGTAGCGAGTCCGAGCCGAGATCGTGCGTTGTGGGTGGGCCTCTCTCTCGAGAGAGAGAGGAACGATAGCAGCAGCAACGGCAACGGCATCGAGAGAGCTGCAGGGGCAGCATCGCCCCTCGGTTTCACGGTCTCGTGGAGCTGGCGGCTACGTTGGCTCTTATGGGAACGCGATAGATCCGATAAAGATGCACGCACACCAAAATCTGTTGGTTACGCATTTTTTTTAAAGCCGCCCCATGACCGCCTGAACGGCCGCGTTCTCCATTCTCAGTCTGGTCTGGACACGCAAAATTGTTATTTTGACGCGGTCTATCATCGATTCTCGAATCTCTCAGCGGCCACATTATGCTCGGAACGTTTAACGCACCAGCGTTGCAGCGGCAGGAATGATTTCCGCAACGTCAGGTACGAACGACGTATTACCGATGTGAGAGAAGCTTTACGGGGGTAGCGTAGTAGCTGCTGCTGAAACGATTCCTCCGCGGTGGAGACCTCCGCACGGGCTTGTTATTATTTGTACTATTGTTGGCTCGTGACTTGCAACCCGGGCCTTACCCACGAGCCAGCCGCTCGCTGGCTCGACTCGTCGGCCCGCCCACAAGAAAACAAACATCGATGTATTGCCGACCGTCTCCGCCACGTTTCCTTCCTGGCGTCGATGATGGTGGCACACACAAGCCATGTAGTTTCTACGTCTAGTATTTTATCAAGTACGACGGTAGTCTCGTCGCGGGGTCGAATAAGTTAACGTTCATGGTTATAAATTGAAATGTATCAGGTACATTTTAAATGCGATCATGTTTTCAAAGACTTTCACGGTCGTTGACTGGGCACGTGTGGCTCGCTAAAGGGATTGCGACAAGTATCGGCGATTTGATAAGAATCAAGGACAGCGTTGAATTCTGAACGACGTCGAAGAATGATTCGCTCTCGGTCTCGCAGCGGCTGACACACATTCGCAGCGGCAGTAACCCGTTTAGGAATCAACGCGGCAGTCATTACCAACTTTGTCGTACTGGGACACTCGCCAAGAGGCAAGTCGAGGATCGTCGGCGATGATGGAAACCGCGCGTTCACGAACCGATCGCTCGTCCGCCCGATTAGATCGTGAGAAAACCTCGCCGGTTAAGCCGATACGAACGCACGTGGATGTCCATGGAAAAGTCCTGTGCTGACGACGATCCTGTGGTCGTCCTCGATCGATCTGCCCGTATGCTCGATCGTCGATCGTAGGCTCCTCCGGTATCTCGATCAGGCGAATGCTTAGACCTCGCTCCGCGGCAGTTCGTTCGTTGGCCTAATGGTGGGATCGGTAAGGAGCGATTAAATCGCAGATTCCTTATCTCGCCTTATGGTTTCCACCCTGCTCCCTGGGCGGGAAGTGCCCCGAGGCGTGTACGAAGACGCGGCCGTACTCCCTCCCCCCCCCCCCTTTCATCCTCCCTTCGCGCCGTCAACGTTTTTCGAGCCGGGTATACTATACGTACCTCGGTGCAGAGGCGCGTCATTATACTCACGTCACTCAAAAGCTCCTCTTCTTCTGCCCTGCCGGGGTCCGGAGTTATGAGAAACACGAGCCGCGAGGTAACCGCTGCTGCCGCCACCGCCTCGGTCGGCATCTCTTCTTCTTCTCCTTCTTCACCTCCTCCTCCTTCTTCTTTGCCTCCTCCCCTTCCGCCCTCGCCGTCTCTTCCTCTCACCGTCAGATCACCCGTCCGCTCCTCGAACAATCATTTATAACCGCGCACGATAATTCGTGCATCGTGTCCCCGAACAAAAACCGCGATCGATAGAGGTGCCAAGATAGGCAAAGGGACGCGCTCCTGTCCCGCGGTCGATCGTACTTACAATGAGCCACGGCGACACAGCGTCTTCAGCGTCAGAGCCAAGTCTTATCTCACTTTCTTTTTTAACGATCGATCTCGATTTTCGCTCGGCTTCGTTCACGATTGGATATGATCGTCGCTATTGATCGAATCGATTTTTTATATGTCCGAAATTACTTTATTTAATAATTCGCATTTGTGTTACCAAAGTTTCTGATATTTCTTCAAAGTATCTAGATGAACATACATGTATCAATAATAAAAAATAATTTTTTTATGTATATGTATTATAAAAATTGTATAAATGCGCCTACGCAAATCAACAGTCATCTTCGAATCGATACTGAACATTTGTGCGTTCGCTCGACACACGTCGGAATTCATGGAAAGGCATCTCTTCCTCTTGGCGCGTGATAATTGTTGAAATAAGAGGAACCGGTGTGGCGCGATGTGTCTACTATTAAGGTGCAAAAGGAAAGTCCCGGGCTGGTGCATTGCGTAGGCGAATCGGGAGTGCAAGGCCCACGACGAGGCCTCGCCCTTTCCTCGGCACCGTCTAACGCCATTCTTTTCACTCGAGCTTCCCCCGCTTCATCCGGCCGCATGTACCCACTAACCCATAATTAGAGGCTTTCGTAAATTATATGCGCGAACGTGTGTCCCCTCGGTAAAATATCGGCTTAATAATAACAGTTGGAGAGCACGGCAATTATCAGAACCCCTGAGGAGCGAGAAGAGGGAGAGAGAGTCTCCGATGTTCTTTTGTCTCCTCCTCTTCCTCCTCCACGTGGAATTCCTTTTTATATCGCACCAGATAATGCTATCTCTGGAATTAATACGAAGCAAGTACATTTATTGTAACAAAATTTAGCGAATAGATCTCTAGATTAAATACAGAGTATCTATCTTGTGAGTTAAATTGAACCGTATTCTCTGACTGTGCGCACTTATAATAGACTCGATAGGTATGTACGAACGTCGATGCGTTATGAGGAGCGTAGGTGCAAATTAATAATGGGCAACAAGTATAAACGTGTAACGCACGGTACGCGAGAGAACCCAGGAGTCATTAATCGCTTCGTGCTCGCTCATCCGCGAGAATGGAGACCCCTCGGATCTCTTCTGGTATCAGATTGCAAGAAGAGTCGAGTCTGGGTGGAGAGAAGCTCTCTTAGTGGCATGTCTGCTGTTTTGCCAGTTATAATTATACAAGCTCGTTTTTCGTGTGGACGATCGTGTGGGCACAACGTTCGTTCGTTCGGTGCGCACAGCCACGAGTTCTTAAGGGCGGCCATAATGCGCGAGCGGGTACAGTGGCTTTTTTTATTGGCTAATTGGTAATTAAGCCGGGTTAAACAGCGGGCAGCCAACGCTTTCTTGCCCGCCTCGAGTCGTTCTGCGACTCGCTAATTTAATTTGCGGTTTCGTCGCGTTCGTCCGTCCATACCTGAGGAGCCGAACGAACAGCGGGGGCTGCTCGTTTGCGTTGCCACCGTTCGTTTCTAATCTTCCGCGGACAAGCGATCGTATTGTCCTGAAGAATACCTACAACTATACCGAATTTAAATTTCACGCTAAAGTTGACAAATATTTCAAAGCAACTCTAAAGTTGCTGTATGACTCTCGAATTAGATATTTGTAAGTCCTAACTGTAATTTGATAGAGCTGAAACTATAATAATATGAAATTAAAATAGAATGTATCTTTAGATCTGCAGTTAATGGTATTGCGTTGTCTGCCTCTATTGTCATGCTTCACAAAGCTACAAACGTGCATCGACACGTGCCTTGTCCGTCTAAAGATTAGAAACTCTGGAAGCCACAGAGGTTTTATGAACCTCACTCTCGACTCTTTGAGAGCTGTCGTTCGCGAGAACCGAGCGACGTGTATACACCGGTACGCTCTTGTGAGAGAGGAAAGGGGGTGCACCCCGAGGGCACGAAAAACAGGCCTGGCACTGATTTGTCGACGAGATTAGACAATTTGTAAACACGCCGTGCCGGGTGTACCGGGTGACCTGTCTCTGAACCCGTCGCTCTCGGTCCTACCTATCTCTCTCTCTCTCTCTCGCTCTGTCCCCGCTCCTTCTTCTCCCTCTGACCGTGAAGAAACCCGTCGCCGTCGTAATTCGAATGCATTCACCCTGGTTCACCCATTCACTCTTTTCCATTCATATATCGGTCTTTCCTTCGTACGCACCGACTGCGAACACGATGACGCCGTGGATTCGAGAGATCGTGATTACGAAGAGGTGGAGAGGAGCGCGGGAAGGAGACGGAGGAGACAAGACGGTGGGCCACAATGCGACCGCGGTCGCACCGGAGCTGAGGTCAGGTTGAGCCGGTCGCGAGGAACAGACGTGGACGTGTAGGACGGCGTTGCTCTTATCGATACTGACGAGCGATGAGGTCGCCGTGTAGTCGGGGCGGAGGGCCAGAGAAAACACGGAGGAGGGCCCGGACACGGTTTCTTCATTCAAGGATGCACCTCGCCACACCTCCGCCGCGAAGAAGTCTGCCGGATGAAGAAAATAAACCGGATGTGACGTTGTCAAGCGTCCAAGAGGCATCTCCGCTCGCTCTTTCGTGATCGACGTGACTTTCGTCATTTTATATATTAATGTAATATTAATTTCTCTTTATCATCTCGCTGTTTTTCGCCAATTGATTATTAAATATATCATATTTATTTTAAATAAAAGAAAAGAGACAGTAGATACAAAGGCGTATTCGGATGTTTGCTTTTTTCATCACGTAGAATTAATTGAAGCCCCCTTTCGAGAGAATATGTCTTGTCTTCCTTTCCGTTTCTCCGTCTGGCTTCACCCTTCGCTTCCCCTCTGCGGCGCGGCGCACGGCGAGATGCATCTATGTGTTAGGGCGGTGACTTCAGACTTGCCTAACCACACGAGGACACATCGACTCTCCTCGCGCCCACGCGCAGAAAAAGCCACGGGACCCCCTTTGTTCCCTCCTCTCTTTGTCGTTAAACAATGAAACGCACGGGGTATCTCTAATAACCTCGGCTCACGGCACACGCAGGTATAAGCAGGTAGTGCCGGCGCACGTTGCAAGGTACGATGTGTAGGTCGCGGTACTGACTATATGGAAGACAAATTATAATGAACGACGGTGGCGACGAGACAATCCGCGCATTGCGGCGTTCTGCGAGGCGATGTGAAAGTATTTCTACACTCGAGCAATGTCTCCGGTCTCCGATGAGAGGAGGAAGGAATCGCTATCGAGGAGAGAAAAACGGAATGAGTCACTTGCGGCAATTGGAACGTCACGTCCGGCCGGGGCGCGTGTCCGAAGTCGGGGCAGAGTCATTTCGTACGTAACGGTGGCCGTGTTTCGCTCCGGGTTATCAATGGTCGCCGATGACACGCGAGATCCATTTTGTATTCCAATAAAAGCGACGGCGGAACGTTGCTCCTTATAATTCGGCGGATCTAATGGTGTCGGAGGACGAACGAGAGCACAATCTCCGCGCGGACAAAAGAGAAGAACAAGGGAGGGAAGGGACACGGGACACGAGAGTTCTCCACGGCCGGCTCGAGATCGGACTCGTGACCCGGCCCTTTTCGTTCCTGGCACATTGATTCTATGGAGTGACGGATGGTCCGGGGTCGAAGGAGGTCACGGTGGCGCCTCTCGGTCCCCTCCTTCCATCATTCCTCGCGTTCAGCCCTCGGTGTTTAGTTTAGGTTCATTCTGTCTCGTATACTTTGCCTTTTTCGTCGGTACATATCTTGGCTAGGCTTTGCCTCGCATCTCATCTCAAAGGGAAACGCAAATAACTCGAGATCATGGCAGTACTAGGTACTTGGCTGTGGGTTTCGAGTGTTATTATAGTGATCGCGCGATAATCGTACATATAATTCGTACAAGGAAATTCAAGTATCAGGCTAACGGGAGATTCGTTGCGTTTTGATACCTTCAAGTACTCTTACATCCTTAAGCCGCGTAATGGAAACGTAATTGATATAATAATGAACGAAATATACATACTTATGCGCGTGGAAATATTTGATTTGCGATAATCTTGTAACATACAGAGGCAGCCAGCGGTGATTTTTTTTTTACCGACGTTCTTTTACGAGGTACATCGCAACGTGTTTTTAATCGTAACATAACCGAGAAATATCTGGAACATGATGCCGCAACGGAACAACAGCGGGGAAGGATCCGAAAGATGATGTCACGTGAAGCAGGGGCAGCATGCACGACTGCCGCTCCCGATGGAAAAATTAATAGAATTATTTTACTGAACCACTCTCTACCAATCTCCGTCTCTTCTCTCTTGCACGCGTGTATTGTGACTCCAAAGAGTCGTATACCGAGATTCTTGGTTGGGGAACGGACGGCATGGAATGGAAAATATAGCGACCCGGCCAACCCTCTCATCCTCCGCGAAAGAGACTACCGTCGCCTTTCGGGATAAGAGAGAGCTTTATGCGCTTAAGCATCCCCGCTAAGATTTGTCACGAGCTAGTTCGCCCGGCCGAGCCACCATCTTTCCGAGCCTTGATAAGGAGAACTGGGACTTCGTAAAACGGTCCGCAGACAACGCCGTAACTTCCGCCGCTCGTAACTTTCTTTTACATTCTTGACAATGTTTGGCAATGCGACGTTGTTTTAACGCTAAGTGAGATCACGTTTCATCCATCGCTTGTATTCACTTAAGATTGGAGTAATCTAATTACGGATTGTCATAATGATAAGGACAGAATCATTTTTTTAGAAGAATTATTTAGTCTTCAGAGGCTTGTCGAAAACTTTCTTGTTGTCGAGCAAAAATAAGTCGATAAATATTCATGGGAAAGCTGCAATTGATGTAATTTTTTTTTGCGAATTCTGCTGTCATTTCCTTAAACGCATATGAGATCCGATATGTTTCCAGTAACATATACCGTTCAGCTGTATAAATTTTACGACAACGTTTTCCCGGCTTCGAAGTAGGCAAATCGCGCGTGTACGAAGAGCTTGACAGCCGGTGGTCAAAAACCCACATTGATGGCGACGGTGAGATTCATAGCCGTCAAACGAACCGATAGCTCGTAGGCAGGCCATAAAACAGCGCTAAACCGGGAATGATGCGACGTGGTTTGCAACTTCTATTTCGAGACGCGACCCCGGAAACGAACCAAGTGGCAAAAGGCGAGGCTTCTCGCTCGCTTCCTTGCTTTATCTCTCTCTAAAACCGTTACAGCGTACCATGCATTGTGTCGAACGGTATTATTACATCGACCTGCATGTACAGTGTTTTAAGAGAAAAATCGCGAGGGATGAGCTGCGTTCGTCACCTCGTTACGCACTCTCGTTAATTCCCTTTTCCCCACTTTTCTTCTGCTATCAGGAAAAATTATGACATTTCAGCATACTTTATTTTAACTCGAGAGTTATCGAGATAAAAATTATCTCTGATGAAACTCTAATGGTAGGAAAACTGCTCAGGTTTAATGGATTCGAACTTATTCCTTGGTAGCAAAGGAGTTGATACTCGCGGTTACGAAATGCGTGCAGTTCCAGATCGCGAATAACGCCATGCGTATTAATAGCGCATATATAGATTGCAGAACCAGTTTCGCTTAAACAACACACGGCGCGCAATGTCCGCGGAGTTAACTCTAAATCGTATTCCGGTCTAATAAATTTCCCCGCCGGGGAAGATCCGTAGCGGAACTGGTATACCCCGCGGCGGGCTGCTATCTGACAACGTGTTTTCATATGTTAAAGACACGATCCCGTGGAAGGAGACGTTACGCGGCGACGGGTAGTTGCTAGAGACCAATCCTGCTCCTTTCTTTTCTCTCGCCGGGCGATAAAGCGTCCGAGGAACGAAACGAAGGAACGACAGTTCTACATATTGGCTGGTATCTCCGGCCATTTATCTCCGAATTCATTACTGCCTAGCTGATGCAGCGCGACCGTGCATCGTGTGTATACCCTGCCGGAAAAGGACCGTGGACTGAACGAATCCCTTGGTTCGCTCTGATGGCCTCCTCCCCCTCGGTCCCGAGACGCGTTTTCTTTTCTCGAGGAATCCACTTTGTATTAGCAGCTGACAAGCTGTCGAAACAAATGTACCCCCAAAGTCGTTTCTTTTCCTTCGGCGATAATTATCAACGTGATGTTGGCGTAAATTATTAGATCTGTGTAAATGAAAATATTTGATCCAATAAAAAATGCTAAATTAGAAGTCTGACTCGACGATATAAAATGAAGATAATTAATCCTACGAAAATTGAAATTCTTGACTCTGCTCATTTTCTTTAACAAGTCGAGGTGATCAAGAATATCAATAATATTGAAAGGAACAAGAATAAAGCAATTACTAAAGAGCGTGTTGTGTAGAAGATAATGCTTTCTGCAATCAGTTGCGTTGACATCCGTTCGTTGGCGATTAAGATCCGGATTCTGTAATGTGATTGTTATTAAGAGCTACATTACTCGGTGGCTTTAATCTCTTCGCTGCGCCCGAGGAGGATCATCTCGTTTAAATACTCTTTCGCGACTCTCTCGTCGCGAGCGATTTATCATTCTGGCCACGCTAGTCGCACTTCGGCCAAGGTCTCTCCTTTAGGCTCCCGTCTCCTTATCCCTCTCTTTCTATTCTCTCGACTGAAATTTGAACGACCTTGAGTTCGTGACATGATTTTGCAAACCGACTCTCGCTCTCTCTCTCAAAAATTCTTTGGCAGCTAATGCCGGCAGCTAAAGAAAAGTTCGTTTTCGATTTATATTCGTTATGCAACATACTTAACTCCAACTTGCTATAATTCTCGATCCACAGTTCCTACATTCGGAGGCACGTCATTGAATCGGAATCACCGCGGCATATCATCGCGCAATGCATTTATAACGCTCGAGGAGACGACCGATTTACTTGGCACGTTCCGAAGATATTTATCTCGAGGGCGATTACGTGAAATACGCGCGGGGTTGCAGGAAACACTTATTACCACGAAAACATATGTAAATCCCTTCCCCGAGACGTCGATGTTGGATACTCTCCCTTCGCTTCATTGTTTCGGGCGACTTTTTTCCACTTACAATCGCCGTGCCATCCTGTAGCCCTCTGCGCCATTCCCGCCGCTCGCATTCGCCGTTCCTCACCGGCCGGGGCATCGCATCGGATATACGGCACATACGGGGGTCGTTATGTTTTATGGCTAATTGTTTTATTATCTTTGACATATTTCCAGTTTACGGCCGCGGCTCGGCGTTTTGCTTCATGGCTGTCTATTGTACGTGATGAACGTCGCTTTATGTGCCATCCTGGATTATACCTCGGCCTACGTCCGACTCGTGTTTTATCCGCGAGATGTTCGTCGTATCGAATATGATAAGCGGCACTTCCTCATGACAAAAAAAGAGATCTGTACTCTCGCGTCACCTCGTGGAAAAAAACTTACTATTTGATTCGCGATATAAAAATGTTATTCATTGCCTTTTTATTTCTTCAACGTTCTTTGCTTCTTAAAACCTTACAATCGCTCAATTTAATTCGATTAAAATTACAAAAACATAATTAATATTTTATTAAATTTATCAAAAATGTGATTATTTCCGCAAGAATAACTTGCAGAAAGAAACGTGTATACGCTGAGTATCCCGAATTTATTCCCGGATCGACGGTATTTTGGGATCGGGAGTATTTCCGCTACGTGTCATTCTCCATTCCATCAGGCTCGTCTCGCATTCCTACGCCGAAAGGACATCTATCACATCTTCGACATTCGCAATTGAGCGTGTTGCATCGGCGAGAAGTCTGACCAACGACGAGCAAAGACAGACAGAAAGACGTGCGTCTCGAGAAAACGAGGAGGGCGAAAAG
The DNA here is from genome assembly GCA_035220615.1 of Leptothorax acervorum. Classification (NCBI taxonomy): domain Eukaryota; kingdom Metazoa; phylum Arthropoda; class Insecta; order Hymenoptera; family Formicidae; genus Leptothorax; species Leptothorax acervorum. Next base: position 201,464 of record JASTWQ010000059.1, read on the forward strand.
AGGACAAAGTCCACGATAAACGAGGATACGTACACGTTGGAAATTCTTTTTTGGTTTAGGTATGCCAATATATCGCCTTCCATCGTCACCCCTCCGGCCACCTCCAGATACGTGACTCCCTGTAAGAATGCACCCACCGTCCCGCCCGATCGGCCAAACTGCTGGGGTTAAAATAAATAATGTCCACGTTCCGTCAAAATCGAGTCGATACGTGAATTCCTGTCTAAACTAACCCCAAGACTTATCAGCCCGCACGATCCTCGTAAGTATAATACTCGATTTTGGTGTAAATTTTCGATTGTAATAGATTCTGAGCGTAGATAAGATGTTATTAATCTTGTTCTAACTACTTTCATGTAGAAAATGTCCCAATTTTTAATGTTAAATTTAATATACAAACAAAAAATAATTTCTTGCACGTTTACGATTGAGAAAAAATACTATTTCCCTAAAATGTTAAAAATTGATACTTTTTCTTCGTGAAAAACAGCCGAGCTGACCTTTTCCTTGAGAAAAAAATCGTTTCTTTGAAGGGTTTGCCTTGAAAACTCACGGCAGATTCGCTGCCGAAGGATATTCCAGGAAGGTCGAAGTCTTCCATAAGCCCGTTGACTCTCAGCTCATATAAATCAATGTCTCTCCGTGGCACACCGCGCATATAACACCGTAATGTCGTCCAAAGGCCTCGATATATTCGCAGGAGGGTCGCGCCCACGGACTTCGAGGTCATTCCTACATACATCACTGACGTTGTCAACTCAATTCTCCTTCTTGCGTACTCAACTTTCATCCGGCTGTTCACGGCAGTCAAGTGGATTCCGTAACCAATTTATTCGCGAACGTAACAACATCGATTCTTCTTTTCCAGTATTTATAATTGCAAATAAATACGAACTGGCAAATTTTTTAACGAATATTTGACCATTTTTTTAGAACGGAGAACAAAAATTTCGTAAATAACTAATTTATTCAAAAAGTATCAGCTGCAGCACTACAAAATATCAGCTATATCGAAGTATTCGTGCTTTCGATACGCGATCCGGTCGAACTATGGGGCTTTCTCCTTCGTGCACAGGGATGGTTTTATTTTAAAAAATACAAGCTTGAAGCACTGAATTGATCGCGTAGATTTGACAGCCTTGGAATCGAGGTCGTTGCGGCGTGTCGTAGGCCGTTGGATTTCAGAATGGTGCGTGAGCGCGCGACGAGGGTGGAACAAAGCGAGGGTGTTGAACACAACTGATGTTCACTTATTGGCGGCGTGTCTGCCGGCATGGTGCAGTTACTCATGGACCGCAGACGCGCGCCGATGGATTCTACTTCCCTCTTTCTCTCGTGCGTGTGCGTGTGTGTGTGATGTGAGTCGTGAAACGCGGGTGTATATAGTATATATGTGTGTGTGTAGGTGTGTGTATGTACGTAGAGGCCGGAGGGTCGTGAAACAGGTGGTGCCAAAACCGCGGTCGTGGGCTGTAGCTGTCAAATATTGCGGTTACTTTAAAAATCGATCGAATCCCCCGCACCCTTATAGTTCCCTTCTTCTCGGCGAACAAGGCGCGCTGCCTATTTCCTTTTGCGGGAAAGATTCGAAAATACAGCTACAACTAGGAAGGATCTTCTATCGCAAAAGAAAGAATCATATCCAATAACTTCATTTTTGGAAAGGCTCAAATACGTTCAGCTTACAAATATATTCGGTAAATGAGAATTTCTTTTCGTCTTCGTCACAATAAGAGAATGCATTACGCCTAATAACAAATTTAATAGTCCGAAACTTACATGATTCTTCGAAAATATAATGTTTTCATGGTGTATAGCATAAAAACTGCAAAATTGTAGGAAGTGAAGACCGTTTATGGCGCGATTTATTGGGACTTAATCTCACAAACATTTTATCTCGATGCATTTCTAAGATAATAGTCCTTTCCGTGAAAAAATAGGGTGACCTTGGGCTCGTAATACCCTTCGGACACTCATTAGATAATTTAAGACACGTTATATCCCAATTCGCCGGTCTATTATCTGAAACTACATCGGCTTCTTGGAAGAAACGCTTCTTCTCTCCGGACTCCACAGCTATTGAATAATATAACGACCTGCAACCCCATCCTCGCATAATAAAGATTCGCCCAGAGCATCGCTGCGCTTTTGCCTTGTTTTAGCGGAATGACGAAATTCATCATAGCCACGAAAGGACGATCGGGCTTCCTTTAATCGCGCCTCCTTCAAAAATGCCTCCCCTCTGTCCGTCCTGTATATAATGGACTCTTATTTTTTATTTCACGACGTACGCGTAAAATAATGACTATAGCAGAAATGTCAGTCTGTTCTCCCCATAAAACGCCTAAGACCCGGGCATCTCTGACTTTACTTACTTAATAATACTACCAACACACACAACTAATAATAATAAAATCTCTAATAATATTAATATCCAATAATAATAATAATAATGTCTATTTTTGTAACTTATCTATGTTCGCAAACTGAGTATTATGTGCAATTATATCACTCTCTTCAGTGTAATCTCCTTTTATCGATGAGATGTCCGAAGGAAGAAATGTCGCAATCGTTTCCAAGAGTCTTTAAGCAATTTGTATAATCTTTATTGAGAGACACTGGTGGCACTGTGCCCGCGAGGCACAACGGACCCCGATTTAGTTGGCTCAGGGGGTTGTTGCTGTGGTCGAGGTGGATCCACGCATCATCCCCGCGCTCTCTCGCTCTTTCCTCTCCCGATCCTTCTTTTTTTCTCGTGCCCTCTTCCTCCCTCTTTGCCCGCAGACCGCCAGACACGTAATAACACGTTACGTGGCTGCCAGGGACCGTAGGGCCCAAAAACGTCGAAACCGAAAACACAGCACACACACGCCCGGTTTAAACAGCGCTCTATGAGGGGCCGTGCTTGAAACACAGGGACACCGACACCTAATAACCCCTAATCTAGCGGGATCCCATAACTGGGCCTAACTAAATGCTATTTCGTACGTGCGTACGCGCGTCGTGCATGCCACGGAGTGCCGGACAGCTCTCATCGACTATGCAGAAACTTTTTTCAGCCCCATCATATAATTGATTCTATACATTTAATTATAGGTGTTCGATACTTTTAATGTGGTCCCGATGCGCATCCAGCTGTGAAACGCAATGTCCAATCGAGCGATGATTTTTCGAGTGTGAAAATTGATTTTATCTATTGGATAATATAGATAATAAGCAGATAAAAATCGACTCGTCATGATTTTAGGTAATTACCCTTCCGTAAAAAAAGAACACGGCAAGAAAACGATACGATCAAGTTATCTAAAATTAATTAACTGTGCAACATGATTTGCTATTTAAGAAAATAATTTAAAGACTAATTGTAAGTGTAGGCATTTTTCATAAAAAATTCATTTTTCAACAGACGATCTAGATTCTCGACAATCTAGATCTACGTATGAAAGTGAAAGGAATGGGGCGTTCAATGTAATGCGCCAACGTACACCCCTCCCCTCGCTATATACTTGCCTTTTTTTCTTTTATTAATTCTGCCACGGAAACAAGTTGGGCGTGCTGGCGAGTAGCGCGACGATGCGATCCTTCACTTTGAAAAGATCGGCAGAGGCACAAGATAAGAGGCTCCGATAATAACAAAGTAAGTAGGCCTTGTAAGTAGGACAGGTGTCCGCGTGATAAAGCCCATACGACATCTGAAAGTTATGCGCCGGCACGCACGCGTTTCCGCAAAATAAAAAAGGGCGTCGTATAAAGAAACGAGGAGGAGAGAAGGAGCACGAGCTACACGCTACACATGATCCTTTGTCATCCGGTAGGCAATCGGGAGCGCCGTGATAAATGGTAAACATTAGAACGGGGGTTCCGATCGTCGAACCGATCCCTTGCGCGCTGAACTCTTCCCCGAGGAAATCGCGCAATCTCGCGCGAGAGAATCTCGAAGCGATAAGGATCGAAGTAAATAGTCAAAAAGATCCGTTTTCTTTCCGATTGGATTACTTATTCCGCACGATGCAGTCTCGCGATGTGGAATAGCGAGTTTTGCGAGCAATATCACCGGGAACTGTGATGCGTGTGTGTGCCCCGCGGGAAGGAAGTAAATGGAGTTCTCTGGAATTTAGATCTTTTTATAAATTCAATTATTCGAATACAACGAAATATGGCTTATATTTTTAAATAAATCCACGATAATGGTAATTTGTACGCTCGTTTATGTGTTTCACCACACATCGTTTGTTTTTTTTTTATAAATGAGTAGTGCATGCGCTTCTTCGCGAGATTTATTCGCCAATTTTCTAGATTACCTAGTTACGCTTATGCGCGTTAGGAGCGCGGCATCACCGACATCTCCGCTCCGGCCGAGTCTCGAGAATCGCGTGCTCCTACTTCGAATAAAAGATGAAGAATGATGAAAAACCACAAGCGCCCTTCAGCCGCCTTAATTCCCTCGTTTAACGCGGCGTTCCCCAAGGAACCTCTCTGCGTATATTTTTTTCATATATTTTTTATGGCTAGAGAGGAAAAAAATGCGTAGTATTCCATGTAGTGCGAGCGTAGTTTCTGCGCTTCTTCGTAGCTTTTCATCTTCGAATGGGGACTCGTTGACTGTTTAACATTGAACATTTTGGAGTGCTTTCGCTGTAACTTGGAAACGTTTTACATAACAAGTGAAGAATTTTTCACAGTGTTTTAATCAGAAGTACGAAATTTTCTATGAAAAAAATAGCAATGCTATCGATCAACTTTTCTCGGTTACGCAATGCGAAACGATGCCGCGGCTCGACGATTTAAGGGCGAGAGCGCGGACCGCGCGGGCGAAATTATGCAAAGTGAATGAAGATAAAAATACACAATGGATAGGGCGCACGCGATATTACGTATTACACGATGAAATCTTATTTATGAGCGCGGCGGTGGACCCACCCCGGCGGATGCGAGCAGCTCCAATATTTTACCTCATCGGTAAAATAAGAATTCATATCCAGACACGGTTCCTTTGTGTGTCCGGTATTCTCCCTCTGTCTCTCTTTCTCTTCTCTCTCTCTCTCTCTCTCTCTCTCTTTCTCTCTCTCCCCCTCTCTGACCGAGTTCCGCCGAGCATGGAAAACTGCTCAAGCATTTTCGTAACGATGTCGTTGGACTTTCGTGCATCCGACGCCAAATTGACGCTTTCTTACGACCATGATGTAGACCACGAAGAATTTAGACCGAAACATGCGATCCTGTACCAGCCGGCGGCGGCGGCGGCGGTGGCGGTCGCCGTTCTTCCAAGAACGCGTCGCAAGGTTCTTTAATTAATCCCGAAAAGGGACGGTCACCGACCATCGCAATGAAACGGCTATCAGCGCACCGAGCGTCATTTGCATGAAAAATATTTTACGCCGTGAACTTCTTGTCTAACAATCCATATTCGCAAATTCGAAAATTCTGCAATATGTGATTAAAAAATTTGTGATTTTAAATATCCATGTGCAATATTACTCTTGGAAGCGTTTTTTTCTTTCATCGCGTATTCACGTTTCGATAGTTTCTTTCTCTCTTTCAACACGAAATTCTCTCTCGCCCGCAGGCCAGCGGGGAGAGCAGGATCGTTTAATCTCCTCATAGAAAAATCATCGCGCGCGAGCGTAACTGCAGCCGTAGCTATGGCCTATACGAGCCATCCTTTTTGTATACCGATGTGGCAGCCTAAGCGACGGGCTGCATTGTGCAAACACGTAGCGGTAATTATTATTATTTATTGAACATTTTGACCATAACCACCGACTTTCCTCGTCCTTTTCACTCCTCACCCGTCAGCCTTCCATTCGCCATGGGCGGTTACCAACTGCTGCGGCACAGTACCTGTCACTAAGCTCACAGATGTTATGCTCGGATAAAATCAATGCCGGCACAAGTCACCGCGCGCGATCGTTAGGAAAATTTATTTGCCACGGTGAAGAATGACGGTGTAACATAAGGAATGACGCATTAAAAAATAACAGAACTCGTCTTTGCTGATGCAAAACGAACAATGAAAACCATATTAAGACGACGCGCAACAGATTTTTTCAGAATTTTTTATGTATATCTTTTGTTTTATGTATGTGATTAGTACTATGATAATCACATACATGATGGTGATAAATTAAACTTTAAATTATTTTCGTTACATTGAGTCCAATTGAAAAGATATTTTCGCACGGCAGGCACCTTAGTGACCTTATGCTACTTTGAGATGTCTCTTTCGTCTTCATTTTTTTCTTAGTAAAGGAAGCCTATGTGATTTGACTTAAGTAATCCAGAGTAGGATCAGGTCTGGTGGTTGACCTTGGCCCCAAATAAATAATATCGGAAATACTAACCCCTAACCCAGACAACAGCCGTGAACTCTTGGCCGCGCAGTGCCATGTGCAAAGACTTCGCATTGTTCGCTCGCGCGTATTATTCTATGCCGCCGATTTTTCCTGTGCCGATTTCCGTTGTCGGGGTCATTCGACAGGAAACCGCTGCCCGAACGGATGATTCTTCGTTATGTTAATCGCGCCTGAAGTGGAATATCACAAGGGTCATAATATCTTTCGTTATAATTACTTCTCTGTGCTTGACTAGTTGCGAGAGGTCTGATTTCTTAAATTTCTATTAAGTTTGCAGAGATCAAAAATAGTAAAGATGAGTCTCATCTAGATAAGACAGTAGCGTGGAAAACTATATTCATTTCACGAAATATAGAATTGTATTAATTTTTATAAAAATTCTTTAAAAGCCTGAGACAAAACGTTTATTACCGGAAATTTTGTTTAACATTCAACATCTGATAATTAATCGAGATATGTTCGTTTTATTATCTTGTAAATCGTCTATTTGTCGTGCTAAATCTATAAGATCTTAAAAAATAAAAAGAGTTAAAATAGTAAATTGAGATGGATGATAAGAAATATCAACTCTCAAGCGAGCAACTTTGTAAAATTTGAACTTGCGTGTTTTTAATCAAGATGGTTTATATAACTTGAAATATAATCACCATGAATTTGTACTAATCATGAATAACCAAATTGTATGCAAAATGTTACGGTATGTGGTTGCTATTTTTAGAAGCAAGATAAAGATATTGTGGCCATTTCACGCAGGAAGCTGATTTTAAAAAGTTATGTTATTATTTTAAATATAACCAGCTGTAATTCAACACCATTTATAAATTTTTCGACATAAATAGTGTAACACGATTAGCCAGAAAATAGTTTAGTGATATAACGTGTATATGTGTATTTTTCAAATTTCCGCTAAATAAATCACGATAAATATAGCTTACTGATTACTGAACATAAAGCTTGTATATTACTAAAAAAATAAAAGTCTAGATCACCCCTTGTCTACTTTGAACGATAAGTACATGAGAATATGAGCTTTTGACTTCGGTAAAACTTTGCTGGTGCAGATTAATCAAGTTTCGCGAGCTTAATCGCCATTGGGACAAATTACCCGCAAGAAAGCCGCTGCCGCTTTAACGCATTAATTCGACGCGCGATCTCAAAGTTAGTCACCAACTCCTTTCCATTCTTCCTTCTACGGTTTAATAAACCTAGTGACTTTGCTGCATGCAACATTAACTCAGGACGTGACCGACCGCTTATTCGTTCTTGGTTTTCGTCTATCTTCCCTCATCCATTTCGCTTATTCACCCTCGCTATCGGAAATTCGCATTCTTAAGAAAAGTTCACTCGCTAGATCTCATGTAGGTTACATCATCACGATTAATTCGTTTGTTTAAAACGCGCGCGTGTCTCGTGTAAATTAGGTACTTCGGACACTTCACAATACTTTTCATATATAGAAGTGATCTTCACCGACCGTTCCGTGCTTGTTCCCGCAGCGTCAAAGCTGCAAAGTAAGAATTTGCGCCGTCAAAGAGCTTAATTATAAAGGAGAAGAGTGACCTCGTTAACGAAATGACTTAGGCCAACCTTCAAGCTCCACGAATTTTCCACCCTTTTCGACGCGGCGAAAGAGCAAGTGCGAGCGAGATAGCAACCTGGTTTCGAATTAGGGTGATTTCGCCGGCTTGCCTGGCGTTTCACAAGAATGTGTGCCTTGTTAATCCCACGGTATATTCCGCCCTGGCGGAATATCGTAATTATATTAGTACGGCCGCGTGTCGAAATTTTCTCGCAAAATTCCATGCGGAAGGGTAGTCGCAGCCCTCCGATTCCTCGCTTTTTCTATGTCCAGCCGCGCTAATTTGCCGTCCAGTCTTCGTCATAGCGCTGTTTAAGGGAGAAAAGTGTGCATTACGCACGCGCATAAGTATCATTGCGAAAGTAAATACAAGCACACATATATTTTTTATGCCTCGTCTGTTTTAAAAAAAATTTAGTATCTCCAAAAATTCATATTTTTCAAGAGACAGAGACGAACAAATTACTTAAAATAAAAAAAATTAATTTAATATTATAGATCCGTTTTATCTCGGGCTTCCATTAAATTATTCAATCGCGCTTTTGTTACTGTGTACTCTGTATAATGGTCGCGTGTGAGCGATACTTTCGCGGCAAATGATCGTGTTCCTGCGAGTCCAGGAACCGTGCACGGCCCGAAACAATTTCGCCCCTACACATAATGGTATAAATAACAGGATACCGGGTTATTGTACCTCGCATCCTTCCGATCGAATATAATTATCCTGATACCACAGTTCAGTAACTCCGCGACCGGGAGGATCCCAACTCTCTAGCGATCCATCGGCACGTCGCGTCGGCAACGAATCCACCTTCCCTTTCTGTCTCTCTCTTTTCGTTCGCGGCTCTCTCGCTTCGTTCTATGGGTGTTTCGGGATTTGCCACGGGCTGCTGCGCGGAGACGACCGATGAAGGAGGGAAGGAAGGAAAATAAGAAAAGCAGGAGAACAACGACTGGGGAAGCGCGTGCATGTACGCGCTCGCGTGTCTACGCGCCCGCTCTCGTGTACGTGCCGGCGTGTAAGAGAAGACGGGAGAAAGAGAGAGAGAGTATTGATCCCACCCTGTCTCCAGGAGCAGGAACCCCTAGCTGGCCTAACTTCACTCCCCCTTCGTTCCACCCGCCGGTTGTTGTGTGCTGCATACCAATTTGCTTGATTTTTTTTCCTTCCATTCCTCCTCGCTGTCTATGTCTATCTTTTTCCCTCTTTGCTCTCTACCCCTGCACCCTCCTCTTCCCACCCACCCATCACCCGTGGCCAGCCCGTCTCCCTTTCTTCGTATTTTTGCTTCGAATGAAACGCTACTTCCTGTCTGTCTTTACATGTAACGAAACGTGGCATAAAACCCGTGTAATCCTCTTTAGTTCGATTTTTCTTGCTCTGTAAATTATTTTGATATTTTGATTAAAGTCTAAATCGAAGACCACACTTATCGTGATTACATTAGTCACAATAAATTTCGATCCCGTAATGGTTGAACGAATGCTGTTATAAAAAGCGAAGTGAGAGAGAGCGCGACGTGTGACGTTTAGGTACCACTGCAGCTCGGGTTCCCTTGAACGATTACAGGAGCCTTCCAGGCGAAATTTTAGCGAACGCAAACGAAACCGCAGCCCGGCGCTAAAGTAGTAGCCCGAGGTTGTAAATACCGGTCGAATATACGAGATTACAAACGATCGTTCGTAATGGACAACAGTTCGCGCCGCAATAACATACATTTGCGAACAATCGGCGGCTGGGAACGGTGTGTCCAACAGTCGTAAAACTGTCTATCTAGTTACACAATCGTACTGTGCATTCCCGTAGAGAAACAGAGAAAGAGACAGAGAGAGAAGGGGGAAGAGAGACAGGCAGAAATGCGGTGCTATCGGTCGTGGTAAATCGGACGTTTGAGAAGATTGCAAGTAAGAAGAGCTATACCGAGCAAAGGGACAAGCAACGGGGATGAAGGAGGGTAAAGTGGGTAGCAAAATGGGCGAGTAAGGAGCGAGTTTGAACCTTGAGATAAACCTAGCCTCGTCTGGAATCTTCTATTAGCAATTACAGTTGTAATTGTTTCCTGCAATATGCATGGAAATAGTGGAATTATTTAAAAACCACCCCCCTCCCTCACCGCTCCGCCCGAGCGGATGGGCAGAACCGATGGCGGTGGCTGCTATCGGGTGGACCGGTGATACCCGCTCTCGATCGCTCTCTCTCCCTTCCTTTTACTCCTCTTCAACTACTATATGCCACTACTCTCTCTCTTATCCTCTGACGAAAGAGAATCTTCCTTTCCCTCCCTCTTTCTTCACCTTCGGCGCGTCTTATATCTTAACGCCGTCGGTCTCTTCGATTCGTTTTTCCTCGTGGCGAATCGTCTCACGGTACCTCGGAGAAAACCTCGAATCCAAATCCCTGGTACGGTTAATGGCTAATGGACTGGAAACAATTTATCCGTTTAGCTCACGCGCGTTCGCGCGCGCGGCCAGCCCTGCTGGCGCGACGAAGTGGTTCTTTCTTTCTGAGCGTGCGAAACCGAGTGCGCGCTACTTGTCGTGCAAGAGAGTGCTGTTCGATGTGATGTGAGCGGAATTTTGGGTCGCCGTTATCGAGTCGCGCTTAAAAGTTTCCATAACATCACATCGTCCGGAATATTATCTTTATTATCTTCGTTCTTTTATCGATACTGCACGATTGAGAACGTCCAAGGCCCATACGAATCGGTTTACTATCATCCTTTACCTTGAAGATTCTTCCGCATATAATAATTATCAATCTTATCAGTAAAAAAAAAGATCATTGCTTTGTTTCATTCGTCAAATGATTTTACTTCGCTCCATCTCATCCAAATTTGGCTAAAGAACAGCCAGTGTCCGCTTAGAAAAGCTGGCGACGCCATAAAACAGCAAGGACAATTGTTCGCTAAATTCCCGAGAAGCGCAGCGAAAAAGTCGCGACAATAAAATCGACCGAGAAACGTGCGGCTCGATTCGATTCAACGCGGCGCAGTGCAACCATTCGGAAGAACAATGGGAGATTCGAGCAAGTTTCCATCGTGCGTGGCCACGATGGCATCTGCGCGGGGCCGCGGGTTTCGCACGCTGAAAGCGGTAAGACTGCGAAGAAGAAAGCGATACCACGGCGACGACGACGACGGCGTGGCCCTTGCCAAAATCGGTTATCGGCGTGGATAAATGCCCCGGTGCGCCGGGTACGTTATGGAGTAGGCGTCATCGCATCCGCCGGGAGAGGAAGAGGATGCATCTCGGCGATGCGATGCAGAAGTTTCTCCCCCACCGGCGAGGTTGCCGCCGCGTCCACCTTCGGAGTCTCTTCGCGTAGCACGGTGGCCGGTGCATTATCATAACCGCATTCTCGTGCCTCGACAAGACCAACCCTTTTCACTTACACACATCCGCGGCCGCGCGAGTACCTGCGGTTGGTGCCACCGGTACCAACCGCGTGTGGTTGCATCGCGCCGATATTTCTTTATTTCTCCTACCACGTTTTGCCACCTTTATCTCCGCCCATTTCATCCCCTTAGCCTTTACTGCGCGCTCTCTCTCTCTCTCTCTCTCTGTGCTTTTCTTTACGCGCGATGCTGGTAAAGTTTCGATGGTTTACATCATCAGAAAGTGATTGGATGGCTTTAGAGACGCTTGCTCGCTTCTTAGAAAATGCGACCGGTGTAATTGAGAGGTATGATGTAATGGGATGATAGCGAGATGGTCTTTCGTTTACGTGCAAAATTATAAAGTTGATCGCCATGGGCGGCGGGAACGTTAGCGTTCAACTAACGGATCACGAAGCCTCACACTTTCGAGCGATTTTAATACTTTTATTATTATCCACTGGAGAAACATCGAATATCGAGGAAAATTTTTATTCCAGGTTGTACACCAAAATATCATGCGCGTTCTGAATAAGCTTTTGTAAAACGTTTAGTTATATTAATTACTCATTGATAAGGAAATAAAGTTATACCGTTAAAAAATCTTCTGTTAGACCTGTAAAAATTTTTGAAAATGCAAATGTCGATACGATAGACCCAGACAATCAATGAAAAGTAACCAGACTAAAAAGTAAACCAGAGTGGTATGAGAAGTATAAAACGTGGGCGGAAAGCCGCTTTCTCGCGATGCAGCACACCGTTTAGGTGCTCTGCATGTTGCACCGGAATGCTGCATACGCAGGTGAGGCAGCTGACAACATCTGCCGGCCAAATGCACGCGTTCCGTTCGGTGCGACACAATAAAGTGCAAAATGTACCGCGTCGATTGCCCTTAAGGCGATATCTCCGGAAGAGTATTTATAACGTGCAAAGGAAGATCGGTTGCACGGACGCGCTTGCCCGCGCGCGTGACTACCAGTCGTTTTAATAAGTCATCAAGAGATATAGCTAACCGGATTTATTTTCTTGAATCGGCTCGGAAAGTAGTCTAAATAAGCGTACGCGAGAAACTGATCCCTTTGCAAATTATGAGGATAGTAAATCTTATGCTTATTAGAAACTAACGACGCTTTAAAAGTAGAAATCTTTAAATAATCCTATCTATTATTAGATCTGCCGAAGTAAATGTTGGCCCATAAAATTGAACATGTCCACAACTAAAAAATACAAAAATTAGAGACGTAAAAAAACACGAGAAATTTAATTGTAAGAAATTAATTACTCGCGCAGCTATGAAGTTCTCCTGCGAAGACACCAGGCTGATTCTCGACATCCAGAGCCGTCCGCAGCGGCGCGATGGCCGTATAATACCTTGCTGAAGCCACGATTGTACAATTGTACCGCGACAGGGACGAAGGAGACGCGCGTGTAAGTCCGACGTGCACATCGTGTCACCATTCCAGCCGAGTGAAATCAACGTTTTTCCCAGCTCCCCGCAGAAACCGGCACTAAGATCGCGAATGTAGGAAGAAGACGGGGAGAGGACGGTGAAGGAGGAGGAGGAGGAGGATCAAGGAGGTAAAGGAGACAGCGGCAAGTCGATCAGGGATAGCAAGAGGGGCGGGGGAGCAGAGTTTAACCGAGCGGAGCTCGGTTTTAGGTCAGATCGTGCCGCGAAAACCAATCGCCGCGTTCTGCAGCAGATCCGTCGCTGTGGCGACTATTATCGATGTCCGATCGCCAGCTGATCGGATACGGTCGATCGAATTGTCTCGATCAGATTGTTACGTCCACGGATCACGCAAGCTTTATATAAAATTCTTTGCCTTTCGGTTCAGAAACGCATGGCTCCAATATACGATAACGATTAAAATGTATTAATATTATTTGTTTAATATCTTTTTACAATCTCTTTATAATATATATTATAGTATAACTATTTTTAAAAAGTTATATATTTATGATTTAGAAGATCATATCTGTTAGGCACAATAATTAACATTATTTAAGAATCTGCCAATACAACCAGTATTGGCAATTAGTAATTTCTAACAAATAAAAGAAAGAGAAAGAAAAAGAGAGAGAGGTGTACGTTTTGTTCCATTATACTTATAACTTACATCGTTCACGCTTAGGGCGTCCCTTACCTTGTTCTCTTCGATCCAATCAGCTTCCTCCGCGAGTGTACTTTTAGTATTCCAGTTGGCTCGCCGTTCCCGTCGTTGCCCCGTTAATCACTGTTATCGATTATCCGCGGGAGCAGATCCAACCGAGTGCCATTTCGTCCCGCCGACGTGATTCCTGACCACGGTCTGCCTACCCTGGTGCAACGAGGAGTCGTTGCTTCGGAATTTTTCCACGGTGGAGTAGAAACCCGCCCGCGGCGTAACCTGAATCGTTTATAATCATTTCGATTCCAGTAGTATAAGCCGCGAGTACAACCGAGTGTATCGGCAATACTGCCCACTGTACTCGTTCGCTAGCCGATCGATCGCTTACGCAACCGAGGCGACCGGTATTATAACTAGCGAAGGACACGAACGGCCACGCGCGCGACTCGTTGAAAGTTCGTCGAATAACCACTCGAAAAATATCAGTATCACCTGCTTTTTCCCGGCAAAGTTCATTCAAGTTGAACATAAATAAATGCGCGTCAAGTAGTGATGATATCATCTAAAAGGCTCTCAATCAACGAACGGTTGATATTTTTTATTTATATTGAGATTAATATAGTCATACAATTGATATCAATTAGGAAAGGATTGGGTAATGTAAAGAAATACGGTAAAGAAATAACGTTCAAAGTTCAATTTGAACGAACGTGTTGCGTATTCGCGTCGATCGCTACTCGTTGTTGAGCATCGGTTCTTTAGCAACGTCCAACGACAATCGCATCCATCAAGGGACGTCGCGATAATTCCACCTTGCCTCAGCCCGAAGCGGTTTATAGATCGTAACGTCTGGATCTCGATAGATCGTGCCCCGCGGGCATTTTATTATCACGTACGCGCGAAATCGGCGACGCGTAGGGAAGGCCGATGTCGCCGATGATGACCGAACGCGACGAACGACGGCGACGTTGACGCGTTTTCCGCGTCGTGATATACCGGAAAAAAGTAATCCGATTTCTCGTTCTCTCTCGTATAGGTGCGGTCGGACTTGCGGAAAATTCCCAGGCGTTCTCCGTTACCAGTCAGGCGCGTGCTCGCGCGCAAACACCCGCGTTAAAAAAAAAAAAAAAAAAATCCCGAGTGCACGTTCTTGCGTGACGGGACTAGAAAACGGCAACTGGAAAAGTAATCGCAAAAAAAAAAAAACCAATCGAATTTTTGCTATGAGAGAATTGACTTGGAATTATTTAAAGGATCCTCCTTAATTTGTTGCATTCCACCTCGAGGGTTTAATACGTATATAATCTCTGAAATCGACCGAGAAATAATCATATTGCGCGATACGATTTCTTCAAAGAAAATACAGGCACTCGTCATTTTTCACATTTTTCTGCCGTATTTCCATCTCCTGAGCGACGTAAGTTAATTACATGCTGAATTTACGTTATGAAAGATAATCGATTGATCGATCGTATCTGCACTTTTTTTCATTGTAATTGTATCGTGGCGCGCCGTTAGGAATAAATGGCATCGCATAATATTATACATATAGTCGCCGTTAGTAGGAGAAACAAGAACGCGCATACATTCCACAATAAACTGGTAAATGTCAAGAGCGCTAAATCTAGTTAAGCTTTCAGCGATTAAGGCCACATGACAGTTTACAGATGGAATATTAAGTTCTTCCAGCACGTCGCAAAAAGCCGGCGATCCGAATGGATTATGGATGATAAATGATTTGACATTTTTCGTGAACAGATCGATATTAGAAATTAACGCCGCCGCTGCTTTGACGCGCGGCAATTATTCGTAATTGCAACCTGCCCTATTTTTATCAGAGATTTTATAATTCGAATCGAACCGTTTACCTACTTATTTTCGATGGCGAGACGATACAATTACACGGCACGATATGCGACTGTATTTTAGGCGACGATAATTACACGTCGTGTTACTGTTGATAGTTGTCCAGACTAGAGCACGTATTCCCAAAATAAACATTACCGATATTCATCAGCGGTATCAAAATAACGACAATACTATTATTCTAGAACAAATCGAAGATAAACAAAAAATATATTAAACCAAACAATCGCAATATTTTGATAGATAAGCTTTAATCAAACATCAAATGCAATATATGTGTTGTAACAACTATACGTTCCAAATAAAATTTATTAATCCTGTTCTAGGGTACTTGCATATCCTTTTGTAGCAAAAGGATGAAATTTCTTGTAAATAATGTTAAAAATCATAGTTTTCTTTCGTAGTTTCAATAATTGTGACTAGTTTGCATTACAGACTATCGTGGAATGTCCGTCAGCCAATTAAAAAGTACGTTCGTGCAATGAGAACTCGGTATATGTCATTTCCGAAGCACATAAATTTTAATGATTGTCAGACATCGGCAGTTACCGCCCGCTATTATGCGATCATCGGAGTCGTTCGCGCGTCGATACGTGACGAATATAAACACTATTAGTCAAAGTCACGAGCTCTAATGAACGACATACCTCGCGTATTACGTTTCCAGTATGCCACCCGACAGAAAAATCGGACCACCGTCGCGATTGATCCGATTACCTTCGATCGAAACGACGTGCGTCGAATTTTCCGCGCCCGACAACTCGCGATACAATCACGCTCGAATGGAGAGTAAACTTTAACCTGGAAGAAAAGCGCAGTCTAACGAGTCAATTATATAAGATAAAGAGATAAATTTAGAAGAATTTTCATGATTTTGTAAAATTAAAAAGTACTCTTTAGATCTCTTTTCAACTACACGAATATATAAAAACATTGTAGGTCGATAAAAAAGGAAATAAAAATCAATGCGTTACGAATTACTTCAAGCGAATAATGCGATCGGGCATCAACCCGTTGTTATTCCGCGACTTCTCCGTCGAGAATACGAGGCAGTCAGGCGAACAGATTCAACACGAGCGGAACACGCGTTTCCGAGAGAGAATTTGTATCCGCGCGAATCAGCAGAAGTTAGGGAGCCGGGCGAGTAGTTTCGCGGTCGAAAAAGTTCTCGCGGTATTCGGGGTGGTTGTCCCGCGCGTTCTTCCCGATATAAAATCCGATCTGGATAGGAATCGCGGGATACGCGCGAGGAGGAGAGGAGAGGAGAGCTCGCCGCACGGCAGTGTGACGGGATGTCATAAAGTCCCATTCGTGCCGATAAAAACAAGCGGCACGGAATACGTACGTCGATATAAAGAAAAAAGGAAAAAGGGCAGCGCGAGGGAACGGGTCGGGACGAGAGACCGGGCCGGGACGAGCGGGGGATGGAACGACGGCGAAGCATCGGGCGAAGATCCAGCTACGATCGAACCGATCGTTCCGACGGTCCTGGCTTCCACTAAATTCGCAATATATGATCCCGGGAAACCAAAACGAACCAGCTTTCACGACGTCGCGGGGAGGTACCTTCCCCGGCAACGATACGATCGAACCTCAGACGCGCGCCGTCGTCCGAAGAAACGACGAAGGCATTGGTCGGGGACGCTCGTTTTAACGAAGCTGGAGAGATGCTACCGCTATACATATATACATATACAATACGTTATACGTATAACATGGTGAATGTGTATGTATATGCGATGCGTGTACGTACGCACATTGTCAAAATGAGTTTGCGACGCTCGGTACCTGACGACGCGACTTTTGAGAAATTCAACCGTCTCCTCGCGGCACTTCCGCAGTTTCCAACAAATCCATTTCCCCGTTCGCCGATCGATCCTCAGGATTGGATGAGCTCTACTCCGGTAGCCACGAGATTTCTATTCGCTATAAATCTTCGTCGGCCTAGTACGCTTCGAATAATATTGCGATTCAAAATAAGTCTCTAAGATTTCTTATCTGTGATATCCTCATAATTAAATCTAAATATCAGAAGTCATAAGTTTTATAATAATTCCGGAGTGAATCATTTTGCTTTCAAAAACAGATTCGAGGTTTTTAAAGATAAGGTATTGATTCGGACGTGTCATTATCCAAATATGGACAATCGTGCATTTTCAGGGTGTGCACCTTCAAGTAATATTGCGATTCAAAACAAGTTTCTAAGATTTCTATCTATGATATCCTCATAATTAAATCTAAATATCAGAAGTCATAAGTTTTATGATAATTCCGGAGTGAATCATTTTGCTTTAAAAAACAGATTCAGGATTTTTAAAGGTATTGATTCGGACGTGTCATTGATTATCCAAATATGGACAATCGTGCATTTGCACCTTCGTTTTTAGTATCCCTGCGTATTCTAGCATCGCGACATCTTTGACAGGTTCACGCTATGGGATACCCACAGTTAGTATGTTACTCGGCATTGGACAGTACCTCTCGGCCCTGGCCGTGCCCGAACGTGCCGATCTCTTTGGGGCTGTGGTACACGTGGCCAATACCGCGAATGGCAATGCGGTTTCGTCCGTCCGCGTACAAACCGATGCCCATTCGGCGCAACAATTTATGTGACGATGGGCAAACCGGAAATCATGGATTGGATGTCCTCCCTGGTCCGTCGTGCGGATCCCACGGCGGACTGCAATCTCTTTTCAGCGCGCTCGTGCGAAGGCTAACCGAGCCTATTCCCGCGAGGCGTGTATCGCGAGGCCTTCGAGGCCTTACCGGTGACATTATTTACAGCTGAGAGCATGTTCACCGAAATCGGGAATAAATTATTTATCGCGCAGCTGCCCCGTCCGCGCCGTCGCGACTTTGTCATAAACGCCCGTGGAAACGAGCAGCCGGCACGGGCCGTAACGTCAGCCGTATTTTAACACTAGAAACAGCCGAACCGGTTGTCTTGACGTATGCTGAAAAAACCCCGTCCTTTAATGCACTAAAGTGACTAAAGAACCGCGGCCTTCAATATCTCCGTCTCTCACGGCCAAATAATAAACAAAAAAATAAATTACACGAGGAGACGTAACTTCCTACATCTCTGATCATCGTCTTTTTTCTCTTTTTTTTTTAAATCTACCTGATACCAGAAATGTGCGCGTCAGAATAAGTTAAAAATCGATTCTTACCTTATTTACAACATTGATATGCAAAAATACGGAGTCACGCGTTCTCGAGGTTAAAAGCCGTGCGGAGTAAGTTCGCAAAAGGCGCTCGAGTAATTGTAGAATCTGCCAGATGCAACTTGTCTGCGAGGGGACAAGTGACGGGCGTCGGTCTTGGCTCTCGATCGCGAGCGCGATCGTGGACCGATCTCGGCACACATCCACTGCTCGTGCTCGAGAGACATCCGATCTCGTCCTTTGCTCAACGATGTCCTCTCATCGTCGTCGTCGTCGTCGTCGTCTCCTTCGGATCTCTCGATCTCCGGGCGGATCTTACCTCGCACACACGTACGCGCCATGCGCGGTTCTTCGCCTCGCGTCTTCGTTTCTTACCTTCCTTTCGTACCTTCCTCGGTAGCCCTACGGCGCTGTCAGCCGGCGTAAGCGACAATGCCCGATGCGAGATAAGGGCGAGACCTTAAGGGACTTCGCGGACGAAGTCCTCGGAAAGATACGTACCCGGAGTTACGTTCCATATGTACCTATGTACGTAAGAGCGAATCGTGAGCGACCAGATCGAAGATCTACTTCACAGGATACCACCGTCCTCGCCTCGCACAGTTATTTCTGCGATATAATGCCTCAAGATACCCTTTACGCAGCCCGAAAACGCAGAAGATGACCAAGAAGATCACCGCGTGCGAACGAATACAATGCAAGTTGTTCGATCTTGTTAGGGAAGCGGAATAACGCGATAATGCGATGATGTTTTTAGAGAGCTTGATGCCAATCATGCTCATTCGATTGAACAATTTTTATATAACGCATAATATGTCGAGATTACAAAACTGATTATTAATTTGAATTACATTTATTAAGAAAATATCAGATAATAGAAGTGATTCATACAAATCTCACATGTATTGATTATTTATTTATGCATGGACAATAATCTTTTTTATGCAAATACTGTTATTAATTTATACTATTAAAAATTTTACGTGTTAATTGTAATGTAGATATATGTCATTTTTTTCTTTTCATTCTAAAATTTTATCTTTTGTGAACGTTCAGAAATTAATGGCCAGATATATATTGATAGTTAGGTATATATTTACTAGTATATGTGACTTGTCGTTCTACTTATAAATTTAATCAGTAACCGGCTATCGATCGACGATAAAATACGACGCATATCTGGCAAGGCTCCGCACCGGTCCGTCTTTTACTTCGTTAACGTCAAAGTTACGAGGCGTTCTCCTTTCGAAAGTTGTCATCTACATCGCGCAACGTCCCGACAAGGCAGTCAAGAGACATTCGGTCATTCGGGAAGCAGCAGGCACACATCGCGAACAAGGTAGTGCCATTCGAGGCGAAGGCCTCGTATTTTTTTCGGTCGATGAGAAAAAGAAGAAGTAGGCGCTTAGAGACGTCGAGGAGCGAGGAGCGAGGAGCGCGTGTAACGCAGCGCACTTTCTCTAGGCTGTGCGTGCTTCTCACGAAAAGCCGATATACTCGGGAGGGCCGCCGAACTCAGAAAGTAGCAAGGTGGGCCTGTGACAAGACCCCGTCGATGTCACCAAACTCGTTCCGCCGTCTAGACTGTACGGGCCCAGCCCACTTTACGACCTGCCTTCGTCGTCGTATCGCGGCGACCGCGCGAGTATATCCTAATACAAGGCAACGATCTCTGATTTCTGGGACATTCTAAAACTCCTTATATAACACCGGCCGATAGAATTCGAATTTTATTCGTCATTATGCAATCGTTAAGCCACGCACGCCCGGTCTTCCGTGGGTCTCATTAAAATACGCGACGCGTTTACCACCCCTCCCCCCTCACCCCTCTTCTTGATAGTATGCGATCAAATTATGTAAACCGGCTTGATAACATAGCAGTAATATCTGTATAATATTATATAAACCGAATGAACGGCTCGAAACGAACTTGCACCATTTACGCGCGAACCTGGAAATAATATTATACATATTATGCTATAAAATATTCACTATTTTGCACTTTTAAGTGACGTATCAATTTCTCTGCGGCACCGGCCGCACACGCGATCATACAAATGCGCGAATGCGCATTTCTTATGCCGCGTCATTGTCATGATTTATTCGTATCAACGGGGCGCAATTATTTCACTAAACTGTCAATTAATCGGCATAATAGAGGATATATTCTTACGTAAAACTAGTCGGTAGGTAAACAGGCTCGACGGAGATTCCGTATGTTAATGGCGTTTATACGAGATACCATTACGATCTCACTTCTTTGATCCCGCTTATATTTAATGCGTGGTAACACTGGTAACGCAATATGATTCTCGAAATAATTAGTGCGTCGAGGAATGCGCGATGCATAAACGCAACACCTAAGCTTTCTTCCTTCTCTCGTCCGTTCGACTTCTTTATGGACACGAAAGCGCGCGAGCCTTCCTTTCAATCGCGTATACATAATTAATTGCCGTGCTCTCGGTCTACGTCTCTCTTTCTAACTGTCTTCATCGAGCGCGACGCTTCGGTTGATCTTTGCGATCTCTTTTTTTTCTCGAAGAAGAAGAAGAAATTATACTACCTTAATTATAATTCGCCCTCGCTTTTACCACTCCCTCTTTATCATTGCCGTAATTAACAATTCTCGCATACCATGAGACATCTTTGTGAAATGAATCGATCATGATTGCGTAGTGAATTTGATTTCTTTAAATCAGACAGCGATAAACAAATATTTTACTATTTTAATCGACATATTGCTGTTAATTGATTATTTCTCGACCTTCTCGGCTAACAATTGCGCCGATTCGTGTTCTAGAAAGCCGAGAAAATCCGGAAGGATACTTGTCACTACGAATTCCGCGATCCTCCAGATGGCGGACGTCTCTCAGTGAAAACGAGCAAGACCGCGCGGGTTTTAACGTCCTTTTTATGACCCTTTAAAATGCCATCGTCACGGTAGCTCTACCAGGCTCTCTTAATTATTTTACGAGAATTCCGACGACAATGCTCGGTGGCAAAAACAAGCGGTAACACCCTATCTACCGCTTGGCTTGCAAACCGTAGAGATTACGAGTAAATGGCTTCGGATGATTCGGAGCCAACTCCCGACGATGTCTTCTCGAAAATCGTCGGCTATAAACAATGCCAAGTGACGCAAGGGGGAGAGGCGAGTGTATTTTGATAAAGTTATTTTTTTTTTAATGCGTGTAACGGCCGTTAAAATATTAACGCGTTGATAATTGCGCGAGTGTGATTATCGTAGTTTGCGCGAATGTCACTATATTTTATTACTTACGTTGTGCCTTCGGACAGATAACGATCTGCAAGATTAAATGGGAGGCA
The DNA here is from genome assembly GCA_035220615.1 of Leptothorax acervorum. Lineage (NCBI taxonomy): Eukaryota > Metazoa > Arthropoda > Insecta > Hymenoptera > Formicidae > Leptothorax > Leptothorax acervorum. The sequence continues at coordinate 223,238 of JASTWQ010000059.1, forward strand.
ACCGTAATACCGCTAATCGTAGACGCATACTTCGCCGAAAGTCGCCGACGATTTTACGACAAAACTTCCATATTCGTGTCACGCGAAAGAATGACGGGTGAATTCGCACATGAATAATACATTAACCCGCACGATATCGAGAAATAAACATCATCGGGCACCGCGGTCGGGCCACGCCAGGTCATCGTACTTCAGGAAATTAATAATTTTCGACTTTCGTCTCGAAACGGCTAAAATACGCGTCATTAATCACGCCGACGTTCTGCAATATAGGTTCTCCGACGAAAAGCGAGACTTTTCGCTCGCGCAAAGCAAAATCGCGTCAAAAATCGTTTGTTTTAATTTATGAACGTTCGAATTTTACGGCCGTTGATTATCTGTAGCGGTGGTTAATTTATCAGAGAAAGAAAAAAGTTGTCCCGTCTCAGCCGCGTACGACAATTTTTAATCGACCGCGTCGTAATATTTCACGTCCGAGAATGAGAATTCCAAAATCTTTAGATTCCTATGGCGTGTCCATTTAGTATTACTAACAACAGAACGATTAAGTAGATCCTATAAGATTCTACACTATATATATTTGTGTTATACTGCCAAAATCTAACAAAAGTTATCTGTCAAAAGTTTGATCAGATTTCTTTATCCTCCTGCGTAATATTCAAGCTAATTGCTTGCACTTTTTGATAATGCCTGAATTTTAACAATTATAACTTTTTGTTTTATACATATAGGTATGCATTTTATGGATTCATAACTTTTCATAATTTTCTGTTTATTTTTTATATCTTTTCTATCTTTTATAACATTTGTTACAATTTTAACTTCTGTTAATTGATTATTTCACGGTTTTGACCGAGAATTCCAACACCGTCGAGAACCAAGGAATCCGTAACGAAGCAAGCGAATTAGGAAACTCGCGCTAATTCCCAAAATTAGGTCCTTATCTTCGACGAACCGTGAACGGTGAAGGAGGAGGGGACCGATGCCGATGTGGCCGCGCGATGTAGAAGAGAAACAAATAGGACCTCGGTCCAATTAGGGATTTATTTATGTGCCGGCGGGCATATTAAACGAGTGAAAATATGAAGGCAAAAAAATGAGAGGAAAGCTGCGGGAACGTGTCCACTCAAGTCGGCCGATCTTAGATACACGTCGCGTTTATAAAGACCGTAGCAGGGCCTCGTTAACGAACTGCCAGGGCAGTTAAACATAAATTGCAACTTTGAGTCGTCTCTCTCATGGCGTGTCCCGGGCATTCGCTGTGTCGTGCAGCCCCGCTTTCTCGCCTTAAATCCGCAACCATCCGACCGGCCGTCTCACAATTTCGACGCTGCGAAACGATCCTCTCTCTCTCTCTCTCTCTCTCGTGTCTGACGCCGCCACCGAAATGAAGCGGTTCAATTATTAACGCGCATGCCTCTGGATCGAAAATTGATCGGATCTGCTAAAGAGGATAACTTCTGTTCGTTCGCAGAAGTGGAAACGCGCGGTTGCTTTGATCAGACGAGTCGACCGAATACATATCCGGTAAATTAACATCTCGAAAAACATCTCTGCAGTCGGATTGTCCTATCGGTTCAACCGAACATTCGATTGGCAAGAAAGATGCCGTTTATGTAGCGTCAGATAAGTAAGTAGAAATAATATATCATTTTCCAAGTAATTCCCTAATTTTTTGTGTTGATCTTATTGTTACATATAGAAAGCAAGACAGTACCTTCGTTGCGCAAGATAATACCCACCATTCACCAAGCAGCGGCTCTCCGATTCCTCGGCCTACTTACAGATCCAATTTTCGCTTTGTGAAAAAGCGGAGGAATCGTCGTAGCGTGACTGACGGGACCTCTCGTTCTCTCGCGCGTGAAGAATGGCAAGAGGAAGACTAGAAGGAGGAGAGAAAGAGAAAAAGAGAGAAAGAAAAAGAAAAAAGAGATGTACGGACGCGGACGGACAATGTCGCCTCGTTTATCAGAACGGCATTGTGGGGGCCATCGTTGCCCTTCTCGACATACCCTTTGTTGGTTACATCCAGGCTGCGCGAGCCCGGGACTACTCAATCCTTTCTTTCATTCACTCTCCGAGACTCTTTTCATTTTTCTTCTCTCGCTCTTACACCGCCGCGTAACAAGAACCAGGCCGGAGGGGGCGACGAGGGCAGAGGGGTACAGAGGTGCCGCCGTGCTGTGTCCCCGTTTGCGCTCTCCACGGTTATCTCTTTAAAAAGCAATTGTACTCGAAAAAATGGTTCCCCGCTATCTGGAAAACGGATCGTTCGACTCGAAGGTGGAAGGCTGAGTCGTGCCCTCTCGTATACATACCAAGTGTCGGCAGGGATATACCCATATACCCCTTAGCTATGAAGCTTTTTATTTTTTTTAGAAGCCAGTATTTTGATGAAACTCAACTACTTTATAAGCTTTATCGTATATATCGTATATATGCACAGATTTTAGTTTCGAAATAAATATAATATATTTTAATAGAACATATATTCGTTTCTTACGTTATTTTATAAATATATTATATTTTAATTTTTTTACGTGGAAAAGAATTAAAGGTCAGACACAAACTAGATTGACGATATTGCCTTTATACAAGCGCTATTATGGTTGAATCATCGTATAAACGTTACGTTTTCTTCTCTTACGGTCCGTGTTGTTTGGACAACGAGGTTCGCGAGCAAATTGCTCCGCTCGGAGAAGCGAGAGGTACCTACGATCGCGCAAGTTCAACGGGAAACCAAGAGGGATAAACATTGAAGCGCGGTTTAGCATCGGTGCGGTGGAACATACTGCACGAGCGGAGCGGTGCGATATTTACGCGGGGCGTTACATAATTTAACGGCCGATGCGTCGCATAAGTTAAAGGCCCGGTTAGCGCGGAGCAGCTATAATTTCATCGCGAGGCGGTTATATCTCAGGACCTAACCGCGACGAAATGTTCAAAATAGTGGTACAGCCGATTGCTTTTAAGGGAGAACACCTCTTGGTACTAGTCTCGGTCGATTCCTTCCCGCGTTTCTCCCCTCTTCCCCGTGCGAACAGGATTTATTTCCTTCTTTTTCCCGGAGAGAGGTTTCTTATTCCTTCCCGCATTTCTCTTTATCTCTCTCTCTCTCTCTCTCTTCGCGCCCGCTCTTCGTGTCTCCGTCGAGGAAGTAACGAAAGAGATTAGCCAGCGCGGCGAGTTATTCGTTGTAATTAGAGAAAATGTTAATTATAGCTACGACGGAGTATGCTGTTTAATTCGTAGCTGGCGACGACTTAACAACAACTTATTCCAGAATGTAATCCTTGCCGTAATATCGCAATAAAAACAGTTTAATTTTTTTAGAAAAGTAAAAGAAGTGAAGTGCTTATTTTTCTCTCGACTATTTATTTAACTGATAACTGTAAAATAATGCTTAAACATAAAGTTTTAAATAAATCGCGAATGAAATACGTTTCGCCGATAGGTGACTGCTTTCACAAAAAATAAGTTTTAAATAAAGCTCGCGTTTAGTCAAATGCAATCCGAAATCTTCGTTCGTGTTATAACGTAATATTTTAAACCTGTGAATATACTTATACACTCAACTCTTAAAGTAGTCCCTTCGTGGGCGTTTAATGATTTTGAGACGTTCGATAGGCCCGATTTAGATTTTGAATGGTATGCCAACGAGAAAATTAACCGCGTTGAAATAACATCAAATACCTTTCAATCCCCGGCCGTTATAAAACGAAAAATTATGTCATACAAAATCGTGTCCAGTATCTCGTGAAAAAAGTTACGCGATTACATCGATAATTATATTGCGCAAAAATGTAATTAAAGCAATATCATGAATTTATTTAAAATTAATCAACCTAATGATTAATAAGCTTATCTTTGATACTTGTAAATTTTAAAACGTTATAAATTTTAATGTGACATGGACATGAATTAATACGAGTTAATATTATTTTTTATAAAAATTTTCGAAATTAGACTCGTGCACAGATAATTATTTGAAGCATACTGATTAAAAATAATCGTTCATGCAATATCGATCGCATACTTAATCAGAGACAGCTTGTGAAAAGAACAGGTTGTTATTTAGAGGCGTGAAAAAAACAATAAGAAAAACAGTAATAAATTCCAGAATTCCGGATACAATCGTAAACACCGAAAACTTCAATGTTTGGTCGTCACATCTGATTGACGTTGACTTTTCTTAGGTGTTTTCTTCGGCCCGAAAACGGTTTATATTGTGATAATTCGCAGTTCTTAGATATTTTCAATGTGTAGGTTAACACACAATCCCCGTTAAACACACATTTTCGGAGAAAATGGAGGAAAGAAAAACAAATCTGGGAAGGAGAGTTAATTTTTACCTTAAGCCGTTTTGTATTGATAAATTCCTGCAGATTAAAAGTGCAGGACTTGTACACATCAGCAACAATCTTCTTTTTGTTCCTTGACTACGACACTTTTTTATTTGTTTAAATAGCTCGCATTTTTTAAATATTATATATCTCAATATAATTTTTACGTTGCTAAAATTGATTAAATTAGAACATAATTAAATTGATTGGAATTATCAGGATTATAATTTTAAAAAATACATGTAGAGAACATGTGTACACAGTACCTATATCAAATAGCGAGAACTGTATTTGTGATATTTAATTTTATAAGATTAAGAATTCTGTAGAAATTAACAACGTAATATTAATAAACAGACTTTGGCTTTGATTTGCGAATAACGAACCACCAAAAGAAGGTGGTGTGATGACAGTAGCGAATTTTAAGATTTAATTCTTGAAAGAATCGGTTTTGATCGATCATACTGGTGTCTCATCGGCACTTTACTCAAAAAACAAGTGGAAGAAAAGTAACTACGTGGGTAAAAGCGGCCACGTTAATAACCGTAATAGTTTCGTAGCAGCATGTTGTCAGCAGCCTCATCATCAGCAACGGCATCAACGACGGAAGCGGACCTCGACGAACATGCGCGCGGGCGGGATTCATTGTAACGGACGGGTGATGTAAACGGTCGGTCCCGGACCACCCGCTGGTCCCGTGTAAATACGGCCGCTAGTCAAAATAACCAACACGCAGGTCATCCAGCCGAGCGACCGGCTCGTAGACAATGGTAGTATACGCGCCGCGCCGTTTCGTTTACAATCCGCGCGGACGGGCAAACTTTTCCATGTACCTGCAACGTCGGATAATTCGCAGGAAGCAGCGTCGAATTTTCCCAATACCGGAACGCGAACGGCGGCAAACGGTTATAAACGGAAAACAAACTGCGAGCCGAAAGTCGCCGGAATTGTTGGCTGTTTTTGTCGTAACTCGAACGGGGGGGAGTATTCTATATTTGCGCTCGCGACCGGCTGGCAAAATTCTGGCTACCAGCATCGGAAGCGAAATTCAGTCATGGCTGTTTTATCAATCTGCATGGATCGCGTCGCGTCGGATTAAGCGATCCCGCTGTTTTCCTACGTTATTTTTCTGTCGCTTCTGTTTTTCCAGGGAAAAAACTGCATGTAGGTACAGAAAGGTATGCCGGTGTATTTTATTTCAAAGATCGAAAGAATGAAAGATCGAAAGATCGAAGCGCGACAATAAGCCGTTAGGATAATAGCAGTTTTTATTATGTATAATAATAGTTATTTCATCATATTTTCTTCTTGCCTCGACCAAGTAACCTGAATTTATATCTAGGCGAAAGAAGAGACTCGTAAAACGGTAGAAGCTTAAACGATAATTGTTCAGACCGCTTGAGCAGTTAATGTCGCGCCGAAACTTGAAGACTATACTCAGTCATTAGCCTCCTCTTCGTCTGTTCTTCTAAGACTTGGAGCAACAACCCTCCGAGATAGAGGTGATGGAGAAGGAGACGGGCGAGAGCGGGCATAAACGCTGGGGGTGGATAATGCGGTTGTCCGCCGTTGAGACTCGCAGCTCTGATTGCGGATCTGCCGGGACGAGAGAAGTTCTGCCGGCTTTTATTAGTTTTAAACACGCGTTAAATAAAACTGGGCTAAGCTCCGAGGCCCGGAGATCAGCGCGCGCGGTTCACGGACGTAAAGCGTTCGTAAAGAAGCGCAGCGAGAAACGTACCGAAGGGCGAGAGCGACCCTCGCGCCTCGCCCCCTTCTTGCCGTTCGTGCGTGCGGGGAGGGATTTGGTCCGAAGACGTAAGGTTCCTTGGGAGGCATTCGGAATCGGGGAAAGTCCGCGGTAAATTGCGGTAAATTGAGCCGCGCCGTTGATCCTATAGCAATAATCTCTCGGCTGGGCGATGTTCCGTACTCCTGAGAGATCGGAAAAGACTCTCTCGTCGCTCTCTCGTCGTCTCTCGCTCTACTTTAACGAAGCGTATCGCTTTCCGGGCCGACCCGGAATTGCGAATTAGCGCGAGGTAGAAGCATTTTTACGAAGCGGGTTATATCGACCGGTCAATAAAGCGCCGCTGGGAATTTCCAACGGACGTTAATACCCCCATTCGAACGACTGCTGCGAGTCACGGGGAGGCGACGTTGTGTTTCTTTTTTCCTTCCACCCTCGTCCCTCCCTTTTCTTCCTTTCTTTCGGCGAAGAGGAGGAATTCTTTTTCTGTCAGAAAGTGCCTCATTCGTGCCCATGGATCGACTCCCGTCTTTAATTAGACAACTTCCTCGCCGCCGTGTCGGTCCCCAAGAGAGCGGAAAGAATCACGAGGCGAGACCGTTCTCCATCTCGGAAGTCCTCCTCGCAATCAGCGCGCGGATTACACTTTTAATTCATTTTTTTTTTTAACTAACTCGACCGTGTCCTGTCTTACGGGATCGAGGAGCGGTGAGGAACAAAGCGCCCGCGAAGAAAGTGAAACGAGGGGTGAAAGAGCCTCGTAACTTCCGAACAGAGAAATTGTTCCGCATTACCCTCGAGCGTTTTCGTCAAAATAAAAATGAAGCCTGTCTCCTCGACAGAACTTACGTTAATTCCTCCGTTCGGAAATAAAAGTTCTTTTGCAACAGTGAAATGCAATTAGTATTCGCCGTAATGATTTTGCGATATTTATCAAATAAATGGTCACTGCAATTAAGTCAATTACAGCGTTTGTAATGATTATTAAGTTTCTGATCGGAAAATATTTCAGTATTAATCTCTCGCATTATGATTGCCGTGTTTCACCGTATTTGCCGTATTTGCTTTGCTTGCGTAGTGGAATAAGTATTGGCTCGACAGGCCATCGCTATGCATTCGTTTCGGTACAAATCCAACGCGAGACTAAAATCGACATCGGTTCCAGTAAATTCTGAATAGCGAACGTGGGAATATGCGCGACCCGTTCATCGATATTATAGCGCAATAACGCATGTACATATTCAATATCACATTAAAGCAGCGTTCGCCGTATAATTAACTCGATTTCTTACTCACGCACGCCTTCGCTCGCGGCCGCCCGATCGCAAAAAGTTCAACCGGGAAAAATTCGCGGATCGCGCGCTAAGGAAATATATATACCACCAATTACGAAACGCTCTCGTGGAAATCATACGTATCTACACACTTGCCTCCACCTCATCCCAAACCCAGCCGTTATTGCTTATCAGCTCGCGCACCCCCCGCCGGTACAAACGTTTTCGCCCTTCGCCCGAAATTGCATGGAATTGTGTCGCTCGCTCTCTTGCTCTCTCCCTCTCTCTCCGGCATCCTCTCTCTCGTCCCTTCATTCTCCCGTCGAATGAGTGGCTATAAACGTAAACCATGTTCTTTTAAGTGGGGCGCGTTTAAAAAGATCGCCTAGGCACGTATGATCGCTTGGGTTTCGAGGGAATCGTTCTTCCTCCCTCGTCTCTGGGCTTCCTCGTCTCATGTTCGCTCCGGGCTTCCGAAGGGAAAGAAACGAAACGCGCGAGCAGGGAGGGTGTGGAGGGTGAACGGCAGGAGGGAAGGATGGTTTAGATGAAAGCGTAGGGTAGACTCCGCGTGCGCGCGCGCGCGAGCGCGCACGCCCCCGCGCGGATATAGTAATATTCTTGAACCCCCAAGAGAAGGCTTACTGCAATAACCCTCGCGGCTCAGACTCAAAACCCGCCGTTCGCTCTATGTATCTCTCTTACTTCTCCCCGCCCCTCCGCTCTTCATTTCCAACCCTCCTGCGGGATCCTCCATCACCGGCTGCCACTCCACCTCTTACACGCTCCTGACTCGCTATAAATCTCACGCACCTCTAAATCGGACAAACGCGCGGCGCGCGCATGGGCCTTCGCGTGGAATCCGGAAGAAATGTCTCGGGTGGCTCGAACGGTGGCTTTTCCGATGGCAAGCAAGGAAAACGGGGCTCGAAGGTGGAAAACCGCGTGGGTGAATCGCCGCTATTCCGTATCGTCGAAAGAAGAGCTGCCGCTCCCGCGAAGATTTGCACAAATAGAATCCGGAAGGCAATTCCAGGATATCGTCGGGGTTTCTCATTCTACGTGCCTCACGACGATTCGCGGAACAACGATTGCTCGCGCGAATTTATTCATCCAAGTGCACTTTTATCGAAACACGTAGATTGTTGTAATAATTATTTAATAATTCTGTCCATAATAATCCCTCAGTTACTCGAGACGAAGTGTTCCAAAACGACAGCGTTTACGTACCATAAACGGGCGCTTGATGAAAATTTTTGGGTTGCAGAATATTTCAAGCGCGGACATAACCCCGGGCTGGTCGCCTGGATGCCTCTCTCGCGCGTTGCCCTCCTCCTCGGAATTAGTAGGAGCTGATCGAGGGGTAGAAAAAAAATTGGTGGCAATAAAAATAAATTACATGCATCGTAACGCCCGGTAGTACCGCCGGGAGAGCTCGCAGGCATCCATCCTGCTTGCATACTTCGGGTCCTGATTAAAATTGGGGTGCGGTAGGAAAGGAGCGATCGGTTTTGCCCCCGGGCCTCGCGTCGCTTCGGGAAACCGTCTTTCCGCTTCTTTTTCTTCTCCTTGCACGTTCCTTCCTGTCGCGTTCTGCATTTTCTTTTTTTCGCCGTCGCGCAACCGCGCCGCTGCCCCCCCTCCCTTTCGTCGCGGTGCATACAGGTGCGTCCGCAGGTATCAATTATCAAAATTCAGCCTGTGACGGAGAACCCTGACGTCGTATAAAATGCCGAATAACGACCGAGCAAACACGCGCATGACGGGGAGCGCCGATTAACGAAACCCCCATCGAACCCGGCAATCGAAAATTCACAGATTACTCGCGTTTCGCCGTTAATCAATCGCCGCGATGATTGGGCTAATTTATTAGGGTGATAACGATACGTATCGGCTTCGCCATTACCATATTTAATATTTACACGTCGCGACTGCGAGAGACACTTTTTCGTATTAAAAAAAAAAAAATAATAATTAACACTTTAAATGATTATTCGTTCTAATACTGGTTTTGCACGGATTGCTGTGCATGATTTCAAGATAAAACATTTCAATTATATCATTACCGTCTGGTGGACGTTGCACAAAGACACTTGTAATACAATTCTAGACTGCATCAACAAGAGACGGAGAACGGGCGACAGATCCTGGGCGGGGGAGAAACGAGAGAGACGTTGATCGCCGCTCGTGTAGGCGTAGGCATAAGAAACTCACCTCTCTCGAGGTAAGCGTAAGAGGAGCGCCGCGGTATCGGCGACGCGGCGCAGGCGGTGTTTTTCGCATTTATTTAAAGCGCAAGGACACCTAGTCGCCGAGTCTCCCGACTTCGCAGTGCCGATCGCAAAGTGCCAAGATGTGTCCTCGTCCACGTAATCGTACCTACCACGCGCGGATACACAAGGCGAGACGGAGAAAAAGGCGCAAGTAGAAGCGCGTAGAAAGAAGCGAAAAGAAACGAGGAACGCACGTAGAAGCTTAACCGCGTGCGAGACGCCCCGCCCCCGCCGTTGCCGCTACCACGAGCTCATTACGCGCCATTACCCGCAATAAATCGTCGCCGATAATTGCTCCTGCAACTATTAATGACTAAGAACCGAGCGATATAATCGCGTTAATTGCTATTATCGACGCGTCGAAGGCGTCCCCCTCCCCGCTGCCGCTTTGTTTCGACATTTCACTGTAACAATCATCGGCTTTCTGACGAGGCATCCATTATCGGTTAGCTGATGATTATTTCTTGTTACTTTTCACGCGGACGTCATTTTACGTTCGCCGTTATCGGGGTAGGAACAACGGGGAGATGAGTCGTAGTCGTTCGCTGGAAAGTCAAGGTGACACGTGCACTGGGCCTTACGTAATAAGGCTCGGCCGCGAGAACTTTATTGGAAAGCAGGTTTTGTGTGGGTCCGAGAGGACGCCTCTTATCTAAATACCGCATCTCTAAACAAGCGAAACTTACGCAGATATGCAAATACCGTGAACAGCTGTCGTGTAATATGATTATAACTCTATATTCTGACTTAGGCATGTGATTGCGCGATCTAGAAGTTATTTCCGTCGACATGCGCATTAGACCGCGGAAAAATTAAACGCAGCCAATTATCCGTATCTTATTATCAGCATATTTGTCATTCCACGACGAGAGCACTTTATTTTTTCTACCCCTTTCGATTTATACGATTTTGCTTCTTAATTACCGCTGAAATTTTATCTCAAATCTGCACACAAAAAAGAATGAAGACGATATATTGGTACACTGTTAAATTTATAGTGTCAAATTATACTCAATTTGAGTTGTATTTAACCATTCCTATAGGTCACCACTGCTCCTACTCAATATGTCGTTAATTTAACTGAAATAATGGAGTTAAATAATATTGTTTTGTATTAAAATAATAAATTTTGATACAACATGGTAGTTAAAAACAAAATGTTATTTAACTTAAAGTGTTAGTTTAAATTTCATTCTTTAATATTATAGTGTAGTACGAGAAATACCGCGGGCCCATTATTCCCGGCAAGGGGCTCAACGTCAGCTGGACGGGGACAACTGCGAGCGGCCAAAGGCGAAAGTTTGCGATGGCCAATAACTTCCTGGAGAACGATACCGATGGTGTCAAGGTGGTAACCCACGGATTACGAAGCGTCGCCAGATGATCGCGTGCACCGTGCGCGGCGTTCGAGCGAACGCGTGGGCGTTGTTAGCTTGAGCGTGGATGAGTCCGCGTGTCCCGATGAAACCCGTTTGCGTGAACCCGGGACTCGTATCCGCGATCCGACGTCAGTCGACTTGTTGTCCGCTCCGATACCGGTATAAAAAAAATATTTTTCCACAAGGTTGAGTATAGACAAGTCGGTAGTCGATCTTTTACTTCGCTCGTAATCGGTTTTTTCATAGTCTCCACTCATGGTGCTTTAACGAGATAAACACTAAAAAAACTAATATAAAAAATTTAAAAAAATAGCGATTTATTGCTTATTAAGAAAAAATTAGTAACAACTTTGGATCTATGCTCTTTTCATTAGGTTCATTACAAAAAGTCGATAATATTCCCCCTAGATTATAAAGTGATTCGACGATTCAACTAATGAGACCGTTCTGTCGCGGATTATCGTGATTAACAGCGCGAGAGATTAGCGTTTACCGGCTTTATGCAAACCGGTTTTATTACTTACTCGCATCCGTGATTCTGGAATATTGGATTCCTCAGCGATCACGTTTCAGCTGAATCCTTGCACTTTTGCTCTCACACGAAGAAGTAACGAAGAAGAAAACGAGACGCGCGATATATAATTCGTAGAACGCGTTTTTCGTTAAATAAAAATCGCCAAGAGAGTTAAAGCACGATTATAAACCTATCGATTGTCCTATAAAAATGTCCATGCTCCGTGCCAACGATTATCGCGAATTCGTTTTGTTAACGCTCATTATACTTGCGTAACGACATGAAAACTTTCAACGAGCTTGCAGAGAACACTCGAGTATCACAGCCAGCCGAAAAATGTCGGAATAACGACGTTGCCTCGCGGATAGAATAGGAAGCGGCGGTGGAGGAAGAAGAGGAAGAAGTGCGGTGGAGAAAAAGAAGTATCGAAGAAAAGGAAGGAGGCAAGCTATTCACCGAGGCAGTTATCGCGGATGAGGCAGGCCCATCGAAAAGGTATACGGTAAACGGTTTTATTAATGGTGCGTCCGCGACATAAACACTTTACGTAAGGATATTATCGATCGATAAATCGGGGCCTACAACGCGCATACCGTCCACTTCTATCCCGTTCTATCTTCCAGACCGGACCTATCGTCGATCATTGCGCATCGTGCGTTGCGAGGAAACCGACGCGATACGACGTGACGTCCGTCTCTGTTTAACCGCCTCCGTATGCATCGTCAACTCGCACCTCGTTTTTCCTCGAGCCAACTGCAGCATTCCTGATAGCGCCGCGTCGTTCATCGCGAACGTCCGTCTCCTAAGAGGAACGATAGCCTCGCGATTAAGGAGAACGAAATAAAAGAGAAATAGATAGCCACAAAATGATTTGGTTCAAGGATAGATGGAAGGGGCATGGGATAGAGACGAAACTTGAAACACAAAGATACGATCTTGATTTTTTAAAAAGAGATTAATCAAATACTCTTCGAGAAATATCAGTGTCCGTGCGTGAAACAAGGTATCGTCCTTGCCTCTTGGGATACCGCGTGTATTTTCTTTACTCGCGAAGAACGCCTCGAAGACACCCTCGGAGGGATAAGCCGCGTCTTTAATTTCTAAATCCACGGACCGATCGTTCGGTGATCTGGATTGTCCCGGGGGATGTGTAATTTCGCGCAGTCCCTCACTCTCTCATTAAAGACCCGCATGGAATTCGCATCCGCCGCGGCGCGGCGACGAGTAAGATACTCGTGCCGATCGTAAATACCACGCCGCGCCGGTATCTTTTAAATAGGGATGTCGAGATGTGTGCGTGCGCGCGCGAAACTGTAATCGGACTTATCGCGTTTATAGTGTAATTAATTGAGTCGCACGTAAGGATACGCACCGATAACCCGGGACACGGTAATAGCGGTACGAAAAAGCAACACGTAGACGAAAAGGGAAAGCTTCCAATCGACATATCGCGCTCTTCGACGCGATACGGATCGATATTTTAAATGTGATACATTACGTACTCCTATACACGCGTAAATACGTGCGTGCGTGCGTGCGTGCTTGCGTGCGTGGCCGCACGAGCCGACGGTCATTATCGCGTTGCACTGTCGTAAAAGTGCGTCCAAATGCGAGCAGCGCGACGATGGACGCTTCGGAGTCGTCGTTGCCTTCGATGTCGTGTCGGGGATCGTGGACGATGTCGTAGGCGAAATCGATTCCTCCTCGCGAGGAAAAGGAAGAAATCATTCCCTCCCCCTTCCTTCCCCCCCCCCCCCCCACAACCGCGGGGACACACGCTTGTCCCGCGTGATGGTGCGTGCTTGCGGCGCATTCTCGTTATAATTGCACGTCGCGCGGCCTGAAACGCGATCTGGATCGCGTGACCGTTACGACGCGACGCTGACGACGATGATGGTGTTACGCCGCCGCGCCGGTAGCCAGGCGTCATTAGCGGGTACGATTAATAGGACGACAGGTCCTCGGCGACCGTCCACGTGACACGAGGAATTCACTGATTAATAACTCACGCTGGCAGCAGCAAGAACCTCTCGTGCGACTTCGACGGGTAATATTTGTTGCCGTTCGAGGATTTCTGCATTTTCATTTGCTCGCGTGTGTGATCTCCTGGCGGCGTGTGTGAGTTGATAAATTAACCGAGAATAATATTTAATGTAACATCAGAACAACCAATGATGCATTTTTGTCCATCTTAGAAATTGACGCGAAAGAGATGGGATAAAAGTTAGCTAATATAAAAAAAGTTAATATTAGAGCAAATTATTGTTAGAATTAAAAAGAGTTTTTTTTTGCGCATTTTAAAATTAACATAAGTTGACTTCGACAGTTCAATGATTCTTTTCAAAGAAAAAAATTTCGATGGTAAAATAAGAAAAGATGACGCGACGGGACCAAATCGGAAACTGCTCTCTCGATAAATCGACGGGATCGTCGAACTAGTCGAAGACGCGCGAAATGCGGAAGAACAGCGGAGGAGCTTTTTGCCGGCCACGTGGTGAAAGTTTGGTAACCGGGGGGATGTTCGTAGCTACGTTCGTGCCGGCAGTTGGCGGTGCGAAAGCCAGCGGTGGCGGCAGTCGTCCGGAAGCGTTCCACTTTCCACGCGGGGGGGAATCCTCACGCTTTCGTCTCACGTGGCATCCTCGTGGCGCTTTTCAACGGCAACGTGAAAACGGCGCGTGCTCGGGATGCGCACCTTCGCGGCCTGATTAGCAACCCAGACCGAGCGAAGGCCAATGGCACCCTGCCTGCCTGCCTGCCTGCCTCTGCCTGGTCTTCCGCGAGGAGCATAAGGGGTAGCGAAAGCTCGTGCCGTGCGAAAGAGACAGAGAGAAGGAAAGAGAGAGAGAGAGAGAGAGAGAGAGAACAGTCGGGGAGGGGGTTGGTCTGATGGTGGAAGCGCCGCCGACACGGTGGTACTCTGGTTGCCAGTGGTGGTGGTGGTGGTACGCGGTGCGCGACATAAATATGTATGTATCATCCGCTGCGACCTGCCCCACTACCCCACTAGGTCAGACTCATGCTTCATCACAATGAGCACCTTGCCTTGCTGCTCGTCCTGCTCCTTTCCGCCTCTCGTCCCATTCAAGTGGATGGCTCGAAACCCCTTTCGATCATCACCAAAAACCTAAGCTGGCTCTCAGAAGGACCGTCACATCATCGACGGACACAATCGCTGGAATAGTCTAATCTCGGAACGTCGATATCAGAACCGTGATTAGAATTATTTATCATAATTATGCAGTTGTGATCAATGTTTAGCGTTTCATCGAGTTAACCGCAATTGTATAATATATAACATTCTCAGAAGCTGGCACTTCCGATCAATTACTTTTTTTTTCTGTTCCCTCGTATAACTCAAGCTCTAGAGACCAAGATATGTGACAGACATCGGTTATGGATACCAGCGCTAATTGTCACAGATAAAACGACGAAGATTCATACGCTAGCTCAAAAGTTTTTATTCCAGCACCACGGCCGGTTCAGCTGACTTCGATCACTGACGTTGCACGCAGCCAGCCGGTGACGTGGACGTACTCTGACGTCATCATCGACGTTCCCATCTCTCTCGCGTACATGCACGGGGGTTGCGCAAGGTCTGGGTGGTAAGGAGAGGGGCGCCGCGGGAGAGGAGGATGCCGCGTAGGATGGAGTACCGAGGGGGCCAACAGCTCGCGGGACAGGGAGACGGGAGGAGAAAGGGGGGGGGGGGAGGAGAGAGAGAGTAGCTCTTACATATTTATGCCGCGTTCTACACGCAACACCCATCCCGGGGGTGGTAGGAACCAACCCCCTCTGCGCTTACCACGCCGGCTGGTTCGAGATAGCTAGGTATGCCGACCTTGTGCGCACTTTCACGGGGGCGGTTATCTGCGGCCCCGGAGATGCTAATCAGTTTGGTTGATAGTGTGCGTCGCTTGAACGCGCGCGAAACGATGCCACCGTCGCGATGTTCGTCTTCGCGATGATCGGCGCTCAGCCGAGCGAGACACGCGCTCGAGAGAGGTAGTTTGAAGACTCATGTCAACGAGCCGGGAAAAGAATGACCGTATATGATAAGTGTGCGGTTATGCCAGGAATGTTTCGCAGGAGTCATTGGCGCTCAACACGTTGCTGACTTTGACGTTAATGAGACTGCCTGACGAATAATTCTGATTCATTAGACTGGCATAATTGCGCGCACTCATCCGCACGAAAGTCATGCCAAACGATTGAACAGTACAAAGAAACAAAACGATATCTTCTCGAAGAATATTAGTACATCATCCACTAATACCTCTTATAAAGATTTAAAAAAGATATTTTATACTGACGGAGTAGCTTATTTTTACATAATTTATTATTTAATAGTCTATTAGTCATTTTAAAATGAAAATTACTGTGGTCCTCATAGTTCTCAATAACAATAGCTATTATCTTCATATACATTCGACCGACAACATGTTTAGTTATTATATCTCGCGATTTATAGTGTATATAATTTACACAACAGGCCGTTCTGTCGTCAAACTCACTAAATCAGCAGTTACCTTTATCAATGGGAGACACCGTTAAGGCACAATTACAGTTAGCCTCTGCGATGTAGCCAATTACGATCTTTCAAAGATAATTCTTGCGTATAAATAATCCTCGATTTTGCAGAATCGGAGGAGGACTCTACAGAGATCAGTTAGTCGTCTGGATCGTTATTGTCCGGTTCAGTCAATGACGCATTATCTTGACGATAAAAAAAAAATACTGCCTGGTAGCACGATGCAGCACGATAGACAACGCCAGTCACTATCTGCGATCCGCGGTCACGTGATGCGCATCACGAACATGAGGAGTCCGTGTTTTATACAAAATAACGGTCACGATGGCTATGATCCATCGCCGACAATGCTGGCTGGTCTTAAGGTGACGGACAAGCAGCTTCGTCATTTGCATACTTGACAACTCGCTCGTGTGCTATCGACAGGCACGAAACGGCGGAGTGCTGGACTGGCATGGCACGGCATCGCGTATAAGAAACAATTATTGCTTCCCCACAACACCTAGCGCGACTGGTCGACGATAGACGAGAGGTTTAACGACGCATCACCGATGAGACATATGGTTTACGAGCATTTTCCTATTTATTGCATTCGTCGAGAAGTTTCTTTTCCGTAAGATTACTGCTCTCTGTAATTCAATGAGCAGTGGTTATCAAATAAATTTGATATCTCGTGATATCCTCCAACGCATCTGGCCCCTCGAATTTCGTGAATCAAACAAGATTTATTTCAACCTTTGAATGAAATACAACCAAGGGTCTGACTTGGTTAAGGATTCGGTAAAGTGCTTAATTTATCACGTGTTAGTAATGTAAACGGCTCCATGCGCAACTTACGTGTGTAAGTTACGCGCAATTTACTTCTACGGATATCGACGAAGGATCAAACTCACGTAGTGACGAAAGCGATGGAGACGGAGGAAACCCGGGGCTGCGAGTCGGGAGGGAAGTCGAGACAGACACGCGTGTCGTCACGGCTTACCCAGGATGCGCGTGTCTTCCCTTAACAGTCTGTTCGCCTTGATAGAAATCGTTCAGGAAAAAAACACGTAGCGTCGGTTACATAAAAGTGCGGGCGACTACTTCCGCCGGGGTGTGCCTGAGATTGTAAGGATCCAGCCGGAGATATGAATCACGGATAATAGATCGTTTCCTCGATTACGGACTAGGATAATGTCCAAACTTGAAGAAATTTTAAAGAACGTACATTTTCCTTTTAAAAAAATCACCGACATTTTTTTTCTCTTATTTTCATAAAACTCCGTTGGACGATAATATTTCATCAAATGTCGTATTAAACATTTCAATAAAATTATAATCTTCAAGAATTTTAAGATTATATCTTATTGCATATAATATGTGTGAAATAACTCAATCAGATTGATACTAATTTTCATGTGAACGGTAAGGATATGACCTTCCAGCGTTAATTATAGTATTTTCCAACAAGCGATTAGATGCAGGATTATAACTTACGTGCATTTATCACTTCAAGGAAATCACGGAAACAATTTCCTGGTCAAGATCTTTCTCTTTTAATCGCCGTATCATAATAAACTACCGCGTCATCAATCTTTATCATTTTAACTTTATATATTTTTCATATTAGTATAGTTTTTAGCGTGGTAAGCCTATCATTAACAAAGTAATTTTATTACACGTTCCTTTCTTGCATCACTTGTCTGAAATGCGTCAAAAGTAATATGTCAACTAGTAATAAATTAATTCGTCAAATCAAGATTAATTAGATTGATGGTGGAAGATAGGGTTAGCGAATCACTGATGTGAACTGAAGCTGACCTTATTCCTTATTGCAATGGTGTAATATCATAATTGCATTATCGCAGAAGAGTGCGGCGTATCGTCATGTGCCTTCGAGGAAAACTGCCGCATATTATACGAGCAGCATCCAGATCGTCCGAGAGGTAATCGTCCACCTCTACGTAGCGACTCAGATCTTCGTCGCCCTCCTAATATCATTATGCGAGCTCGTCAGACACGATCGCGTGTTACGGTGCTTAGAAATACGAGCAATAGAATTATAATAAATCGTTTCTTCGTCGAAAATACCACTGTGACGCGACATTATCGAATTTTCTTGACTACATTTAGAAGTATGATTAATCAAACTATAACAAGCTATAATATTAACCCAATAATGTTATTACATTTAAATTTATAGATTACTTGTACCATAATATTCATAGTTTCCTATGCCGAACTCTTTTCTTTGCGATTTATCATTATGTCATTTTTATATCTAACAATAAGAGAGAAAAACAGGGAGAAAAAACTATCACGCCATTGAAAATCTAGCTATAGAGCAGTCTATCTTACAAGTTAGCCTTTCTCGAGTCCGTATGCGTTTCAGAAACGCTTAAGTATATACGCGGAAATGGCTCCTTTTCCTTACGTTCGCGGATATGCGTGCTGTCGAGTGCAATCGAGCATTGAACATTACATGAGTGTACAATCAAAGAAGAACGTAGTGTAAGACAATGACATAAATTTCGTGAATTTTATTTCCCGGAATTATCAAAAGCCATAAACTTTCAAAAAAGGAATATTTTGCAAAATCTATAACAACGATAAATCGAGGAAGATACAATTTTGGCAATTCAACAAAGATATCGGCGTAACTAACAATAAACTGGTATACTCGGCCGAGCAAAAGGAGAGTCTCTATCTAACAATAAGATTCATCACGCTGGCTCCAGGAGCGTATCCAGGCAGAGGAAGCGAAGAAAGAGAGACGAGGCGAGGGAGCCGAGCGTGCAGAACCGAGTACCGGGCAAAGCGCTCGGCTGCAATTTTTCTCGCTACATACGTGACGGGAGTAGAAACGAGAAGAGAAAGGATCCAGGTAGGGAGAAAAGGGCGGCGGAAAGCGAGGGAAAAAAAAGCCAGTCGCGAATTTCCGTCCATCGCGAACGACGATCGTGCCTGATGGCGGGACGCTGGATTACTCGCAAGGGATTTTCTAACTTTCGAAATCCTTACGTCGTTTCCTCTTCCTAAAACGCCGTATTCGAAAGTGCGATAGCAGTCGTTTACGCGATTCGCTACGGAAAGTGGCTGATAACAGTATCCGTTTCTTTATAGCAACCAACATAATTTTATTTACAGACTTCTTGTCCTTGATAAGCTTACGTCAATATAATTTTTTATATAGATGGACGCGTAATGGTAATTTTTTTCTTATACGTCGATATGTAATCAGTATTATTACTGATATGCAATATATTGCAATCGAAGAATTTATTTATAAGAATTGTTTATGAAAACGCCAGGTCAGACAAGAGACATCGATCTTTCTTTTTTAAATCTCAAGCAGACGGTGCAATCTGTACAGACGGAATAAGGGTGTATCTCGCCTGGAGAGAGACGTCGAGAGTAAATCAGACACTATCGGAATCCACATTAGATCACTAAGCCTGATTCGCATTGACACGTATCGTGCCTCTGGGGCGGAAAATATGATTGCTTCGTCTCCGTTGTCTAGATGGGTAAGCATCGGGGAGAGCGAGGGCGGATTAATGCCACCCTCGGGGATCCACGTGGCTTTTCCACCTTCGCTGTATCCGCCCCGCTTTAGCCTTGTGTTTGCTCGAGCGGTTTTATGCCTTATACTTTTAAGACCTCGCTCACCTTTTACGAAAATTAGTTGACATCTGCCAGAAATAGCTTCGCTCGAATTATCGTTTATGTGCCCGACATTAATTGCAGTTAATAAGACGTTACGCTTAATTTTATTAAAAGTGCAAAACTGCGAGCATGCAATAAAGCTTTCCTCTAACTCTCTCTGGAAAGATTCCTCTTAATAAATAGAAATTCTTTATTTGCTTCTCTCCAATCGAGAGAGCTCCCATAATATTCAATATTTTATACTAGGTTAAATAAAATCAAATTATCGTTAGCTGAATTGGAAATGAATGAATTATCGATAATCTACTTCGTATTAATTAAAAGTAATTTTTAAATCATGGCGTACTTATGTAGCATCAATCAACTACTCCGAGATAAATAAATCAATGCGATATCCTCCGCTATCGTCGGATGGATATACGAACGACCCATCGATATTCTCCAAGATAGGTACTTGGGGACGCTTCCGGCTAATCTGCTGGCAAAACAAAGTCGGTCCCCGACAGGAGCGCGATTTATATAAAGTTCCGCATCGGCGTCGCTTCGATGGAACAACAACCGGGGAGTTATCGGGATCGATAAAAAGTCTCGCAATAAGCTATCGATACGGCCGGGGCCGTGCTGTTTTATTGTGTCACGTGCGAAGGCACAGACAAACTCTCCCTTCCACCACCCCCTTCCTCCCCTGCCGCGCGCGTTCCACATATATCAGTCGCGTCAGAGGGGAGAAGACGTCGATATCCCTCGATCAATCATTAATAAGACCTGAAACCCCAAACACACATAAGGCGAAGTTCGCCATTCTAACGCGCGCGCTCATTTTTTTTTCCTTCTGCATCATACATACTTCGACGGTGCCATTGCACCCCTCGCTGGTACCCTCCAATGCCACAACAAGACGAGAGAGAAATTGTAAACGGCAACCGTCGATTCGCGAATTGATGGAATTTTATATTTTCCTTTTCTGTGTGATTCCTTGTCCCCGTTTCCGCGCTCGGTCACGTTTCCGATTCGACTCGCTTCGTCCGCGAATAGCGATCCTCTCGGCCAAACGATTTATAGCGCCGAGTATCGACACGGTTTTGAACTTATCGGGGGACGCGAGTGCGCCGCCGATCTCTTCTCTCTTTCTCAGCCTCCAAGTAACTTCCTCGAGCGGAACGTCGAGCTGGGTCGTCCCCTCACACGGAAATAATATCCTCTTGCGAAAGAAATTACCGGGCAATTCTTATTGTTAATTGATGCTGATGTTATCACTGTGTAAGATATTCTAATTTATGTAACGCTTAACATCGTTCTTCAAACGATAATCTGCGCCCTGCGAATTACTTTTAAATAACTCGTTTTTATTTCGAGGTGATTCGATTTCACGGCTGTCAAATTGAACGTTTTAATTATCAAACTCGTCGCGCAACTGTAATAACAACGCGTTCAGCCGTGACCCTAACCGAAATCGGGGGTGACGAGGGCATTTTTCCACCATCGTTAACCCGTGCGATCAGAAACGACTTTGAAAGTGTCAACGCCGCTCTGGTTTTCCCATTTTTGCACGGCTCGTACACATCCTGTCGGGCATCCCTCTGGCTTCCACCGAAATCCCTGGAGAGACTTACACGAACAGGGGTTGGTATACGGCGCGGAAACGAGCAGATATCGAGTTGCGGTTTAAAACTCGCTACCATTCCCTCCCACGCACGGTCCTCTTTCTCTCTCCTTCTTTCTCTCTCTCTCAATTCGCCGGTGACGACTCCGTCAAGGAAACCGGGATTCAGCACGCTGATCAGCAGAAAAGCGCAGTCCTTGGCTTCACTTGCACTCGAAGGAGCCACCCTTAAAGCGCTATCTTTACAGTCGATAGCTACCCTCTCGTGAAACGAGGGGAAAGATGTTCGGTTTCTGACATTAGTCATCGAACGTACAAAAATTATTCTATCATTTAAATTATCTCTTTTCGAGAATCTATTTTTGATTCCAAAACGTTTTCTTATCGTTTTCGCGTGTCATAAGAAAAGATTAAAATTCCTCGTTTTATCCCTTTCGGTTTAATCAATGATAAATTACACGACGCCCGTAGAATCCTCTTGAATTTCGAGGAAGTTTACGGAATACAGTGGGCGTATATGTGAGAAAGATAATATATAAGCGGAGTTGTATACGTGATAGGCGCGACTATAAACTCCCGGTAAGGAAGACAAACGCGCATTCGATGCCGCGCGCGATGCCGAACATTGCATCATTGATGCGCTCTATTCCCCAAACGGCGCTACATCCGGCGCTAAGGTCGTGGTTTATCTGGCCATAACTGTGAAATATCTGCGCCGGCGATGCGCCGCGTCGTGTCTGATTGGCGCGAACCGTTGCGCCGCGGACGCCGCGGTAAATCTTTCTTCCCTCCTTCGATTGCGCCCCCTCACCGAGAGCTCCATTCAGGACAGCCCGACAGATATCGCCGATCGTTTTTCTGAAAGCCATTACTAAAGGACTATTGTTGTACACTTGACGAGAACTTGCTGCGGCATCGGAGGACGCAAAATGATTCCGCTGCTCTTCCGTACCTTGTAAATTTGTAAAGATTTAAAAGTGAATGATCCATTTCAAGTTATAATCGCATTATTAATGTGAATTTTACTTTATACGTTGTATATTGTTGTAGGTATATTCAATACATATATTTATCCATTTTTATATTTAGATTATTTTGAAATGCTATAAACGTGTGTTGTCGCGCGTTTATCCGCTAGGCTATACGTTTTTTTCCCTTTATCTCCCGAGTATTTCGACCTAATTACGCGAGTTTCTTGAGGGTCGACGTCCACGAAAGCGCGCGTTCGCGCGCACTAAATCCGATCAATCGGGATCGATACAGGGGCCCAGTCCCAGCATCTCTCCTTCGTCCGGTCGGCGTTCAGAGCTGGTCCCGCGACCCGTCCAGTCCACCCGGGAGGGAAGGAAAGAGGGAGCGAGAGATATCACGGCGGCCCTATAAGGCCCAGACGGCGGCTATAAGGCCCTTGGGCAGTAACAATGCGGCCTGGGCACGGCTTCGCGGTGTCTCGTAAATATAAATGATGCCGCGACGCAGTTATTGCCGTGCTACCGTGTGTGCAGGCCCCTCGTCTCTCCGTGGCGCGCGGATGCGAGAGCATAAAACGCACGATGCGTAGACGAGTCTTTTCTTTCTCGGCTTCGGCCATCTCGCATCGCACACGCGCGTACCTCATCTCTCGCTTGGTTCCCGCTACGTCGCCGCCGACTCGCGGTTGGATCATACAGCCGCGATAGGTTTTTGTTTCCGAACGGGCAATAACGGAGCCGCGCTGCCTACGACGGCTACGACCGCCGCGAGTCGTAGATACCGCGGTTTTCAACGAACACCTGGAGACGCATCGACGATCAATGAAATTCTTCACGACTTCCTATATTCTTTCTGAAGCTTTCTTATGATGTATACAAGTTGTCTCGCCGCAGCTTTCTAGCTTGCACATCTTAGGGAGCGTTAACCTTGAAAGGGCCGGAGTGGCCCCTAAAGGGGCCAGGAAAAAACTTGGAAACTCTTCGGAACATGTTGGTTGTAAATATGCATAAATTTTACGTTAAAAAAATCTAAGATTTTAATGGAAAAATTCCGGCCCTCTACAGGTTAAAAGTAGAGATATTTATACAGAAAAAAGATCTTTAAATGCTCTTTGTGAAAAAAGCTATTTTTATCCTATAATGTTCTCGCAAGTAAGGAAAGTCTCGATCAGTGTCCATGATGGAAATGTCATGGGGTCAGATCGAAAGGTAGGTTGTTATCGCTGAGGCGCTTAGCACGCGAAGCGACAGAAGGATTCGCTGATGCTCTGCTTCTTTTGCACTTCGTAGAAGTCCCGGTAGTACGAAGGATGTGGATGAGAAGAAAAGGGACCGTAGAGAGGAAGAGAAGAGCGAGGAGGGAAATCAAGAAGGTGGAAAGAGGAGGAGAAGGAGGAGGCTGAAAGTGGCGGTAGGATGCTAGCAGCGAGACGGAGAGGAAGAAAGAGAGAGTGTGAAAGGTGCTGGAGGGCGGAGAAGAAGAATCGACGACGACGAGGGCGAAGGGAAAAGGGGGCGGGGACGGTCCATTAGGCGGTATCGGGACCATCGCACGGTAGCACCAACGCTCTCTGCATCTCAATGCCTTCGCCCTTAGCCGCGCGAGACGAGAGGGCCGAATGGAGCCGATTTCGGGGCCTCATACGCGCTTTCGCAGCCACCTCGAGCAGCCGCGTCGCCTCGCCACGGAGATATCGATGGTCGGCGAAGGACGTGGAGGCGAACGGGCCGGCCCTGCGACGCACCAAGACCGGTAGCCCGCGGCGGTGTTTTCGCCTAATCGGCCGCACCGTGATGCGCTCGCCGTGATGCCGTCGCAATAAGCGCGTTAAACATGGTCTACTACGGCTTGAAAAGCGTCTGTTAGTGGATCGGCGAATAAATGGCGAATAAACCTAAAGAGAAATGACAACCCGATGGAAGATGAACCGATTGAAATCCTCAAGAGATTTCTCCTACCATCGCTAGTTGAAAATGTACGGCCTTCCATTTGACAGTAGTAGGTATTACGCAATTAACTTTTTTTAATTCCTCATTTATCTCGTTCCCTTTTTATAAATAATGGGAGACAATCTTCTCAACTAAATTATCAAATACCAGAGTTACTCTTTAACTGGTTTATAAATAATTAACTTATTTTTTGATATTTGCCCAGACAGTACGGTGAATCTCTGTTCCGCAACGCGATTATCCTCTTCTAAATTCTTTCACGGTAACGCGGTTGCCTAATGAGACTCGTCGAAATCGTTACACCTACGTGTTCGGCACACTCCTCTTCGCTTTTTCCTCCCCTCAGATGACAGACTGCTCGACGAAACAGCCTTCGACCTGGGAGTGAATCTACGATGTGGTATGCTCGATCGGAATCTTTGGAACACGAACTTGCTCAGGAGTCTCCCTCTCTCTGTCCCTCTCCCTCTCTCTTTCTTTCTCAGGATAAACAAATCCGACCAGGTCTCGAGAGACAGGCTTTAACGGAGATAGAGAGAGAAAGAGAGAGGGCGAGAGAGAGAAGCATTGGTATAATAAATATATCCGACACATATATATATTAATATACATATACTCGCTTATCATCAGAAGCACATTGTGACGTTATTGAGCGATCGACCGATATTTCAAGGAAAAAGAAGATTTCTAAAGAACACTTCACATCAGGTATCGGTAGCGGTAATTGGCAGGATGCAAACTAATTTAATATCATAAAGTTAACCGGCAATCTCGGTCCTGTCGCATAATAAACTACAGCATTTCCATAAATGGAAGGTGTGGCGATGCGAAATCGCACACTCGCACGAAGTTTATGGCAGTATTTCTTTCGCAGATTCGATCATCTTTTACCTCATTATATTCAAGACCGACAGCTTTCGGTCTTTACCTTTGACTTATTCGCAATTTTTTTTTGCAGATATCTTTTCGTGAATGCTAGAACCACGTCTGATTCAGTAATGCTAATCAAAGGTTATCCACATGGGGCTTGAGAACACGTGGATGACACGATTCGCGTCAGCACGAAAGTGCCGATTAAATTCCATTCGAGTTCGCGAGAACTTCTTTCATATGCATCGTCGACGGCAATTGACGTCGTAACACAACACATAACGGCGCGCCGAAATCACATGCAAAATTCTTGAAAAACCAGCCGGTCGAACATAAATCTGTATCTTGAAGCAATTAAATTAAGAGAATCGTCTGTGACACTCTCGACACAGACACGTGCAGCTACTTTACACCTTCAAGTTTATGCATACATTGAGCGAGAGATAGAAGTATAAGATGTCGAGCATGTTATCGACCTACAAAATTAGACGTTTACTTAATCTGGAATTTTAGTGATACAAATACGATATATTAACGTGGGCTATTACACATTCAGAATTTTTACATTTTGAATTATATGGATTATCGTATTCAAAATTTTCATATTCTTTCGCAGTGGAATAAAGATTGCATTCTGATTTGAAAGTTTTCGCGCATTTTTTTGCAAAATTCACAGAACGAGCGCAGAGTGCGAACAGATGGTTTCAACTTATAACCGATCGACCGAGTTAGGCGTATTCTTTATTTCGACAACGCATCGGCGAAATCTTTCTCAAGGATTCCTAGCAAGCACGAAACAGCTACCGGTGTTCGTTCTCTTTCTCTCTGTTTCTTTCTTTCTACGTGTCTCTCTTTTTTATGTTCTAGTGGCTCCAACCGAAGGACACTGGCCGCAGGCGCGCAGGAAACGGTGAGGTAAGCCGAACCAACCGCGACTCAACGGCGACGACGACAACTGCGACGACTTCGACG
The DNA here is from genome assembly GCA_035220615.1 of Leptothorax acervorum. NCBI lineage: Eukaryota > Metazoa > Arthropoda > Insecta > Hymenoptera > Formicidae > Leptothorax > Leptothorax acervorum. The sequence continues at coordinate 249,313 of JASTWQ010000059.1, forward strand.
ACTGCGACTAGATTTTCCCGTCAATAAATCAAGCCGGTCCGCGAGCCGGCCTCGGCATTTCTGCCACCGTTGCCGCCGCTCGCGACTGTCGACGACTTCGTCCTCTTCGTCGTCGTCGCCGCCGCCGCGCGCTGCTTCCTTATTCATGCCATCTCGTCGACAGTAGCGTTCAGAAAAACGTCATCCTGGAGGTTGTCAACGCGTCTCGCTGCTACGAGCGTTTCCAGCATCCGGTAGTTAGTTGGGAAAAGCGCGATCTACCATATACACATACACACACATACATCTTTGTTTCGTCCGCCGATTCTGCTTGTTCGTCGCTTCTCAAGCAAGAAGCGATCGTCGACGCGTAAGAAACACGAAGAGCGGAGAGTATCAAACGAAAGCGGATATCTCTTGCGTTGTTAAAAGTAGAATATTTTTTTACGAGGCCGCTCTCTCAGAGACATCATTTAAATGAATTTAATTAAATGAATTTCACCTTATTCAAAATCTCATATTTTAAATATGATCGTCGTAACTATTCGGGATATTTCTCTCTTAAAAAAAGATTCATAAATTTTCTGACTAATGTTAAGCAAATTTTCCTTCTAGTAATTAGTAATATACTAATTAACGTCTACATATCCGTAAATCATAAGTGCGACAAATTATTGAGGCCGAATCGAACTAAATTATAAGAAATCTCGTCTTTGAGGAAAGCTACGTTGATTTGAATATTTATTCTTAACTCCGATTCGGTGCGAATGATCCTATCGATGGACATTCGCTCGCCGATGTTAATTCGTTCGACGTTAAACGCGTGAGACAAAGTTTGCCCTCGGTGAATCGACAACGACACGCGATCTCTCGCGGACGGAAGATATATGTATATAAATCCTACGGCAGCGAGTCGCCGCACATGCGGAGCATTTCTTCGAGAAATTTCGGGGGAGGAGTAATCGATGGCTACCTCGGCGACGATCGGTCCGGCAATCAGGACGAATGTGCAGGGAGATAAAGTGAAATGGCGTCGCCGTTTAATTGGAGTTTCTGACGCGTTTCTGGCATTAAGTATGATGTTGCGTTGAGTTCAATTAAAATGGAAATCGGGGATGGCCGTTGCTTCGCCACGTCTCTTTCTCGCTCTCCTTCTCTCTTTCCCCCTCCGTCTCTCCTTGCCTTCCTCCCCGTGTATTCACCCATCGTTCTCATCGTATATACTCTTCGTCCTTCGTTCTTCCTCTTGCACTGAATTTGTCCCACACACACACACAACTTATGCTCATGTATATACACTCACACATACATACACTTATATACACTTGCACGCACACACGTACACACATGTACACATACACGCGTGCGAAGTGCATCCCGTGTTTTCGCTCACTCTGTGTACCATCCTTCGATCCTTCCTCCCCCTCTTCATCGTCCTGTTCCTTCTTCCCTCCTGTTCGTTCCTCTCACGAGCTCCGAGCTACCACATACGTGTGTCCCGATCTGAAAATAGTTCGGTTGGTCCCGGGTAGGAGTCCTTAATGAACCCGAGATTAGAAGTCAGCCTCGGACTCGAGAGCGGTAGATACTGGGTACAATTAACACTGAAATATCATCGGTGTGGGTCCGTTAGGGACGATGGTACACGATGTGTCTCAGGTGGGATTTTGCCGCCGTCGCTGCTGCGAAAGGGAAAGGGGAATCGGATCCTCAGACAAGGGACTAAAGGACTGGCCAACTTTATGGACTCTTAAATTAGCCGATCGCCGCGAGTCGATTCGAGCTTCGCGGGAGATTCGAGAGCGGTACTGAATTTCCGTCGCGGAAGTAATATATCTATATTAACAGGCCCTCTCTCTCTCTTGAAACCATCAGATTTCTTTTTACCGCCAATACACACATGAAATAGACTCGAGAAAGTTGTTAGCCTCGAGAAACAATTGTTTTAATAACAATGTATTTTGATAGCGAGATGAAGTCTTCTTACAACAAATCTGTATGTGTGCAGTGCGTGTATACAATGTGTTAAGTTTAATATAATTTAAAAGATCATACAACTTATTTTTAATAGTCATGACGTATATAAATTCCCATTGACTATGTGCGGGCAAATAGTAATTGCAATAATTTTTCAGCCCCGGAAGATGGGAGCTAAAACGAGAGAGTGAAAAGCGCTAGAATGTGCATCGTGTGTTTTTCTCTCTTTATCGTTTACAATAATTACAAGATAATTGCTCAACGGAATGAGCGCCTCGGGCGTGCGTCATCTCCGTGCGATGCGCAGCTGCAGGATTTATTTATCTTCGTTTTTTTTTTTTGTTTCTTTTTTTCCATTCGTATCAGTGGCTACTTTGTGAGCGTTTAACATACAGGAACAAAACGACGCGGTGGTTCCGCAGAGAATTCATTGCCCTTATCGCGATTTGTACTTAACGCCCGAACATCTTGCAATGCGCATATAATTACCATACTCGCCATAAATACAAGATCCACGAGGAAGGGATGACGTACCGATTACTTCTTTCCCATTACAGTAAATCAACGGCTCGCGATAATTCCCGCGGATTACGGATACGTTTATGCGCGAAATAGCAAATCGGTGGGGTAGCAATCATTAAATTGACGGCGGCCAGCCCAGGCCGAGGCTAAATAGCAGAGGCCTTGCCCGATTTAAGACCGCTTCTGACGCTCTCAGAGACCGCCTGCCACCGTGCTCTCGGCCGACCGGTGCGCGGTGCTCGGTAGAGACTTAATAAGACATCGTGACTCGGCGCAATGTCAGCCTCTAAGTGATCGGTTAATTGTACATTAAACCGTACATAATAGAATTATCAGCGGTAGAGAGAGAGAGAGAGAGAGAGAGAGAGAGAGAGAGAGAGAGAGAGAGAGAGAGAGAGAGAGAGAGAGAACGCACGGGCTTCAGCTCGTGCGGAGAATAGCCCCGTGCCCCTTCTGTAAAATCTGACCCACTACTTAGCCCGCGTGTCGAACTGAAATTGATGTCTTGACATTTTTTTGCGCATGCTGCGAGCATTATGACGACGGCACATTATAATTAACTGATAAACGCGCGGTATTGAGATTGGATAGAAATTTAAATCATCTAGACGTGTGTGCGATTTGGATTCTCTTCAAAAAGATATTAGGGTTATTAATTATGTAAATCTCATTTAATTAATTTTATGAAAATTCAAATATAACTGTAGCGAAACCGAACATAATTCATACAGCTAAATGGATGCAGTTATGCAATAAGGAACCAAGCGCCACTTTTAGTTCTTTATTGCAAAGTGATCATGAACAGGATAAGATTTTCTTAAAAAGCGTATAACACATGGAATTGTATTTAAGGAAGATTATAGATCGATCATTATATTTGAGATAAAGTTGGCACAGAATTTTATTTCTAATGTTTCGCGAAATTTACTCTAGCGGAAAAATAAGGTTTTGGAATTGGTTCCGCATTGCACAACTGCGTCAAATTTAATTTTCTGGTAATCTAATATTTTTCTATAATTTTATGATTCAAAAATATATTTTTCTATCTTATCTTTTATATATCCTCGTTGAAACCTTAGTTAATTTTTGCAACGGATTTGGAAAATGTCTCGTAAAGTAGATCAGATTTCCGATGATCACAGTTTATCCGTTGCGTTCTATCGATATAATTAGTGTGCTCGGCATATTATAGGTGTAAGTACAGGGTTTCATAGCGCCGCGAGAATCGTGAGCAAGCAGTATTAATCTTGCATTCCTTCGGTCGTGGTGCCTTCAACTGAGAAGGCTTGATACACGGTAACCCTAACGCAATCAGTCACGGCGCATTACGATGATTTCATTCGCGTCTGGCGCTATTAATTATCGCTGCGAGCAGCCCGCGAAGTAACTACAAACATGGGCTCGACGCGTCAAAATAATTAATACGAGTTACGTACGAAGAAACTCGGGTAGTCGTCGGATAGTCACGAGGTGCCCGACAACGACAACGACGACAACGATACTATTCCAGAGAAACGGGTACGACTGGTTCTTATACATAACGCATTTCTGCCACGCATTGGTATATATTTACGATCTACGGTAAACATAATCGTCTAAAACTAGATGCATATTAAAAAGAATTTTAATATGTTACCATGTGATAATAAATATGAGAAACTGAATAAGAGTCCCACCCGAATAATATTTAATAATTAGAAGTGACAATGAAGAAATAAGATTATTTCGTTTGCATTTAAAGAATAATTAAGGATACAGTAGTACATCATACGTGTAATATTCCTGTGATAAAATACGAGGGAGCATGTTCTTGTCGAAAGCGCATCCGGAATTAGTCCTCCACCTACCTCCTCGCTATCAAGAAACGATTTATCACGCGTGGAATTCGCGATCGCAGCCGGGGCTTTTTCAAATTAATTAGGAGTTAGCTTATAGTGACTGCCCTAACCGCATACCAGGCCTATCTTATCGGGCTTACTTAAGGTCGCGAGAATTCTCGCGATTACCGGGACGTCAAATGTCCCCCGTGCGCGGGTTAATTGGCGCCATCCCCGTCATGCCGGACCGGCAAAAATGGTCAACCACGGCAAGCAGGCAGCTGGCAGATCGCACGATCGGTACCACACGCCGCTACGTATACGTCGCGGCCGTGTATTTCGGGAGCACGCGCTTCTTTCCCCATGGTTCGTTTATTAACCGCGGGTTAATTCGCCGTTTAGAGGCCGGCCGCGTGGTCGCGCGCTCGCATTATAAAGCGAAGTGATCCCGCGATAGGGATTCATTAAACGCCGTTAATTAAGACATTATCACGTCATAATGATCTCTCGCGGAGGCCCCGGGGAACTTTAATGAATGAATGAAACACGCCTCATAAATAATTAATCCGTCGATTAAGCCGCTCTGGCCAGCGGCCGTGGCCGATCGCCGGCCACGGTTAGACGCGAAGTACGGCCGACGGCGGAGAATCGCTCGCGTTTTCGAAATGAGAGTCGTACGCGTGTTGTCACAGGAGAGATGATGCTACCGCGGCGATGATCTCGACCGCCCTGGCAGATCTTCGACGATCGCGTTGCCTCTCTCTCTCCTGGCTCGCTTGTAAACGGGAAGCTGTAAGTAGAACGTGGACGATATCGCTCACGGAAGCGGTTATTATTTTCGCGAGTACAACGGCGCTAATTGCACGAGGAAACAAATAGGTAAGCCCGTGATTTAGGCTGCGAACGAGGGATATGCCTGATGTGTGCCTGACCTGAAAAGGAAGAAAGCATGAGGCGTCGTCCGAGCGGAAATCGCAGCTGACCCGCGAAATTCAGGTCCCTGGAAATCGCGATCCACCATCGTTTCCCTCGCAATCTATGTATATATCTTCCGTGCAGAAAACTGGGATTTTGTTTCGAGAGGGATTCGCCGTTCGCGAGGAATTACGTCCGCGTGTCGCACAAACGACCCTACCACAAGTACAATCTCGAGAAACGTACGGTTCGTAGAACCGAGGCCACAACTGTTTCATGTCCGTTGACACTTGACCTTCGTCGGAACGGCGCGAAATCGCGCGGCTCCGTTCGAAGAGCCGCTCAATTCAAGATCGCGAAAAGTCAGGAGCGACCACGTATGTCACACGTACGTATCTGTCGTAGCTCGCGATTACGTCTAGACATACTGGAAAATCCGGTATACAGGTCCGGCCTGCCTGCCCTTCCTGTTTCGTGAAATGCCTCTTTTCGTCCTCCTTCCTTTCTCTCTGTTTCGACGAGCGCTGAAGACGCCGGCGTACGTAAATAAACCAGTTTGACGACGCGTAACATATCGCGACGTTACGTATAGGAATTGCACCGGGGATGTACCGTGTTTCGCCGGCATAACGCGGGCTCCGACCGCGTAATAATGGTCCACTAAATATTATTAAGTAGCGACACCCGCAGACTCGTAAAAGAGGCGATGACACGCGCAACGATCGGTTCCGTACCGCTCGCGTCCTCTCGAGTTATTGCGCTCTAACTTATCGCCGCTTATTACCGCAGCACGCTCGCCTCTAAGTAAGCACCTAATCATTAGCTTACGGTGTGCACGCGGAGAAAGACGTAGAATAATTCTGCGTGCCGCTCGCGCCGTAACGTTAATGCAACATTCGATTACGTTAGGCAAAACTTCATAACGTTAGTAACGTGGGATAACATTGAAGACTGTTATGTAATCGAAGGAGACATACCAAAAAATCAAGGAAATTAAATCATTCCGTCCCGTATTAAGCATTTTAAAATAATTAAAATTAAAGTATTATAAAGAGGCTCACTCTGAATGAAATTCAAAGAAAAATATAAAGTTATCGAGCCATATGTAGCCTAATGTATTAAATTCATAACTAATAATAAGTTGTAAATACTAAATACCTATATTGTCAAAAATATATATGCGTAATCTACATATTATTCATATAAAAACTTCCTTGTCACATTAGATAAAAGTACTTATTCCTAAGATGGTAATCTATTATAACTCAAACGTTTCAATCTTCATTGAGATCATCCTCAGTGGTACATAATATTTACAGTAATGCATTTTAGATCCAATAATTTAATGTACGGCTATAGATTTCTTTGACGCCGGCTCTCGCTTTGACTATGACGTAAGATACACATGCATATTATTGTAGATTCTTTCGTCCTTTAAATCGAACAGCTCAGTCGAAACGCGCATAATCGCATTGTGACGCACAAGGCGCGACGAGATTTATGCCTCGGTTATGCGGCGATCACGGCGACAGAGCACACACATTAAGGCCAATCGAAATTTATGAATATGTACTTTTTTCATCGGAATTGTTTTCGTGGCCTTCTCGGCCTGCATATCTAGAAGCTACTACCGTCAGAGAACGTGGACATTAACTAAAAATCTATGTTATCGATTCTTTCCATCATTCGATGTTTTTCTCCGCCTCTTCTTCTCCTCAAGGTGCAAACGCGACACACACGTGCGCCTGCCTTACGACACGATTATCATACGATCTGCATATCTCTTCGATGACTACTTTCCGCGACTCGTAAATAAACGCATCGCATCCTATAGCCGACGAGAAGATAGAATTACTGAAAAATTATCGCGATAAATAATTTCTCATTTGATATTTCTTTAGAAATTTTAATAAAATTATCACTGGTGGATTTAAAAAATTTGCACTGGAGCAGCTACCAAACATTGTGGTGTCCTACTTCTTAAGATGCAGATCTACAGATGCAGATCACGTTAATTACAACTGACGTGATAATGTTTCGTAACGTTTTCTGCTCGTAATTCAATCGAATTGTTGGCATTTATCACATTGAAACGCACAGTTGCCCGCTAATTGATATTAAAAGCTATTTCTTTTTAGAAATATCAGTTACATTTAAATACTCGAACCTTGAGATCTGTAGATCAGAGAAGCCATTTAGGTCCTGGCCTTCTCCCCTCTATTTACGCACACCAGACATTGAAATAAAAAAATTACTCACCGGCTGATGCGCAACAGCGGAGAGCGGAGTTGTAAGTTGTAACGTTGCATTGATCTGTAACATATAAATATTTTTACATAAAGCAGCCAGCGTCCAAAATAATCAATACTTTAAGTAAATAATTCGCGCACTCGTTAAATTTTCAAAACGTCATTTTAACTAATACCTGATTTTAAAATGCTCATGCTAGAAACAATCGCGCCGCGGCCGCCGCAAGCGGCTGCATATTTCCGCATTAATTCTTTCGAAAATTAATTTGCGAAGAACTGTGCAACTAATAAGTATTACGACTATGCAAAGAAGAGAGACGTACGCGACGTTCGCGACGTAATATCACTTCTCGTATGCCGGAGATCGAACTCCGGCGAAAAACCTCGAGTTGTAACGGTACGAATTGTACGTTTAATGAGTATCATGCAATGGGCGGAATCCGCCACAGGACATCGAATATCGAAACTATAAACGAATAACAATACCTACTCACCCCTCGGTCCTCCTTCGTCGGCGCACTCGCTCACGCGCGAAAATATTGTCACTCATGATCGCACGACGCTTTGCACGGCATTTCCGGTATTAATTTCGTGACGCGGCACATACTTTAATAAACTGCGACGAAAGAATTACGGCGGAGAAGCTACGAACGAAACTACGCGTATGATCTGTTCGACGCCCGTGGCCGGTGACCCCGTGACGTCACGCAGGTAGACGCGACGAAGTTGTAACATTGCGTTGATCTGTAACATATAAATATTTTTACATTAAAATAGTGTCCAAGATAATCAATATAAATCAATACTTCAAGTATCATATATCTTATGGGCGAATCAAGTCGCGCTTGAGAAAGTGGCGGAAACCACCACAGTTATATCAAAACAAACGAATAACAATTACTCACCCCACAATCGCTCCGCCCGTCGCGTCGCCCGATCGGCCCGATGCCTCCCGTGGCTCCCGTCCCAGGCCCCCTCCTCCTCTCCTCGGTGACTCGGTCCTCCCTAACCTCCTTGTATTGTCCTTCGGTTTCGTTGTCGCATCTCCGTCGGCGGGTCAGCCGGGGCGCACTCAATCACGGTCACGACGCGATCACGTTCAACGCGTGAAAATATTGTCGCTTATGATCGCGCAACACACTTTGCACGGCACTTCCGGTATTATTCTCGCGACGCGTCGCGTACTTAATTACACGGAAGAATTTCGGCGGAGGAGCTACCGCGAACGAAACTATACCTACGTACGATCTGTTCGACGCTCGTGGCCGGCGACCCCGTGACGTCACGCAGGTAGACGCGCGCTGAGGGAGTCTATGGCGGACAGAGAGACAACGTTAATCGCGTAAATCGCGCGCGGTCAACTTCACTCGGCAGGTGCGATTGTCGCGAAGATCTACACTTTCTGCTCCCACATCTGCACTTTTTGCATCTGTACTTTGAACAACGAATCGAATATAATGTCGAGATTACTCTTACGTATTCCTATATAACGTAACTTGTAATACGATGTAAGAGGAATAAATGTATGAATTAAGATCAAAGAGAAATACCCGTGGAACATGCCAACCGGAAAAAATACGATCGCTGCTTTACTGATTGTGAGAATTGCGATTTTGGTTAACTGCAATTAAATAATCGATTTATCAACATTGTGTTTATGACACAATGTTAAATCATCGATTTATAAACATTATTGTATCTATGTGACACGATGTTCATAAATCGATTATTATTTAATTGCAGTTAACCAAAATCGCAATTCTCGCAATCAGTTAAAGCAGCGATCGCGTATTATTTTCGCGGTTGGTACGTTCTGCGGATATTTCTCATTGATTTATAATTCATACATTTATTCCTCTTACATCGCTTATAATACGATACGTAAAAAATAATCTCGACATTATATTATATTGATCGTTGTTCAAAGTACGAAAAATACAAGTGTAGCGTCCTCGCGACATTCGCACCTGGCGAGTGAAGTTGGCCGCGCGATTTACGCGATTAATGTGGTCACTGATGGTCTCTCTGTCCGCCATGTTAGACTCCTTCGTCGCGTCTACTTGTGTGACGTCACGGGACTCACGGGCCGCGGGCGTCGAACAGATCGTATACGTATATAGTTTCGTTCGCGGTAGCTTCTCCGCCGAAATTCTTCCGTGTGTTATTAAGTACGCGCCGCGTCGCGAGAATAATACCGGAAGTGCAGTGCAAAGTGTGTTGCGCGATCATAAGCGACAATATTTTCACGCGTGAACGTCGCGTCGTGAGTATACGCCGCGGCTGACCCGCCGACGGAGATGCGACAACGAATAAACGAAGGACAATACAAGGAGGTTAGGGAGGACCGAGTCACCGAGGAGAGGAGGATCCGAGGGGGCCTGGGAGGCATCGGGCGACGGGCCCGGGCGGAGCGATTGTGGGGTGAATAATTGTTATTCGTTTATTGTTTTGATATAACTGCATGGCGGATTCCGCCACTTTCTCAAGCGCGACTTGATTCGCCTATAACGTGATACTTGAAGGATTGATCGATTCATATTGATTATTTTGGATACTATTTCAATGTAAAAATATTTATATGTTACAGATCAACGCAATGTTACAACTTCGTCGCGTCTACATACCTGCGTGACGTCACGGGGTCACCGGCCACGGGCGTCGAACAGATCATATGCATAGTTTCGTTCGTAGCTTCTTTGCCGTAATTCTTTCGTCGCCGTTTATTAAGGTAGTTGTTTCCCAACTATGCTAGTCAAAATTAGACTTGATCAATAAAGTTCAATAGGACGATGAATTCTTTTATATTAAATTCAAGAACAGATTTTTATAAACACTATTGCTTCTCTTAGAATATTAAAAACAGACAAAATAAAAAAGAGTTACAGAAAATGAAATAGTATTCTGAATTGCGTAGTGTGCGCAGAGCGCACGAAAGCATGACCACGTACGAAAGAGTTAACCTAACTACCTAACCAAATTTTTTTAGATTTATCATACTCTGATACCGTACGGTCAGTATCGTTGAACTTTAAACATGCACTTCTTTAAAAATTCAATTTTGCTCAAATTTTTGTTTTAATCTTTATTGTAGATTTTTTTCTACTGACAATTACATGTCCAAATATTACTTTTTCGACCTCTGCGCAAGCGCAATATGAAAAACAGTCAATTTTAAACAATTATATCTCGGAAACTATACGGTAAATCGAACCCACATTTAACACACATATACGTATTAATATCTAAATTAGTTTTGCTGCAAGTTTAAAGAAAATCTGTATCTTCATCATTTTTTACCTAACTACCTTAAAGTATGTGCCGCGTCGCGAAATTAATAACCGGGAGTGCCGTGCAAAGTGTCGTGCGATCGTAAGCGACAATATTTTCGCGCGTGAGTGCGCCGCGGCCTACGAACGAGGACCGAGGAGAAGAGGAGGGGGCCTGGGAGGCATCGGGCGACGGCGGAGCACCGTGGGGTGAGTAGGTATTGTTATACGTTTATAGTTTTGATGTCCTGTGGCGGATTCTGCCCATTGCATGATACTCATTAAACGTACAATTCGTATATCGTTGCAATTCGAGGTTTTTCGCCGGAGCGGAGTTCGATCTCCGGCATACGAGAAGTGATATTACGTCGCGAACGTCGCGTACGTCTCTCTTATTTGCATAGTCGTAATACTTATTAGTTGCACGGTTCTTCGCAAATTAATTTTCGAACGAGCAAGCGGCCGCGATTGTTTCTTGCATATGAGCATTTTAAAATAAGATATTTGCTAAAATGACGTTTTGAAAATTTAACGGGTGCGAGAATTATTTACTTAAAGTAATTGATTATTTTGGGCGCTGCTTTAATGTAAAAATATTTATATGCTACAAATCAACGTAGCGTTACAACTTTACAACTCCGCTCTCCGCTGTTGCGCATCGGCCGGTGAGTTATTTTTTTATTTCATGTCTTGTGTGCGTAAATAAACGCCGTCAGGCCTAAATCTGGGTTCTCTGCCGTAGATAGATATCGCTATAATAATACCAGTAACAACATAGACGTGACTTTATAGATATCTCCGGTTAAACGTTTTGCTGCACGCATATGTTCGTCGCGCACAGTAATGTTTCTCAACCTTTTCCTGCGTATGCCAAGGCCAAATCGTTGACATAATATGAAAGTGAGCACGCTCGTTCCTATCGTATTCATCATAATGGATACTGAAAAAAATCAAAAGATTACCTCACTGATACAAAACAGGAAACGCTTAGTTCTTAATCTCTCTCCGAATATTTAATTAATTTTTATAAAATAATATAGTGGTATTGTTTTGTAAAAGTAAAAACGTAACAAAGACAATAGTGAGAAATAATAGCGTTGGATAAAAATTAAGATAATAATCACATTTATCTTTTAAAATTTGTAAGAAGGAATAGAAAATTATCTTTTTATTGGAATCTACAAATATCCGACCCCACCACTAATTCCGCTTGAAGACAGATTCTGTAGCTTTTGTGATGTGATCTATCGGCATCAACGACACTTACGCGTGTCTCGCGAGCATCATGCAAAGGTTGCTCGCAGAAGCTACTTGGTTATCGAGATACGAGACGCGAGAAGAAATGAAGCGTACCAAAGTGAGCGGTTAGATCGGTTAGATCGTCGCCGACGGCGTATGCGTGCGCTGATACGTGAATTACTCGCGGTGGAACACAGGTGGACCGGTGACCGGTGAGTGCGTGCGTGTGCGTTTTACGGATTGCGGCGCACCCAACGCTCACTTTGTCGCGAGACCTCGGCATGTTCGCGACGTTGATTCTAATCGACGCGACGGCTCGGGAGAGGAGAGGGGTAAGGGGGAAGTAAAAGAGAGAGCAAAACTATGTCTTCGTCTTTTCTTCGTTCGCTGAGAGACGCGCCAGTTTGATAAATTTCGCGCGAACCAATTTATTGAAATCTCCCGAGAAAGATAGGATACTTTTAAGTCACGCAACGTGTTATCGCTTACGGCGCGATGACGTCGAGGTTGTTTTCTACATCGATAGTCAGGCGATACGTTCGAATCCGCGAAAAAAGACGTATGATCCAACGACGCGCGTGTTATGTCCGTCCTGCCAGGACCACAGTTACCTGACAGACACCCTTGCCTCGAAGAATCCTCAGGCTCGAGGCTGACTCACCTCGTCGTTATTCTCTTGTTTACACCGTGACGAGTGCCTGCGATTTCCGAGGCGGCGAGAATCGGTGTTTGAATAGTAAATTGAGGATCTCGCGCGCGCTAGGCATAGCACCTAAGTAGACTTGATCGGAAAAGATCTGTGACACACGAAGGTAAACGTGACACTGAAATACCTCGCGATGATGCATGGACTTATCCACAAAAGATTCTAAATCTAATGGTTATCAAATTAAATGTGATAAACCGCGCTTATTTAACCAGGTATTGTGAAATTCATAAAAAAAACTACGACTATTAATTACATCATTAAGAAATATTGCGGCGTTGTATTATTCTGCTAGATCATTCTAATTTACCTGTGCGTCCGATCATCCGCCGTTATACATAATTTTTCTCTGCCAAAAAAAATGGGGATTTATCTTGTATATTTATCTTGTATAGCTCGATAACCTTAAGCCGCTTAAGCGATCGTCTCGAGATAACGTTACGCGATTCAAGTTTTTGATGTTCGGAAGACACACGATAACCGGCTAATAATTTCTACCGTCGTTACACGCTCCTAGAGAATTGAGCAAGCAGAGATAGAGATTCTCGCTATGTTCCTCCGTCTCTGTCATTGGTCCAATCAGGGTCAACAAGATCGGCTTTCGTGCGAGATTTACAACCTCCGGTAAGATTCCACTAATTTTACGCTCCCGCTGGTCGAAAAGTTTGGCTCGTTCTGACGATCGCCCGAAGAACGTGAATCCGTATGGCGGTGACCTCCGGAGACCCGTGAAGAATCCCAATCATAGGAAGGAATTAAAATAGCTCTCTGGAGCACGACTGTGAGCTCTACTTTCGCGAGCTCCATTTCCGCTCCAAATTCAAATGGCGCTCCAAGACTCGGATCGAATAAGATTCGAACTCCGGGACGGAGTCGTGAGAAATTTCGCCGTCGCGTAGCGCGCGATAGGACGGCGGTTCTATTAGCGATCCTGATACGTGAGGTAAGAAACCAGCCGTGATTATGTTTCTTCTATCGCGACTTAGAACAAATGACTTATTCGACGGGCGCCATTGGCAGCCGGACGATCCGGTCGCGGCGATGCAATAAAGTCGAGTCGCGCGGCACCGCGGGCGTGTGCGCTCTCATATGGAGACCGTTTTACCGTGGCTGGAATGAGCCACGAGCACTCAAGGATGGCCGCCATCCGCGCGAGCCCGCTCTTCGTGTCGCAACTTCCATCTGACCACGTCATCGGTGCGCATGTCGGACCTCAAGAAGCTCTCGCTACCGTCGTATTCAGGGTCAGTTGCAGCGACATAAATTAGCAGTCTAATCTGAGATTAATTAATTCTCTTTCTCCACTCATCTCACGCAGAATTGTAAACCGAGAAGGATCAATCACTCGTGCTAACCAATTCTACATCAACTAATCCGCGAATTAATTAATTTTAAAAGCGCATAAATGCGTATGTATAAATGAAAAGGTATAATATACAGCCCGGTAAAAAGTTCATATAAAAACATAAATATATGTAATTACATATCAAATATGTCCATACCTACATGTGTTTTTTTCTCTTGTATAATCTCTGTTCGTATATACAGGAAAAATAATAAAAAGAAGAATCTAAAAATAATTAAAAAGATCATTTTCGCATTGCATTTCTTTATAAAAAGTGAAGTTTGAGGTAATGAGAAAAATTTGCCTATATATAATCATACATAAATGTAACAGTTGCTATATATATGATTATATATGGGCTAATTTTTCTCCTTACCTCAAACTTCACTTTTTGTAAAAAATTCAATGCAAAAATGATTTTTTAAATTATTTTTAGATTCTTCTTTTTATTATTTTTCCTGTATATACGAACAGAGATTATACAAGAGAGAAAAAACATGTATGGACGTATTTGATATATAATTATATATATTTTTATATTTTTATATGAAAATTTTTTTACCGGGAATGGAGTCAACTGACAATGAGCTACAATATTTATTTGAGAGATATTTATTTTGACACCATCCCCGCGGAGAATTACAACTTCGAGATCGGACATCTCGCGCGGGCAAAATGACGCGATTTCGCGAAGCGGTGGTTTTCTGGCAGCGCCATAAAAGCCGGCGATAAGCAATAAAAACGACTGTCGCGGTGCGGACGGATACGCGTAGCGTTTTAAACGACGTAAGTTTTGTCACGGTGTAAACGGGCAGTCAAGGATGTCTACCGCGCGGTGCAAGCTGTAGCGGCGGCTGTTACGTGTCGCAACGTTCATCGAACTACGTCATCGGTGTCCACGAGAGACCTTAACGAGCGTCCACTCGGTCACGCTTGATTCCGTCGCGAAACAATCGTCGCGTCAGTCAAAATCTCACGAAGCATATAACACTCCCAGTGTCAATGTGCACTAAATATCCGACAATCGAATGCCACGGTTATCATGACTGCACAGTCACGATGACTAAACGTTGCATCTGTAATCGAGAGAATACTAAATACTTACTTACTGTAATTTTAGAAATATCACTTGTCGCCAACGCACAGTAAAATCTGAGCTAACGGAGACAAATGACGATTGTTTAAAATTTAAATAAATTTAAAACAGCGCTTTTATTCGAGATTTATAGTTATACGCGGTGTTAAAGATAAAATCATATCTGTAACTTATGGGAATACTTGATGAAAATAAGCTGATTCCGGAGAACTGATTCTCCAGTAACCATCCGTAGCGGGGTGATTTTGAGATGTGCGAAACGCGAAGAAGAGGAAACAGCACAGTCCGAACTTACGAAACGTTGATGAGGAAACGTGCCAGGGACGCAGGAGCGAAGGGAAAGACTCGATCTTCGGATTCCGCAGGAGACTGGAGGGAACGAATGCCTGGAAGGCCGACGACATTTCGAGCTGTCGTTACATCATCGACAGAACCAGATCGCCGTAGATACCCGAGAAAATTACCAGGCAGACCGATGTCACGTCGTTCTAGCCGTGCAATTTCGTAAAGTCTCTGTTATCCTCGTCCTTTTGAACGACCTGCTCGTGTCTCGAAATTCTACGCAATTTTAAGTCATATATATATAACGCCTCGAAGGATCAACGCGATATTAAATAAAACAAATAACTGCCGATTGGAACTTATCAATTAGAATATCTTGCAATGACTATCTAATCTAAGCACTAATTGAAATGAAAATTAAATGTGGTTAATGTCCATTTTAATATTTTTTTTTTTTTTTTTTACGAAGTTGGGTATGACGAAGATTAAACGGACACCTGTAGGCGCACCTCTAATGGTTAAGGGTAAGACAAATTTATCGCAACGAAAGAACTATTCCTCACCGCTCGCGTATAATGCGTGCATGCCTAATACGCTAGACCCGCTAGACTCGCTAGAGAGTCAAGTAGACGGAGATAGAGCGATAGAAAGAAGACTGGAAGGGGTGACTAGAGAAGCCTTATGCGTTTCTACGCGTCTCATGAATGTCTCGTGCTCTCGCCAGTCTCGCCGAGCCATTCATTAGAGACCTGGCTGGCGAGAGCAAAGAGCGAGAGCGTGCCCATTACGAATGCATTGGATAATAACGCAGTGTGGCACGAGCTGTAGAGGATCCCGAAGACATTGGGCTTAATCGCAACCGCATTGACGAGACGCGAGTGATGAAGACGCTTCCTGAACGCAGCTTCTTGAATATCCGATGCATCGCAACAATGCCATGCATTAGATCAACGCAATTGAAAAGAGATTGACTTTTATAATAATATGTAAACCGCTAGACGAAAAAGTGTGTCATCTTTTTGGAGGACATAGAAGTTTATGAGAAGTTTATGAGAAGCTCAATTAGTAATTGATATTGTTTTAGCGTTCTCTACAATTTTGTAAAAAAGAATATACTTATAAAACTTATATAATTATTATCTTACATAAAATAATAAAGATAATATATATTAAGATTTTATTTTTATTGATTTGTGTGCTGCTAATCTTTCTTTACCTACTCAATTATATTTTAATGTAATGAAAATGTTTTCTTTATTATATATTTAAAAAAATATTATTATATTATTATTACACATGTCCTTGTGCATTTTCAATCGACACTTGTATACTTCTCAATTCTTCTTTATAATTCCATTACGGAACATCGAGATAGAAGCATTGCTATCTGGAACGGCGTTAAAATCTGCGCTACTATCGACCCTAACGTGAAACGATCTCGAAGAGATTGGACTGCACGAAAATCCATTGTGAAACGACGTGTCCGAGTGGAGGGAGCCGAGGAAGCCGGAGAGATAGAGATACCGAAGCGACTTACTCGGTGTCCATTGGGCTCCGAGATAGTACCTGTCGATCGTACGTGGAAACCATCGCCTCGGGGACGGACAGCCTACTTGTATGCAGAATTGCGTCGTACATTGTGTTTGTTTTATTAATGCGGCCCGACCTTGCGGCTTTCGTGCGGCACAAGCAACCGCCGCACATAAATACCTCCGGCACCCTTCCGTTCGGACAAGTTCATTTAGAGACCGGGACCGCGAATACCGTTCGTATATCGACTTGAAAATTAGTTCATGTCAAATGTTCGCCGCGAGTTACTTTCTATTAATATCATTTCTTAATATCATCTCTCCTCCTGCAGGCAAGAATTAAAATCCATTCTTTAGTTTTGTCCTTTTATTTTTGTCTTTTCAGTTGCATATAATTCAACGTGATATAAATTACGATTAAAAAAAAAAAAGTATTTTTACATATACATCTCTCCTCTTGCACATAATTATTTCAACAGGATATAAAATTTTAGATTCTACTTTTTCAGTATTAAAAAAAATTATTACAGCAAGAGAACATACTAGCTGGACTTTAAAGTAAATACTTTTATAAACCTTTTCTTACAGAGTAAGAAAAAATGTCGTATCAGCCGTTTTATTTAATATCTCGCATAAGAACGATACTAGACTACAACGATGTCAGAGAGGTTCCAAAAGATAGCAGAACAAGTGGCCTCTACGACCAGTTTCATCACAGAGCCGCTCCCAACTCTTAAGGTCTCCGACCAAAAGGTCGACCACGATGCCACGTTGTCTGGCTTCCGTTTATCCCGAACGGACGATCACGATCTACGATGACTTATACCCGAAATTCATTTCGCCGATATTATCATTATCTCCGAGAGAGAGAAACCGATTCCGTATAGGCGTAGGCGGCAGAGTATTCTTCGCACCTATTTCGAAGAAACGCGCTTTATAAAATGCAAATTGGACACACAAGTTAACACATGTTATAATTTTCTCAACCGACCTAACAGATCAATGGCTAAACGAGATCGTGCGGTTTAACGAGATAATGTATACGGATGGCCGGCGCGGGTATAAGTGTACGCAAATGTATCGTGTAATTAGCGTATCGCTTCCCCGACTACGACTGTTCACTGTCCGATCGATCGGATTACCATCTTTTCCCGCTAAAAAGTGACTCTAATCTCTCGACGGGTTAACGTTCGAGCGAGCTAAAGAAGGGATCTAATCGGCATTGGTATCGAAATCCGTGGTAGAGAGCGAGCCCTTATATAGACAGCCGTCCTTGAGCTCCACTTTGAGTGCGTCGTGTTAGACGAAACGCCTTTGGTACGTTTAAGCCCCGTTATCTCGATCAAGCCTCGATCGTCCGGCTACTGCCTACTCTCATCCGTGTGAGCCTTGACAATAATTTACTCGTACTCGCCTCAAATCGTCGCAATGATATCGGCGTTCCAACGCGATTGGGAAATTGCGATTCCTTAGCGAGTATAACTTTTAATCTTAACATCAACTACGATCAAAATCGATCCTTACTGCGGAGTAATATCGATTTATTAATACTTCTTTATTATCTATACATAGAACGACCACTTCTACGCAAGTCGCGCACTTGACCATCTCAAGACTCATTTATATGTAGGATTAACACTTATCTCATTCAATCGTATTCAAATACAAACGATATCAGCTTCCGCGTCGGGACAGTTCATATTTTGCTCTTTATTGCAATTATTGCACTTCCGCGGTAATTACGGAGTCCGATACGAAGCCATTCTTCATAAAAGCGCTCTCGATCAGCCGGTACAGCGTTTAGCTATCTATATGCACTCCTTCGACACCCTGCATGACGAGTCTCGTAGGAAATTTCCAGGCGCGCAAAATGTCTCGTTATTGATCCGCGAAACCTGCGGAAAAACCTGTCGATAGCCGCCGATCGAGATAACTCCGATATGAAACGATTAAATAGCGAAATGAAAGGAGCTACACGGTGAGAAAAGGAAAAGGGCGGCTGTGTGCAACGCGGATGTGTGTAGGTGTATGTTACGGCGCATTATATGTATTTTGCAAGGTTTAAAACCGGTATAATCTCAGTGAGTTCATTTTTCGATGCTATAAATATGGAGATAGTCGCTTACGTCAATTACCCCGTTTTCATTGTCACGAATAAATGTACAGATTATTCTCTGATATTTAGCATCACATCGTATCGATTCATTATATTAATATACATATATACATACATACATATGCATATATACATGTGTATATCTATATATACAGGGTGTTACAAAAAGATGGGGACATACTTTGTGTGCTTGTAGGGCGGGTTGATATAAGTAATTTGAGTATAGGAATGCATGTCCGCTGAAGCTTCGTTTCCGTAAATTTTCTGTGTAGGTAAAGTGCCTTTTCGGTAAAAGATAGCGAAAAATTTTATTTGAGAAAGCTGTTTGGAATTGAAAATCAGGCCCGTATACCAAATTTTGAATTAATCGGCCTACTTTGATGTAGGAAATTTAGGCAGCTTCACAGCCGTGTAGCACGGAAACGATGCTTCAGCGGACATGCATTCCTATACTCAAATTACTTATGTCAATCCACCCTACAAGCACACAAAGTATGTCCCCATCTTTTTGTAACACCCTGTATATGCAATTGATAAAAGATCATTTGTATGTATATATAGAAATAGTCTAGACCTGCGATCCTGCTCGCCTTCGTCGCCAAGGAATTACGCAATAAGTAGAAGTCGTTTGGTTGGCTTCGGCCGCTCGTCGAACATTTCCACAGAGCTCTTGGCAAACCTGCGAATAGATGCAATATTATATGTGTAAAAGCGTTAATTCTTTCTTTTCATGAGCAATATGTGCATACGTACGTTTATTGAGGGCGACTTAAAGATTTTCGCGCTTAAAGCATAAACGTCACATGGCATAACTTCATTGCGAGTTTTCAGCGTATTATAGATACCTATAATTTTATTCGCTCGCTATGAAGAGAAATAATTCAGCCAGAAATTATATCGCGATTGATCAATTATACCTGCGGGGCGTAGCGGCTTAATTAAATGAAAAAGGACGAAATTGCGCGACAGGTTGCGAAATTCCTCGACTCGGCGAATTCCCGGTTACGTGACGCAGGAATGTAAAGTCGACGACTGGATAAAATTGGCGATTCGATGCAAGTAGGCCCGAGATTCTCTCCTCTGCCTTTCCATCCATGTTAATAACGATTATCGCGGACTCGCTTGAATTTAGAAACAGGCGGTTCTTCCTAAACCGAGTCATAAATTGAACTTTCCCCCGGACCTCGCGCCGCGGTTCGACCTCGTTCGAGCGTCGTGCCCCGTCGACGTGCCTATCGTTGTCCCAGTCAGGACGACGACGAGCAGAGGCGTTAAGCCAGCGTGGCACACATGTCCCGAGGCACCTTAGAGCGCGATTATCGTCGGCGTTCCTTTGTTTTTAGCACGACGGGTGACATTTCGAGCGTTCCGCGGTTTCTAAGTTCAGCCTTGATGCAAGCGTTGAAATTCCGCGAGTGTCCTGCCAGGAGATATTTATTGCTTGGCTGGGATGTGAGGTATATGCGTATCAAAACAAAAAAAATTTGATATATATACATATATACAAATATCCCTTCGGGGAACCACGAAGTCTCAATTTCTGAATTATCAAGAGATGACTCAGAAATGTCGGAGTTCGGAAGCGTCACGGATAGAAATAAATTTAAATCAATCTAGACACAAAGACATTATATGCGTCAAAAGGATTGTGCCACACAATTGACAATTGATAAAATGTCTCGATTTTTCTTTCTTCCTTTCTTTTTAATAAACAGAGACTCAGATACAAAAGAATTAATCTTCTCATAATCGACTGCCACGTCATCATAATAATAGATCGACGATTAGCCGTGGCTAATCGTCCGCAAGTCATGCGCTCATCTCGAGAGAAACGACGACGGTCTTTTTCTTCTTCTTCTTCTTCTTCTTCTCCTTATCAGCGCCGCCAGCGCGTCGTGACCGTTGTGAACTTGAGGCAAGGACGTGCGAATCGCGGCTAACGAGTCGCAACACTCACGCGTTGCGGTTTCGCAACGCGTAACCTCTAAGGTGGAATGCGTTTAACGCTCGACGCCTACGGGACGCCTTTATAGCGCGCTCGCGCGGCGCGAAAAACCTTGAGGAAGAACGTTGCAACACGATCCTTTGAATCTCGGCTGGCTGCCAAGTTTTAAACAGCGTGCACGTACGTTACGTGTGTATGCGCGCGCTTTAACGCAGCCTGTCCGTAAAGTAAGACTCTAGCCAAGAAAAAATTCTTTCTCCGCCCGTGACGAGAGAGTTACTCCGTTCCTAACGCGAGTCCTCCTAACGCTGCATCGCACGCATAATAGACACCGATATCGCCGAAGGCACGCAAGCTTGCTCATGCTTACGCAACTTTTACCCATCTGCGCCGGTGCCTATTTTAAAAAGTGCCATATCAATTGTCTCTTTGTCCGAAATGAAAGAGCCAATCAGTTGGAGAGTCCTCCAAACATAAAATCCAAATAATGTTAAAAATTAACGAACATCAATTATAGAACGTTGTTCGACTAGACAATTGTTTTTTCTATGTGTTTACTAGTCTTTAAATACATAGTTCATTACTCCCAAATTATATATTCTCTAAATTACACCATTTTCACCATCACTTAGTGTGTTATAAAGTTTTGCTCTGTCCACCTGAAAATCGCAAGGCAACTAAAAATTTTAAATTTCTGTATCTTCGATCTCGATCAAAGAACGATCCTCATTGATCTTGGACGAGGAACGCGTTCACCCTCGCGCGGACGAAAGCGGCGGAATCGTGGAAAGAGATAGTCTCGCGCTGAGAATCTCGATAAAGGGTGGATGGCGGATATAATAGATGACGGCGGCGGTCTCTCTCCGAGCATCGAAACATCGATGGGTTCAGCGCGGCCCTCGCCTTATCCGAAGGTATCAGCCCTAGTTAAGCGGCCGGTGGAGCACTAGATCAACGACAACTTTCGGCTTTTTGGCTTTCATGTGTCCGATTGGGGGCCCCCATCGGGCGCTTATAAGAGAGACCGCAGTTAGGGGGGCCCCACCGAGGGGCCCACTCTTTCCAACAAATAGAAGATACACACGCGCCCTTCGTCTCTCTCTCTCTCTCTCTCTCCACATAATCTCTTCTTCCTCGTCTTTCTTTCACATTCATTCTTGCCTTCTTTCTTTCTTTCTTCCTCTCTCTTCTCATTCTCTGGTCCTTTTGCTCAGCACGTCTATTTCCTTCTTTCCCTCGAGCTACAACTCAGACCAGAGACGAGAAAATCAAGCAAAGGCGATCGCTGGGCCCCGATGGAACCATCCGCCGAAGGGGGAGGAATGGGTGAGGGAGGCAAACGGCACCGACCGCCTCCTCTTTCAGTCAGCGAAATAAAACGGCGCGGAAGGAATTTGGCGGAGGGCTGTAAATATTATAAAGTGACGCTACGTAGAATGCGGGAGCTCAAAGGCTTGCAACGGGAGGAGAGGGGAGCGGGACCCGGAGGACAATGCGAGCGAGTGAGCAAACGTGGGGCCCCTCCCCCTTGGACGTGAATTATGTCCGAAAGGGATAACTTGCGCCACCGTTCGCGATGGGGAGTCCTTGGAGCACCCTCACGCTATCCACCTTCTTCCCTGTTCCTCTGTCACCTCACTAACAATCACTGTTCCGAACGAAAATATACTTGTTTAATCAGCTTCACACATAATTGTGTGTAAGATTACTACATATACCAGTATAATCGTTTTCGTATCTTTTTTTATTTATGCGAGTGAAAAATTTAGAAGAGATAAAATTTGATTAACTACGCAATTTTTCAATAAAAAGTTTCCGTCATTTTCGTTGCCTTGTTACGTGTAAGATGAATGGGACGGACACGATGTATTCACTCGCGTTTATCATTTCGCGCGCGAGCTCGTTAAATATTCATTTCTTCGGGGATTGGCGTTTCACCCGTAACGAAACGGACAGCGTCGCAAAAATAACGGTAAATAAATATAATAACCGTACGTTATATATGGTGACGAAGCCATGGTGAAACGTAGCGGTTTCAACGTCTCTCGGATGCTAGAAACCGTGCGACTTCTCCCGAGAGCGAGAGAAGAAGAGGAGCGTGGCACCGTGCTTGATGCACGCGTGCTGCCTCGTGGATATGGCAGACCGACCATAACTTATTCACGCGTACAGCTATGGTACCTGACACGTAACAGTGTTCCGAGGTCGAGGGCCTCTCTCTCTCTCTCTCTTTCTCTCTCCCCGACCATACGGGCATAAGTGTGGAAACGCACCGCCGTGGATCTGTTCTGTTCGGAACAGAAAGTTACGGGATGCCGGCGCTAGAGTCGAAACGCACGAGCCGCTCGAGCCGACGTCCCTCACGGAAGAGTGCACAACGTCGAGCGTGAATCTCCTTTTTTTTTACATGTTGTAATATGCGGGCTACAAGAGTACGCGGAATACAAGGTAGAATAATGAAATGCTTTATGATTTATAATGCTTGTATCCCGAATTTGTATCAGATTTAAAATGCATATTTCGGAGTAGGTATTTGTAAAGCAAATATTTTTTGCCTGATATTGACGGGACAAAAATGAAAATGAGGCACGCCAGTCCCGACACTGTCTATAAAGATGCGTCAGAAGAGAGATTAGGTGAAGGGTAAAAGTGGAATCCACACACACACTAGCCCCTCCTCCTCCCCCTCGGAGATCCCCGGAGCACGTTTAGCGCGTAGCTCACTTTGAGAGCCCCGAAGAGGTAAGCGCGGACCGTCGAGTGGATGAGCGCGACGCGTGCAGTCGAGAAAAAGAGCGAATTAAACTAACCGATCTTGGACGATATTTATTGAGATCCGCGATGCGGAAAGTGTATTTCTTACGTTAATTGCGGTCAATGAGGCGTCATTGCAAAAAGTTACATTGAAGCTAAAAAGCGAACTCGCAGAGATCGGTAGAATTTGATATGATTCACTCGACAGTCTCGACACTGTATCGGCTGTAATTATGGTGCAATTACATTGCATAATAACGATGAGCCGACTTCTTGCCGCCGAGAATTGCAAGATTACAATCGACATACAATCGCGTATTCGTATATCTGGTCATCCATTTTTCATATCGACATGTCGCGGACGATTGGACGATCTCGACGCATTTCTTGCACGGCGTAAAAAGGATTTTTTTTTTACATATAGATAAGATGCCCTAACGAGAATATCCATGATATAGGAAAATAGGAACGTAAGACGAATCCGAGACGCGTAGTCACTGCAGCTGCAACGATAATTTCGAGTGCGTCCGACGCGACGTAGGTATAACGTAACTGTTGCCCACTCGCGAGCCACTTCGAGGTGATCTCGAGTCGCGGATTCGTATATCTGGTCATCCATTTTTCATATCGACATATCGCGGACGATTGGACGATCTCGACGCATTTCTTGCACGGCGTAAAAAGGATTTTTTTTTTTTACATATAGATAAGATGCCCAAACGCGAATATCCATGATATAGGAAAATAGGAACGTAAGACGAATCCGAGACGCGTAGTCACTGCAGCTGCAACGATAACTTCGAGTGCGTCCGACGCGACGTAGGTATAACGTAACTGTTGCCCACTCGCGAGCCATTTCGAGGTGATCTCGAGTCGCGGATTCGTATCTGCGAGGAGGCGGGCGACCCACGCGCGCACGACCGCAAATATCGTCCCTATTACAAATTGTTTCCGTGCTTTCCAGCGTCACGCCGACCGCTAACAATCTCCGCATGCAGGTGCGCCGTGTCTGCTTGTTGTATACACGCGCGTCTCGCTTTCCCGCGTGTAGCGCAAGAGATATTGCGACGCGACGCGCACGGTAGGCAAGAACGGAACGAGCAACCGGAGAAATGATCAGTCCTGGCGTACAAAACCGCAAAACCGCAACGGCCGTAAACGTAAGCACGCGCCTGCCGTTTGCCACGTGGAAATCCCGCGAGCGAGCGATAATCCATTTTGTTCATCATGATCATGAAAATCCTTACGATGATCGTCGATTGGGAGGGACAATGCAGCTCTATTACATACACACTCTTCGCAAATAAGAATATTTTTTTTTAATTAAAAAAACAGTATAGTAAATAGGGCAGAGTGCTTCTATTTGAAACATTTGCTGATACGAGAAAATAGTGAAGGGACAAGCTAAGCCGTGGTATCGTCTGCGCTCGAAAGTTGTTCGATCGAAACTATCGGAGTAAGAGGAAAAAGACGTCGCGCGAGGATCAGAAGCCTTCACTGAGGGACTCGGGATTTAAAGGCTAGTCCTCTAGGAGATCCGTGTGGCGTACAAGGATATATTTTCGATCTTTCTTTTTTTTTTTTATGTTGTCGAGGGACCGAGGAAAGAAGTCGAGAATGAAAGACACGAAGAGGGGAAGAGTGAGAAAGAAC
Organism: Leptothorax acervorum; assembly: GCA_035220615.1. Classification (NCBI taxonomy): domain Eukaryota; kingdom Metazoa; phylum Arthropoda; class Insecta; order Hymenoptera; family Formicidae; genus Leptothorax; species Leptothorax acervorum. The sequence goes on from JASTWQ010000059.1 coordinate 274,703, forward strand.
GAAGTCCCAGAGGTCCAGGGGGATAAGGAGGAGAGGCGAGGGGGGATGAGGCCCGGGGAGAGATGGGAGAGGAAAGACAGGTGATGCTGGGCCCGAGGCACACACGCAGCGAGAGAAGGAAAAAGAGAGAGAGTCGAGTGCGATGGAAGGAAGAAGCGAAAGAGAGAGAGAGAGAGACGGAGCGCAGACGCACGTTTTACGCATCCTACGTCGCGCACGCACACACGATTTGAGCACACAGGCACGGAGGTATTTTAACACACGGCATTCCTGTTGTCGGGCTCCGGGATGGTTCAGCTGGCAACGTGGCTGGTGTTAAGCCCGCTTCACAAGAGCCGGTGCCTCGGCAAGTCGGTCCTCGCGCGGCGCGGTAAGAAGCGGATATCGTCTCGCAGGGAATTCGATCCATCGCGATATTTGCATCGGTTTACACGGGTAACAGAATATTTGGTAAGCGATCGCCGCGATCCATTTCTCGCTCCACCGTATTTTTGATGTCAAACGCGCGCGCGATCGCCACTTCCCTCTCGTCTTCTCTCTCGCGCGACGTGCGGCGAATTCTTCTCTTTCGAGTTATATCTCCGAGCAGTTTCTGGGTGAATAACAGAACCTATACAAGTTGCTTTAAGAGACTCAACAACTATTGCCTCATTTATTGTTTTTACCTAAGTGCCGTAGCATTATCGGCGCATTAAGTATATTGAGAGAGTGCGTCACTTACTTTAAGTAACCATAACTTTTGTTAGATGCTAAACTTGTTTTTTTATCCTTTTACATCCGTAGAAATGAAAATTTTATATAATATACTGTTTTGTAGTTAATAATAAATAATCTTAACCGAGCGCGATTAAACGATGTAGAGTGTAGACGATGCGCATCTAACAGATCGCGACGCGACATCTTGAATCGGAACATCGGTGCAGCATCTCTCCTACGGTGCCGTGACATCAGCAAACACAATACCCGTGCATTTACATGCGCATACAAACAGTGCGCCGGGAATTATACTTACGGGAATGTGCGTTGTGTCTGGTACGACGGCGAGAATGCGAAGGAGACGGAGGAGGACCGAGGACTCGGTATGGGAGGCGTTCATAGATGCGAACTGACAATTACAGGATAACATACACATCCCTATATATTTTCATCAAATCCTTAAAGATAGTAATTTTATCGAGATAAAAATCAATTATTAACGGATTAACTTATCTCATTTGTCCCCCAAAGAGTTCTCTATCGATATTAAAAAGAGTTGCATCGATTAAAGCGATAAAAATACAAATTAAAATATAGGGAGGGGGCAACTTCACGATTTGTAATTTCAAAGTGCCATAACTTTTTTACTTTAAACTTTAGCGCTTCGATTGTTAAGGATAATTGATAGAACTATTGGGGGGGGGGGGGCTACCAGAACTCTCAACAAAACGCCAAAATTTCGAAAGCTTTCACCCTGTAAAATGTATGCACATGCACACGCGAGCGTGGCCGAACGGTCTCTCATTGTGTTATTATTCAATAGCGATAGAGTATACATATAATTGATCTCGCGCGGGGTTTAGAAACTTAAAAAATTTAGAAATATATTTCGGGGAATTTTAGTGAAAGTGCGACGATTGGAATACTCTATACCAATTATTGACTACTCATTATTGATTCATACCGACATGCCGCTTCCATGTCTGTCGCACTCGAGATACGCTGTGTCCAAATAAAGCAAGGGACCACTCGAAGCCCACAATTGACTCGCTTGACAAAAAGTCGAGTTTGTCTCGAAGCGAGAGAACGGCATTTATCGATCAAGATATTGGTTCGGGGAGATCGCTATCTCTCCCGCTGGTTACACCGCGCTGCATCGGCCACTCGACCGCGGCGCGGCTTCGCGAGCGCGCCGAGACATCGCGTGAATAATGAAGATTACACGGAGGGACGTGCCTACCTCCCATATCAAAGTCATTAAACGATACTTTCCCTCTCCATCTCGCTCCCTGATGGCGAATACTTTCGCGTGCGTTTCCGCCACGGACAGCGGCCGGAGCCGCGGCTGCGTGTGTTCGCAGACGCAGCATATACATATACGTCCGCGCACACGAAAGCCGCGCGAGATCAATTACTCTATCGCTATTGAATAATAACACAATGAGAGACCGTTCGGCCACGCTCGCGTGTGCATGTGCATACATTTTACCTGCATCTCCGCCTCCTTCCCTTCCCGCGTTCCTCTCTTCCTCTTTCCTCTTCGCTCGCTTACTTTCCTGCCGCGCTCTCGTCTCTTTCTCCGTCTTTCGCTCGCCCGGCCAGCTTGCTTACTTCAACATTGCAACGCGCCGCGTATAAAGTCGCCGTCGTGCGTTCGTCCCTGTTCATTCATAGGGATCCGGTGAATGGCGGCGTCGAGAAGCGTATAGTAAGCGTACGGCAACGCGTCGCGCCATCAGTTCTCGATTTCTTCCTCGTTCATTTAATAGATGAGTAATATTTGCCATCGAACGTTTTTATGTCGTATGAAAGTGATCAACATTCATCCATTAATACGGTGACTAAATGATTAGCGCAAGAGCAGAATACGGATTTTCCGCATCGGAGACGATCGGTCGGTCGCGACCTCACCTCGGAATGCGGCTTCGCCGTTTCCTTTCTCGATACCGAAGATAATAGCAATTTGGATAATTGCTTATATCGAGAAGCAAATGGGAACGCCATTCGCCATCTCGATCGCTATTCTAAAACTGATCCGTGGATAGGTACGTGCGCCTTATTATTTCCGCGTATCTCAAGCTCCGAGCGTGACTCAGGACGCGCGTACGTGAAGGTGTTTGAGAAAACGATAGAAACTTCGCGCGATTGCGTACGAGGCATTTAAAGTTAAACGTGCCGTTTAACTCACTCAAGGATATTTTTACTGCCGCCGCCGCGAAAATTGCTGTGATTTGAGAGTGCCACTATAACCAGTCGATTCACGCAAGCGATTATTGTAAAGACTGCTTACTTCGATTAATAAGTATGTGAACGAGATGATAAGTTTCTTTTATTCAATACTATATCCATACAACCATGCACAATAATTCGATAAGTATGTAAAAGAACATGTTACACAGTACGCAGAAGAATAAGCTAAACTTAATTGATAATAAAGAATAATTTCTTTATTAAAATTCTAAATTACGAAGAGAGATAATCCTATTTTATCTATGTCGTATTTAAGATAGAGAAACATCGTGACGTATAGACGTGCATGTGCTGGGCGGTAGATTATCCATCGTAAACATATTTATATCGCGATTAAAAATTGCAGCTGTTTCGGGACCACGAGAAACGTAGGATCATCCCGCAGGACTTGTCGTGAGAAAAGTGTCAAAATGAAAAGCCAAAAAGGAGCGTAACGCAAGTTGTCCGGTTTCTTCTGTAGGATTTTCCTTCTTTCTTGACTTCTCTTTTTTTGCGTACGACCTCTTTGTAAGTAGGCGCACGTATCGCTGTAACGTTGCTTGTTACGCAGCGCCTTTTTTGCACGCCTTCGCTTGGCATCGAGCGAATCCGCCACAGGATGCTCGACAGACCTGTGTCTTCGCTGACGTCATCGCCGACAAGGCCGTTCTGCGTGCAAAAAGTGAATCGGCGATCGAACAACGAAGGTGTTTTCCATCAATTATTCGTCTTCTTAAATGCGTTAATTTTTCTCAAATGTGTCAATATAAATTTCAGATAAAAATTAAATAGTTGCAATTAGTTATAAAATAAATTAAAATAATATATAGAGCTCCCTATAGAAATCTCTATCATTGATAAATATTCTAATATAAAATATATATATTTGACACTTCTATTACTACATTTACCGCACCTCTAAAAGATCCTATTAACGTTACGCAAAAACGTTCTATTTATAATCGTTTGTAATTACCACGCTTGTCTTCATCGCCGGCGCTCTCATTTTCTTGTCTCGGGTCCCGGGGTCCCAATCAGAACCCACTCCAACGGCAATTACGAGACGAATCGGTTGACCGGTTGGACTCTCTCCGGAGCGGGCCCGGGCCCGAATCGTTTCGTGAGACGAAATTTTAATGACATGTAATTACCCGCGGCGAAATATCATCATTTTGGGGAACTAATGCCCCCGGTTAACCGCGACGGGACTCGCTTTTTGTCCGAGCGGATCTCGTCGTTAATCGTCCTCTATCGTCGCGTGATCGGGCACGCGCCGCGCCGCCGCGAGGACGAACTGTACTTCTCCAAAGGCTAACAATAAGATCGACATTGTTCTTCGTTCCTTTCTAGCGCAAACTCTTATGTGTATGTGTGTCAGAGAAAGAAAGATAAAGAGAAGAAACATTCTCTAATGAACCGGTCGAGGCCGTGGGTCAAACGCGACTTTATAATCTCGATCTTAAAAATCCGAAGCTGGTGCACATTGGACTGCTTACACCGGCGCCGAGCTAACGGGTAGCGAAAACCCGTCTGACCTTTCGGAAAGTCGACCAAGCGCACCGTTCGATGACTTTTCGTTGATCGATACACGAAATTGCCAATCACATCTACTTGTTCTGTTTTTCTATTATCTTATCAGTTTTCAGTAAATGTGAATTCTATAAAATTCTAAATCTGCATTAATAATTTATGCACGTCGCTACACACATTGAACTGGGCACTTGATCAAATTAAATGCTTTGAGCAGGTGTCAATATAGGAACTTGTCATTTCCGATGGCAAAAGTTAAACTACTTAAACATATGCTTGCCAGCATTATTAGCTTGAAGATTATTAATAATAATATCGATCCGCGCAAAAGGGAGTGAATACAGTCGGTAACGAGAAAGATCGCGACGGGAATCTTCCGATCCATCCAAAGTTCGCATAGGACCCACTTTACGATAGGGTCCCTTTTATTATCGACGGAGTCTAAGGGAGGTAAAAGGATCCGCGGGGATGAAGCCGTCTTCTCCGTCGCCCTATATTTTTTTTACCCCTTTATACGAAGTTACCGATCCCGTGGAACAGACCCTAAGGGGCCCGTCGTGAATACGGCTGGCAAGATGTCGCTACAAATATACGCGATTCATAGCGAAGCAACCGCGATGTGCCAATAGTGGGTCAAGGACTCGAGATGTTGAACGGCAGAAATTCCCAAGTTCGCCCTTGTACATCGCTCATAGTCGTCCATCGGCGTAGGGTGGCCGGGAACCCCTCCTCTATCTCTGATGCAACCGCGTGCCTGACCCAGTCTCGTTTTCAGGCCTCGGCACAAGCGACGCATGTACGCCGCGGCCGTCTCGCTGACCTCGCTCTTGCCGCGAGTAAAGGAGCGCCATAATAAAATTCACCGTAAGACAGTGGGACCTCTCTCCTACTCAGATTACCCAGATAGCTTTAGCGTGGTCGTGGCTGACCGCCCGTCATTCATCAACCCCCACGAAGAAGCCGCGACGCGAAGATCGTCCTGTCTCCGTCGCTCCAGCATGCATCTCTCTTTCCGCCCCCCCCCCCCCCCTCTCGTTCTTCTTCTCTCTAGCTTGGTCTCCGTCCGAGATTGCGGTATCTCTTTCGAGGTGCGTGACTACCTTTAGGCTCGATGCACACGCACGTATGCCGCCGCAGATAACGGAGCGACCGAGATAATTCTTCTTCTTCTGCGGTACCGGCATGAATGAACCCGCCCGCCTTTCGTCCCCGGCGTACCCCCCTTTTGTAGCTTCGTGCGCGTCAGACAAGGTGGACAAGGGTCGATAAGGACTAGACAGGTATGCGGGATGATCTCTCGCGATTAATCTCTACGAAGACTCTAGAAGCTCCAGCTGTGACTTGCAATTTGTTAACATCGCTTATACTTATACATTGAATAGAGTTGAGCTTGAACAATATAATTGATCGATATCGAAGACCCAATCTTGAAAATTATCGTGTGCGCGCGTTATAAACTTTGAAAATTGCAAAGGTAACGATTATAAATTATACAGCAGTTTGTTCGTTGATCCCTGAGAAAACTGAAACATCGTACTTTCTCTTGATCGCATAGCCATATCCTCCATAAATTTTTATAGATTCTTGTATTTATAAATTTACTTATCCGTAAAATGCTGAATTCATAATTTTATTTTCAGATCAGACTTAGGTGTAACTTTCTGTTTCCGACAGACAGAAAGTTTCGTTTTTATTACACAGTTGATGTGAGTGAAAAATTGCATGAACCTGTTTTATCTCTTTCATAAATATGCATGTACAGAAAGACAAAATCATTGCGAAGCGTTCGGTTTCATGACCTCCTCCAAGATGAACTTCCGGGCATTCGGATTGTCGTAGGTTTCACAAGCGGTGGAAAAAGAAAGCTAGAGAAAGAGGGGAGGAGAGAGAGAGAGAGAGAGAGAGAGAGAGAGACTGCGACAGCGCTGCCGGCCAATTACCTCCAATATTGTGACGCGGATTAGCGTCACGGCGCGCCGGGATTTGCATCGTATTTGCATAATTTTGGTTGCATCTTGCGCCTCGTAATCTCTCGGCCAACGCGTGACGTCACCGAAATCACCTGACTACGCGTAAAATGCGCGTAGTCACATCCGCTCGCTCGTAAGTACGCGCACTTTCATTTCGTTGTACATCACGGTTACCACGTTTCTGATTCACTCTCGGCGAGAGGTTCTTGTCGAGTATAAGCGCAGCTCTACTGCAATTTGCATAAATTTTACTGAATATAAAGTATCGGAACGCATAGAATAGACACGCTACCAGTATCACCGTGATATCGCAGCATTAAGAAAAAAAAGAAGAAGAAAAAAAAAAAGAAATGCATAATCTCATAGATTGTGCGATAGGAATCGCTCGGAATCGTGCTTGAGGAATCGATCGAAGATTTACTTTCCACTCCTATATATTTCTGTAATGGTATTGTGCCACTCTCCTACGAAGATTCGTAAAATCATCGCGAGAGTACCTATACGTCGAATTGGGTTGAGCCGAGAGGGCCGAGAGAGCCGTGTCTGTCGAGACGACCGGACCGAGCGAGCATCACCGTGGAGAGAAGGGCCCGAAAGCGCGCGGGCCCATGTAGGACCCGGTGCGGTGCGGCCCACGCGCTCCTTCTCGCCGGTTTTCTTGGTGCCCCAACGAGTGCCGTCGCTGTCGGCTCGGCTCGCACAACTGGTTTTTTAAACGCAGCCAACGACGATGCCTATACACCGCTCCTATCCGTCTCGTTCCCTCCGCAGCGCGTCCGCCTCGCCCGTTCCTGTTCTCTCCGTGTCTCCTCTCGTTTCTTTTTTACTGTTCTTTATAATCGCCAGTCGCCAGTACTCCGGGGACCAGGCCCCGAAAGCCCGGCTCTTCTCTATCTTCCTCTCCTTCTTTCTCCCCTCTCGCTTCTATCCTTCTCTCTCGCCTCTAGCCGCGAGCATTCCCGGGCGCTATTTCGGCTTCGCCAACGTGCACGTTAGCGCCAAAATCCTGCTAAACCCGATCCCGATGTGGCTTCAGACTGGTTTCCGACTGACTCTCCGAAACCGTGCGGGAGGAGGACGTATGATCGCTGCGCGCGACGTCGTACACGGCACGAGCCTCGCGTTTTTATATTTCGTCGTGATTCTTGGAGTTCAGGTGATAAGGCGTAAACGAGGGAAAAACGCCGGATCCCTCGAACGACGTCGATGTACATACAAGATGCGAGAGTGTTGAAGCGCGATCGTGTCATGCAACACGCCCGACGCAATTCCACTCGGCGTCGCCGATTTTACGAGAGGGACGTGCCGCGTCGCGGACGCAACGATCTGAGAAAGAAAGGAGCATCTAACATAAGATCACCAGAGAACTCTGAACGCGCTTCTCCGGTCGATACTTTTAGCATGGAGTTAAAGTAAAGGATAAGTGAGAGAACGGTATAGAAAAATTGATTGAGAACGCACACGTTGAAACGTTTTTTGTTTTAGTTTTTTTTTTTTACTCGGTCTAGATCTTTCCAACATCAAGTTGAACTGAAATGATATGAATTTTCCAGCGAATGAATTAATAATGTCATTATCTTCTTTTGAATGCGCTAAGTCGGAAAGTGGTTGCGACTTCTTTTTAACGTGTGCAAAAACGGTATCCTCGGGGTGCCGGCCTTGATCGGGCCTGCAAAACACGCCAGCCGCTGATCCGCTCGTCGGAGACTACCGACGATTCTCTCACCCGCGCCCACGGGTCGTCTAGGTAACGTCGAAATTCCTGGTATTCAGACTGAGGTGGACCGAGCGAGTCGGACGCGGCAGCGTCCGGCCCGCTAAAATAGACGAGCGGACTCGAGTCCGGCAGAAGCAAACAAATAACGAATACTTGGAAGTTGGAACGAATCGTGCGGAGTAATGGCGGCCATCGGCTGTTCTGTGTGCTGAGTATCGCGCGTTGGAGAACCTCAGCCTCTTCATCGAACTTCATCTCCCTCTTTGTTTCTCGCTCTATCAACCTGCACCTCCTCATTTTTCCGTCTCTTTCCGTATCTATCTATCTGGGCCTCACTTCGCTCCCACATTCTACAAATATGTCTCTTTACTCGTCTTCACCTGGACGACTGCGAGATGTGTACAATATGCGAGAATGTTTTTATAAAACTATGCGCGAATATAAGCCGGCACTTTTGTTGGAATGTCGAGTACGAGGGAACGTGGAGTAGCAGCGATGACTGATATCATCTAAAAAGCATGCATTCTTTTATATATACGTAATATTTATTATTATGTGTACATTATATATATATATGTTACGTACAAAAATGTGAGTATTTCTAGTTGCATCAAAATTTTTCAAAAACTTTTTAAAATATAAAATATTGTGTAATAAAAAGCGTCAGATAAATTTCCCACACGCACAAGTTTTAGCTCAGTTAACTTAAATTATAATTTAATAATTATTAAATATCTTAATTAAAATCGCTATGGAAAGGGAAATTGTTCCGCTATGACGTTATGATTAACAATAATACTTTACAATAATACTTTGCGGCGAATCCTTGGCATTATTATCAATAGCGGGATAATCAACAATTTAATCGCGCGATCTGTTTATCGCAAGAGCATTTCGATTCCGATCACTTCCCTTCATTCTACCTACGTGCTCACTTCTTGAAAATGGGGTTACACGTAGCCCGTCGCACGCTAAGTTGCGGATCGAGGCCATAAATCAAAGTGATAAAAGCCGTTTCCCAAGACGAAATTTTTTTGCCGCCGAGATAATATCCTGTTTTGCTTTCGTGGCTGTGTGAGGTGCTGTGTTCTATCCGCAGTCGCGCGCTGTGAGATAATGTTAACACTTGCACAAACAGGTGACATTCCTGATTCTAGTTTTTTTTACGGCGTTACCTCGTATATCTGATATCGTGCCTTTACGTCCGGTTGTAACGCAGCAATCGTCTTGCTTCAGCGAATTCCGCTGATTCCAGAGAATATCTAAAAATAATTTAACCCAATAACATTTACGTGTTACGGTCGTTGCGGATTAAGGGTAAGGCGGTAAGCGTCGTGCAATCGTAATTTATATATGTGTAGCGTAGGATTTGTGCGATTTAAATTGTTCGAGGTTAAACAAACGTACGTTAACAAATGGAATTATTATATAATTCAAGTGTCCATGTTATATATTGAAAAAAAATTGTATGCGTTTATATGTATACAGTAATCTTTACTTCAACACGCGATGTGACAAGATAAATTATAAAAACGAGAGAATTAACAACAGCTTCTTACACGTGTCGTATTTTATTCGCGTGGAAATGTCAAGAACTAATTCACGTCGCGAACAAAAGAAATATATATATCGCGTGACATCTTGATCGTCGAGTGACAGACTCGATTCCTCGTCGGTGTCATGTCGTCGAAAGGTCAGGTACGCTGTACCACTGCCTCAGCAACGTGAAACGATGCATGACAATAAAAACGCCGCACGACCGCGACGGCGACCGGCCGAGCGGCGAGCAAGCGAGGGGAGCAAAAAAGGAGGAACTTTAGCGTTCCACCCACGCGCGCGTGAGAAAGAAAGAGAAAGAGAGAGAGAAAGAGAGAAAAAGCAACCGGCAAATGAAATTAATCGTACGACACGCGCCCCCTTTGCCAGCGGTGTACCAGCACCGGCGCAACACGCGTGGATCGGTGCCCGGGTAACGCACCGCGTGCCTGCTGTAGAGAGACAGTGGCTGCGGCTGGTGGTTAACCTTCGCAGGTCCCAGCTCGCCGGCTTCGTGCGAGCGACGAAGACGGAGAAAACAGCGGGAAAGAGCGTGAGAGGCGAGAGGAACGCCGCGGCAGAAAGCCGAGGGGGAATTAGTGGTCTATTCAATTATTGTAATTTACTTCTCAAACACAAACAGCACCTCCGCGTCTCTGGATTCCGCCTTCTGCGTTCGCGCCGGGGTGGCGAACGCACACGCATCTGTGCGACGTGTATCGGCGGGTGAAGGGGAGAATTCGTGAACGCTAGCAGGATAGGAACGCGGCTGCTGGAATCGTTCCGGTCAGCCATCCCGTCCGCATACCCCTCGCACCTCCCCCACGTGTGTTTGCACGCCGCGAAACGAACGAACGCCCGATGAATAGCCCTCGTTTAACGTCACCAGAAGCCAGAGGCTAAATGAGTTTAGGCCGATAAAAGACAATGTCGCTTGCCGCGTGCGCGACGGCATTCGACGCCTGTTGCCTTTTCATCGCGGACGAGTCCGAGAGATCTCCGGAATATTTCTTCCAGCTTACAGAGAGAACCTTGCAAGAGCCCGCATTCAGGCTCCGTCTAAGCGCGGCTGATTAAAAACTCACGCACGTCAAGTCGCGGTCCGTTGAAACGTGCGCATTTTAGATAGCGACGTTTCAAAAGCCGGTATATCTCGAAACCCGCGCATTAATTTCCCTGAAGCCTGAAGATTCCCAATACCCGCGTCATATATATCACTTTCAGAGAAATACGTTTAAAAAACGAACGTCTAACAATTTCACAGTAGTACAGCTGTAGCGATATCCTACTTACGTACGAGCGTACCAGAAATTCCATCGGCGAAGCAGCGCCGGGAAAAAAAAAACCGTTGGCGCCTTCGAGGCGAGTAACGAGAAAGGTAGGGTCTGCTGTTAACGTCGTTGGTTCGCGGCCATTCATCGGATCGAAGAATGATCGATATGCATACGTTTACCTCGTGTGGCAAAGGGACAGCGGCTGAGTACGGGACGGTACTTTTTCGACGCACGACCCTCGTTTGAATAACAGTAGCGGGAAATTTCCCTAAACGGTTCCGGCTTGCCACAGTACTCCGGCTGCACGCTGCTGCTGGTAGGCTCGAGTTGCGACGAGTTGCATAATAAAAGAAACGCATTAACTCGAGCCGCGGCTATTGGTTGATTGACGGTCTCTCTCTCTTTCTTCTTTCTCTCTCTCTCTCTCGTCCGTGTCCTGATATCTTTGCCGCCGTTTCCTCGTCGCCGTCGTCAGTGGCGCGACCCTTGGCAGAAAACGCAGGGTGCAGCCGGGGCGCACGGGGCTACCTGCTCTACCTGCTACATCAGCGGGGCAACGCCCCCCAGAGGGGTTTATACGCAATTTGAGCGAGGGGTGTGGGCATCTGGCCCACATGCTATCGGGGGATAAAAATGATCGGATGTCTCCGTCTCTGAGGATTCGAGTGTCATCTATTCAGACGAGCGTTGTCTGATCTACGGATATTCCGTTTGAACAGGTACCGCGAGCGAAGTTTCACCTTTAAGAAGGAGGAAGTCGTTGAAATTGTGTGTCGCAATCTTTTTCCTACGTAAAAAATTGCCATGAACGAGAAGCGTTCGTCGCAATCTTTTGTGGATGTGAGTAAACTCGGTGCAACTGCTAAATCGCGTCTACACACAGCGTAAATCAGCGTGAATTGCATTATAATAAAAATATATGCTACTCTCGTCCCGAGAGTAATTAAACTACTTTCGCTTACAAAATGTTGTCGTGATTAATATTTTTCTACAAACTTTGCCAGCGCAAAATCGAACAATAATTAATGCGAAGTTCCAAAACATTTCGGTGTGAAATAACAAGGTACGCAAGTGCCACGCGAACGTCTCGCAGCGAGCAGCAAGAACGAAGAGTGCTCTAACCGTGAACGCACACACGCACTCACGCCCTTTCGCGAACAATTTATTAGATAGTCCCGGATAACTGCCAATGCTAATAATGCTCGTCGCTCGAGGATGGTAGAACGCGATAAGAGAGAGACCGCGACGGGATCTCGCAACGGTTTCCGGGTTTTCGCGTACCACACATCGAGACCGAGGCGTTTAGAAGTGCGCTACACACGAGCCGTATCCTCTCTCGCTAGCAGCAGGACGACGATCCTCCCACGCGTGGGATCGCTCGCTCCTCGTGGGAGCGACTGAAAGGGATTCCGGCTCTTTCCGGCTGCTTGGCGAGAAAGAGGAGATCGCTGACCGTCGACGCCATAGTCGTCATTGTCGTCGTCGTCTTCGTAGCTTCTTTACGACGACGAGTCTAATCCAGCTGGGAATCGAGCGATCCCGGAGGCTGTAAAGCGAAACGCCATCGTCCGCCACTACACCCGTGGATACTTATGTTTCATCGCGGCGTTCGATATCATGACGCATTCCACGCGTAGCGTTTCTACGTTATTACCGTGACATCGTATAGCGGTCCCTGGGCAGAGCACGCTGTCGACAGTTAATAAGTTATCCGTCCAGTCGATAAGATACTCGTAAGTGTTACGTTCGGACCATCGTCCGAACCGAACGGTAGGTTGCCGCAAACCTGAGTCTCCACGGTGGGATATCTTCTAGCTTGCGAGCTGGTAGTCGGCTTCCCAGGTATTATAAATTGGAATCAATCGTACTTTAAATACAAACGACGTGCGTTATTCTAATGCGTCTGAGAACATTCCTCGTGAGTAAAGATTATAAATGGGATTATTAATTTCGAGTGCAAAGTAACGGACTATTCTGGAGAGAAGTATGCGAGCACAGTCAGTCCAGTTTCACTTCGAACGCTGCTAGAACAACGACGTCACGCCGATCGTATAAAACTAAAAAAAAAAATATAGAAGCGAAGATGAAAACTGGCTTGCCTAAACGCGCATTTTATTCGGACGTTTATTTATAGCGACACCTTCTCCGATATCCTCCACGGCAGCTTCCTCGGTGTGGCGCAATCTTAATGGAACGAGAAAGAACTTTGTGAAAGAGAAAGAGCGGTCATTGTGTCAAGGGCGAAAGGGTCCATGGCATGGCGAGAGAGAAAGAGTGGGTCATCGGTTTCCCACATTTCTCAAGAAAGCGTCTATAACGGCACCTGTTTCCCTTTGCTGGCCCTGACCCCCCGTTTTCCCAAATCCGTCAAGAAATCTGTCGAGAGGTGAAGAGTGGTTCGCAAGGTGTACTTCTGTCGGGAACGCGTGCGCCAGGATCGCCTACAATTCCTTCGTCCTGCGGCCGTCCATTCAGACCGTGCGTGCGCGCGTGCGAGCGCGAGCGGTGGTAACAGGTTCACGTGGATTAGCATAATCGTCATAAAGCATGCAGCCTCGATGAATTATTTATTTGTCGGAACGGCTGAGTGCACGAGAAGGATGGAGAGTAAAAAGAGGAAAAAGGGAAAAGGAAGGAAGAACTTGCGTTGGAGGAGTAGAAGAAGAAGAAACACGTATCGGAGAATATTACAAAGGTTGTTAGATGCCTTCGTCCTGCTCCAGCTGGATGGTGGGTCCAGTTCGCAAAGGAGGAAGGAAAAGTAAGACGAGAGAGCGAGAGCGAGAGAGAGAGAGAGAGAGAGAGAGAAGAGAAAGGCGAGAAAGGCGGAGGAAGAGGATGGGGGAAGTTCTTCTCTCTTCCTCGTTTCGTTGAGCGCGAGCCGGCCTCGACATTTGCATATTACGCCGAGCTTTAGGTAGCCAATCCTCGCGATGCGTTGCATTAATTTCCGATTCCGCGACAAGGGAGATGACCTTAACCCACCGTAGGACCAGACATGTATGATTATCGTGTTAGACGAAAACATTGGCACGTGGTGACTCCTACTTCTAGGATAGCCCTGGAAATTAACTGATCTTCTTAAATTGTGTATAAAGATGCAGACATGTGTGTATCTAAAAATTATATTTAATTATTCGAAAAAAGTGCAAGTTTTTGTAATTTTAACTTTATAACGCAAATATTTTATTGTTACTATCACTGTTCTAATTTAAAAATAATTTTGATATAATATTGCCCGCAAATACAGTGTTGTTGCAAATACCTATCTGTCTCCAGATAGATAATTCAACCGTCACGGTGACGTCGCATTTAAATACGCGACTTGCGTTTGTCAGCTGATCGGCAGAATACGTTAAAAGTTTGTTTAGAAGCCAATAACGAATCAGCGCAACGGTTTTCTGTGGGAGAACGGAACGATAGATCGAACCCTTTAAACAGATCGGCGGAAGATCGCAAACATCACGTAGATCCCAAGATGCGTGTCGCATCAGACCCCCCCCCCCCCCCCCCCTCTCTCTTCGCCTCTTCTGATAGGCAAAGCAGCAGTCACGGATACCGTGAGAATCTTCAGCAGCGGTCTTCGCTGGTGGCGCACGGTGATGCTTTCATTATAAATCTCCGATGATCGGAAGGAGGAATAAGGGGGGAGACAGAGGACGTAGTCGAATGTTTGAATAGGAAGAGCCCAGGTAATATGCCCATTTGAATATACCTGGTCTGTGCGCGACGCTGGCCCGATCGTTGCATAATTTAAAATTCAAGGGTGACTACTGAGAAAGGGTGAGCGCGAGAGGCGCTACACCAAGGGGGTAGGGGCAGTGGGGCTAGTGCCCCGCACTCGCGCGTTTCAACCCTTCTTCCTTCGATCTGGAACAATAAGCACCGTGGAGAAAGGGTGACCCCCGGTTAGGATCGGAGACGCGAGCGGGCTATATCCTTCCTCAGGTACCTCAGGCCGCGATTTTGCATAGATCTCCATATGTTATGTATCCTCCTCTTCTCTTCCCTGTTTTTTTTTATGCTGCCTTTGCCGTGCATTTAAAGGTCCAGGTATACATCCGCGAGAGCGCGGTGTCATCCCTATGGGAAAGTGTATGCAAACCATTGTGACCCCCGCCGTCCGTTCTCGCCCATGGAGGAAGAGGAGGGAAAGGGGGAGAGTAGGAAGATCACACCCCTGAGATAGATGGTCCTAACGCGGCATCGCCGAACCGTGAGGAAACGTCGAAACCCTTTACTCAACCCTCTCTTTTTCTCTCACTCACTCACTTGCCACACGGTGCACCTTCGCTCCCCCTCCCTCCCCCCGTTCAGCTTCCTCGTGGCTTTCCACATCGTCCTTTCTACCTCCTCGCTTCCTTCCTTCCCTCTAGGAGACAATTGTGCATACGTAAAAAGCATTCGTCCGACTACGCCGTGGTATGTTCTCATGCCAACCTTAGCACCGCGCGAATTCAGGACCAACAGTGACGGAGCAAGATGAAAAACGAAGGATAAAACGAGACAGCGTGAGGAGGAGAGGCATAGAGTTCTTTTGTTAGGCAAAAGAAGTAACCGCCGAGCGTGCGCCAATGTGTCGAGAGAGCTTTTTCCTCAACCGTTTTTTCCTCGTCATTCGCTTCCTCGTCATTCGCTCGTCATCGCTTGCGCGTCTCCTCGAGTTTTAACGGATATGGATTTGCATTTCGTTCGACATTCGTTCGAAATTCGATTTGGTTTCTCTGCGATACATGTATTTCGAGTGATAGATATATAAAATAGGTGCTAGAAGTTACGGAAGTGTTTCGAAATTTAAAAGTGATCAGTGCGTGTGATTATAACAATTATGTATTATTATGACAATTATTATTTATTATAATATAAAAAATTATATAAAATAGAGTTTGCAATTATTTGCATTTTTTACCAAAAGCATTAAACCTGCCTAAAACATCTGATCTTTTGAAATAAATGTGCGAATCAGTTTTATTCGATTTGTGAAAACTTGTTAATATTTAAGATGTTTTAATTAACGACTCTGGACGAGTAACGGGTGGCGTGTTTGTAGCCTGAGAAAGTCTGTTTCTCCAAAATAAATTGTTATTTCGTAGACTGAGGACGCATTTATTATGAAGTAAACGAGCACACTTCGTTTTTAGAGTTATAAATTATTCTGCCGGTGGATAAGTATCGACATTTCAAGCCGGAAGCTGGTCGAAGATGTCATCCCACTGAATAGCGGCGGAAAAGTGAAACGTGACAGGAAGTACGCGAGTCAACAACGAGTCGGATATACATGCGTCTGCAGGGCACTTGCATCCAGCAGGTGTAGTCCGCGCCACGGCCGACGTCCTTTGCACCTGATGAAATTAAAATAAACGCAGTCATCTCATTTTCATCCTCATTAGTATACGACGAACAAGTGGGCTAACGGCTTCCTACGAGAGCGGCAGAGACTCGGGCCCAGACCTTCTCTCTTTCTATCTCACTGCCTCTTTCTCACTTCTCTCATTGGGTTTCGCCCTCTCTTTCTCTCTCTCTCTCTTTCTTTCCTCTCTTACTTTCTCACTCTCCGCTTCATTCACGGGGTAAGGGAATCCCGCATAACATTAAAACCTTTAAGGCCGACCAGGAGAAACGTTCTCCTCTTTTTCCCTTCGTGCGACTACCGGCAGTGTATCGCTTGGTTTTCTTCGGGGTCCACGACACACTTTTCCCGCTCGCAAACTACGCGAGCTACAGCGCCGAGTGATGTATGCAAGGGGCTTTGTTTAGATGACTGCAAAAAACATTGCCTGTGTTCCAAATCCCTCTCTCTCTCTCTCTCTCTCTCTTTACGTGCCCCTCCCCCTTCGTCTTGTGGCCTTCGCTCATGCTCTCGTCCATGCTGAACCTCTCACGGTCGCGTGCCAGCTAACCACCTATGAAACAGCCCGTGCCGAGCAAAGCTATGCTAATATATGCCGCGTATGCACCATTCGTATGTGCATATGCACGTGCGGTGCATTCCCGCGCGAATACTCAAGGGGGAAGTTGGCTTTTTCCACTTTTCCGCGTATGCTTCACTCTCATCTTCGGCATGTACCGCGTTTGACAGTTTCCGAATTAGCCGTTCATTTTGTATGTCGGTGGAAGAAAAGGCGATTTATCCGAGAGATATCCCAGGTGAGGACCGATAGTCAAAGACTGGCGAACCGTGCTATTAGCTGTTCTAGGACAGGTCTGGGAACCGACTCGGCCTACACCTGTCTCGAGGAATATTCTATTAAAATGATATGAAAATGATAAAGCGGTGATTAATGGTGGCGCGGTAAGGTGAAGGATTAAACGGCGGCTCTACTGGCCGGCTGCAGATCGGTGAATGTGTAATGCTAATGTGAACTGACCACTGAATATGAAAGCCTGTTACACACTGTGTTATTCAAGGAGCTGCTAACTTTATTAAGCGTGACAAAACGGGACGCGCGCGCGCGCGCGCGCGCGTTTTATAGAAGAATGCAACTTGACATCTTACTGAACTTGCAAAACCGCATAAGTGAAACGTTTACCTACGCATTAAGAGAATTATAGTCGTAATGAAGCGTGCGTACAGCGTGTTATCAAAATTGCCTTTCCGCGAGAGAAACGTGCACCGGCCGTTAATTAAAAGTGCGCCGTTTCGATGGGCAATCAATATAAAGCATTGCGGATGGACACGGGAAACTCCGACGGACGTCTTTCGTAATACCCGTGCATTACATTTGTGGACTTGGGAACGTAACCAGTTTCCAACCATCGATTAATTCGTCACAAGATTTAATTATTTGCGTTATCCCCGCATCTCTAATCGCAAACCCCTGTCATTATTTTACAAAATTCATATAATTTTGAATAAAATTTGATTTCGAACGTGCAATGTCGGTCATCGTATAAGGAACGCATACAGAGTCGTGTCAACGAACGTCTTTCACGTGTCACTTTACACCTTATATCTCGAGAGACAGCCTTTTGTGTTGCGTTACTTTACCTCAATCTTCCTTCTCGGTCATCATCTGCGAAGCGCCTTGCGTTTCTGAAAAGGAAGCCGCGGCCAAAACTCCCGACGCTAAATATATCGCCATAAAAAAATTGTCGGAGTATCTACAATAAATTTACGCGAAATTAGTCTCACCAACGGTTCTCACCGCTTTATCCGCGACCCGTTATGTCCGCCAAAACCAGACGACTCGCGGATACTCGCGTGGGCGCGCCGCTTCTTCAGGTTGACGTGTATGTAGTGTGTGCGTCTGTGTGTATACGTGTGTTTGCCTGAGTATGTGTATGAGTGTCGCGGTGAAGTCGGGTCAGCTAGGTAGAATTCTCACGTGTGTGGGTCAGATGGGGATCGCCGTTTGTAGCCCGAGGCCCGAAACGCTAAAACGCGCGACGGCCCCGCTCCCTTCTCCCTCCGGGAGGGTGCTGGACTACACGGCACCGAAAAGCGGCGAGGATCTACCACGACGGTGTCTGGAAGATACTTCTCTTGGCGTACGTTCACCATATGAGCTCGCTTATTTCAAGGACACATTAAAAATTCGGCGACGATTAAACGAGATGACAGGATAGCAAGGACAAATATACCTATAGACCAGACGAATTGCAAACTAAATCGTACAAAATGATGCGGATGCAGTTTATGAGTTGACTCATAAATAAACAAGCTAGGCTCTTTAGTAACTCGCACGCTGCGTATAATGAAAATTACAACAACGTAATAATGAAAGGCATAAAAAGTAATTGTACACTCGTTAACAATTTTATGTTTATGTGTGTGTATGTATGAGATTGCTGTGTTGTACGCCATCGCGCGTTACGTTCGCCAATATTCGACCACGTATGCCGGGCTTATACGTTTTACTCGCCACGAATACGGCATTCGATATGAGTGGCAAAATTTTAATTGAAACGCAATAGCGTTGCAGTTTTAATAAGCGTCGGCGTTGCGCGCCGCTGATGGTTTTGCGCGGTTATGTAAAGACATCCGTTATTAAAAAAAATTGAATCAATAGAATCGTTATTGATGCATCCCGTTCGTCGTCCCCGCGCGATAGTATTACTATACGTGTCCATATTCACGAAATCATTTCCAATACATTTAAATGCAATGTCAGATGTATGAAATATGACGTACGTAACAGATTTTTAAGAATTAGTGCTTATTGTTGTCTAATAGATGAATTGTAAAATTAGATATGAAATACATATATTATTCGTTGGCATTATAGTGAAATTCTGATTGGATTAACGGCTAAAAAATGCTACGCGCTTGTGTTATTATATTTGTTTCGTACACACATATACGTCTAAAGTGTAAAGGCAAAAGTAGCGAAGAGATTTAATCCCCTGATTGAATCTAATTAAATTATCGGAGGATAACTGGTTTTTGTTACATTCTGCGACGCGAGTCGTCGAACGCTATCGTTAATCAGCGAAATTAATTGAAAACGAATGACTTTAATAAACACCAATGTATCCAAGATAGTGCTCAGTTATCTCGCGCGGCGGACGAGAAATCGGGAAAGGAAAATCTCTGATAATATCCATATCGGAAATTCGATGAAAGCGAAATACAGTGTACGCGAAAATCGCATCGTAATCAAAACATCCGACTTTTAAGCTCTTGATAAAAATCATACTTTTATTCGTTTAAGCTGATACTCGATTGCCATTTTCACGATTACAATATAAAAAATCGTAAAACAGAGGAGTTTCAAATTTTACGTTCTCCAAGAATTTGATGTTACAAAATAATTTGTTTATTCCAAAGTGTGAAATTTATTATTCGCGACTTACATCGCTATTCTGACGCATTTAGCTCGTTATCTGCAGCCTCGCTGAAGTACAGAGAGCACTTACTTCCCTCGAGAGACTTAATCCTCAAGCAGTCATCGCTCTCTTCGTGTTCGCGGACTCTCGATATCCTCGGAGTCGATTTTCATGCGGTGACAGAACGACGTTTGGGCATCATCGTTCTCGTACCTGACGGACCGTGAAACGTGCCCAGATAACGAGAGTGGAAAGGACATTCCAGTAGTACGCCGTGCCAATGCGTAAGATTGAACTTACCGGGTAGAATGTTGCGTCGAGTACGCTCAATAACGGATTTACGCTTTAAGCATCGACCGGTTTCAACGTCAACGACGCAAGGCGCTTCGCTCCAAGGATTTTAATTAGTGTGATCGATATTGACACTTTTTAAAAACCAACGTGATGTATTTCGTAAGCCCACCGATTTATGTTGGACGTTTTCAGCGTCTAACATTGAAAGAGAAAGCAGAAACGCGTGAGACATTCATCATGCGTTTTTAAAGGAGTCTTAAAAATACACACATATATATGTGTATATCTTTTACTTTATAAACATATAAAAATTATAGAGAGAAAAAAGAAAAAGATATTCTTATATATTAGCATCTTTAACGAAGTCTAAAACGCAATAATTTAAAAATTTAAATAAATGTCAAATCATTTTTTTAACATTTGCTGAAAGAAGAAGGAGAAGAATATATAAATTTCGAATAAATGGGGTTAATGTTTAGACGACATTCCTCATAAACCAGTTGGGGTTACGCATTTCATCGATGCCCGACATGATAATTATATTCTTCCCGTTAATAACATATCAAGACGAGTAATCCGCGTATCTCGAGAGGCAATGCAATAAATCCAATCCGAGATCTCGATTTCTTTCTCGATTCTTAGACGCAAGAAGTAAATGACGAAATTGCGCAACGGTAAGAAGCCAATAACACACCGCCTGCTCCCGATGTTTGCGCAGGTATTTAGAGTACGCCCCGGGAGTACCGCGAACGCGCGAGGTTTGTGGAAAAAATTAAATAAGATTAACACTTAACAAATTAAACAAATTCCGCCATCGCGTATAGACGACCCGGCGGTGTGGACGAGCAAATATTGCGTCGATAAACATTCCCGCTTCTGAAAAGATCCGCTTGTCTCCTCACTCTGCAGACTCCTCATCTTCGACCTCGTCTCGCCTTCTTCCTTCACGCTTTTCTTCGTCCACCGTACGCATCAACTCGTGGATTTACGCTCTTGACAGCCTGCTAGGAGAAGACAGACGACCTTCTTTCAAAACATGCAACCAGCCACGTGGACCTCGAGATCCATACGCCGATGGCAACGTGTTTTCACTATACTAAATATAGGTTTAGTTAAGTAATATTTATTCTCTCGAATTTTTAAATTTTGCTTCATGGAAAATTATTTATCATTTTATTATTTATTATTCTTCAATGATATATCAATTGATCATCTCATTGTGAAACGACTCATATCTGTGATTCATGTGATATTTTACTATTATATAAATATCATGTATATGCTCACACACACGTAGTTCGTGAAAAACATTGATCACATGTCGATCGGTTTCTTCAAAACAAATCTTATACAATCATTCAGTACCGTACCTCGCGCTGTGGCTGTCAAGAGCGCATTCGAGATCGCCGGTGTTCCAGGGAAAGCCGCGTACGTGTATGCGTGCACATGAGAGTGTCGCGCCTAGACGCGCCGCGCCGGTCTCCGCGGAGCGAGAACCTTGTGGGAGACCGGTCGACGTGACTCGGCCTCTAAAAATAGCCGACTAGAATACTGCGAAAAATCACTGTTTTTACGATAATTACCGTCACTTAGTGCCGCAGCGCCTTTCATCCACTCTTAGGACCCGTCCACGCGTACCTGACGCGTTCAACGCTTCATCGGCCGAGAAGCTCGGCTTCACGACGTCGCGCGAGACGCGCGTCAAATCTGCGGGCCAACTCTGTCTTGCCTTGCTATCTTTAATCCCTGTGATGACATATGAGAAAAAGTAGAAATATCTATGTTGCTTTCAAGATTATCGCATGTAGACATTAAGGTTCATCGTTTATCACGTGACAGCAAGTTGCGGTAGAATAATTATCTAATCAAAGTGTTCGACGATTGAAAATCCTCCTGCTATCTTGATTATACCGCTATCTCAATGATCTCCGCGTTACTTACAAATCTTTGATATTTACAGTTAGGAGACAGAGGAATAACGTGATGAGGTTTAAAGTTCACGGCGAGATGGAGTCCCCTCCCCTCGCGATCTTTTTAGATCGTTTAACGTTTGATAAGAGCGATGCGAAAATAGCATACTTGTTGCAACGAACGTGTGATTTATCGCGGGAACTCCTTTCTCTAGAAAACGTAGACGGGCACGGTTTATCGGGGCATGGTCAATGTATCAAGGATACAATCCTTTTACACCAGTCTGCGTTTCAGAACGTAACGTGCTTATTACAAAGGACAAAGTTCAGACAGAGCGAGCGCGCTCTAATACAATCGGAAATATTCGGAAGGCTGCGAGAAATGGAGTTCATTAAATTTTCCGTACAAGTGAAACATTTCGCGTGATGTCTTTACCGCATATGCCGCAATGTTGAACCGTACAAGAGGTAAGCTCCGGTGCAATGTAACAAC
The DNA here is from genome assembly GCA_035220615.1 of Leptothorax acervorum. Taxonomy (NCBI): domain Eukaryota; kingdom Metazoa; phylum Arthropoda; class Insecta; order Hymenoptera; family Formicidae; genus Leptothorax; species Leptothorax acervorum. Next base: position 297,118 of record JASTWQ010000059.1, read on the forward strand.
GTGTGTGGGCACGTGTGCTCGGATCACAAAGGTCGCGCAATATAGCAGTATTCGGCCACCGCTTCTGTGGGCCCACGCGAGGGCGCACGTACGGGCGCTACGAGCGTAGGGCCCGCTTGCTTCCCTTTCCCAATCTCGCAAATCTTCCTCTCCGCGTCTCCTCCTCCCGCTACCTGGTCGCTCGTACCGTCCTTCCAACACGGCGATTCAAATAAGTCAGCCGGATTTTATTCTTGTCTCTCGGATATTCTTTATAGCGCCGGGCCCGCGGGGGCCCTCACCGCGCGTCCGTCCCCCTTCTTTCGCCCTCTCCCGCGCGCCTACGTACACGCGCGCCATACATTATAAACGCAGGCAACAGTGTATATGCGCAAAGTACAAGGAGCGGAGGCCTACAAGTGAGGCCCCATGTTCGGGGCCTTACTTATTGGACAGTTTACACGCTGCACATTTTCATACTCCACGCGGTCCCACAGAGACATATTCACCGATCGCTATAAAACATCCCTCGTTCCTCTCTCTCAAACATAACGTATTCCACTGACAGATTAAGTAATTATCTCTTCCACATCTCGTTACGTACACACATGTGTGAACTCAAAGTCTCTTAATTCATACAGAAATATGTGCACAATCCGTATTTTGACAATCGATAACGTACTCGTACAGCAATATAATCAAACGGGGGCACACGTTTCATACAGTCGTCTAATATTTTATCAACCGAAGCTTCCCTCGTACGTCATCACATTCGTATATCGCGATTAAAATCACGGACGCGACGGCTGAGGTATAGGTCCTGTGCGAGCGCAGATGGGAAAGATACGTCTTCGATCCGCGTGGACTCTGCGGATGTATCGACCCCGGGGGCCTTACGGGCCGCGGTTAAGGGGCCGGCATAAGTCTCCGGGAATAGCGGCTAATAATATGCGCGTGAAGTTTATTTCGCCAGTGGATTCATACGTCACGGCTTTATTGTGCGTCTCCGTTTCTCCGTGGGGCCCTCCAGAGGGGAGGGGGCGAGAGAGGGGAGGGGATCCCGTGAGACGGCGTTTGCATGAAAATACGCCGGGTGATTGAGTACTTTAGAAAATTTAAGCGCTATAGATTACACCCCGCGAGGGAAACAATATTGCCCCGACGGTGGCTTTCGATCTACCGCGGGCAGCCGTTACGACCGATATTCTTATGGACAGAAGAACTCCGCGACGTCGCTTCTTCCGTCGAAGAATCGAACGAGCAACAACGATATTTGCATACGTAATTATACATAGGCATTTTTTTTTCGAGTATATACCCGTGCCGCTTGGTAGCCAGATAACCTTTACTCTTTTTTTCCGCGTGTACCAAATGAAACTTTGTAATGCCTACGAACATATGCGTTTCGTAACAGCGAATGGCTATTAATGACGCTATGGCAGGACAAAGAAAATTATTTTCTTCTCTTTTAACGATAGGGGAGTGGATTTTTATTCGATTTATATGACTATTTGTTGTCCAATAATTATATAAAATTTATCTCATGATGTTATTTATAGCAATCGAGAAGCAATAATGAGTCATCAGTAGGGTTGTCTCCCAAACCATCATCGATAAAGGATTTATCTGGGTCAATCGGGGGTTCCTCGGAGGGAAGCCGCGTATGGACCGAGCAATGTGTATGTGTGTGGATGAGTCGAGGTGAAAAAGTATATATACTGGGGGAGAAAGAAACGCGAACACGGCGATATCCTCCCCGCGGCGAGATCCGGTCGGACAGATGATTATCGGGTATATAGGAAATTGAAAGGGTGTCTAAGGAGGTGTCTGGGCACTACTCCGCGGGGGCGGTTTTCTCAACGGGGTGGCACGGCTCGACTTATGGGGTCTTAAGGGCGTTCGAACGCGGACACCCACACGGAAAGATGGTGCTCGCCGATAGCCGTTGCCCACCACGGATAATAGGTTCTACGGGTTTCTTATAGTCCCGCAGAAGTCACCTATCTGCCTCTCTTCGACTGTCTTAGCTTATCCTCGCTGCCCGAACAAGGACAACCTCCGCCCTGCTATCTCCTTGCCGCTCTGTTCTTCTTGCGCGATCTTCACTCTTCTCTCCTTCTTTCCTTCGATCAGGTGCACACCTCCTCGCGTTCCTAGATCGCTATCTGCCAAATCACTATCAATCATTCGGGTGATCCGGACACCGGATGCTCGGGCCAATCTCCTGTAAGCTCTCTTCTTCTCGCTCCTCTCGCTCGCGATAAATAAATCGGTCGATCGGCTTTAACGAGCCGTGCGAGGAGTCTCGCTGCGTGAACGAGCGGAAGAGTTTATAAGTATTAGACGCGACAAGAATCGGGAGTCCGTCGAAGAAACGTTGCTTGAGATATTCATTCTCGTTGCGTCAAAAACTCAATGATAGATCTTGATATATAATCTTCAACGTATATAGACATATTAAAATTGAAGGATTTGTTTTACTTTGGAATGAACCCGCCACGGGCTTTACAGCGAAATTCGAGAACTTCTGTACCGCCCCGCTCGGATCATCGATCATGCTCTCTAATGGTCAACGAAGGTCGGGACAATGCGCGACAGGACTCGCCTCGTTCCCGGCGAAAAGCCGCGGGCCAAGCGAACGCGAGCTCGTCAAATTGCAATTAGACGGACGATTTAAAAGAGATTTTTCACGATGATGATGATAGAGTACCAGGCACAGATCGCCCCGAACTCGTTTCGTATCGCGTACGCAGCACGTTCTTTTTTCGCGTTACGTAACGTCGCTTAATTAACAGTTTATCTATTATTAGCGACGTAACGTGTCAATGGCGCTCTGCAAAGCGCGGATCACGCAAAAATTACACGCTATGTACTCACGCAAATCGTCCTTGTGAAATGTGTTTTTTGACGTGCTTCCTAATGCGATCGTAAAATCATAACAGCGAGCTATTCAGGAACGATCTTAACTCTTTGCATTCTGAATATGCATGGCGACTAACTTTGGACAAATCTCTGTCGTTTATTCAGTATTATTGTAAAATATCTATGCGTACAATTCGCGAACATGTAGAGAAAATAAACAGAGATTTATTTTAAGAACGATTTAAAATGCTTTATATGTTAAATAATCTTATACAGATATCAAAATAGCTTCTATAATAATTTCTTAAATTATGGGATACTCTTTTTTTTTATACTCTGTAATTCGTGGCACAATTATTATTAATCCGCTCTTTGCGTGTGGATTCCTTATAATAGATTGAGATTGTATTACGCCATGCGTAACGAGCCGGGACGAAACCGTATCACCTCGTGCTTTTATCATTATTATCGCGTGCCGATAGTATCGGTATTTAAAGTATCTAAATCTAACAGCGCGACCGCACACGCAGACCATCGCACATGTGGCACAACTTTTACCGTTAAACACACAGGACTGACGTTGATTACTACATGTCAAACGTTATGCGTGAATAATGAAGGAAAAAAAAAAGAAAAATTGAATCGCTATCGAAACTAATATTTCCGGCACGTTGAATGGACACAAACAACTTTAAAACGATGCGAAAGATAAATTATCGATTAAATTAGACAGTTTACCACATGTGTTAGAAACACCTGATTGAAAGATGCTAATCCTTTTGAAACGACACAAGGTATCCAAAAACTTGATTTATTGAAATCAAATGTAAAATCAGAGCAAATAAGTCTGCATTAAAAAATAATTATAATATAGATCTTGTTGGATAATGTCGAAGATTTTTCTTATAAGATAAACTTTTTTCTTGTGTTGTCACTAATCGACAGTTAATTTCATATCATCCATCGCGAATTTAACGTTAAACGCGCGTATTTGTGCCTTGCTCCGTCGTATACAAAATCGACATACATCACATTCCCATAAAACCGCGTCATCTCTAAAGAACAAATAAAACTCGGACCTCCTTCTAAATACCTTGCGACAATCACTGGCAACTTCTTTAGCGCTTTATTCAGAAATAAAGATTCGCCGGTCGATAAAGGACGTATAGAATCGTACGAAGCGAGCCGGCCGCGAATGAGTGCCGAATCAAATATCCCACTGCCGATGGGGGACCATCGGCGATTTTACATCGTCGAGTTTTGCTCGAGCAGCCGCATCGGATGTGGACGTACGCGGCATCGTAGCCGATAACCCACTTCGGCATCTGGAATCGGATCCGAGATATCCAAAACCCGATATCCGGGAAGGGAATGCGACGGCACGGGGAGGTCGTCGTCGCTGGTAGGAGGCGAAAAAAAGCGTGCAGGCGGATACCTCGACGACGGCGCGCGGTTGTCGGAATGCTCATAAACTCGCGGATTTAACCACCGCGTTGCATCGCATCGCGGACTCGACGGGGGCACCAGCTCGAACGCTGTTTCGCCTACTCGCTTTCGCACTGCGACGGAATACGCAACCCTTATTTTCGATACCACGAGGACGTGCGCATACCCGCACGATAGGTGCTCAAGGCATCCGCCTGATGTTCCCGGCTGTTCCCCTTCGCGGACCCCGATCGGCCGTACTCTCCCGTCGATGAATAAAAGACGAACCGGTATGTGGTCGCGAAAATTACAAGCCAGTATATTAAAAGTCGCGGTGTCCTGTACCTGTAGACAGCGGTCCGCAAAACTGTGCCAACCGCTTAATTTACGACGGGAACGAACGCGTCGCCGATAACGAACGGAATTTCGCGACACACGGAATTGGAGGAATTTGGAGGACCCGTTTTACACGAGTTTGACCTGGGTCTTGACGAATGAATCGGCAACGATGAAAAGAAGTAAAACGGAATGAAAATAAACAGAATTGGCACACATATGTTTTATTAATTTATTTAAATACGTTTTATTAAGATATATAAGTTTATTCAAATTTATTAAAATTTTTTAAATAATTTAGTACGTATTAACATATTAATTACATGATAATATAAAATATTGTCATATATACTTATATGATTATGATTACTAATGGCTTTGGTAACAGAAGTGATTCACAAGTTTTCAATAATAAGTTTTCCGAATCTTCGCCAAATCTTTTTACAGAACGAACCTGATACAATCGTTCTTTTCAACATGGGCAGAGTATGTTCGGAAAACGCTGCAGTTATCTCATGAGATCCATTCAAGCAGATTTTTCCATGGGCGTCCCATCGATCCTATCTCGGTGCACCCGTTCTACCATACAAGAACATCCAACCGATCTGGGGATTCTCTACAAGTCGAATCATACGCGCAGGTCCGAATCAATGACACCGCGAAAAAAGCAATCGTTCCACGCTCTTTCCGGCAGCTGCTGAAGAAGAAGAAGAAGAAGTCCTCGAGTTCCACGTAAAAACGAGTTTCACCGTGTGTCCGGTTTGGCAACGCCGATGGTCCATTCACCGTTAACCCCTGAGATAGGTTTGCGGGAGCTCGAAGATCACACCGGAATCTACGGGCGAGGAGGAAGGCGGAGGGGAACAAAACTTGTTATTCCCTAAAACCGAAGTCCCTGGTCGAACATACGAGTGTACGATGATACCTGTACGTATTCCTCTTCCCTCCTTCCCCGTTCTCCTTTCTTTCTCTCTCTCTCTTAATTTTTCTCTTTTTCTCTATCGATCCTTCTCTGTCTTCCTGCCGTCTCTTCGCCTGATATGGCCGGGCGTATCGTTGCGCTCGGTTACCAAACTGGACATAAATTAATCCCGTCAAATGTCCTCATTCGTTATCCGATCCTGGAGTTCCCCCCTGGTCCGTTCTCTCGGGCACCGCTAAGCAAGGTTAATCTTAACTTATAGGTATGAGGCTTGCGTAAGCCTGTACCCGACCGACTACCTGCCCGCAGCGGTGCCCGTTCGCCCGCTCGTCTGCCGGAACCACCACCACACCCCGGCAACTCTCTCGAAACCTTACGCACCTGAATCTAGCAAAGTGGCACGAATTTCTGAAATGCCGTTCAAGCACCGATAACCGCGATAAATGATCCTGTCTCTATACATTAATCGACGAGATAAGCTAATTAATTTTCAGTGTACAAACTACTCTCTTCCTTCATGAAACATTCGATAAATCGTGTATCTGGCTGTAATTCGAAAAAAAATCTCACTGATTATTCGACAAGTGAAGACTCGACCCAAAGACGGCTGTAATGCTAAAAATTGTTTTCTAAATAAGATTAACAAAATATCCCACAATATTACTATACATAATTCTTGAAAATTCAACATACATATATAGTTTTTTCGATGTATAAAAAATTTATGTAATTATATGAGCACAACAATAATCTATCTTCATTAAGTCTTATAGTTAAATTTCTGTATCCCTAATTGATCGGGAAGAAATCGACACTGAATCACAGTTTGAGAATAGTACAAGCCCACCATAAAAATGATGCAACAATGAAATACAACCGCAATACCCAAAGTACGATTAAGGATATCGAGTTACCGGTTTCACGGGAGTCACCTTATCGGGTATTCAATCACGGAGTGTGTCGGAGTTTGTCGATCGTTCGATCGCGCTCGTGAATGATTTTGTCTCCAGAAATGGCCACTACGAACATTTGTAAAAGGAGGACGCGTTGGAAGTAGTACCAATGTTAATTGCAAAAAAAGACGAATTTCCGCAAATAGATATCGGCGAACAAACGTCATTATACCAAAAACAAACATGAAATAAGAAGCAACATGTCGTTACTTGCGTGTCAACAAGTTAAATGTCAGCTGATCGCGTATACTGCAAGCGAAATAAACTCGAAAAGAATTAAATGAAAATCGCGTGTGTGTCGATGTACCAAAAAAATAAGCAACCCTTCGAAGCAGAAGTTTCAAGAGACACATAATTTGTGGTATGGCGACCCCGCGCGAAAGGACGAGCATTAACTACACCCTGAGCTATTGTTCCGTTTCATTTCAGGGCGCCATGGGCACTCACACCCCCATCGAACGTACGTGGGGATAACGCATCCCTATACCAGGAGTACGCTCGAAGTTATCGTGCTGGCTATAAAACAATACTGCTCTGTTACAACAAGAGAGAGAACATATTGCAGTTATTGTTGTAAGCTGGAAGGGTGGATTTTGCCGTATGAACATGAATTTACCCGGTCATTGGTCTGCTATGCTCACATGATTAACATTAATATACAATTTTAAAAATTCTTTCGATCTTTAATATATTAAATTCTTTGAAACTTCTGATTATCTTGTGCGATCCATACTGCAAGAAAATTTTTCAACGGAAGATGAATATATTGTGGCTTCCCCCTTTCGATTTTTTTTCTTTTGATTATCTCAAACATGCACGATAAATTCTATCGATCAACCACTAACGAGTCGTCGATGATAGTGCCATTTAAACTTTGCACCATCTTCGTGAAAAGACGGAATTCCGCCTCAACATTTTCGTTCGTATTTTTCACCGCGATATAGAAAAAGAAAAAAGAAAAAGAGGTGAAATATCGAGTGCCTTCGGTACCTCTGGCACTTTCATCCCTTCGTGATCGCGCGGCGCCGGTGGATTCAACCTATTCCAGAATCTCCCTGAGGTTCTGGTACGACGGGGTGTCTCGCGATTTATGCAAAATGGTACGTAGCTCCCTTGGGAGCTTCTCAGCCTGGTCGACCCTCTATCTAACACGTGCGCAACCGTGGCATGCCGGGGGCCCCCTCGGTGCCACCCCCCTCCTCGTTTTCTTTTTCGTGGCTTGCGCTCGTCGGGAGGTCGATCTCTGCAGGACAGAAGGGGCCCTTCGTACCTTACGGACGCGTTTCCTATGTATTTTTCGAGCGAATGTGCGAGCGACTAAAGAAACGAACGCTTGCTCCTCCCGACCCAGATGTTTCAGAGTTCTTTCAGCCCCCGAAATTCCTGTAGCAAGTTAGATAACGTAGCGGCGTGACGAAACGGCTGTCTGAATTAGCCTATTCAACTAGGACTTCGCGATTGTGGCTTCAATCGCGACTCGTTTTGCGAATTGACTCTCTCGCGCAAACAGTTGAAAAAAGAATAAAAAGGATTTATCAAAGTTCTAAGAATTATTTCGTGCAAACTATTATATGTTACTATACATAAGTATAGTAACATATAATAGTTTGCACGAACGCTTGCGATAAACATAAGATAAACATAAGATAAACATAAGTTTATCTTATGTTTATCGCATTAAAATTAATTATAAAATGCACATATCGTGGAAGAAGATTCGAAAATTAAAAAAAGGAGAACAATTATACAAATACCTATACCATGCAATATAAAGCATTTTTTAATTGTAATTAATATGTAGCACGTGTCCGTAGAAGCTTTCATTCTCATCGAAGGGTGTCGGAATAAATAGGCACTTACGAGCCGGATGATCGAGAGGGACCGTGGATCATTTAATTTAATTACCTCGCGGGGGTTAATAGAAGAGATAAAGGTGGCTGCGCTCAGGCTGGATATTATACATCGTGGCCCCGAGTGTCGCTCTACAGGACCCTCCAAAAATAAATCCTGCCTTTCTGACAAATGCGGGGAGTATTTTGATTCCCCCCTTTCTCGCCATCGTCGTTAAAAACTTTCGCATTATTTCACTTTGAGTAAGACATCAGAGCAATGCGATGGAGATGTGAGAACAATCTCTATAGGTATAGTTAAATCTTTATTAAAATGAAAGTTTCGCAAAGTGGATAATAACATCAGTCTCTACAAAGCTTTTTTATATCTTAGGCGCTGTTTCTTACGTTTAAATTAATTTTATTTTTTTATGTCAATAATTTTCTTGAAAAAAATATTACAAAATATATATTATCTATAAAATAATATATTATATATATAAGATATATTTTTTATAAAGAAAAATAGGTTCTTTTAAAATATAAAAGTGTGCTGGAACATTATGGTATTGGCCAGGCTGACCCTCGTTCTAGAAGTCAGCGGCGATTTAATTTCATAAACCGCAACTGTTGCCTCTATTTAGTTCGAATGGGAGTGCGACTAATAGTTATGATCCCTGCGTCAGATTCTTAATCGAGTTCTTCCCCCTCTGGCTGAAATTGCAGCCTGCGGTCGACTGTCAATAACGTTAGACATGAAAATTGTCCGCATTATAGGTATTTTCGTCACAGTATTAGATATATATTTTAAATATTTTAAAGAATTATAAGAAGGAGATTGAAGAAGTCGTAGACGTTCCCTATTTATTAAGCCACTCCTCTAGCAGTACGAATTCCTCGACTGTTCTTGCGACACCTATCGTTTCGAAAATCCGCTGGATTAATTTAGACGTCATCTTTAATCCAAAACCCGGTCTCTCGGCTCAAGCTGCCACGCCATGCCCACCATGGATCTCAGTTTCTCCTTCGATAATTTCGACGGGCGGTCGCATTAACGACATCCCGATGATACGCCGGGGGGGGGAGAGCGGGAGTCAGTTCAACAGGAAGGGAAGAGCGAGGAGGAGGTACGGTTCAGTGTGCCGCGCGGATGTCTCCAGCATTGTATGCAGATGAAGAAGGCAGGGCGACAATGACTCGGGACGACGGTCGGGGACCTGGGCCCGTTCGTCTTGAACCGAAAGAAATCCATCCGCCACGAAAGGGGTGTCGCGGGGCTCGGCGGAGGGCTCGACGGAGGACGGGGGGAGGCTGCCTGCTTTGGCTCGTGCTTGGCACCAGCGTGCTTGCCCTCCTCCGGCACCTCCTTCCAGACACGCTTATGTACTACGCGTCCATACATTAACATGTCATCATCGTGTAGAAACCGAGCTGATCGAGGTGAACCTTCTCCTCTCCTGCCTCCCCCCCCCCCTCCCCCACTCTTCCCCGCCCCCTTTGCCAGGCTGCTCGTCCAAGGCTCGCAAGTCGAACGTGCCGTCGTCATCAGAGACGCAGAGACGTGACGCCCTCCTGTGAAGACTTGCCTCTCGAAAGTCTCCTCTCGCGCGGATTCAGCCGGCATCTTCTTCGTGGGCGTTTCGTTTGCTCGCGCTGGATATCGCGGGCGATTCGTCACGGAAATTCGTGCCGGGCCGTTTTATAGACGGAATAATTACTTTAAGGCCCTGCGCGCGCCTGCCCGTCGGCGTTGTCCTTTTTTGCAACGGCCAGTCGATTTGTCTGCGGCGAGTCCGTCCTTCCTAAGCGCGAGCTCAGCGTCCGAAATTATACGTCTCTATTCGAAGCAATTATTATATAGGTATAACTGCTGAACTTATACGTCTAAATCTAAGAAAATCAAATAGATACGTAATTTATTTTTTTATCGACGAGCAATCGGAGCGATCGTCACTGGGCACCGACGTAAAAATTCACGTGGTCACGCGTGATTCGAATCGCGAATGCGGCCCGACCTTTTCCATACGCGATGCAAATAAAGGATATCTCGGCGCGACAAGACGAGAAACCGTCGTCGTGCCGAGCGTCGTTTTTAACGGAATCAAACCTTGGAAAATCGTTTACGAGAGAATTTCGGAATCGCAAAGGGAGTTCGAACCATTCCAGCCGGTCGATATGACTCTGGGGGTTGTTTGGCAGATACACGTACACCGCACAGGTACGTATACCCGACGGCCCTTCCGTGCCAGCTCTCGTAACGGAAAAGAGGTATATAGACCAGGCGTTGGTGGTGGTGATGGTAGCGATGGTGGCAGCGGCGGCGGCGGCGGCGGCGGTGGTGCAGGAAGGGCTGGATTGGTAAACCGGTCACGTAATGCACGGCGATGAATGGACCCGCCGAGTCGAGCCCAAAGCCGGGAATTGGCTACTGGGCATACCACCGACCATCTACCCCACTGCGTCAGCTTTAGCCACCCCACGGCAACGTAAAATTACAAAGAGGTGCTCAAACCTGAGCTATCTCGCGTATCTGCCGTCACGCAAATAGAGACGGTGGGTTGCTGCGAAAATTCCGAAAGCGACGCGTTTTTCGTTTTTGAAAAAAAAAAAAAGAAGACTGACGCGATGCGACGTAATCGATCGATTACACCGTGAAACGTACGGAACTGCGTTAAATAATGAAATAACCTGAGCCACTGTACGTGTAATGCAAATTTAAAATTATGAAACCATCGCAGAAATCTAAATTGGATCTTTTTATATCAGATTACTATAATTATTACTGTAATAGCTACTTCATCAATTTTTTTAGACAATTATAATTTAGTAAATTTAAAAAGAACATTAGTATCTGTTTAAACTATAATTTAAATTAAACCAGGCGTTATCGTTCATATTAAGACCACTTGCTTCATTGCAACGGCTTTAATCACTTCCCAGCAAATGCAGAATTGGCATAATAGCGCCCATATCTCGTCTATCTCGTAACAGTTTATATGTAAATGGGCAATAAAAATAAATAAAACGTAATAATTTTATTAACATGAAAGCATTTCTGTATCTCTTAAATTAATTTTTTTTTTGTTTTCTTTGAGACGATATTATCTACACAGTATCAAAATGCAATGAACGCGAACAATGTATCACACATAATCGCGCAAAGTCAGACATTTGATGTTGAACGTACCACGATTACGAGCCCGACTGCGTCAGCTCTCTTATAAAAAAGGCGCTCAAGCGGATAATCTTGCTTTATTTTTAGACCAAGTAAATTGCAAAATATCCTACGCGCAGTCTACAATCACACCTATCTCATCGCGCTGATATATTTTTCTTTAATTATTCACACAAGAAACTATCTTCAATTTCACAGCTATAATGTACAATCAAACATTTTACTTACAGATTGGAGCCGCCGATTCATGAATGACACGTTCGGAGAGCAGGGAGATTTCGAAAGGTTGCAGGACGGCGTTATTCGTAATCAGGATTCCATTTGCGGAATTCTCTCGGGCCTGGCTCCTCGTTGTCATACCGTAGAGATCGTCCTTCCAGCTCGGACTTGTCGGCGAGAGCCGAAGCGCGTACCCCTACGCGCGGGTACTCCTGGACCCCCCTTATGCAATCTACAGCAAGCCTCTGATCTGCCATAAAGTCATTTCATAACCCATCCCGAGGGTTAAGTACCCCTCGAGTCCCAAATCCCGAGTTAAGTGCGAACCCACCGAGAGCTTCAAACTTTCACGACACGATCTCTGGTCTCTTTCCTTCCTCATTTCCCCGTCCGCCTTTCGCCTACCTCGCTGTTATCTTTTGACAATTAAAGCTACAAAGCTGATACTCACTGGAAAGTTGCTTGAGGAGCGGCGCGGTCGATTATTTCTGCAACTTGCGGCAAACCGTGATACTCTGCGATAAGTTCTCTTTGACTTATATTGAAATAAGTAAGTAAATTTTTGTATCATTAATACGTCACGAAATTTAAATTTTTTCCATGTTATCGCTAAAAATTTAATTAGAGCTTAGATGATAATTGGACCTTTCATATTAAGCTATATGCCTATTGTTAAGATAAAAATTGTGATGAAAATACCAATTCTCTAAGAAATTGATGTATGCTCTGTCTGCGAATAATACGACGTATTAATTTTACGATTCGACGGATAGCAGCTGAGATTTTCATCTACGATTAATCTCGACACTGACGTCCAACATTATTACGTGAAGCCGAAGCTGAACAAGACCGTGCATAAATTACAGGCTGTCTCGTAACGCGTTCGCGACGCAACGGGTTCCCGGCAGCTCGAGGAGAAGAAAAAACGCGGTGACACTTGCGTCGGAATTAAAAAGTAAAAGCTCGTTATAAATCAAACGTCTTGTCAGCGGGTGTGGCGGCTGGCCTTTAAGCTGCCGCGGGAGGGAGAGGGAGACGGTGTGGCGGTCGGGGTGAAGGCGAAAACCCTTTCGTTAATTGCGCATCGCAGATGCCGGGCTATTGCAGGCGCTCTTTACGAGCCACTCTTCCCTCCCGGTGCACGGTGAACGACCGTGGAAAAAAGCTGAGCTTCTTTGTAGCCGAGGAAAAGTTCGGGCCGTAAGCTCCGAAAGTGCCTTTAAAAGCGATTACGACCGTGCCTCGTAATCGTAACACGATCCGTTTACCGCGCGGAAAGAAGAGGAAGAGGAATTAGACGTGTTCGACAAATTTTTCACGGGATGCGTAATCCATTGCCAAATTCCGAACGACTTCGGACGACTAATTAAATGGTGAGCCGCGTGCTCGATGGTTCAAATGAGATTTTGTCTTTGGATCGCGGCGGTGAAGTAATCTTGTCACGACTTTGGCATTTTTCCTGAGTTACTTTTGAACTTCGTTAATTTGGCGATCCGATTAACATTAAGAGATCCAGCCAGATCTCATCCGAATCGATTCGTTCGATCATCAGAACTTGTATTCATATTCATATTTTAAGGTGCTTGGGACCCGGACGTGGGGATTCCTCGGAAAAAAAAGCGAGACGACGAATATACATAAAATAATGTATTTATTATAATACCCCACTTTTCGCTACAGCGATTAACATTGATTTAACACAACTTATACCGTAATTCTATATAATTATGTATTTCCACACACTGACACGATGCCTGGCTGGGACTGGATTCTGGAACGATTGCTTGCAGGAGGACGATGCGAGACAACTCTGTAAGCTAAAACACAAAGGCAAAATACTCTTATTATGGAGGTGCTCGAGTGGCCGGCGCTCGATTATTTTCGCGGCGAATTCGCGTGCTTTGGTACACAAGTACGGAATCGTGAATATTTCTGCAACGGTGACGCTTTAACTCATTACTGTCCCCGCGGCACGACGCGGGGGAGGCACGCAAATAAAAAGCGCGCAAGATCGAGCAGTTACGGGACCCGAGATGTCGTCTTCGGGGGGTCCACGGGCGAGTCGGTGGATATCTAAAGCGAGATCTCTTCTTCGCGGAGAAGGCTGCTGGCGGCGGCGGAGAGAGAGAAGGTGGAGGAACCCTGGAGAAACGTTATTAATTGGCTACACGATAAAACAGTGTTAGTCCCCATTCGCTGTCCTTCGGCCGGACCCCCCTTGGCTTCCTCCTAAGATATGGGGCCACGCGACTTCTTCGCGCGCATGTGCGCGCGTGTACGTGCCGTGCGTGTATCGCGAAGCTGGAGGTCCCGTGAGAATTACGAGGAAAAAGGAATCCCGAGGGCGCCGTGCGCGCGACGGACGGACAACTCGTTTCCGGCGAAATTCCTCGCGCTGCAAGAAACACGACACGCACGATCTTCTTATACATATACCCCCGACAAAAATAATGTTCGTACGTCGAATTGCGTCTAAAAGAGGTTGCTATTTAATCGGACAATTAGACATGAACACAAGTACGGTCTTCTTTTGAAACTTATCCTTTACCGGCGCTACGAAGATTTTTTCTAAACAATATTTTCTGTATGTGCACCATGATTACGGATAATATAGTGAGAAACTTCAACTCATATAGAAAAACTGTTGCGTAAGAGGTTTATTATTAATTAAAATTAATTTTTTACCGTTTAAGACTATCTCATGTCATAGCACGTCATAATCTTCGAGTTGCAGTGCGTACAACGCAATTGCCGCTAATCGCATGAGACGAATTATTACGATAATTATCGAATGGAAATTAACGCGTACCACGATTCACATGCGCACACATTAACATTATTGAGCGTTAATTAAAAAGCTACTGGACTTATATGGGTCACTCTCGGTGTAAGAAGTCCTTGATTTGATATAATCCAGATACAATCAGTAATACGATAATAAATGCTTCGCATTTATTCAAATATTTATACGATGGTAAATGCGAGATAACAGCAAGATAATAAGGATAATACGATACATACAGTCTGCAGTCGAGAATAAAGTCCCTTTTTTCAAATTTTATTTTCCATTTTTTTTTTTAATCGAAATATCCTTGACCGCCGCGATTGATATCTCGTACCGTTTGCCAACAAAATCTCATGTACATTCAATCTTATTTCCAATAGTTAAATATCATTAAATAGTGCAACTCGAATTTACCAAATAAAAATCAGCTATTAAGAAAGGGAGCATGCAAAACACGTGCACATTTCGCATCTCTCTCAGCTCATTAGATTACTTTTTTTTTATTAATGTGCCATTGATTAAGGAGCGCGTGGAAAACGAGCGACGCGAAACGCGAGAGATACCGTAGATGCGAGCGGCGATATATACGGTCTAGTTCGATTTTAACGTGGAAAATGGAAGAATAGTACGCCGCGCGCGGCATATACAAGATCCGTGTATTCAAGATCCGCTGTTCTCTTATCCGCTTGTATCTTTCCGCCCCTTATAGCCCTCTTTCTCTATCTGTCGTCCCCATTGATTTTTTCCTGTTCTCTGCTTGAAATGCGGCTTTCTTTCTCTTTTTTCCACCATCCTATCATGCTCCTCCTTTTACATCGACAGTGTCTTCGCTTCACCCGTTATACACATACACCCGTTGTCGATAGGGTACCTATATCGCATTTGTTTGGTGCTCCTATCGTTTCTCCTCCTCTCCTCCTCTATTTCTCTATCTCTCCCGCTCCCTCTCTTTCTCTCACCTTCCCTCTTTCTTTTTTTTTATTTCTTCCATATCGGTGCGTGCATCCGTCCGCAGTTGTTGTTGCCGTTGTTGTCCCTCCCGCGGATGAGGGAGCGAGCATGAGGGCTATAGGCCATAAGGGCTAACAAGGCGATTACTCATGCCTCCCATAAGAAGAAGTTACAAGCGACTTCGAAGGTTTATTGCGGCAAATGGCGAAATTTGTACCTTGCTAACGATTGGCCGTCTTTTTTGCTTCTGTCATCCCCTCTCTCTCTCTCTCTCTCTCTCTCTCTCTCTCTCTCTCTCGTGTTCGCATTTTTTATCGTCGTGTATGCATCCCCGATATGCGCGACCCTCGCGATTTAGCCTCCGACGCATATAATTATGCATTAAACGTCAATGTATTCTGAAAACGAGTGACACCAGCCTGTCGATCGCGGAATACAAACGTATTTTATCGTCACTGAAACTCTCACGCAGACTATTAAATATTTGCAGACCATGCATCAATTCAAATATCACGATAATCCTGAACGTGAAGCCGATAATTTTTAAAAAATCCAGCAGGAGTACAAAGATAGTAAAGGAAACATGTCGGGATAGCAAATATATAAACTACTGTTTTCTTCATTTCTCATTGTAACATTTAAAAATTTTGATTGATATATTGTATTTCAGCATTATTACCCCTGGCTTTCCAAGCCAAAAATCTTACATTTGAATGACAAGGATTCGTAATATGATAGGGAAATGTCTCACCTCAAATCCGACGATATTTAGGCCCGCCCGAGTGTCCTGACTGCGCGCGATCGACGGACGACTCATCCTGGACGTCCCGAAAGTTCTGACGACCGATCCTTGACGGCTGAATGCTTCTTCGGGGGCCCCGACTAAGTCCGGCAGCAGCGGCGACGGCGGCGGCCGGGCTGGGCTGGTGAGCCGATCATCGAGTTCGGTGGATCCGAAAATGGGTCCGCGGGACGATCGGCAATCCGAGGGCAGGAAACTGCAATTTCGTAAAGTAGGGCCTTAGGTTGGGATCCGTCTTTATTCCGAGGTCAAATTCGCGGCCCACTTGTGTCGAGGAAGGGAACGGAACCCCTCTCGGTTCCGTTCCCCTTCACGCCCCCCTTAAATCCCGTCGGTCGGCCTACGGCAGCTCGAGCTCCGGCAAGCTCTAATTAGATTTTAAGTGAGAAATTGAGCCTGCCGGCAATTTTAAGGAAGCCGAACACACCGCCCTGATTAATATCATTATGTGCGTTCGCTTGTTACACCGTAGGGCCCACGAGATGGAATCCGCGGATATACAGGCAGATGCAAAACTCCTTTGTAATTCAGCATAGCTTATTGCTCGATCGGTGAAATTATTTTTTGAAAAAAATATCCATTGCTCTATTAAATTATTATTCTCAAAAATCATCTTTTAAAAAAATTCTGTTATAATCCATTCTGCATGTTACTGTATATTGCGTAAATTGGTTCTACAGTCTATGCAGAGAATAACTATCTATGTGTCGTATACATAATAGATATGATTAATGATAAAGAATAAGAGCCCGTACTTCGATCGCTGAAAAATGTTAACGAACCTATTATGTCGTTGTAACATTTCCGTTACAACGATCAAATAAATATGAATCTTGGAGCGTGCTATATCAAAATATGCAGCGACTCTCGCGCGATCGTCGAGAGATAGCCAGTGGCTTCTCGTCCCGGTGCCCGAAGGACGAAAGGCGGAAGAGAAGCAGTGAAGAAAGGCTCGCCGAATAGCAACGGGAGCGAGGAAGGAAGATATGCCATATTACAAATGCTTATTTTCGGGTGATCGTGCGCGGTGCCATGAAAGGAACAACTTGCAATTATCATTGTTGTGGATGCATCGGCCGCATCGTGCGGTATCTCCCCTTTTTTTTTCTTTTACCTCGATTCCTCCTTCTCTGCCCAGAGGCAACGCTAATTTTTTGCGTTTTGAGGAAACGAGGGCCGTTGTCCACGATCACCACGCCGCGCGTTCTCCGACACGCAAATCATGCGTATTGGTACGCAAATTTCGGTACGTGCATGGAAAGTGCCCGGTAAAAGTACAATCAGAGGTAAAGTAATTTAAACGGTTGTTTTTACACACACCAGACGAATAATCGAAAAAAACTCTGAACTTACTGAGAGATTATAATTGAAAAAGTTATTGATTATATAAAATATTATTCTTGTTAAACAAATCTCAAACAGGTGGTAATTTCTCTCTTGCTCCGTTCTAAAATCACGAAAATCGCGAATGCAAATCGCGAATCGCGAACCGCGACGATTTCTCACCAAAACGAAAGGTACAAATGCGATGTTAAATATGCGCGTAACGGGCATTATTGCTACACATTTGCTTTAATGACCGTCAGCTGACTCGGCGCCACCAATATATGCCGATCATATATATTATCTAACCGTTTAAACAGTATGTAATCATTACTATTATATTAATTGTATCATTATCAAGTATAATCGCATGGGCGATGAATTAGAAGAGGCTAGCCTGAGACGAGTCAGTTACCGTTTTTATAATGAAATAGTAAGTCCGTACTATTAGCACGATTCAGCGATGGAATATTTTTACATAAATCTTCATCTTCAACGTAATCGACGTGTGCGGTTGCACAGCGGCCCTGTTACTGTTGAATGCCGATGACGCTGTCGTTAGCGCAGGACGATCAAAATCATTAGTCTCGGCAAAGAGCCGTCATTAGCACAGCATTAAACGGTTATTAAGGCGTGCACACGGAAAAATGTGATCTGGCGGGGGCGAATAAATTAGACAAGAAAAAAGGCCGGCGCGTTTACTATTAATCACTGGCGGCCGTCCGATGCCGGCCGCGGTAGCGCCTCGTTTTAGATCGATTTCTGATTCAGTGCATTGTTTACTCGTCGTTTTGATAGCCGACCGCCGCGAGTTTAACGACACCGAGCGTGTCTTGGCCGACACGCCGTTTGTGATTGGAGTCGCATAAATAAATGGATGTAACCTCCGTTTGTTACCCTCCCGCTAATTAAACCTCGAAGTTCGCGACAGGCCTCGTTGACGTTCGCGTAATGTCGACCGCGCGAATACTATCAAAGTAATATCTTGATGCAAATCATATTAAAATGCTAATAATTTAAGATTTAAGCTCTTGGAATTCCTAAACGAAGACGCATCAAAATTTCCGAATCTTGACAATTCGAGTGAATCATCCTGATCCTGATCCACAGGTCGAAATAATCTTTCCGAAGGAAATTCGTCACGGTGATTACGTAAATGCCATTACGGAAGCGTCGTGCGTGCGTCCGGTTTCATTTCGTAAAAGAGTGGCATAATGAATGTGCGGTGGTACCGCGGTCGAGTAGACTTTACCCTCTTCGAAACCGATGCGACGCGAGCGGCGATCATCGCGCTATTCATCAGCTGCGCTCTTTTACCACCGGCCGTGACGTGCCGTGGCTAATGGCACCTCTAAAGCGCCAGACAGCGACGATAATCCCGACGTTCCACTCCACGGGCACCCTCCTATGTACACGATTTCCCGAAATCTCGTGCGGGCGTCACGCGTATCACCTGTCGTCCACGCGCGCTGGCGCGGCGCGGCGCGGCGGGCACGCAAACGCAAAAAACGTGTTAGCATGCAGGTAGCATAATTCTCGATGACTTAGTGAGGTTTGACCTACAACTCGATCCTATCTATAGGAACACGAGCCGAGCTCCTTGTCCCTGAATAATTTCTTAGACTCTACTAACAATTAAAGATGTGTTGATGTATCTCCTTCTACTTTCACCTGTACATTTCTTTAACAAAATTATTTTGTTAAAGAAGATTCTTTGATAGCACCACAGATTTGAAACTTAAGTTTCATTGTCTTCACTGAGATTTGAATATGTCGGAGAGGGGAAAGGGGGGTTGTAATCTCTCTTTCTTTCTCATTTTTCTGCATTTTAATTCCGGGTGCGAGATCTCGTGCAGATTACGAGGTAAATAAAGTTGTTAACGCACAAAGCAGGGAATTAAAGTTATAGTCCCTCGAAATTAATGCGAATAAACCAGCAGTTATAAAGTATTACACGTATGGGAGATTTATTACGTATAGGAATAATTATATAATTCAACACGTTCAATGGCGCATAAATTTTGCGTGACTTGCCGCGTGATCGCACGAAAAAAAAAAAATTAGATATGCATAATTCCCTTATGTTATTGTCGGCTATGTAATTCATGTGGTACTAAACGTGTTAATTAATCCGACGTATCATGATTTAAAAGAGTAAATAAGCAGCTAGAAGCTCTAAATTTCATCGCTGCGTGGTTAAATAATAAATAAACGACAAGGATAAACATCGCATATCAAGTAGTTCGTACCTCGAACACGAGTAAAAAATGAGTCAGGAGGTTCCCACTTAACTGGCTTAATTAATGACCGAATCCATCATCGGGACGTTCCCACAATGAGGCAGAAGACCGCCTGCCAAGTAAAGGCTGCGTGCAACCCTTTTTCTCAACAACCACCTCTTTTCACGCGTATTGCCAAGTAGACAAAACCGCGACGCAACTGGCTGGCCAGTCCACCTTTCCGGAACGAAGATCTCCGTCGCGGCCGTCGTCACCTATAACGGTCGTTCAGGACCGTTTCAGGAGGCTGAACTCGATTCCTAAACTGGATTTTGACAACACCTCGACGAAACATCTCGAAACGAGGATGAAGAGCGCGATCCCTAATAGTTAACACGTGAGATCGCAATGGAGCCTTCTTCCGGTGGGAAGTGCTCGAGAGTCATCAATATTCATAATTCTAATCATAAATTATTAATTCTAATCTACATTTTTAATATCAATTATTAATTAAGAATTTAGCGCAAACTTAAGGAAGGTCGAAAGCCAGAACACGATGTCTTGGCAAATCCTAATCACACTGCTCCCGATTAATCACATTCTCTGGCACGTATTCATTTAGAAAATCTCGAATTAGCTCGGTCCACACGGATGAGATGGAAGTCCGGTGTATCGATGCCGCGAGACTGTTACCTTTGGTATCAAGTCATCAGGAGCGCGTGCAAGCGACCGCCGCCCTCGTCCGATGATAAATGATACGTTGAAATCTAGCACGGTTGGAACCGTCCAGCAGCGATGCGGCGTGAAACTTCCTCCCCGGCGGACGAAAGCGCAGGAGAAAAGGAAAGACGAAAAAAAGAAATCAAGAAAGAAACAGAGGGAGGGAGAGAAGAGAAGAGTCTGAGAGAGCGACGAGTGCCTGTCCTAGCGTTCTGCGCTGTAGTGACCGGTAACCGGTGGTGACCAGTGAGAGAATCCCAGAAAGCCGAGAGCCAGTCTTGCAGACTCCCGAAGGCTAGAACTCCTAGGGAATCCAAGCAAAACCGGTCCAGTCGGATCCGGAGCACCCGCTGGTCAGTCCGGGCTGCCGACTATCCTCTACCTGATCTTCCTCCTTCTCTTCTCTCTTCCTCTCTTTCTCGCCCTGCTCACATCGCTCTCTCTCTCTCCTCCGAAACGACCTCGCTCTCTCAAGCGCACTTGAATGCGTTTATCCAGCGCTCCTTAAAGCGTGGTGGACAAAGCGGAGAAGGACCCGAACACGCTCCGCCGCCTGTCGAAAATCGATATTTCATGTAATTATTCGCACGGTGTAGCGCAAGAGAAATTCGCCGCAGCCTTTCCATCGTTGTCGTCGCTACTCTCTCGAGGTCGGAAGAGCGAGGCGGATTCTCATTGTCGTGTAACCACCATGCTCTTACGTAACGGAAAAACATTCACGGAAAGAGAGAGAGAGAGAGAGAGAGAGAGAGAGAGAAGAAAAAAGAGGGAGGAAGAAAGAGACAGAGGGAGAGAGAGATCTTTATAGTTTGCGAGAAGCATTTCAAAATACCAACGATATGACGGATGCGGCTCGAACTAACTCGCGGCTAACTCTTCCTTTCACTCCGTCGCTGGCGCGATATATTTTTCACGCGCTCGCTCGCGACGTCTCTGCTAACGTCTTGCATTTTTTTTTCCGAGCACGCGATAAATTCCATGACGAGCTTCATAAATCTCCCAGATGAGTCAATAGAATGTTATCGCGCAGATATCCGCTTTAACTTAGATCCTTCTTTTCACGTATAGGAGATACGTACGTCATATTATTTGATAAACACGTTATTTCCCCGTTCTAAAAATCAATGCCTTTCACACGGTATGTACATTTTGCACTTGTTATCTAAAAAGAACCGCATGTCCTTCGACGCAAAGCTTGGATTTCCGACTTTGAAAAATTCCGCCGCGTCGTACCTCTGTCAGCACAATCAGGCCGATGTTGTCCGGTAGCGTGACAGTCCGGTATAACCGATCGACGACGAAGGCTCCCGCGAGCGAGGACGCGACGGTATGCGGTAACAACGTATAACGTCAGATAGTATCTTGATATGGGAGAAAAAAATCGAGCGTCGCGGACGTCGATGACGTGATTAGGATGGAACGTCGTCGTCGTTATAGCTCACGCCCGTGACGAATCACCCCGTGGACTATGCGGAGGACGACAGTTCGCCCTGTCTTTCTCTCTCTTCCAAGGCTCTTCCGAGACTATACTGAGGAGACGACAAAAGGGCCACCGGTATGTAAGGGCAGTCAGCGTGATCTTCCCGAGGGCACCCGTTATGATCGATCCTGCGATCGATCTGTCACCATTAGATTCCAAGGTGGTGAAGCCCCACACGCTGCTGCGAGAGATTGGGGAGCAACTTTCAGGCTTTGCCTTGTCAGGAGCGAGTTAGTGCTGTATTACCGACACAATCATCGATATCTTAATTATTTAAGAATATTCTAACTTGGCGGATCTTCGTAATGATTCCAAGTACGCGGGTTTAGAGACAGCAATGTGCATCGTGAAGACAATATGGAATATTACAACAGGCCACGAGCAGTTCTAGAGCTCGACGAACGTGCGTAGGTAGTTGGCGAGCTGCGCGCTCAATACATTCACGAGGACTACGATATTAACTCAGGTTCGCGTAAATTAGAGGGGAACGAGGCGAGAGAAACGTAGTCGCCAAGCTCCATATCTCGAGGCCGTAACGAGGCCGGGTTCTCACAGGAAATGGCCGAGATGATCGTCGAATGGAGAAGGTGAAAATCGGAATTGCTTAACGAAGGGTATAAAGACATCGACAAGTGACGATAAAGCGCGAAACGAACCGACGGACTCCGCGAGTTGTTAAGTCCGCGAAGTTATCCGCACCGGTTCCCGCACTTTCTACCTTGGCTTTTTAATCCTTAATCGGTCGATCGGCCGTATCTCGCGCCCTCGCGGACACACATTTGGAAACCTTACACCGGATTGTTCCCTCTCGCATCCGCGAGAATGGCGTATATTTTTTGTCACGATAATACAGAAGACAAGAGCGCAGTAAACTCTCTCTGATCTCGGGTTGTTACAAGTGCAGTTTACAATAACGATCTCTCTACCAGATATCACGATGTTATCGCGTATAAACGCGTGTAACATGCGACCCTAGTTATTAACGCGATTTCCGATTCTTATGACATTATTTCTGACTGTATGAATTCTCTCTCTCTCTCATAATCTAACTAGAGATATGTCAATTCGTCGATTTCTTTCCCGAGACAATTTCTCTGTAACGCACAAATATCCATACCAGAATAGACAATACCAAAAAATATAACAAATCAGAGTTTCTAGAATTCAACATTTGTGCCATGAAATAGATTTATGTTCCACAACAAAATTGTCAGAATCTTGGTGAAATGGAATTTGTCGAAAAAGCACGTATTCTTTAGAAAGTACGAAAATTTCGTACGATCCCAACCTGATCGCATCCTTTGAAAAAAAAATTATGGGTCGGCATACCGGAAGAAGAGAGGGGGGGAAAGACCGACGTTTTAGACTTTTAAACAAACCATCGGGTGTCGCCGATAGACACTTCTTTGGCACGCTCGAGTTCTCGAGTAAGGCAGTATCTAAAAAAGATCGTGCCGGCAATCGTTCTCGTAGGATTATACATCTTCTTTGCCCTCCTGTCCGGTCCCGGTTTCCTTCACCTCAGTTTGTCTCACCAGGTTGCACTACCCCTCCTTTAACTTCGTCACAACCACGACGATGTAATCGGCACGTACGTGGGATCTTTAAGCGAAGGTATGCCTGCATGGTGAGAGATACCCCTTGCTCTACGATAGTCGCTCTCGCTTTCTCTCCCGATGTAAAACGGCGCGAATGAGGGACGGGGGCCGAGAGCGAGCGTTCCCTTTGAACCTTGCCAGAGTTCTGCGCCTCATGCGCTTGCTCACGCCAAGAGATTGAAGCTAGAGGTTCGTAGAGAGAAAGAAAGAGAAGAAAGAACGAGAGAGAGAGAGAGAGAGAGAGAGAGAGAGAGAGAGAGAGAGAGAGAGAGAGAGAGAGAGAGAGAGAGAGAGAGAGAGAGAGAGAGAGAGGAAGAGAGTTATCCCAGAAGCTGTCAGTCGTGAAGCGAGATGCCGGCAACTCTTTGACGCGCCATTGTAGCGTCCATTATTATTCAGATTCACCTTGTTCGGACTCCATATTTTGTCGTACGCGCGACGTCCAAGGCCGTCGAGTTCGTCGCGCGCCCGGTAGCAATTTATACTACAGAAAGTAGTAAATCCTTATACGACCTGATGCTTTCTAAGGATTTTGGCTGTTTCCTAGTAGCCTAACTAAAGAACAAGATTTTAGAGAAAAGATCGCTTATGGTTTTCTATAAGTGAAATTAGAAAAGAGAAAAACATTTAGGAAATATTTCCGAAGAGAATAATCGTTCACGAGCCGAGCTGCGTTCTCGACATCTTAACGAGGCATAATTAAACGGCGGAAGATACGAAGCGACTATCGATGCTGGTGAGCATAGCCACTGACACGATAATTACCGCTGTTACGACTTACCAAACGTCGTATTTAACAGGTAAACGCCGTTTGCCTACTAATCGCGCGAGGAAAAGCCCTATTGATCGATCGCATTCGGTGCATCCAACAACGTTGCCTCTGTATAGCCCTTTTTTTATTGCTATTACATTTCCCGTGGAATCTCTTGTAACGGTTGCTCGTATCCGACGACTCGTTACGGTTATTGTTATGGTTAGCGGATATTAGAAAATCAATATTCAAGGGCCACGGCAATTTGTATCTATTGGTACCCCGGCTTTTAATTCACTCGGAACTGTGATCAAGATAATTGTGTGCTCGAAAAAAAGTTCGTATGTGACAGAAACGTTTCATTTACATATACATTCAATTTATGTTAGGTATACTTATGGCGGATATTATTTCTAAATTCTTTCGAATTTAAAGAGACAAAGCTTTACTTCGAGCAAATACAATTACCTACCTCTGACGAGCTATTTTGTCACGAAAAGCCATATGATTACCCGTCGTCTTCTTTATTCTTTCTCATAAAGGAATTCTATTCTGTAACGCATCAAATGCGCTTACCTGCCAGCCATGTAATCCTGTAAGCACCCTTTAATACGCTCCGCAGGCTCCATTGTCGCCCGATCTTAACTTCTATGGATTATAAACTATTTTTATTTGGTACATGTTTTGCGCTCGCTACTTTGTCTACTTCTCTCGTGACCCCTGCTGCGCGTGCGAAAGACGCGAATGTTTTTATTCTAGAAATCCGATAAAATGCCATAGTTGTATCGCCATCGATAGAACAAACATTAACGGAAAAGAAACTTCCCCACGATCAACAATTAAAATATTTGTTTGATTTTTAAGTTTTAACCCGGGAATTAACTTACGCAGATCAAGGTTCGAAACAGGAAGATCTGAATTTATTGAATTTTTACAAGGTTTTAATTCTCATATGCTTTAAATAAAAATTTCGACAATTCGCTTTCGCATGTTTTATAATTGATAATGTCTCATTTATAATTTTGTAATTAATAATATTCTAAAACGTGAACATCGTTTGAATATTCGCTATCGTTTGAACAACATTTTACAAACGACTGATTCTCGCGTGTCGAGATGCAAGTAGGAACGTTATGAACGACCGTATAAGAATTTTTTTGGCAATAAATATCCTTCGGTGTGAGCTTTATCACGACATGTGCCAGCAAAAAAAATGAATATCGCGAGCGCGTACATCCCTTTTGCCTTGGACCATACCTGGGCGATGCATGGATAAAGCTGGATCCATAATTCCTCTTTCTCTTTTCCCTCTTGCGCGTACCATCCGTAATTAATGAACACCTTGTAGAATAGGGAGAATTATTGCACGCTTACGGGCGCGGGGTTCTTCTTTTATGGAAAGACCGAGATCGAAATCATGCCCACAGATACAAGCAAATTTATGCTCGTTCTCGTAATACGGAAAAAGGAATGAATTATCGAAGTCGCGTGATCGGCTACCGTGATAATTGAATGGCACGTTATTTACTCACACCGAAATTCGCGGCCATCGCGAAATTACCCTGGTGTAGTCGCTCAAGTAAATCGGGCCTAGCGTTAAAGCTATATAATTAAGATAGAACATTGTAAATTATTTTATCGAAAAATAATAACTGTTTTAAGCTATTCAGTTTTAATCACATATTATGTGATAAATAATAAATCTCGTTTCTTACTTAATGTTATATATCATAAGAGATCATATATTTTACTGTCGGCAATTTGCATGAGTAATTTAATGTTCATCATTACAGGGTCCCAAGAGCATATTTATTTAAAAGTCAATGACTTCCTGCAAGGTCTTTATCGAAGAACATTACATCAAAGAATTTGTACCTTCGATGTTTCAATAAAAATGCCATTTCACGGCAAACAAGTTGCGAGTGATTACAAAGTTTTGTCAAGGAGGAGCAGCATCTTTCGACTTCGAAATCGAGCAGCCTGGACGATTTTCCGGTGGAACACTAGGCTTGGACAGCTGCATCGTAGACCCCCATAAACGGCGGTCCCCACAGCGTGGATGAAACTACGACGACGTGTGCCATCGAGAGCGCGGAAATGCGCTCGGACAAAAACTATGGATCGCTCACAATGGCCACATTGTGACGGTGTGTATCCACAAAAGGTGTCGATCGAAGCAAGAACAGCCAACGCGGCCCCGTGCCAAAAATCGGCTCGGAAAACCTGGTGAAACGTGCTCCATCATTTCACATCGGAACGGCGTAATAAAGGAACATCGTGCCCAATGACGCATCGGCTTTTCTCTCCTTAACAGTTACATTTATATAATAAATACGTATCTTTTTCACTGTTAAGAAAAAAAGGCTCAACCGGTTTCTATCCTTTAATCGTGTATTGCATAAACCGAAATTGATAAGATCGTCTGTCTTACACATAACGATAGAACACAGCCAATCAAGGTAACGGGAAGAAAAAGAGAAGTAATGGATGAATAACGAGAAACGTGTTAAAAACCAGGACTGGTTAATTGCGACGATGGTAATCTCGGGCTCTTTTTGAAAATTATAGAGGTTAATAGTGAGCATATTAAATGATGTCGTGAATTAATTTCTATTTAATCACATGCTCTTTCATGTAATAAACACGACGTACGTTCAGAGGCGAGGGGGAAAAAATAATTTGCGGAAATAAGCGGCATGCCGGCGCCTAATCAGGAAAATCTACTACGTCTATAGAAGGAAATGTCGCTCCGCTCTCGCAATTACATTTCATGGAATACATTTCCGAGCTCACACGTGGTGTGATATCGCAACGATACGATAAAATTGCTTTATAGTTATATCTTTATGATTCTATCCTGCAAATGTGTATAAACAAAAACTGCATTACGTGGTTAATTTTGCAAGTGTTTATTAGTCGCATTAATATGACAAATCAATAATAATGGAAGATTTTCTTTGCATAAAAATCCGACGTGTTACAATTATTTATTATTAGGTGAAAATCGCATTAATTATGCACGTTATGAAGTAAAACGAGCTAGTCATCGTATTTTTTTTCTTTTTTTTGCGCAACGCAAATGACGAAACAGCAGCAAGAACCAGCCTCGATAACATAAATCCCGAAGCAACGATCGGAAAATCACCGGCGCGAAACTACCGCGATAGACCGCAGTCGATTAATCTAAGGACGCGATTCTGCCGATTGCAACTTTATCGCCGATGTTGTGACTCACGACGATCTTCGTCGCACGCTATTGCACGAGTCACGAATCCGCGATGAGTCTAAGTGGACGATCCTTGGTCACGGAAGATCGCCCAGGGAAACCGCGAGAGATCGAGGAAGATATCTCAAGCTTGTTGTACACGAGAGTATCGAAAGTGCTGGGAGCGATCGACGATCGTAACGTTACGACTTGAGTCAGAGAATTAAGAATTGCAATAATGAATAATAGGAGACTAATGTTCGACAGTTTTGTCTTGTAAAAATGCAATTGCGGTCATTAAGAATTGTACAATTACCAGACAATAGCTAGCAGGAAAAAAATAATGGATAAACAAGAGCTCGCGTTATCCGAGAGTGCGGATTGTTATCCCGATTCTCGAGAGTGCGCACTTAGAGAAATTCCCCGCGATGGCGCCATGGATCGACGCGAGCCCCACATTCTGCCTCCCCTTATTTATAACGCAAACAAAGGTGACAAAGAGCTGATACGCTGCATACGGGGATGCGCTCCCTTTCTTCCTATGTTTCGCCGGTAGAGAGAAAGAGAGATAAAGAGAGCTTCTCACCTACCATATTGTTACCGCCGCTAATGCTACCGGACAACAATGCGGCCGCGTCCACATTGCACGCGTCCAACCGCTAATTCCTCACGTTTTCTCTCACCCCTCCTGCTTCGATACATCACAGCTTCCTCACCCTACGTCTCTACCCTCGAACGAGATCTGACTATACCATCCTGGAATTGGATTTCAGGAGGCCGCTGTGAGTTTTTGCAAACTATTCCCTCCATCTGCCCGACACGCGCTTCCGCGTCTCGTGTTTCGCAAAATAAAGCCTGTACATGTAAAAAATACGAAGAAAGAACATCTTTCAAATATCCGATACTTGGAGGTACTCTTTATCAGATTTACTTAAACCTTTACAAGTAAAAAATTATATCAGGTACTTTAAACGTAGAAATCTACTCTCTCATGGAATTCCTATGTGATGTTGATTACTTCTGTTAATTAAACGATTTTACATCATCGAGAAATAATCGTTGTCATCGTTGATAAAAAATGAAGTGCGAGGCAGCGAAGAGCAGAGCATCCAGAAAGTGCGGAACATCTATGGAAGGCCGATGTGTTCACGAAAGCTTCTATCGATGCGATGGAAATGCAAATCTTACGGCAAATCCTCTTGAGGATGGGTGCGCGCGCAAGAGAGAAAGAGACAGAGAGAAAGGGCTGGCAAGTGTAAGAAATTGAGTTCCGGTGAGAGAGGAACTTGAGCACTCCCTGGTAGTTTCCCTGCAACGCAAGGTCGACTGTTTCTCGTTATACACGGAGAGATAGTGTAAAACGTGGTAAGGCATTTTTGGAAAATTAGAACAAGATACACATACATTATACATTTATTTTGTAAATAAAGTTATAAAGAGATAAATTATGTAAAGTATTCGATATTATATATGCTTCCTATTAATCATTTCTCATGTACTTTAATTCAATAACGTACAGTACTAAATCGGTAGTAAAACAGAAAACAACATAGATCCTTGTTGTACTGCATATATTAGAGATAAGAGTACTCGCGGTTTTCGATTGCTCTCGTAAAGAGAAACGAAGAACAAAGATCGAAAAAGAGGAACAGAGGAGGAGAACGCACCCTTTTTTTCCGCAGGTAAATATTTCGTCGCTATCGCGGTTTGGACGATTTAATGGACGGCCATTAAATTTGTCAGCAGGTTCCACGCTCGGAATTCGTGCTCGATTCCCCCCGGGGGTCGGTGGTCACCCCCCGCGGCCGAACGGCGCGGCGCGGCGAGCCCGTTTATCGTGCCACCCGGTACATTCGGTAGCCGGGTACGCCGATAGTGTACCTGCATCCGAGTGCTCGGAGGCCCTTTCTATCTCTATCTCTCCCCCGTTGGAAATTTGCATGGCATTTACATCCGATTGCGGCGCAACGCAGGCTGAAAGCGGCGAGCATGGTCGTGGCCGTGGTGGGACCCGGAGATGGGAAAAGGAAGGGCAAGGGGCGAAAGGCAAAGGGTGAAGGGAACCGAGGGGGTTGACCGGTCCCCCTCCTCGCCACGGAGGAGCAGGGACGCGTAGGTGCACTTACGTCGGAATTAGACATTATTTTAGCCACTTAACTCCGACGCGTGCACCGGCTACGTTTCAGCGACTTCTTCCGTCCAATGAGCTCCGTTTCGCGCCCGGCTAAGTGCTGTTTACGAGACAGACAAGCCAAAGAGGGATCGAGGGGAGCCATGTCCCGTCGTTCGACTGGGAAAAAGATCGTTTGCTCGGTAAACGATCCTGATTTCAATCCGATGAATGTTTATGCATGAATTGTCGGATGACACGAGTGAGTTGTAATGTAAATTATATTTTTTGCATTTTTAAACAAAAACGAAAATAGGACTTGCGTGTGTATGGTAAATGGTTGATATAAAACTTACTTTATATTACTACATAACTTAATTTTACTATAATTTTGCAAAAATCAAATTATAAAATGTCCATTTTGTGCGATAAAGAGACGGGTAATTAATGGCACGTGTCTAAAAACAATGCAGAAAAAAAGAAGATATCTACATCCAGATAAAATAAATATCGTCGTCATCTGACAAGGAACGTTTATTCATGAGCGAAATTAACAGATGATCATAAATTTCTACTACGAGATTGTACGCGATTTCTGTAACTACGTACCAATATCAATAAATTCATTAGGCACGTGTGTCTGTTTTCGCAATTATTTTTCGCGCGTGCACGTTACAAGGTTTGCAAGGTCATGTTCTCGGACGTACTTTGCGTGCAAAGATTACTCACATCTTCTAAATCTGTACGTACGCAATAATGTTAACTCATCTCGATTAAATCAAAACCAATCTCTTTAGTTGACTAATTACACTTTATTCTAATCTTAATTTTAACTCTCTCAACTCCAAAAAAATTGGCTATCTATATCCGTATGAGTTTGAAAAATATCTTAATACTAAATCAATTAAATGTTGAAAATTTTCTCGGTAAAATAGATAATGCAATATCAATGAAAATATTCGCGATATTTCGCATCGCACATTTTAATACAACAAGCAGACAGAAGAGGAGGTGTTGAAAAGGATTAAACCACCAGTGTGTATTTTTAAGATTAAGAACGATCCAAATGTAAGAACAATACACACACGCATACACGCACACACGCGCGCGAGCGTACACACATACACATATACACACACACACACACACGCGAAAGTATTCCTCGGGATATCCGAATGAGCGCTCAAGGTAAAATCGCGGGGTCAGGGTCATAGGTGCAGTTACGTCGGAATTGAACATTATTTTCAGCGAGTACCGACCACTTAACTTAGGCGTGCGCGAGTGTATGCACGTATGTGCGTGTCATAGGTCCTATTATCGCGGCCACTTGGTACCGGAATGACGATACCAGTCTGTCCGCTGCTAAAGTTCGTACTATGAGAGAGAGAGAGAGAGAGAGAGAGAGAGAGAGAGAGAGAGAGAGAATACAATAGTTCAGTACAGCTGAACCTATTTCAAACCGTCCCACTAGATACGAAAATGACCATTTTACAACTCTGCTTTATTCAAATTTAAAAAAGCACCTCTAAAAAACTTCTGATCTTCCTTTTAGTAGAAAAATATATTATTATAACTTCTGAAAAATCCTACAATCTCTTGCGAGAAATATTTAACAAATTCGAGATCCTCGTTGATGAAAAGATCTTGCAAACTATGCAATACGACAAAAAGCTTCCTGAATGAACGTTTAATATCAAATCGTGCGTGATGTATTTTTTGAAAATTAGCTCGGCCGCAGATGGAATCCGAAATATCGCGTCCTCTGACAGACCGTGCTGTAGTAAAATATTTTTCCATCTCGTACGTACTCTTCCTCTTTTCCTCCGTCACCGAAGGAATCTACCCACGAGCAACAGGACGGTTGTAAAACGTGGTTGACGCAGCAGACGTAATATCATAAAGGCAAATCCGCTACGTGGAAGGCTGTAGATGTTGGCGAACGATCTTGCATACATATAGCCGCGTCGTAACTTCGACACAAAATTATCGAATAACGATTATCAAAACGTCAACGATTTTACGAAAAAAAAATTTAGGAAGCCAGTTACGACTTTAGGGGAATCGACGAGGAAAGCGTGTTTCTCGCGCGACTGTCCGGATCCGCGAGTCGAACGGAGTGAAAGGGGAACGCAACGGTAAGTCGATCGGAGCATCGATAAAATTGAGAATGCACGCGGTCTACCGCTTTTAATGAATGAACGTCTCGTGAATATAGTAAAGAGGAGGGGGGCGTAAGGGGCCCCACGAGGGCGAGGTGGGCGAGGAGGGATATGAAGAACGGCGAGATACGGAAGGGGGCGAGTACATGTGCACGCGTGTACACGTACACGTACACGCAACACGCGCGCGTATGCACGCACACGTACGGCGGAGTTTAACGTTTGTGTAACGGCGGGACGTAGCCGGAACGGCAGCAGCGGCGGCGGCGGCGCGGAGATCTACATAATGTTTATTATGCTAACCTAGGCCAACGCGGTTGCATCAACAAGTGTTATATTATCATTCAAATAAAATGTTTTAATCTGCATACGTTTTATCGCCCTCCCGCGGGCATGCGGAATGCATCACCGGCACGAGACACGCGTTCCACACGCGGCACGGCGACACGCGCCCGTCGCGGCCCGTCGTTTGGCTCTTTTAAATGTCCACTGAATGCGCCCGGAGCGGAATTCCTTCCGGGGCGGCACTTTCGATGGCGATCTCGACGGAGGCGGAGGAGCGGCCTTCCTCGGAAAAATTGATGGAAATTGCCTTCGACATATATTACCTCCGTTTAGCCGACAACTCAAAAGTGATAAGTTATGATTCATACTCGCGATATGATATAATTGTACAGTGTACACACATGATTTATTATACGTAGAATATATTTTTTTTCTTTAATGCTCTACTTTATATCAAATTTACTGAATATAAAGTGCGATCCTTCTGTAAGTTTCTCTCTCACTCGACATATTAAAAACACATAAGTCAAAATGATCGCTCTCCGGAGGCGCGGAACAGGCAAAACCAACCTCGAAGAGTGTGGAGGAGTATTCTTCAAACTGTACGATATTGTATTCAGAATTGGTCACTCAGAGACACTTTATCATCGTCCCGGCACCGAACGGGGCCTCCCGAAGGCAAAAACTTTACGACAGATTTTCGATTAGACGGAAAGAAGTCCGGCGAGATTTATGAAAAGTTTCTAAGGAACGAGCTTTAATCTGAATGCGTTTTATCGGTCCCACGGGTCACGTCTCGTACGGAACACACGCGAAAGTTCCGCCGTTCCGGCGTGCGGCACGCGAGTGCGTGCACGTGTCGCCGCATGAGTACGATTAAGGAACGCCCTTGCGAAACGTAGAAAAAAGCAACCTGCGTCAGTTTCGTCCGCAATTTGAAGCGTGACGACACGAATGTGTGACACATAATTTAATTAATGATTTGCATGCTCGGTGACGACTATTGCGCGCAAGAGTAATCCAAGAGAAAGAAAAAAGAACGGCGAAAGGGTTCAAATGCATGCACAATCAATCACGCGATCAACGATCCGTATCGTGACGCAATAAAAAGAACGGGAAAATGAGGGCACGCTGTGCGAAAGAATTTTTCTGTATAAATGATAATTTACAAAAGTTTTCACGATTTGATGTCTTTTATTTTTTAGAAAAAGTATCAGAAGGATAGTGTTTTCCGAACTACTTGATTGCTCCGAAAACAATCCGGAGTAATTTTAATCTATTTTAATCAAACGCCAACGACTCTAATATTATCTTTCGATCACCTTCGCAGGTATCAAAGTATAAGATCTTTGCGTATAAATTGACCGATGCGGTGTAGAGAAATTTCGCGATCGCTGGTATCGCAGCAACGAGTGCTCCAAAGTAGACTATCGTCTCTTCCCTATCTCACTTGCGGCTGATCCCGTAATCATCCTACTTATGTGTCTCGGTCTCTCTGTATATCTATCTCGACCTCTCCGCCGGTTTCGTCCCGCTCCCTATGGGCCATTCGCGCGACGATCGGGGTGGGATCTTTCCGTGCCACCTGTGTGTCTTCATTATTCAGCAATGCAAATAGATTGCTGGCGCATTACCATAATTAGATTCAATATTTGTAGCTTGTCACGCCGTTACTATAATTCATCAGGACGACCGTGCGTCTATCTGGCGATTTGTCAGCCCGATCTCGCCCCGCGGGCGAAAAATGCATGATTAATACGCGGCGCGGTTGCACGCCGCAATGAAATTAGCGCGATCATCTTCCGTAAATTCTCGCTACTGCGAATCATAACACCTCTCCGATGTAACCAAATGGACCCCGCATTGAGACATATGAATGTACATACGTCACCGTAATACGAATTAGCTTCGGACAGTCATAAAAACGTGACGGGCAAATTAATTCCTCGAGCATCGAAAAAGCGATCTGCAAGGTGTATGACTAATTGCCGCTGTCATCTAGATAAGTGACTATCAATATCGACTTCGACAAATATGTTACATCAAGATTCTAATAAGCCTGCTAAAAATTGAGCGTCTATTTCTCTCAGATAAGATTTCAATTTTAATTTTAATTTTAAAAATTTAATATCTATGTATATCTTTAAAACATTAATATCTTTCGAGTTACAAGTGAGAAATAAGTGATTTAATGAAATTTTCATATTTGTTGCATGCTCTTAAGCACCAGTCCACCTACTGAAAATCCATAATCATATCACTGCGACACTACTCTCATAAATAATTCAGAACAAACTTTGTCCGC
The DNA here is from genome assembly GCA_035220615.1 of Leptothorax acervorum. Lineage (NCBI taxonomy): Eukaryota > Metazoa > Arthropoda > Insecta > Hymenoptera > Formicidae > Leptothorax > Leptothorax acervorum. Next base: position 331,511 of record JASTWQ010000059.1, read on the forward strand.
GCTCGAGAAAAATGCAGAAAACTGGTCTCGACACACCGATATCTGTGTTTTGACCCCAGCTTTGCCGAAGGCCACTGAAACGTAATAACTTATCGTGAATGCTTTTCAACGCAAAACGCAGACTCTCGGAGAGTAGCTTTGCAATTGCGAAGGTCAGCGACGACGGAACGTGAGTTAAATGATAAGCCAACGAATACGCATGATCACAGTCGATACATTTACTGATTACAATAATAAAAATTAAAAAATTTCCTTTACTTTGACATTACCTAATCTGTATAAACGGAAAAGAAAGAAAGAGAAGAAAGACGGACAAAGAGAGAGTATCATAAGAGAGGAATTGATATAGATCTGTCGCGTCACGCGCAATTGTTCATGTTGGAGTTTGTCGCTCATGACTCTATAATTTCTTACTCTCGGTTACATGTCAATACATATTGCAAATTATCATAAAAGCTTCTTCATTATTTTTAGGCACACGTACATATACACATGCACATGCACCGGTAATTCCAGCTGTCTTGTGACTGAAGAATATAGGTCGCGTTTATGTCACGGCGTGTCAGTTTGTCATTACACGTTTCGCGTACGGAGTGCATTTCGCGAAGTCGAGATGCATTTGCGACGCATGACGCTCACCGGCGCAGCACTTTACGCGGAAGTAACTGAAAACGATTTTGTGAATATACCCGTATAATCGGAGTTAACCATAGCTTCGCAAACATAGTCTTTGAGATCAATTATTTTTAACATATTTAAAAAATGTACAAAGAAAGTATAGTTGACGTACATCAATATTTATGACAGAAACATCTCGCAGGGACAGAAATAAGGGGCATTTTTTAAATACGTTTAAAATAAATTTCTGCGATGGTTTCACGCAGCTTTTTCCGACGAATGTTTTCGGGTTAGTCAGTAGACCGCGGTGGACGTTTGCCCTCAATTAACTTTATAAGTGAGTAAGGAGGCGTGCGCCCGACCGTCCGTCAGTTCGTTCGTATCTCTATTGCATGCGATGTTCATTCTACAAGTGCCAAATCTCACTACCGGGTGTTGGGCACTTTTATTGAGGTGTAATGGAGCCACGGAAGAACGGTGGAGCTCGCAGGGATGCACGCACCAAGATTGTTTGCACGGAACGCTTATTCCATTTGCAATATGTGTGTAAGACACGTTGATCGTATCCTTTCCGAGACGATAGATATATAATATCAAGGTAGATGCATTATCAGTTATTAGAGATCATTATTTGAATTATTCAGTGATTATTATTAGAGGTAAGTGAATAAAAAAATATATAAGAGACAATAAATATATTATGTACCCATGATGAAGCTACATTTACTAGTATTCGTACATGCCAATTCAGTTGACTGGTAATTATTACTCTTCAATATGATCCTTCCAAGAAGTGACAAATATGTATCAAAAGCCTCGGAAAGATTGAAAGTCAATTCTAGATTCCTAATTGATTGTCTTCGCTGGAAATCGAGATAATTTCTCAAAATAAAACACAGGCGTATTAAAAGATCGCAATGAGGTAATATCGCGCCGATCAAGTTGCGTCGCGGAGAGGCCGTCTCCCACGCTCTTGCAGTTCGACAAATGTGTCAGTCCCGTCGTTTCCGCGACCAAGTGCGTTTCCGCGGGCAGTGTAAGGTAATGCGGGCATAAGTCAGGCGAGCGTCGGCGGATCCCGACGTGATCTCGGCTACCTAAAAGAGCGGTGCTCTCTCGAAGGAGCGTTCAATCTATATCGCGCTGCACCGACGCGGCGTAAGCGTGCGTAAGCGTGCAGGCACATGCACGCATATTTTCGAACGCGTGCACGAACGCACATAGCTACGCGTGTGCACGCGAAATGAAAAAAATCACGACGTACACGGATAAGTCCGCCTACGCGAACGTGTACCGTACAAGAGATGTACCGCGCTCGCCGCGACGTGCGTGTACACACACGTTGCACATGTGTACACGCACGTACACGACACCGCACAGGTGTACGTTTCACGAGCGTATGCGTAGGCTCGTTTACTTAGCCAATGCCATAGCTGAGTTATTTATCTGTCTTTTGCCCGGCAGCGCCAGTCGAGAATGCCTCTATATACGAGCCAACACTCCTAGAGAGTCGTATGCGCGTGGGTCCCAGTCTTTTTTTTTTTTTCTGTTCAAGGCCTACCTGGTTATGTTGCTGTCGGACGCACGATCGGTTCTCTCCTTTCCTTCTTACGCTACGTCTGTCTCTCGATTTCTACGTTTGTCTCCATCACCTCAGTCCCCTCAGTTTCTTTTCCCTTTCCTCTTTTTCTTTCTCTATCGCTTGGTCCGTTTTGCCGGGACCACTACACAATCTCGTGAGAAAAAAAGAAACAGAAAATCGACGAAAAAATAATGGCCAAGAGATGAACAAGGTTGGCATAAGGACGATCCCGAGGAATCTCTCGCAAAGTGGATCCGGTACTTAACATTGACGAGTTCGCGCGTCCCAAGAGTCTCGAGTGGGACTGAGAACGATCGTTAGATGGTGATGTCGTTTCGCGTTGACGTGTTTTCGATCACGCCGATGTTGGATTCGTGAAATTGATCAACAGAAATTTGCAAGAAATGTAAAAATAGCGAAACAATTATACGTTGTGAGATTCTGAGATTCACGTTTATTTGCGCACGCGCGCGCGAGTTTTTTTACAAATCCAATTAATTATCTCAGCATTTTGAAGTAATATGTATAAACGCCTAGAAAAAGAAAGTCTACACTACCGCTCGATTCGTTAAATCCGAATCAATCGTGTTTCGTCAATTTAATCGCGAGGCTGCGCGATTTTCTAGAGTCAAGCAGGAAGCCGCGATGAAAAATTCGGTTCGGAGATACGTAAACGATGGATGAAGTCTCGCGTACGCGCCTCACGCTCGCTCTGCGTAGCCGGATTGTTGAGTGACGTCAGCGTCACCGGAAATGGAATGTAGGTAGCGATGCTTATTAAGCTTCAGAGCGCAAGAGAGGGAACTACAAGGAGAGAGAGACAGAGAGAGAGAGAGAGAGAGAGAGAGAGAGAGAGAGAGAGAGAGAAAGAGAGAGAAAGAGAGAGAAAGAGAGAGAGCTCGATGGAACAGCGGTCAAAGGGAGAGAAAGAGGTCTAGAGAGAAAAACGGAGAGAGGGAAGGATGGCGTTCAATTGTTTCCTCCGCACACGCGTGCCGCGTATGCACGTAGGTACGTACCTACGTCCGTTCGTATAAAGAAGACGACGATGCGCTGCAAAGATCCTAGTGTGGGCATCGGCTATTAAATCAATGCGCTGGTGTCAGGATCTGTTCACGCCTCGCTAATACACTCGTGGAATGTCAACGAGGCGACTACCTTGAGAAAAGGAGGCTGCTGCCGCTGCTGCAGCAGTATAGAAAATCTCGCGAACCATAAGGGTAGGTAAAGATACCTCTTCCTGCGACTTATACGATGAGCGGAGATTTTAAGATTGTGTGCTGAATGCCACGGAAATGTCGCGTGGAATGTCTCCCGTGAAAACAAGTAAAACGAGTGATCGATTCGTAAAATCTAGCTTTACAAGATAAATGTTGTGCCATTAATTCTCACCTATGATTGCGGGTAAAAGAGCTACTATGGAGTTAAGTTGCTTCAATAAATGCGATAATATATCGGTAAGAATTCTATTTTTAATTACTTTACCCTTTACGATGAGTAGAAAAAAATAATCGTAAAATGTTTCCTCGATTGCTTAAGTTATTTGTGAATGAGGAATGAATAAGGAAGAGTGAGTAAGTTCGCGTGTGACCACACTCGGGGAAAAGACTTATTCAGCTAATACTTGGATAGCGCTTTGCGGTTTGAACGCACATTATTCTCGCAACGATCGCGCTTCCATTTCCTCGTCACATCGTCTAAACGTTTATATGTACGCGAGCAAGAACGATTGCGTCTATGCGTTCGTTATGCCCCGTGTTCCGAGAGCGAGAGAGAGAGAGAGAGAGAGAGAGAGAGAGAGAGCCATTACCTAAAGGAGTGGTGAAATATTCGTCAATAATTAATTAACAGAAGTAACGACAATTTGTGGGTTTGAGCGACGTGCTCGACAGGCGAGCGAGGGGTTCTACGTGCGCGCGTATTCTATAATTAAAGTCGGCGTTACCTGGTCGCGCGTACACGTTATCTTTCATTTTCGTTTCTTGTCGTTACGCAGAGTAGGTATGCGTAACGACTCCACTGTAAAAGCAAACAAATTTTGAATATAATTTGGAAGATATATAATAATTTAAATTAAAAAATATACGAGCATATATTTTTTAATTATTAAACTGTTACGTATATCATATCTATTATATATCGGAAAATAGATAACAGAGAGAGCTGCTTGTTCTCGACAACCAGTTACGTCGTGTTTTAAAGCATTGTAGTCGTTCTCTTTGGAACAGCCTGTACCAATGGCAGCAAAATGTCGAGGTCTACTCGTACCTTGTGAGTACGCGCGTGGAATGCCGGCTAACAAAGCGCGACGGCAACGATTCAAGATGAAGATGCAGTAGAGCGAGAGAGGTGTCGCTAAGTATAATTATGGTATTCCAGATAAGGTCGGGTAACGTGTAGTAACGACTCCGTACGGCTACCGGTCTCTTGTACGAGCGGCCACTTTTATCAATTGGCTATTAAATCAATGCAATGCCGGCCGATCGCAGCGCGGCGTTCACACCTCGCTAATGCGCGATCCGAGGAATGTCAGGAAGGCGATCGGGATTGGCGCCGTGATAACGAGAACTGGAATCCGCCCATATGTCAATTCCATTAAACCACCCTTTCACGTCTCCTGATATTTCAGTATTCAAATAGGGATCGTACTGAGATTCACACACCAAGTTATTCTTCCTTCCTACAATTGATCACTTTATTCTCCTTTATCAAGATTTACTTAAGAAGGCTTCTTTGCGCTATGCTTGCATTACGTATTTATATGATAGACATTAAATTTTTAAACGAATTCTACGCTAGTGCAAAACAAAGGAAAAATTATTGCGATGCGTCGAGGAAATCGTAGAAAACGTAAATGAAATCCTGGAAAGAGATTGGATCAGAGATTCGAATAAAAGATATTGAAGAAGTCGACATTATAATTTTAGAAACTAGGAAGGCCGACGTTCGTCGATCGATCAGTATCGTCGAAGAAAGCGGCACAGATCCCGAGGACGAAGTGTCGCAGCGCAAATTGCAATGTGCACGCGTGAGCCCGTGCAGACGTCGTGCTACGCCTATAACAATAATTTCAGTAGGTGTGAACGAAACCATCGGCGGAGAGGGATGGAGAACACACGGGGAGGAAATGCGAACACGAGCCCCAGAGCGCATGTCCGCCGTGAATCGGAGGGGTTGATAGGGGTTGATTAGCGCCTGCGCCACTTTCTCCCTCCACTTCATCCCTTTGCTCTTCCCCCTTTCCTCCCTCCTCTAGGAACCGCGTCCCTCTCTTATCAGCCATCCCACTCCGTTATCATCCCCTCCTCTCATCTACTCCCTTCGTTCCGCTCCTCATCGCTTTCGCCCATCGTTTTTCCCGTCGTCTCCCGTCTTTCTCCTCGCTTGTCCGTCCCTCGCTTGCGTTTCCCTTTCTCTTCTCTCGACTTTCCCTCTCTTTCTCCTCGGAGGACTCGGATTTTTCCCCTGCTTCGCCCCTTCCCTCATCAAGCGGCTCTGTCTATCGCTTTCTCCCCTTCTTTCTCTTGCTTGTCGGTCAGTTTCACCCCCTTTCGATACGCGCCGCTCATTGTTCGCGCGTGTCACGCATCGCCGAGGTGAAACCATCCGACGATTTCCTGGCTGGCACCTGGTTTCACGCGCTGCTTTTTTCCTCTCTATCTCCCCTGTCTCTTTCCCTTGTCTGCTCTCGTCGTAGAAGCCGTTGTTACCGTTGACCGGTCGGAGAGCACACGATCGGTGGATCGTGACGAGACGACGGAAAGGGGGAGGACGACTTCCGAAGTGACCGATGTCACTGTCAATGGCGGGAGAGCTAACGAGGATGTGACAGGTGTAGCGTCAAATTAGTACGTTTGTGATCTCAGTCGGGGAGGAAGGGCGAGTAGCGCCGTTGGGGGTGAAATCGGTAGAACGAAAGCGATGGTTTTATAATAACGATGTTTAAAGGGTGTCGTGTTTTTACGAACGCCATTTAAGGAGGGATTTAAACGTTTCACACGGAGATATATTATCGTGCGAATTCGATCCGTTATATAATTTCAGTAAATCGGTACGTTATGTTGCACGATATAAAGTTAAACGATTAATATTGTGCTAATAACGAAACGACTAATAGACTATCGTAATTTAATATTGATTTGTCAACATTAGTAGTAGGTATGTATATTATGATCAGTCAGAGCAGGTGCGATATCGAAATGAATGCAACGTCATTATTATCATCATCTTGTGACATAATTAACTTTTCTTGATCTGATTTTGAAAGAGAAAAAACAGAGAAGTATCTTTTAAATCGTATAAGAACGTAAGAAATTCTTTGTACAATTGTAACACATAATTCGTTAACAATAATTCTAACATATTTTGATTTTCACGAACTCCTGTTTGGAAACCTATTTAGAATCTATGCATTTAATTAACAGCGTAATCATAGAATGCGTCGCGATTCGCTCATTCTACGCCGAGGAGCAATGACGCGTTGAGCTAAAGTGCTGTTTCGCGGCGAACCTCGCCTTTTCTGCGCCCTCCCGACTACCTGCGTGATGCATCTTAATCAGATGCACATTTCCACACATAATTAAAGTCCAAATTTGCACATTAACATAATAATCTGCCTCGCGTGGATACCCCTGAATGGCAGAGTCGGGCACTTAAACATCGCTCATCGGGCAGCACCGTTCTTTCTTTTAGCACTAGGAACCGGAAGCACGTGTCGGCCACCTGATCGTCACCTCTGTTACGGACTGCACGACTGGCGTGCATCGGCATGCGAAATTAGGATCGTCCGCATCGCCGTAGCGATCTTTAATAACACGTTTTTTAAATCTGAAACAGATTCTTCCCTAATGGACACAGATTTTTTGTTTACACGAGTGAATATTTTGTTTACTCCAGCTTCTATTATTCGCATCACATAACGCTGTTAAAGTGTATTAGATATTTTTTCAAGGATAAAAGACATAATACCTATCTTTTCAAAGTTTATAGTTCTCTCGAAAAGTCACCTGTTTTCAGTGATTTGTTATCCGTTAATTCGACATTTCCGCTGAGCAAAAAAATCGACCGCAAATTCATCAAAGAAAATGCGTTCAAGGTCGATGCTATGGTGGTCGACACGCCCGATATATCACGACATTCACGACAGGCATCGAACCGAGCGATGGCGGCGGATCACGGGGCCCACCGCGGCTATCGACGGCCGCGATTATGATTATCGGTATTATCCCCGCCTGTCTTTTACTCTCTCAGCAGAGATTACCCGGAGCATGTTTGCACGCTTCCGAAGTGAGTAGATTGTAACGCGATACCTTCGCCGTGACGCCCATTCGCCTCGATTGGCGGAGATCGCCACGCCGTCAGGAAGCCGCGATCTTCGCCACCAGCGTAATCGTCGCGCGCGAAATTTGCATATTAATGTCCCGGAGATTTTTACGTCGTTTTCCCCACCTATATTATTGTCGCGACGTTTCCGCGACGTTATTCGGAATTAATTCCGGAAATTATAAGCGCGTTTATCCGCGACCTACAAAAATTTATACCAAGAATTTACAGAACGATCTGCAATTCCTTCCTTCCTCACTAAACCAAAGCCAAATGAGGAAATTGTTAAAATTAAGTGTATAAAAAACGGGAGTGTGAAATCTTTAGTTTGCATCGCTTACGCTACACCTTTAAGATAAATCTATGACTTCTCTTTATTACCTACTTTCTGATAAAACTTGATTATCACTCTGAATGGAATTATCTGTGATTTTTCAGACAAAAGATGAAGTATTGAATAATGCATCAGATGGTTAGTTTGCGCATGGGGAAGCCGTAGCAGGAAGCGAACGCCAGGCAATGAAATCGACGGGTTGTTTCGCGGCCGCGCGATCATACTCTTTCGCCTTTAACGGCCGTAAAAATAAGCGCGACATAAACCGCGAACAATGCGTGTAAAAACCGATTGTAAAAATACTCTCACACGTGCGCGCGCGCGCGCGCAACCGCTTGCGGGATGCAGGGACGAACAGGAGCGGTGCCCTGTGCGACTTTTTTCCCGCCACGAAAAGCAGAGGAGTATTATACCCCCGAATAGATTCGGCGGATTGTAAAAAAAGGCGTCCGAGTATGTCTTACTCGGACGAGATTTACGAGACAAACGCACGCATTCGGAATATAATGGTCAGTCATATTCCGTGTAGTTTAGCGTGACGCGAGAGAAGTGGTTAAAGAGCTTTAAATCCGTTACACAATTTGGCATCGCGTTAGAAGAAACGTTACGTACGCTTATATCCTATCGATATACATCTTTATCAAGTCCTCTTGCACTTGCTGATTTTGAGAAAGTAAACTATAGTGATTAAAGAGAGATTGAAACTGTAAAACAGGAAAATACATCAGACCTGTTTAAGAGGAGTAACACAAGGGGCTCTTTTTCTCGCTCTAACGAAACCAGAAAATTTACATCAGTTGTTCATTAGGAAATAATTGATTCCAAATTGGTCCAGGAATCTCAAGATTTTCATTACAGATATCCAGTACATTACTCTCAATATTCCTATTAGAATTGATTTCTTACAGGATTTGATCAACTTGAACTCTAAGCAAGATGACTTGTTTGTACAATTCGTATTCTGTGATCTAGTATATTCATTGAATTGATATCGTGTGTTTTAATAAATTGTATACAGCGGTTATTTCTGCTAAATCGATAGCAGTATATCGCGAAATATCGTGTGGAGGTATTTTGCGTGATATTTTCGTGTAATCGTGTAACAGTGTGACATTTTTGCCGCATAAAAAGGCTCTCCCCTCCCGTCCATCCTAATCAACGTGGAAAAATTGGACCAAATGTGATATACCTCCAATTAATTCACGATCGCGTAGAATAATCACGTAGAAATAGCGCAGACAAACCGTCGAAATCGGTCGACGTGCGCCGATCTAAATATTTTCCGTTCCGGATTTAGCATGTCGCGCCAACCAATAATTTCAACGAAAAGCATCAACGTGAGACCACCTGTGACACGACGAAATGAACGTCGACATACTGATTGCGATAGCAGAATCTTGTTACGCTAAATCGAGGACGATTTCGGCTGCGATAATAATTTACTATTTGCTCTCCGAGTATGGTAGCGATTAGTTTCATCGGACTCGCGAAATTTCCCTCGTATAAGCGATATCAGACGGGAGAAAAACACGATCGAGAATGCATAATTAAACGTCGATCGACGAAATTGCAGCGTAAATACGTGCAAAATATTTTGAAATAATGCGTCGAATAAAAACATTAGATCGGTATTTTCCATGCTAAAGTCAAGTCGTTAATTACGAAGAAAACATTAATCTCATTTTCTCACTTGCTTCACCTTTAATTATACCTATTATAAATCCTTCTGGATATGTAAACATGTTGATTTTTTCTTTCATCTAAAAAGTTACAATTTTTCTTTACACAGCTTTTTACCCGATTGTAAAACTTTTACGTTGATTCCGGTTTATTAATCGATCGAGCTATTTACGTGACGTTTACGGAATGGATAAACAGAGGAGAGAGATTGGAATAAGTAATAATAAATATGACGATATTCCGAGATCTCTCAATCAGATATTCTAAATGGCTTAATTACGAGCAGCGAGACTGGCCACAGGATTCTATTGACGGTAAACAGTAATTAAATAACTACGAATCTAAATCGAAAACTTGACGAACAAAAAGAGAGATACGTGTTAATTATTATTGAATGAATCCAATGTTAGAGCCTTTTTTGTTTCAAGATTGCATCACACGATTCGAGCAATAAAATCCCTGGGAGAAGGCGACTGCTTCTTCAAGGTAAAACATGCCACGATATTCGATTTCGCGATAAGCAACAACGACACGAGCCTTCGATGCGTAACCGTAGGCGTAGCGAGAAACACCTTCGGAGTCAGCCCGATGCGCGTTCGATGATGAGCAAACACCAAGCTCTCGCTGGAATCTCACGAACGTTAGAGCAATGTTTTCCAACCTTCTTTGCGTAATGGACTGCTTCTAAATGATAAAACAATTTGCGGAGCATAAAGCACACACACGTTAAATAAATATATAAAACGCGGGTATATATATACTAAGGCATTAATATTATAACGAAAAATCATTAAAAGTTATTATCAACATACTTAAAATAGTTAGATATTAAAAGATCGACCGTGTATATCGACTAACGAGACTTAGATATATGCGTATCGCATACATACAGTTCTAATTACATAATTCACTATTAATTTATAATTTTAGAATATGTAATATAATTAATAATCTCGACTCTCGTATGCGAGAGATCGTTTCTCAATTGCTTTAGCGCGAATTGAACAATATCTTTGTTAGTGATACTACATGCCCATCCCAGAATATCATAAACGTTTAATGGATTTTACTAGCGCAATACAATCTTAAGCGTTTTTTTTCTGCAAAACGCGATTATCTCGCTTGTCACTTGGCCGTCACGGCAATTTCGTCATATCGTGCGATAATTACACGTGATGTGATGTACGAGAGAATAATCGAGCGATCGGGCGAGGTATCTCTCGCCGTCGATCGACAAACAGAACCCCGGACTTCGTCCGTGGAAACAAGAGACAATCGCGAGGAAAAGGTCTCGGAGAGATGAAGAGTTGTTCAGGTTCGATTGATTATGCGTGTGAATACACATTTTTCGCCGTTTCTTCACGTTGCTCACGTTGTTCATTAAGCTCTTAATTAATGCAATGAAAGACTTCAATACCACCACGCCACGATTAAGTCGCGCGAATGAACTTTTACCGTAATTATTCATGGATACATCACGGATGGAAATGAGACGCGAGAGTAAAAGTGTTCGCCCACGGTAATCCGACGAAAAAAAAAAAGACTTTAAAGACCTCGAGTAGTTTCAGATTTATCCATTGTGAGATAAAGAAATCCCGTGAAAACCGTAATGAAACGAATGGACAACTGATTTTGGTCAATCACGTGTCCTGTGAACATTCTTTTTTATAAAAATTTATCGTACTTGTCACAGCTTTCTAATCGCTTGGAAAGTGTGTTGACCTTATCTCGTGCATGGAATATTTACCGATCGAAACATATATTGTACAGATTGCCAGTAATGATCAAAACCAAATAGGAATATCGCACTTTCGCATTTATTTGAACAATCAACATTATGGTACAACAAGAAATAATTTACAAAGGGGAACCGTAGGACGATTCTATTCTCACGACACTAACGTACATAAAATATCGACGAGGTAGAGAGAGGTGAGAATTTCTCGAATATAGGTGATGATGATCCGGCAAATAAAGCAAAACGCCAGGTGTATGTTGCACATTACTTTCATGTCATTTATTAATCGAAATTCAATAGTAATTCAATAGTAATTTAGCTTCCGCCATTCTAACAAAATGTGTTCACCATCACTCGCCAGATCTTTATTTTTACGTTAATATAATAATTAAGATTTAATTATATTAATAATATACAGCTTGGGGAAAAGAGGAGCGGGGGAAAAAGAATCGTTTACAGATGCGTATCGTTTAACGGTTTCGTGTATACGTGTATCTCTAGGTGTACCTTTTACATGTCTTTCTGTCGCCTCTCTCGTTTGCATATCGTTCATAATTCGCAACATCCACACGCGTTAACATTTCAAGAAAATGCGAAATTATGTATTGAAATCGGTATAATTTTCATAAATTTTCGATTCAATTGTCCCAGACATAAAACTGATTTTATAAGAAAATATAATGCAAATATGAAATATAAGTGCAAAATATTCAGAGAAATATCTTTCAAATTTAAAATAAAAATTTAATAGAAAAAATACAAAAATAAAAACAAAATAGTATTTCAAATATATGTTTATCAGCTATTTTAATACATTGTATATACATACACACATACATATACATATATGTATGTACATCATTGCATGTATAATACATGTATTTAGAATTTTTATCGAAATTATACCGATTTCACTTTCTACGCGAGATAAAACGTGAATCGAAGAGTGCGGTTGTTTCGCCAAATCACGATTATTGTCAATTCTACAAAGAGGAAGGAAAACGTACCGCGGGACATGATCCAATTAGCAATTGTCCAATTTCGCGTTTGCGCGCGCCGATTCGCCCGGAAAAGGATTTCCTTAATTTCCTTAACGAACAACCGCGCTCCTCGACCTCCATGTGTCCGAACACGTTCGCTAGCAATCGCACGATGCCACGATCGCAACAATTAACATCGATTTTCCACCAATCGCAACGCCGTGCACGCGGTCGCACTCGTACTTTTTTACTCGCTCGCTTTGCGCTCCTTTCTTCCGTTCTTTTTTTTTGCATTTACAAAAAAAAATAATGTCGAATTTTTTGGCGCAGCGTCTCATTCATCGTTTCGCAATTTCGCATCAGTCTCCCTCGCTCTTGTCTCGGCGCCCGAAAAAACGAACGATCCGATTTGTTCAGCCAATAAAATCATCCAGCGCGATCAATCACCGTTAATTTCGATCCCGGGGACGCCCATTCTTTTTGCGTGAGAGTTAAATTATAAGCGTCCGTCGCTCTCGCAACGATTCGCAATCGCGCACCGATGCCGATGGGTAAAGTCGTTTGTCGATACAACAAAATCACTTTGCCAGCCACGTATTTGCCTCCTCCCACCCTTTCTTTCCCTTCCTCTCCCCCTATCTCTCTCAGTCAAATTATACAAACAAAACAAAAGGAAACGTTGTAAGATGTTGCTAAATTTTACGGAGAGAGATTGTATTTTCTTGTCTCGCGACAAATTTAAACACAACGGCAGATGATTCGTTGGCTCAACAAATCTTTCGCACATTACGCATCTACTCGCTTCTTTCTCTCTTCCTCGCCTCTCGCCCTCTTTTATTAAAGTGTGTTCCTTTTGCTCTTCATTAAAAAGAAAAAAATAATAACAGAAACTAACATGCAATAACAAATGGCGATTGACTTTAAATGTCGCGCATATCACATACAATTCTTCGTTAACGTCTCCGTTAACGCGTATTCTATACGATTTGCAACATGACGCAATTATTGTTATAATACGCGAGTAATTAACTAATGCGAAAAGTTTGTAGCCGATGCGCCTCTCGGAAAAAGATTCCTCTAACAATATTCGTTTCGCTAACAGCTTTTTATGCAACAATAAAAAAGATCACATCATAAAATCAACGTGCAGTGCAATCTCCACAGCGCGGAATTTATAATTCACGAGAGCGTCAATTGAATTATGCGGAACAGCGTATAAAAAAAATATACATATGTATATGCAAATGGCGCACGTGAAATCTTTTGAATCATTTTAATAATGAGTGTCGCATGTCAATCGCATCTACAGTATTCATAAACGTGCTTTTTACGCTATACGGATCAATTTGCAGCATTTTTTAATTGATTAATTCCGCAACATTATTTATACAATTCATTAAAATTATCGAGATTACACTTCTCGTCGACATTAGAAACAGGTACTGGCAAAGATATTAATGTTTTCTCATCACTACTTTATTAGTGTCCACTTTATTAATACCGAGTTTGAGCGATAATACATATGAAAACATTATAGAAATTATATTTTTGTCGGTGATATAACCAGTGAAATTCCTCGTCGAATAACTACTTTTGGGCAAGCTTGATCCTCGCAAATCACGAGTAAACTCGATGAAGTCGAAGATGTATTTGACATATCGAATATATCGTGCTAATCGAGGAAATGTGAGAAGAGTACGGCGACAAGCATCAGCAGCCCCAATTGAGCAAATAATCACAGAAGTTATATGTATGACTGATAATAACCCACGTAATTGCAGTAATTAGTACCGTATGTAATATATAGCAGAGCTGCTATTTTGAGCAGAGAGCAATGCGTTACTAAACATAAAAGATAAACTTTCTATTCTAATAAAGAAAATATCTATTAACATCACATTAAGAAATACTTTCATACGACATGCTTAAATAAATTTCCCAGATTTGATCCGAATTTAATTCTTCCTAAATAGAACCTAAAACTTTCATGAGACGAAAATTGTTATAACTCGCCACGCGGTAGATTTATTCGAATCCTGTCATTCACGCGAGAACAGATAATTTATACTGTGAATCATATCTTGTAGAGAATAAGAAATCGATTCTCAGTTGATAAACAAAGCTGCATAAGATTTATATTTCTCTAAATGTATTCTACAGCTGGTGGTCTTCCGAATTAATTATCAGTTTACGAAACAATAATTATGAGGATAAAAGAGATTGTTCAGAGAAAGATATTATAATACACATGTGGCTGACGAAAAACATTAGCGCCAGCTTAACGACATAATTCTTGAAATTTCTTAGAGCAAACCTGCGTGAATGGATGTTTCTATTACGCCGGCATTGGTAAATGGACCTAACAAGGATTTGATTCGTCCTCGACGACGGCACGGTGATTACGTCAAAGAAAAACGTCTATATTCCAATGAACGGGTAGGCTAACGAGCGTCGCTAATGCGAGAAGGACTCTATCCTCGCAGGAGGATGAACGGTCTAATATCGGATCTCATAAAATTCCCAAGCTCGTCTCGTAAGCAAATATGCTTCTACCGATCCACTATGATAGTCATAGATAAGACCTTAAAGCGTTCGTACGATAGTACGAAGGGCGGATACACGTTAACTGATTTGTTAGGAAATGTTAATCCGTAAAGGGAAACGCATGCTACGATCGATCGTAATAAACGAGCTAAATTTTCAAGGTCGTGGCGCAACGAGAATAGAGATTATCAGTGCACAAACGAATAAGAGTGTGACTCGCGGAATTAGAGTAACTAGAGAAGGTTTTTACAAAATTTTTCGTTATTAGAAATAATTATTAGCTTTTATCAATTCCACAAATAAATTTTCATGAAATGAAATAAAAATGTTTCATGATTCCTGTATCGTTATCATAATAGTATAAAACACAGAAGTCTTCTATATAAATAATAGTGCTGAGGACTAGATTCATTTGATAAATGTTCGAAGTCTGGTATCACATATCGTAGATGCGCAATGGCTAAACCTCCTAAACAGAGCCTAAGCTGGTAGGGTTGGGCCCAATGCCGTGCCATTACCGAAACGTCGAAGTATTACGGAAATGAATGGCCCGCGATGCGTTAAGCGCATTATAACGATCAAAAATTACGATGATTAGCGGGTCGTGCGGTGGCCGTGTAACGCCGGTCCGTCCGTAAAGTCCCCCGGTACGGTGGGGCCCTCCTTATTAAAGTCCCGTGACGCGCTCGCCACGGAACGATCGCGTCCCCATAAAAATCTCTCTCTTCCCAAATTGGGCCGTGAATTACAAGCCGCGGCCCCGGCGCACGTTTGCGTCCCTAAACGACTCTTTTAGTCTGGCAAGTAGATACTATAGGTGCTATTAACGCGCCGGGCAGTTTATACACACCTAATGCATCGTTATGCGGCCCCGGCTGCCAGACGCAAGTACGACTCCGCGGAAGTGTATAAATTACCGTCGGTATTTCGGTAAATACGCGTAATGTCAACACAATAGTTTGGGCATTAACAGACGATGACGAACGGGTTCGTTGAACCACCTTATTCAAATAAGAACGCGACCTCCAAGTATGTGCTTTTTGCGATGACCTGACGCGTTGCTAGTATAGTACTGTCATTCTAACCATGGAATACTAACTACACACTCAAAGAATATGCATAGTAATATAAATCTTGTAATTAATAAAAATTTTCTAAACTTAATATTGTATTATTTCGCGTACCAAAGAATACTGCGCAATAATGAAATCATAAAAAGATCATGAAAAAAATTGTACAAGAGCGCCCTCGAAATAATGTCTGGAAATGACTTCATCGTTGTATCGATGTCAACTTTCGCGAGGTGCCCACAAAATCGAAGTCGTGCGACAAGACGCTCGCAAAACCGGCAAATCAAAATCTTATCCGGGATTTCTCTCGTTAACACGTTGAAGTTGATTGGATGCCATACAAACAACCGCGGACAACAGCACCTGCGGACGCGCTAGTAATGACAACGGCAGTAGCCGATGACGCCAGACAAATAAATCCGCGCGACACAGCGCGTAACGAGCCTACCGCGATGAAAAAGAAAAGGAGATGACGCCGCGTTTCGCGTGGGCATTCGATACACCGGCGCGATCAACGAAGTACCACACAACGATTGAGGTGGAAAATAAATCGCTAGAGAGAAGGCGAAGGTGTGCGTCGGCGCTATGGAGTTCGCGACCACCTACGCGTTTTACGACGCCAAGGAAGAGCCGCAAAAAGGCGGCGCGGCGTGTCGATCGAGAGGGCTCAATAGATAAAAATATATATATATATATATATATATATATATATAAAACGGCGGAACAAAAGCGACACTGAGAGACCGAGAGACTCGATCGAGGATACTCGCGACAGTCGAAGAAAAAGAAGGGGATCTTCTTGCAGAATACATCACGCGGCGGATGTTACCGTATGCAGATCTAGAGCGCGATCTTCAGAATTAATTGATTTATAATGTGAGAATTATACAGAAAATATTATTGAGCGTACTGGAAACATCGATATCGCTCGATTACCGTGATCAACGCGATTATCGAAGCGAGAGAGCATGTCGCAAAAGAAACTGTGTGTGTGTGTAGATAGTCAGCACGAGATGCTGGATGGACCATCAAAACACGTGACTACCTACGCGCAAAATGTCTTAAAAAAACGTTTAAAAAAGCAGAAAGTGAAATCTTGACGAAGCGCGAGAGTAAAAACAGAAGATACGATCGATCGATCTCATCTCAATTTCGAGCCTGTTGCTGCTCGAGGGGAGCACAATTTATATTTCATAGAGCACATTAAATCATGTTTATTTCTTATGAGAAAATCTGCCGATGTAAAACTGATCTTTTATGGAATAATACATTATCGAGAATTAATTCGATTAAATAAATCTTCCTGTATAAATTAAATTAAAAACAGAAAAAATATCAAGATTATCTCTAGAGAATAAACATTGAACACAATTCTTAATAATAATAATAAAATATGATACTGTAAAAAATGTGATTATATCACACGAGATTATTACAAAAAATATGATGTAAAAGAAAGTTCTCACGCACCTATTCTCATTATTTTCCATTTCATTTAAAGTTTAGAGGTCATAAGATAAACTTAATTTCACCGACGGCAAGAATGACAGCTTCGTCACCTTTGGCCAAGTATCTCTGTGTATTTTATATTACGCACGACAAGTGCGAATTAGTTACGCACAGCGAGAAAAAGAAACCGAAACTTAGCGAGACGATTCATGTATTAGAGACAATCGGCAAACAAACCAAAGAGAATTTGGTAGAAGCGCAGCCGGTTTATACATAATAATCTAAAATAAACCATCTCTATGCGAGAAATACGGGTTTTTTATCACGGTTTGTATGAATATTCTATTCAAACTTTGTCTGCTTTTCGTCACATTTAAAAACAGTAGAATTTAATAACAGAAGATAAATATGAGATTGTACGTCCCATATTATTCCTCACAATACAATTACTGTACCATAAACTGATCGGATAATTAATAACTTCCACGTAAATCACACAGTTTATCATTGTCTAATACTATACTTCGTGACGTAAGATACTTTCAGTAAATAGTACTGTACGCGCGCGAACCGTGTGCGTCAGCTTCGCATCTGCCTAAGCCTCTTTGAAAAAAAAACCACAATCCAGACAGGAGAGGAGACGAACGAGATGAGAAGCAGAGAGACAAAGGGAGACAGATCGAGAGAGCGAGAGAGGAAGAGTTCTTCGATATTATGCCCGGCAGCGATGGAAGACGCGAGATTCTCGGCACCGCGCTTAACTTCCGGATAGTACAGATATATCGTAGATGATATTAATATCGACGAGATGACAATAATAATTAAAATTATAATAATCGCAATAATAAGGAATAATAATAATAATAAGTGACAATAATAATGGTGGCAAATATTATAATAGCGATAATAATAAATTCACCGCGTTAACGCCGGATTTGTGCCACAATTACAACGTTTTCTCAAGACCAGACAATGAACGTCACAATAATATAATAATAATAATATATAATAATAGCAATATAATAATAAACATAATAATAATACAATAATGATAAGACATAGCTAAAACCTTCCGATCCATACATAGACATAGAGCTTTCGGATGTAACGCCATTCCGTGTTTTCATATACATATATATATATATATCCTTTTTCTATTTATATATAATAATATATCTTCATCTATATAGACTTGTGTGTATATACACGTATACATATATTTATGGATACTTACTCTTTATACAGAAGGGGTTTTTCGCGTGAGGGGGGAACTCTGTCTTGCTGTCTCGCTAGGATTTCGCACGCGCTTTTCCAATACGCGGTCTCTCTTCGATGTGCATCCTGTCCTTTATATATATTTGTATATATAAAACTGTCCCTCTTTTTTTATTTTGTCGCGCTGCATATTCCTTGTCTCTCTCCCTCCTCTCATCTCTCTTTATATCACCTTCCTCCGTTTATTCCAGCTCCCGCGTCTGTTTTTTGCGCTCGTTGTCGACGACGACGACGACGACAATGACGATTCATGCTCTCTCTCACTTAACTTACTAGCTTTATCTAGTACATTATTTACAGTCCATATTTACTTATGTTACATCATCCGCCGGGTTTGCTCCGAGCAAATCCCGTGCGAACACAGCACTCGCTTCTTACGTATGTTTTTTTTTTCTTGACGCCCGTTCGTCCGTCGCGAAATTCGGACCCCGCGGGAGATAAGGGAAAATCGCACGCGCGCGAAAGACACCCTTGCGATCCGTGTCTCGTGTCCGATATTCCCGCTTCGTTCGCGGGCAAGAGAGAGGAAACCTCCGATTCTTTTTAACCGCACCCTCGCCCGAGTCCATCTTGTCGCGTTCACGCACCTTGTTATCGAACCGTCCTTTCTCGGGTCCCTGTCGGAGACCGAGTTAACCACTTCCGCTCACCGACGACGATGAAACAACAACAACAACAACAGCAGCAAACTCCAACAAGGTCCGCGATGAAGCTCGAACTCCACGAACGGACGAACGGGCCCCGACCTGGCCGCGTGAAGGAGGAACGTCATCACTACGTCCGTCAATGGTACCCTTCGAGAGAACGCCACTGGGTCTCTTCTTGCGTCGCGTCGCGAAAAACACGATGAAGACATTTCACTTATCACCGGAACATCGTCGATGGAGTAAAAAGTAGCTGGAGCCGTGTGAACAACGGCAAGATGACGATGACGGTGATGACGACGAGGATGATACTTTGGCGACGAAAATATCTTGAAGAACTCGGGCGAAGAACAATGACGATGTTCGCCGACGGCCGCGACAGTCACGGCACCGCGTCCTGTCTTACTTCGTATTTTTCTTCTTCTGTCTGTTCCGTCCCCGTGCAGCTTCCATCCTCTCTCCGGGTCTAAACGCGCGGTCAAGGTCGACAAAAAATCACCGACCGTGCGCGTCAGCTCCTCAGCCTCCCCGGTGGACCGGTCTCGGCCTCGTTAAACCCCGTTGTATCTCGTCGAATGAGCCACCATTCCGTACCCTCGTCTCGGTAACGAGCGCCGCCGTCTGATAGGTAGAAAGGGCGCCGCGAGTCGGTCAGCTACGAGGTCGTGTAACTGCCGGTGCGTGCCTGAAGGTAGTGATGATAGAATGGCGGCAGGGTCGTCGTCTCTGCCGTCGACGACACGTTCGCCGAGTTCTGCGAGGTTACCGCGAGGCCCAACGGGGGAGGCCCCGGCGAACGCTAGTGGGCCGCGAGCGAGTGGGCCGTGAGGGCCTGAGGGCTGAGCATTGGTGGACTGTGACTGTGACCCATGGGCGAGCCGTGCAGGTGATCCTGCGGATGATAACCCTGATGGAGGCCGCCCTGGCTCTGGTGGCCCGGCGGCATACCCTCCATCATGCCGTCGCCAAGTGTATTGGGCGGCGTCATTCTCTTTTCCTTTTGCCGCCGATTGCAGAACCACACCCTAACCACTTCCTTTTCGAGTTGCAACGAGTCCGCGAGGGAGGTGATCTCCTGGGCCGACGGTTTTGGCTGCTTGTGGAAATGCTGCTCGAGCGCACCCTTCACCGACACCTCGATCGACGTCCTCTTCTTCCGTTTTCTACCCTGGGCGGCGATCTTGTCGATGCTCGTCGGCGATCCGGTCGTCGAGTCCGCCTCCTCGAGCCACTTCTGCAGCAGCGGCTTCAGCTTGCACATATTTTTAAAGCTCAACTGTAGAGCCTCGAACCTGCATATTGTCGTCTGCGAGAAGACGTTGCCGTAGAGAGTACCGAGCGCGAGACCGACGTCCGCCTGGGTGAAGCCGAGCTTGATGCGCCGTTGCTTGAACTGCTTGGCGAAGGCCTCGAGGTCGTCCGACGTTGGCGTGTCCTCCTCGCCGGCGCTGTGATCCCTGTCGAGAGGATGGCCCGCGTGCAGAGGATGCCCCGACGGTGGACTGTGATTGTGCGCGTCCCTCAAGTGGTGAGGTAGACCAGTCTGATGGTTGTGCAGCTGATGTGGATGCTGATGCGGATGCTGATGCAGCATGCCGTTCATCGCTGCGTGATACTGTTGAAGGGTGGTGGGCGAGGCCGCGCCACCGCTCGGATTGTAGTGCGCCGACGGGACGACCGGTGCGTGCCAGGAGTGCGGTGAGGCCATGCCCGGGGACTGGTGCGGACCCCGATGGTGCATACCCTGGTCCGTCGCGGTCGCTGCCGCCGCGGACAACGGCTTCACATCGAGGCTCGCGTTCGCCTGATGGGGATGATGATGGGGATGATGGCTAGTATGGTGCATGCCCATCGAGGCCGCCCAGGGATCGCTACCGGGCTGTAGGCTCACCCAGGGATTCGCCGACGAGAGACTCGCCGGATGGGAAAGTCCGTTCGGTGACGGCGAGCCCGTCACCTGATGGTGATGATGATGGTGGTGATGATGCTGCGGCGCCGGCATGTACTTCATCTCGCCAGCGTCGGCGGCGCTACGGGGCGAGCCCGAGGAATAGCCACCCACGGCGATGTTCATCCCGATTGTACCTGAACCACCATCCAGGTCGGTAGACACTGCGCTACTAACCGGCATGTACGTGGTAGCGGCCATCTACTTCCCGCTCGTCGAGAGGCTTCGCGAAACCCTCTCAGTGTGGTTTCCCACCGTGGAAACGTCCACGGGGTACGTTTCTCGCTCGCACCCCTTTCGCGAACAGTCCTCTGAACCTTGCCGATTTTCGTTAATAGATGGAAAATACAAAGATTTGATAACTCGGTGAAGATTCTACGAGAACGAGTCGAGAGATTGTCGATAGAATCTCCTCGCAGGACCTTAGCTGTCGTCGATTGTCTAGTCACCTCACAATCCAATGATCCTCGAAGAGTAAATCTCTTAGTAATCACTGATCACTCGTTGCACAATCCACAATTCACGTCGACACACCGAGGACCAGACGAAGCTGGTCGTCGTTCTCGACAAAGTTTCGTCCATAGTTTCTCAAAAGTGTCATGTATGCAACAGTACGGCAACATCGACGAATCCGTAGCGAAAGAAGATTGTCGATATCCCGTTTCTCTCTCGTTCGCTCCGACGGGGTGGGTCCCCGCGGAGGAAAAGCGCGTTTCCAGTTCGGAGCACCGCTCTGTCGTGGCGCTCCGGAATTCGCTTCTTTCTCTCGCTCTCTCTCTGTCGTCAGCCCTGGGTGTCGCGGCTACTCTCGTTCCCACACGAAAATCACACGTGAAACGAAAGCTCGCCTCCTGGCTATGTACTGGCCAACCCTCGAGTCGAGTCGGGAAGTCACTCGCGACGAGGATATCGATTCAGCCGAGGTCACACATCCCTGGTGGGGATTCGAACTTGTCGAGTAATCACTAATCTTGTCTCGATGACGACGACGACGACGACGGCGACGGCGATGTCTACGGCGATGCGAGGATTACTCCGCACTGGCGTCGTGTCTGTAGCCCCGACGTGGTGGACGCGTACCGACGACAACGATGCACGACGCGACTGCACTCAGGGGTTGCCACCGCAGACCGACGACCGAGCAGCGAGCGACCGACCGACCGGCTCGGCGTAAAGGGACGTACGACGGTAATCGCGAAACGGAAGAGACTCGACTCGGCGGGAGTAGAATAGGTATATGATGTCGTGCGTGTATGTTCCTTCTGGTGGTAGATGTCCCTCTCTTTACGTGAGTGTACGTGTGCGTATACATACGGTATACGTGTATGCGTGGAAAAAGCGTGTGGGTGAGAGAGTATAAGAAAAAAAGAGAGAGAAAGAGAGAGAGAGAGCGAGAGAGAAGGAGAGAGTGTGTATGTATGTAAGTGTGTATGTGTATGTGTATGTGTGTATGGCGACGGAGGAGAGACGGGTTAGAAAGATCTCGCTCGGGCTCTCATGCGTTATGCATGTCGTAGCTGAGAGCGACTGACTGCCTCGCCTCGCAGCTCGCCCGAGGTTCCCGAGGCTCCCGGAGCCGCTTGTGGTGGAAGTTCGTCATGCGCGTCACCGCCGTGCACATCCCTACCACCACTCGCTGCGCAGCTCGCAATTGGACGAGTTGGCAAGGTGGCCGTCGACGTACGTCAGCATCAGGCGGAACCTCCTGTGACCGCGCCTACGAAGGCAGGCGAGGCACCCCAGGCGCCAGTCCTTCTCGACCCCCCCTTGCCGTCACTAGACTACGTTCTCGCCTGGCTAACAATGCTCGTTCGCTGACGCCGCCACCGCCGCCGCCGCCACCACCACCACTATCACTACCACCACCACCGCCGCCGCTACCACCGCCGCCACCACCGTCAGCGCCAACGTTGCTGCTAGCTGCTACCGCGCCGCGCCAACGCTGCCACACCGTGCCGCGCCACCACCGCCACACCGTGCCGTGCCACATCGCGCCGAGTTGCTGCGCTGTGCCGCAACCGCACAACGTTTCGTTGCTCCGTTTTGCTCCGTTCCTGCCGTCGCGATTAGGAGAGGCGCGAATCGAGCCGACTCGACACACGGCCAGCGCTCGTCCACGTTCGTCATGTGACACAGCTCCCTGCGACTCCGCTTCGCAGGTGCACTCAACCTCACCTCTATGCGTCTCTCCATGTTCATGTACACTTCGCCAAGTATCTCAAACGACGGACGGACGCCTTCAGAAATTTTTCACGATCACGGTCGGCGATCGTTGTCGCGATTTCTCACGGCACGCGCGCGCGCGCACGCAACAGGTACTGATTTAATAGCGAATAATTACATGTGCGACAAGGCACAGTAGACGTCGCGGCGCGACGAATAGTTCCGCGTCTTCAGGATAAAGTATATCTTGTGGGAACATCCGGGGCTATATATATGAGAATCGTATGTGGAAATCACGCACACAAGGCATTATTAAATTCAAGTAATCATAAAGTATATAAAATAACTAAAACACACAGTCCTCAGGACACAAATTATAAAATTCTCATTGTTTCCGTTGAGCTTTTGGAACAGCACAAGTCTGAATATGAGAGTTCATTCTACCGCGTCCTACGATTCCTCCACGAGAACGACGATAGCATATACTCGTCACGTACGCAAACGAAAGATCAATTTTTCAGGCACCGTCGCGGTACAATCCTGCCCGTCGACAGTTTCATTTCCTTTTCGCGTAGCTCGCGGTGCAACAGGTGCACGGATAACCGTTGGTTTCGGCTCGTTCACTGATTACGCACGCCTTCGTTATCAATATTCTGCACCCCGCATCGTCGTCGCGTCTCGTGAGCAAATAAGCGACAAAAAAAGATAAAAAGAATAATCCGAGACGAGCCACAAAACTCCAATTTACGACTCTAGAAAAATTTTCCCAAAATATAGAAAAAAAATTATGACGGCTGTACGCCGAAAATACTTTCAATATACGAAATTCTTTAACAGACCAGAAAGCAGGATATAAGTGGCACGGATGTAGGTATATACTTTCCTTTCTTTTACTTAAATATTTTTTTAAGAATATTTTATTCGCAACATAATCCAAATTTGCGGACATAAAATTTTCAAGAGGAATCCGAACGAAGATAGATCGATCAATTGCCGATTACACAACAGCAACAGGTACTCATTGGGGATGATTAATTATGGAGAAAGGCTGCCCCGATCTCGCCCGTGAGGGCGGAGGCGGGGGGTGGTATCAATAAGAACGAGCCGAACACAAGAAACGAGCGAAAGCGTGTAAGTGTATTGAGAAGAGGGAAGAAGAGAGGGGGAGAGAAGTCGAGAACGAACGCGCGAGTGAGCGAGGTTTAGTACATTTAAATGAGAGCCACAGGTAGCAGCATTATGCAGTACGTGCCAGCTACCCCTTAGGAGGGGTGAGTTAGATCATCGTGTGCCACGGGATCCTCCTGTGTCGTAGTCTGTTTCAACTATCCGACTGGCTTTGCGCGCCTTCGCACCTGTGGCCATTCGTGTTATTGTTGCCGCTAACTTCCTTCGTTTTCTTGTTCTTTATTACTCGCGCGTGCGAGGAAGCGCAACTAATTATCGCTTGTACGAGACGTACGCGAGTTCTGCGCTCTTCGAGCGTTGCGATAAAAAAAAAATAGTGGAAACACAGATGCGCGCGCGATACTTGTCTTCCTCGCCTTGTATGATTCCAGCAATGCAACAGACAAAATTAAAAGAGCGATAATTACCCGTAATATCCATTCGATCGTCTAATAAATAATAATATACGTTAGATTTACTATTTCAACTTTTTTATTGCTATTTAATTAATATTAGATTTAAAATATAGTAGAACATTATCTTATTTTTATAACATCATAAAAATTATTCGTACAAAAATTAATTCAAGTATGACACTCGTCAATTTTTTACTTTTTAATCGTAAAAGAGACCAATATTATAGTTGCGTTAGAAAAGCTATGTTAAAACATTTCACGACTTTGCAAACGGGCACACCAAGAATCTCGCGGTTCGAAAGAATTCCTACGAGGCATTCTCCAAATAATTTTCTACAAAGTGCAACAGTTGGCCGTGGCGTTTCTAGGTCGACACGGTAAAACTGAGGCCCTCTTAGCGCGCCGGAGAAACTCTTAGCGCGTGTCGGTGGATGCCCGTTATGCTCAAAATATCGCGATGTTTCGTGAGCCTTGTCGTTCGCTAACGACCATCGATTTCCGCGAAATCTACAAGACGTCACATTCGACGGCTTTTATTGCACGTCTTTTTTATCGCCGCGGCCGCCGCGGCACGCCGCCAGCAACTGCAAAGCTCTGTCGCTGAGAAAGAAATTATGCATTCCGCGTGTACGCGGGTGTACGTTACCCGCGAACGGCCTCCGGAATTTCACTCGCCTCGTCCCCTTTCTCCATTCCTTTGCCGCAAATATTCAAGAGTACCTACGCGCGGCTTGCCTCTAGAGTTCTCGAGCGAAACACCCGAAATCCGAAATGTGCTATTGACTGCTTATAAAAAAAACCACGTTACATATATATATTGTTAAATATTTTACATGTGCGTGCGAATAAACTAGAACGGATTAATTAAATTTTTATTTTTTATAGCTCTGTAAAGCTATTCTCGTAGATCTAATTCTGGTTGGTCGGCCACACATAACGAAAAACGTCAGTCATCCGTCTTTTCTGCTCCTTTTCGCGCTTTTTATCTTTCGCCAACTTTTCGCGACGGTGCCGGCACAACGGTGATCTACGAGCGGTCGATAAAAGACTCGCGCGAGGCGTATAAATTCGCGTTCGTTACACGCGCTACGGTGGCTCACTGCCACAAGTGCCACCACTTGTCGTAGGACACAGGTGGAGGAGAGAGAAGACGAGAAGCAATAATAGAATCGCCTTTACATACCTATCACTGAACTGACAAATTATGAATGACACTGCTTAGAATGCCGAAGACGTATCTCGTCGGAGCGCTCGTTCGACCGAAATGATATTGGTGCATATGACACATATAACGGATTTTAACGTGACGCGCGCGCGCATCCTTGCGTTTAGGCATAACACCGAAGCCGAAGGCACAATACCGGATAAGAGCGGAAGAGGTTTCAGAGAGGATTAGACGGGCGAGCGCCGAGGAGGAAAGGGCACTGACATGTACCTACGTAAAAATAAGATTCTTAAAGATTCTAGATTTCCGGCACGACAAGTCGAAAAAGGATTCAAAAGTTTTTGATGTGCTTTATTTTTAAATTTTTATATTTGGACAGGAAGAAAATATACAAAGTTCATTGTTCGTAAACGTCATAAGATAAAGCTATTATATTGACAGTCACCAGTTAAATCTGCTAAATAAAGGGATTTAAAAGACAAAAGAGCAATAAACACTTGTTGACTCATTTTCCTTGTCCTAGATATTTACAAAAAATGTTATCTTAGGACGCACCGAGATAAAGAAAAACGAATGGTCAAACTTATTTAATCATAAAAGATAAATTGATAGACAGTGAGTGTAATTAGCGTCGATGCTGCTAACGATATTTGATTTTCAAATATATCGTGAATAATGTAGTAAATACAAAAATTATTTAAAATATATTGATTTAAAAAATCGCAAATTGTCTTTAAAAAAAAAAGAAAAGAAAATTTCTTTAATTGTTTGATTAATTTAATTTATTGCAACATACTATTTAATCTCTTCGACTATTATCTTCATAACATATATAGGCAACCGCTCTCGCAAAATTTCCTTTTTGAATCGATCGATCGAGTGGGTCGCGGCATCATAATGCACCCTTAATTCGATTTCGTGTATCCCCATTGTGTCAAATTGGATTGAATGCTGCCGTGAAATATTTGTTTAGGATCCGACAGGTAGCTCTAGCTGGTTTCTACTTCACGTACGACACCGGATAAATTTAGGCAGGAAGAACAGAGGGAGATGAGAGCTGACGAGGGTGAGAAAGGAAGACAAAGAAAGGAATGTAGGAAAACGTAGAGAACAACGAACTAACGGCCTACTCCTGGCAATGTGAAAATGTTTTGCTACCTGACATTTGCTTGCATAATTTAAGCGGTTCTTTCGGGACCCAACCCTAAGGGGTCCGGACCCGTCCGAGCGAGCCGGTTGCACCTTATCTCATGATCGAAGCTCCACGGAAGTGCGAAAACATTTGTGCAAAACAGCACGAAATCAATTCTGTCTAATTAGGTGTTAAATGACAATTTTCATCGCTCGCCTTTTCTTCTTTCCATGGTCAGATCTTACTTGAGTGTCTTATAGCGTCTCGCATTCATATGCATTACCTAATTTTATCAATGTTTGTAATTACATTGTAATTTTACAATGTATTGTAATTATAAAAATTACATCGTAATTTTATAATACAAATTACTTTCAAATAATTAATAGAAATAACTGTATAAAATTATTTGAATTGAATCGACATATAGCAACACTTATTAATTGACATAAAGTTTTTAGCAACACTTGGTACACAGATTAAACAAGTTCATACATTACACGGAGCAACAAAACATATCCCTGACCTTTGCCCTCTTAATTTTAATATGTATACATTTGCTCACTGACGTAGCGTCAGGCGGGCAGCGAAATTAGTTGCAATGCTTTGAAAAAGTATCGTTCGAATCCCAAATAATCGTTTTTTCCCCTACCTTTCAGCCAGCTTTCAATGTGCGACAACGCTTACAGTGGCCAGGAAAACGTATTTACATACGAAATCCGTCTATACCCGAAGAGAGAAATACACGGCACTCATGCGCACACAACGCGCTCATGATTGTCGCCTACGGTAGAAGACTATGATAATAGGGCGTGCACACAAGACTAGCTGGGTCATCTCTTTCGGGTACATTTGAAATTACAATCGTACTACTCGTTAACGTGTCACGTCGAGACTCACGCCACAACGAAAAATCGAAAAATAAAATTCCAGTATACATAAGATAACCGACGTGACGGTTATTTTTTATTATCTTTAATGACTAGCTGCTCACCCAGAAACGTCTAATCCAGGTACTTTGGAATGTATTGTAGGTTCTAAAAGTCTGTAAAAACGGACACAATTACACCACCTGCAGATACGAGCCATTATACACCTGGAGCTTCGTTAAGCAAACACGTTTCATCGGTCATCAGAAACGTAGAACATCACGCGTCAATGTTTTCTTGCTTCCATCGATGACCCAAAAACCTGCCAAAATTTCGTTCCATCCATTTTCCGAAATATGCGCGAATCTCGAAAATGCTGCGCGAGTGCACGCGCCAAATTCGCGCGAATTTGATCATCTGTAAAAGCAGAGTGCGCGCCGTGTGACAATGTTGGACCATCGTTGTGACTCGATTACACGTACATACACACGCATATACGGTATCCACGTTTTAACGATCGTCGAAATAAAACGCATGACGATCTCTACGAATCAGCGCGCTCCTCGCCGAGGAGTCTGTGTGCAAAAGCGAATATTTAGAACGTGTCGTAGGTCGCGGCGGTCGTAAAAAAAAAAAAAAAACCGGGTGGGACCGCCACGTCACCCGTACGTGAATGGAGGACGTTAACCGGCGTAATTTGGTCGCTTTTATGCCCGAAATGAATATTTTAATATTTTAATACGAAATACGCTATGAGGGATTTTATGGTGCGCTATAGCTTTTCCCTATTATAGGTATCTGCCCTCGTAGAGGTAAGGAAAGAGGGGAAAAAGGGCAACGCGCGCGTGGAGAGAAAGCAGCGAGATTTGGCGTACTCGGAAAAGAGGGAGGTAGCGATACGAATAGTGGGGACAGGGTTCGAGAAGACAGAAGGAGGGGGTGCCGCGAGTGCCATTCAAGAGAACAGAGGGGGGATTGTTGTATAGTGAACAGAATTGCAACGAGATGGCAGCAGCGCGCGGCTATGCTATCCTAAACGGAAGAAAACTTTGTAGGACACCCCTTCGAAAGGGTGCTCGAGAGAGGGATGTGTTGATAAATATGGTGACATCTATGAAACAAATCGAGAGTTTCAGAGACAGAGAGTTCGGAAAGAAAGACTGAAGCTTCGAAGATAATAGATCTATACTGATAATTTTAATTGCGTTACATTTGTAATGATATATAACGAATTAATCTCTCCTTCCAATATAAACAGCAAGAAAAAAAACAAATTTTTACACTGTCAAAAAAATTGCGGTTAGTGAAATTATTAAACAATAGGGTAACTCCGGATATATACGCCGCACCTAAGAAAAACTAAATTTATCAAGCACTATTTACTATGTTTAAGGCAAATAAATTATACCAATAAAAGCTTTATACTGTCTACTACTATAAAAAAATTAAAAATATGAAATATTTATTCTTTGTATTTAACAAAAAAAACTTTTAGAAACCCTTGCATTTTTGCCACATATCCCATAGGGGTGAGATATATGACATTCATAGGTAAAATATACTCCTTATAAAAAATTACAAATAATGTTTATAAATAAGGCAATAAGATGTTATAATAACTTATAAAATGTTTGTAAAAAGTTTATTAAGGCATAAGAATGATAAACAAATTATAAAACTGAAAAATTTTAGAAAGAAAATAGACGAACGATAGATGCATTAAAAGTTATTGTTATACCATCCAAAAAAAAAGAAGGAAAAAAAACACATATGCTGCTTTCCGACTATAGAGTGTCTGTAGGTATAACGGCATAAATCCCGCACTCTAAAAATGCCGTATATCCTAAACAGGTGGAATATTGGGAGTTTAAACATTCTATGCGACTAGCGGCCGCTGCGTGAACTAATCAATATGGCCACCGTGTCGACAGTATTAGTTAGTTTTATATGGGTAATAGTGTAAAAAAATTATTATTTTGTTGATTTTACATGAAAAATGTTGACACTTTGTTTGGACACTTTGTGTAAATATACCTATGCATCACTATCATCAAGAAACATGATCATGTTTTTTAACGATAGTGATGCATATAGGTATATTCACACAAAGTGTCCAAACAAAGTGTCAACATTTTTCGTGTAAAATCAACAAAATAATAATTTTTTTACATCATTACCCATATAAAGCTAATGCTAATACTGTCGACGTGGCGGCCATGTTTGTTATGCTACGCTGGCGCCCCTTTTTCCGCGGTAGATGTTTTCTTTCCCAATACAAGATATCAAGTTAAACAAACAATACAAGAGCTATGCACTTGTATTTTGCTGTATTCCATCCTTTACTATCCCTCTAAGTTATGTATCATGAAATAACCATTAAACCTTTTATATTCCCTACAGTAATAATTTTACGTAGGTCGTAATATATGATCGCGCTACTAACTACATTGAGAAATCGATTCAACTTACAACAGTTTCGTTAATATTAACAGTAAAGGACTGAAATTACAACACAATCCTAATATGGTATAAAGTCACATAACAGAGTGATTGCACGCAAATTACCTTTATTCCTTCTATTTTTTCTGACTTCTGCGGCGTAAATACCGGAGTGTTACCCTATTGCTACAATAAAGATGATTTATCTCTTCATTGATTACATCTATATATTCAATTAGTGATAAATTAGTGATACAGATTATATAAGTATTCGTGTTTGCAGTTTTAATAGTTTTCAGAAAAAAAGTCGAAATCTCATATCTTCGTGTATCAAATTTTCTCATCCTAATTAATTTCTGTCCTCTCTGTTCTTTTCTTTTTAATCTCTCAAAAGTTCAGTGACCCATCACTACGTGATTAGAACGATTTTTTCAAGCTGTGTGTCAAGATATCGGTCGTGGTGAGGGGTCGGTCGTAAGCTTCCTCCCTCGCCGTGAATTTCTACTTTAAAAAGTTCGATCTGCCGCACAGCGCAACCGTTAGGCCGCTCAGAAGGAGAATCGATAGCTCGCGCGTGCAAGGATGTAAGGAGCGCGAAGAAATATGTCAGCGGACGAGGGAGAAGAAAAGCGGGCGATAGTTTTATTTACTACCATCGGTCCGTGGTCTGAATTTTTACGATCACGGCCGCCGAACTTGAGCGCGAGTCATCCCCGCGATGACATCACCGCGGGAATGGGTCTGATACGCAGCGTCGCACACGGGCATCCGCATTTGCTCCAGATCACTAACACCCCATACATGTAAGTGTAGGACACAAATCTCGAGTGGAACGAAATCGCCGTTTGCAAAATGCTGGCTATTATTTCCTAAACAGTAAACACTCATGGAAGAGTAACAGTTTTTCAGTGGAAAATCTATACACGTGATAATAACGTTCCACAAGTTATTATAGTTAAGTCCGCTTTTAACAGTTAAATAAGTCGGCTATATATTAATATTCGCTCCTTGTTTACACGCGCATCGGACATTCGTAGCAATCGCAGTCCACCAGCCGAGATGCCTCGAATTAACAGATAATTCGTGGTCGCCATAAGCGAATGCTGAACTACACCACCAGTGTCCACCCGGGCAAACGGATGGAAATTCCCGACGGACGGCAAAAGGTGCCGAGCTGTTCGTTAAAGCGTCATGAGGGGTCGAGGAAGAGGAGTGGGCCGTGGAATAGATTAGGCGTCTTGGATTCGATTATAATCGCCGGCGGATCGAATCGGTCTCAACTAACTTCGTCGACCGCGGATCCTTGGCAGAAGCGAACGAAACTCACACGGGATTCGCTGGTCTGGTAGACCTCACGCCGTACGCGAATTTGCGTTTGAAATCGAGAAGAGGTGGGGATCTCTCGTCGCTCGAGCTCGACGCTCTCTCAGGCGCGGACTATTTGATCCTTGCACTCTAAGGACCCGCTAACTGCGGCGGAAACTTCGACGCTCTGGGTATAGTTGATTAAGGAGACGATAAGCGCCGCGCTCGAGCTCTTGCCTAATGCAGCGAGCCAGCAGTTTGCGAGGTTACCGCTGAAAGTTAGCGCGTATTCGCTCGCCAATGATAGTTCGGGATAATTTGCTACAATCTTATATTCTTAATTTCTTGTATTTGTAAAAAATAATAGTGAATAAAGCGTGAATACGAAAGACAATCTTACAAGTAGGTACATAGGCAATCTAAAAAAATAATGGTAGCAAAATGATGAATGATTAGTAGAAAACATTGATAAAAATATTATTATAATAAAATGATAGTTTTTTAATAGTAAAAATAATAATAGTACGAAGAGTACTAAAACATGCAAAAGTACTAATTAAATTATAACAAGAACGTTAATCAATTATCGTCTTCCTGCATATGTAATAAAAAAAAAATACAAAACTGATGCGTGATGCATTTTTTTCGTGTCTGCAGCGCGTCGAAAATTACCGTAACGTAACAGCGTTTCGATTCTTGATTCTAACCGCGGCAGGAGTTGCGAGAACGATTCGTCCTTCATCCGTGCGCAGCCCCGAGGCTGCGTCGTCCTACCATCCCCCACGAAAACGGAACCGCGGCGAGAGCACAGGCAGCCGACAGTCTCGCGAGAGATAACGATCGAAGCCTGAAATATGCACCACGCCAATTTACCGATCGAAATTATTATTAAGAGGTACCTGTGGTCAAGAGAGAGCCCGAGGAATGGAGCCCTTCGGTACCCCTTGCATCGCCGTCGACGCCGGCGTACCGAAACCTGGCTTCTGCTCCTTTTGCACCATCAGCCTATAATATTCGATGTGCGAAAATCGGAAAGTCGGGAGAGGAGAAGGAGGACGGAAAGGGAGAGAAATTACAAGAGAAAAGGAGGACGAATAGAACTCGAAGATCGTCGAACAGAAGGAGGAGGAGAAGAAAGGGAGAATATCGGCGCGGCGTGCCCTCGTGGGCAGACGATCTATACCGCTTATGAAATATATCGTAAAGTTTCGCGAAGGGTAAGGAGGAGCGGATGGCGGGTTGAGGGACGCCGTTCGAGAAGGCACGGTCAGGAAGGTAGTAGCTTCGAGACGAAACGAGCAGAAAAGAGAATAAGAGAGAGAAAGAGAAAGAAAGAGAGAGAGAGAGAGAGAAAGAGCGAAGGAGAAGAAGAGACTGGAGGCTAAGCCTGTAATCATGAGATTGCCAGGAGCTACTGCAGCTGATTGTTATCTTGTATCTACACCCACCACTTTATCGCCGGCCATCTTATTACCCTCGACATATTGACGTCACGCACGTACACGAAGGAGCGCGTACTCTCTTTCTATCTACTCTCTCCCTTCCGCCCTCTATTTTTCTCTTTTCTCCTCCGTCTTCATCCCCATTGAATGCTACGTATCCTGGATTAAAAAATTGGGACCGCGAATCCCTCCCAAAGCCGCCGGGCCTAGCCAAAGTCTAAAACTAATAAAACTTAAATTTATGGTGAAATGCTTCGTATAAATAATTTTGTTTATTAATTTTCCATTTCTTAATTTTTATAGTATCTCTCCAAAAAAAATCAATATTTCGAAAGATAGCGGTCATTGTCAGTAAAAAAATTCGTATATGTTGTCTCTAAAAAAATACCTATTTCGTAGTTTATAGATTTTAATTTCAAAATATGTAAGTTTACAATATAAAAAGCTATTATGCATTATCGGATTGCAATATCTTAGATATTAATAATTATATAATCTGAAGGATCCGTGCTCTTGTGCTTAACTGCGGGTTGCATCCTTTTAGTTCTTCGATTCTGCATACCGCTATTATCGTCGGTTATCATTATTCGTGATTACTCTTGTCTTCATAGGTAGCGCATGGATAAGACGCTCCCCCGATCGTGATAATTAATTGGTAAACAGGCGCCGATAAATTCAAACAAACGTAGCAGGTTATTACAAGTCGGATTCCTCGACAACTTGAAGATACCGATTCTTCTTAACGTTTGGTGTGCCCGCGGGAACGGAGCGACTATTCAATTATGTTTTATGAAGATCTGATATAGAATTGATCGTTTGATAAGAAATGATAAGATTCCGAAGTCGTTGAAGATACCTCTCTCGACGATATAACTCTCGTATAACTTCCAACCCAACTCATAACTTATGAATTACTGTTGATTGAATTATTTTTATCTTAAAAATTAGGTAAGTATCTCAAGATTGGATGGACAAAGATAGTATAATTTTCGAGATAAAATACTAGCAAAATTTCGCTAATTTTCGTCAGAGAGTGTGAGATTATTTAATTTATCTATCATCGCGTCGCTGAAGACGGCTCAAAGTAGAGTTCATACGATTTATAACTTATATCGAATTGTTAATTAAATGTTACATAAAGTTAACTCACGCACAATTAACTGCGTTTGACTCTCAATGCTTCCTGTTTCCTTATTATTCATTAATTTTAATATCTTTAGTTAATTAATCATATTTATGTATTATAGAATATATTAGAAATAAAAGAAGTTACAATATATATAATTAGAAGACAATGTTTCATATAATCGATACGCGGAAAGATAACTATTCATAGTGCGCACATTAAGGTTATTATATCACGGTTCAAATAAAACCTCGAGAGGATTTTAATCTGAATATCCTGCTGTCGACATGGCTTGTCGAGGCTCGTTAGCGTGAAATCGTCGCTTTTTACTCGTGCTCGTTCATACAATTTATTTATAGCACTTTCTGCGGAAATGATTAATAATGTCGTCGAACCGAGTATCGACTCGTCAGCAGAATCGGCAACAGAATATATAATTATGAAAGTGTGTCGTCCGTATTCGTGTAGAGTAAATTATGGAGAATTAGCTGAGATCGCTGACTTTGATAAAGAAATTATGTGATTAGAAAAGGTACATATGCAAGCAGGAATTATCAAAAGGAATACATATACTACTAATCGAAGTGCGGTAGAGACAAACCCTGTTTAATAATCAAACTGCGTTAAAAGCAAATCGAATTTAACTTCAACTTTCAATTGCAAGGGAATGTCAAGACAAGTCTTAATAAAATTGTCGAAAAATGTGTCATAATTAACAGATATGTAAAAATTTTGTCACTTTGACTCGATATATGTTTTTTTATTGTTTCTTGACCTTAAAAGAGAGTATCGCGAAACTGATAGCAGTCGGTAGCCAGTTTTTCTCCGAAGGATCTGAGCATCAGACTGAGCAAAGGAGTTGGGTGCAGCGAGGGCAGGAACGGAACAGACGAGGAAGAAAAGAAGGAATTCACGAACTGCAAAATGCAATTATCGGCATTAGTCCGCGGGGTATCACGATCCACCAGGGTTGTTCCTGCTAGTCGAGTGGGTGGTGAAGCTTCTGTACCGGGTGTGTAACCCATCGTGGAATAAATCGTACCACAAACTTTTGTCAAGTATATCAGAAATATCGAAAGATTTACTCTAATTTAAATAACTCATGAGAAATGTTAAACACAGCGAATTATCTAAAAATAATAATTAGTATATTAGTAAATATAAATTTTACATTATCCCAGTTTCACTGACAAATATATTGCTAAATTATGTTCTCCAATCCTCCGAATTTCTCGAGATTTAACTCGCGTGGTCGAACTGGTTTAAGAATTTTCTCGGCGAGATTTCGCGACAGGTCGACGACTGCGTCGGCGGGGTTTCATCGATCATTGCGCAATCGATT
The DNA here is from genome assembly GCA_035220615.1 of Leptothorax acervorum. Taxonomy (NCBI): domain Eukaryota; kingdom Metazoa; phylum Arthropoda; class Insecta; order Hymenoptera; family Formicidae; genus Leptothorax; species Leptothorax acervorum. The sequence goes on from JASTWQ010000059.1 coordinate 367,261, forward strand.
TCGGACAAATCGTGGGTTACGAGGGGTCGGCATAATTTGTACCCGAGAAATCGGGAGTAAGGCGATAGGACGTAATCGACTCGGCTGAATATCGGTTGATTATCTCCCGGTAACAAGCAGCTTCTTCTCTAATCGCACCACGGCGATGATTCCTCGTTACGAAACACGACTAATAACTCGTTTTGCCACTCACGACCAGTCGTGCTGGGATCACTGAGGACCACGACAACTCGATTCTAAATTACAAGTGCATCGGAATGAACTTAAGACCATCCGAGAATTAATCCGATCGACCTGCGTCTAATAAAAACTAATTCGAACTCGCTCGGCGAGAGTTATGACGGTTGAAGAATTTGGGATTAATAACTTAGCTAATCGTGAGATGCGCATAGCAAATTGTTGCAGGTACACTGAAAGTTAACAAATCATCATTTTTAATAACATCATATCTTTGAAAAAATCTATTCATTGATCAGATTGATATATAATAAATCCATTGATAATAAACTCCATCTTGGAACTATGCTGCAACCGTTTCAATTCATTTGTAAGTAAAAAAGTTGCGTTTGATTAAAATGCGGTAAATAATAAATGTTTTTAATTAAAAATTACAATATTATCACATTTATCAGATACCTTAAATTCCATTTCAAATCAATAAATCTTATGTAAATATATGAAATTAATACAGGTTAGATAACGTGGAGGATTAATAGGAAACGCCATTATCGTGATTTCGTGATAATTAAATGTCTGGAAAAAATATCTGTGCGCGCGTGCTCACATTTTTCAATACGGGACACCCCGTATACGTGAAGCAGCGTAGGTACAAAGCCCGGTAGCCCAGGGCCATAAGGTCGGACCTCCTCTACTCCCTCACCTACACACGCGCTCAAGAGGTGAAGGAGGAGAAGGAAGAGCAACGATTGGTAGCAGACGAAGAAGAGAACAAGAAGGCAGCGAAACTAGCGAGGAAGAAGGACAACGAAAGAGAACGAAAGGATCGGCCACATGCGACTCTCGAGCTTACACGGTCTATACTTTGCGTCGTGGTATCTGTATCTCAATTCTGACGGCGTAACATACGAAGGTGGCACACACAGGACGAAGAGAGACAGGATGAAGGAGCCAAGAAGGAAACCAGAGGAAAGGATAGGGAAGGAAAAGAGGTGGTTGCGCGGGAGGGTGGGGGAGGAGGAGCGATGAGGCCCGACCGGGTCCCTTGCGTTGTGTCGGAGCTCACTCCGTAATTTTCTAATTATATACTCGAAAATAATTGGTTATTATCCCCCTTCGTGTATGTGTGTGTCTGTGTGTATCGGTGATGCTGCGCCGGATCGCGAATGCTCCGTAGCTCGGGCCTAAAGGGAATCACGAGCGCGTCACGGAGCGCCGCGCCGCTTCTTCTTCTTCGTCTATGGTTTCTCTCCTTCTTCGCCCGATCCTACCTCCGCGAGAATCATCTGCCATTTAAGATTCTCTGGGAAAGACAGTTAAACGGATCTCAAAATTAAAATAAAAAATATAAAGTGTAACAACGCACATCTCTCCCGCACGTAATAGATCTGCATATAATAGATTATTCGTATAGTCATCGTTATTTATAGAAAATGTTTAGAAACACCGTTGATATAATATCGCGAACCTCGACTACAAGATCGGGAAGAGTCATCCCGAATAGAGGAGGGGTACGCTGGTTCGAAGAAAATCGGGAAGTGCCGGTCTCAACGATAATAAATTAGCAGCGAATTCATGAGTTTTCGTCGGCAAGACACGCCAGTAGCAACGGTAGTCCTTCGAGAACAAAACGATAGTCATCTCCTCTTTCGGGCGAAGGGTCGAAGAGATTCACGAGTGGAACGATGCTTCGCCCCTAATTTGCCGGGGCAGCGTTTCTCTCGAGGGCCCGGGAACGCGCTCGGAGTATTAATAAAAACGGTGAGAAATAGCTTGCGCAATATCTGAAATCGGTCTCACCGTCTCACCGACCATTTTTTCGACACGCACGTAGCGATCGAAGATGTCGATGTTGTTCGAAGGGTTGGTAAGATCGTCAACGTCCAATATGGGGTTGTACGATCGGTGAAACGTGGACAGGTATGCGAGATAGATCTCTCGTCTATATCGATCTTATCGTCGCAAACAACTCGGTTTCTCTGGCACACACGTAGTGGTTCAAAACGTGTCAATGAAAACAATATCACTTTCTCGATTCAAGAGGAATTGATGAAATCTTGCTCGACTATATTGTATTAATTTCAATACAAGATCTTCGATTCGTCATCTTCAATAATGAAAATTAGTTGTAATGAGGTAAATAATATGAGGTAATTAAATTAATGGTTATTCAAATAAATTGGTGTCGTTAAAAATAACAATTAGTATAATTTTAATTTATAATACATACGCGATGTTTTTTTCGCGCTTCAGTTGAGTTCTATTACTTATACAGAAAAGATCGAAATAACAATGTGCATTTTTTGAACGCATATACAACGAAGGACAAAATTAGCTTTATCAATGTTCGTGTTTCTGTCACAGGGGGACTTTGAAAACATTCTTTCCCAAAATGCATCTTGATGACATTTCCTTCATTCCTTCAAATGCTCTCACTTCTAAGAACCACAGATAAATTATCATCTGCATCTTAAGATCTAGCAAGCTTCGCGCGCAATACCATGAGAGCGATCCATCGATCTAGAGATATTAACGAGTCGGTCCTTCTGTGGGCGGGAAAGGACTCGCGATCGAGATGAAACAGACCATTCGTAAACGATATCACCGATATCTAGGGCTGTAAGAACGTTGACGAGTGACAGATCGTTGACGTGATCTACAGGAGGAATGCCAAAGGAGAAAGCCGCCTGAGATCGGTGACAATCGAAGGATCGAAGCCGACGGCTACTAGAGGGCTCGTACCCTCGAACGGGTGGTGACATTTTAAGCGGGTCATTAGTTTACAACCGGTGGCGCATTAGTTCGCATTAGCACACGTTTGTTTACATATACGTATGTCAGTCCCGGGCCGACAGAAATCGACGATCTCACGATCAGACTCGTGCAACAGCTAAATGGAAAAATTATGCCCGTCGAAATTCGTTCCAGTCTCCCTTTCCACTCGACCGCGCCTCCTTTACCACGACTCTTGAAATTCATGAACCACCGCGAAGATCTCGATCGCTCGATCAAGGCGCGCGAGTGTCGCCACGTCGCATCGCATCGACATTAGTCCGCGCACGGGGAAATTTACGTAATACCGGTGTAATTCTCGGCCCGATCCGATTTGGGATAAATATAGGTCGCACGCTGCGCCTTACGAATGCCCGTTATTTCGACGCAATCGCGCGACGCATTACTACGATATAACGAAACGGCAATCGTATGGCTGTAATAAAGCATAATGTGTCAATTAGGATACCATTAATTTTGTCATTTTTAAATGTGTGTTCAACTAAAATCTCCATTGAGCTCATAATCTATATAATTACGTGATGAAACGATGTGCCACTTATCATGTAAATAAATAAAATGTGATTAAAATAGAAAAAAAGTGCCGATCTATTTTACTTGAACATTGATCTGAGAATTCTCAAATTTATTGGAGAGAGAATATACATCTACCATAGATACATTCAAATGATTTAAGATGAGATTACAGATAATCGTGCGATTTCATGTTATCGAATGCAAATTAGAAGTAGATTAGAACGAATTACAGCGATAGTTTCAGAATGTCAGAGGGCATAAACGGCTCTTTGCAGATTTTATACGACGTAAGCCGGAAAGGCTGATATCATTGTTGATAAAGCAACGCAGCTATAGGTCAAATAAGTTCATTCCTGCATTTATGCATCGAAAGCGATCAACCAGTGAAGCAGATTTTTGCTTTTATTCAAATCATAAGAGCAGTACGTACGTTGCTTACAGTTATCATATAGATTACTTCGATAAAAGATTTTTATCGAAAGAAAAAGATTAAAAATTTTCATTTAAAAAAATCGATATTGAAATATATTACACACATTTACAGTCTTAAATTTATTTTTCTGATGGTCTTTTAGTAGAGAAAACAAATTGAAAAGTCTAAAGATTATGTGTATATACGTGTAAATATAACTAATACTATTACATATTAGAAAAGATAAAGGTAAAAAATGAAGTATAATATGGCACAGAAACGAGTGAAATCGTGAGATTTTGGCAGTAAAATCTTATTTGTATAATTTTTAAAAAGAACAGATCAGAATCTTGTCCGTGTCGGCGAGGTATTATTCTAATATCTACGGAGAGATTTGTCGCAGCCGATTAAAAACGGCCATGCCGCGCCGGTGCGACGTGGCGCGGTATCAAAAGGCTCGTCGTCCAACGCCGCTGCGCCGACGTCCAAGCTTAATGCATATGGAAGCAGGAAGCCGGCGACGTCGAAAGGTCACTCGGCATTTCGCCGGGGTGACGAAAGGTTATCTCTCGCACGGCAGACGCGGATGTGTCAAACGCCACGAAGTGCCGGCCGAGAAATCCCCCTCCCACGTGCTCCTTTTCGACCCTTTCTTTCTCGGTGCGCCGCCGGTAGGCATGAAATTAAATTCAATCTTTGACTACGCTGGATTTGCATACTTTCCCCGCGCTTCGGAAGCTCGAACGACTGTCAACGCATAAACACGGGATTACCATAAGCGGGATCTATTCCCGGAGCGATCCATTTTTTCGGCCATGCCGGACTGGTCAAGCTGCCAAGTTGGCTATCTCGGCGGCCTGAATGATGGTTAATGGATCGTATAAACGATGTTCAACCTGATGTCCGAAGTTACACGTATATCTTCTAAGATTATGTAAAATGTTATGTAAAAATATCGGCATGATTGATATTTTTATGACGAACATATTATACCTTTACGCTTATTAAAAATATCGTGGTTAATTGAATCTGTATACAATAAATTGCAGTTCTGTTGCTGTGTATCTTATTTTTTCTGTGTTTCTTATACGTTCATATAAAATTTAGCAATCACTGATATTACAGTCATGAAAGACAAAAGCTGATGGTCCGAAGAATGAAGAGAGAAGCAAGTCGATTCGAAGGCGAACACGATAGCGAGCGTGAGACAAACGATCGTAAGAGTAGAGGAGAAAAGAAGAAGGAAGAAAAGAAAAAGAGAGAGAAAACGAAGGATCGTAGGATCGTCGTTCTTGCGGATGATGAAGTGGCCCTCTTGTTATCCCTAAATACCATGCGCGGCTCATGAGCAAACAGCGACCGCAGTGAGACTGCCCGCCGGTTAACACTGCCGGTCCCTATGGGGGCCCATAAGACCCGCGCCTTAGGGGGGCCGGAGCCCCCACTGGCTTCTAGCACCCTTGTTCAACCCATTATAAACAAGGCCTGTCTGGACCCCAATGCATTATATTCCGATATTCCTGCATCAGCGCTGGATTCGGAACTCGCGCGGCGGCGCCCATACCCCCTTTCTCCCCCGCGACTCTCCGCCATCTTAATTTCTTCTATCTTTCGATCAAACGGCTCGTCCAAAAAAGTGTGCGGGATAATCGATATGCCGATCATTCTCACAGCGCATAGTTAATTTGTGATTATACGCTGCCGCGAATTAATTGGTCATAATAGAAATTGATATGACAAGAATGAATATGCATTTTGCTTCGTCAAGACCAAAAGTGAGCGAAATGAAGTAAAGACATATCCAGACAATAAGAAAGAAATAAAATAATAAATTTTAGAAGAAGCAAATGCAGCAAACAAGACATTTTAACATTTTCTTGGGGTAATTATGCTTCTTTGACGTTAAACATAATCAATTCATTCTAATCCGCTGTGGCGTTGGAACAGGTACAAAGAACTTCTCGTTAAAATCAAGTTACAAACAGTTACAAAGTGCATGATTACGGCGACTACTTATCGTAACGAGACGATAGAGGCTCATCGTACCTGCTAGCGCTTCACTGGATAGAATGGACCGAACTGGCCCCGCCGGTGCCAACCAATCATTGACCTCTACCATTCTTCTGTGACCCACGAGGGGCCTGTCCGATATTTACGGAGGGCGCGCGAAGAGCGTTGATTAAATATCGTACTAATTAAATAATTTATTACGCCCGCGCGCCCACGCCCGGCTGATAAACGACGGTCCATTCTTCTGCGGACCGTGGCGGGCCCACGGAACGCTCCTCTCCCCGACTCCAAATAGGATTTTCTCTTTCCTCGACGTTGGCAGTCGGCGGGTCATATCACCGTTTAAGGGATAAAAGATCATCAGCCCGTGGAATTAATCCTCCTCGGACAACGCGCGCGCTTTAACGCCGAGAATCGATATGTCCGGTAAAACCGGCATAAAAAATTGTTCAAATATATCAAGCACATTGTGGAAGTCATCAATTTAGTACGAGAAGCTTGAACAGTGCCAAACGTTATTTATAACTATCGCTTTCACTCAAAACAAAATCCTTTTATTGACGCAACTTTTGATTAATTTCTAATCAAAAGTTTCTAAGCAAAAAATATTATGTGAACAAGAATATCTCTAATCCAAAAATCTTATAAATATTTCTAATCAAACAAGAATATTTCTAATAAAAAAATATTATAAATAAGAGTTGAACAAACAAATATATTATAAACAAGAGAAGATTCGGTCAATTCAATGGCTGTGTGTGTTATTCTTAGCCTCTTACTCTAAATTGTCCTCCAATCCTTTCTTTAGTTTCGACAGACAGATGCGACGTGCATGTGGATCCGATATGTTGTCATGCCAATCTTCAACGTATAATCCCGGCTTAGGAACATTGCCTACAGCAATGTGACAGAAAGTGGCATAATGACGATCTTAAGGCAGATGTCGTCTGCCCGAATTGTTTGCAAACGGAAAGCAACCGCAAACGCAGGCTCTATAGAATAAACTCTCACAATAATTGCAGAAGGAGTCTGTCTCACAAAAGTTCACTACCAATTATTGCAATATGTATATTAATTCTTTAGTATTTTTTATATCCAAGCCAATAATTTTAGAATTAAAATTTAGATTCCAGAAAGTTTAGGTAGGATTAGAATTTGACGTTAAAATCTGAATGTATCTTTTTATGTATCTTTTCACTTTAAGTATATGTAATAAATACGATTAAAAAAATCAATATTTGCTATTAATAAGAATAACAGTTTGTCATGGTTTAGCAATATATGTATCCCTAGACGACTTAGTACTCCTATTCGCTACAGTATAAGCTGTGTCATTTATCGAACAATAAATTAACAGTAACAGTGAAAGGAGACCCCGTTCCCGGATTGAATCGTTTCCGGTCGGCGCGTGTTTCTCCCCCGTCATATTACCGAGCCATTACTTCCTCGTGGGCGACCCAACATCCAGTCACCCATCCCGAGATGCTAAAGAAATCACCCTTCGAAGATTACACGAGAGTAAACGCACACTCAATTCATTGATAACTTATTTATTATCATCAAAATTTATCAATCGATATCTGAAACATATTAGTTACGAGATATAGAAGGAGAGGTAGAAGAAATTTATTTATAAATCTGGAGCCAATTTTTCTTTAGCAAAAAAATTTTTAATAAACTTAGACTTTTATTCTCGGGAATACCATAAAATAAGTTTTAAAGATCTATTAAAAAGAAACATGTTATATTTCGTGTGTATCTATGTAATAAAATAATATAATATGCCTTCTAGGGATAATAAATTATAAAATGTGTCCGCATCTTCAGAATTTGATTTGCATCACTTCTAATCCAAATTTATTCATAATGTACAATACCTTTAATGTTAGTTAAAAGACAAAGATAATTTCCACAGGCAGCACTTTAAAAATTGCTGCCACCTCGCCAAAAAGTCACCCTAGCTGGTGACGATCCGGCCTAACAAAACGTCACGGGACTCCGATGGCGATGTTGCGGAAACGGTCTCCGCGAGAGGGGTCACACCGGATCAGAACGAATCATTAGTGCCATCGCGACACAATGGCACGGGCACGTGGACCCTCAGGAAGTTTAGCACGGCGGAGATTGCGAAACGCGCCGAAGAGAAAGACAGAATTCTCCGCTCACCCCGCTTTCCTTTTTTTTTCCTCCTACAATGCATACACGTGATATCTAAATCTAAGTACCCGAGATCCCGGAACGAAAGCGGATCCCGGACATTACCGGGAATAATTTACGATTTGTTATTCCGTCCTGATGTGCTCCAGTCCCCCACACCGGATACGTTCCCGGCTTTCTAGCTGACAAAAGGATCATCCGATATCACGATAGAAGACAACGTAAATTTTCTTTAATACAATTAATTTATCAGAAAATATTAAAGAAAATATTAAAGAAAAGATTCTAGGAATCTTCTTGTTAATCAAATAAATTAAGACCCATTAAATTACTTCAGTTAAAGTAACTCAAATACTTTCGAGAACTGGTATTTTATAAAGCAAATATTTGAGAATAGAAAAATTGTATTATTAGTATTTTTAAAAATTAAGATTTTGACGGTTAACACTTCCAGGAATAGCGTGTAAAAATCATTTTTAAATGGTACAATAAATGGTCACTGAAGAAAAATTTAATGCATCTTTACACTTCTTGACTTCGATGACCACAACTTTCTAATTCTATTTAGTATTTTGGTATTCAGCGTCCTCGCGTTCGCACGATTCGAAATTGTATGTGCGCGATCATCATGCTCAGCGCTTACCGAAATAGGAGTGCATTCAGAGGCAACGCTGGACCGTGAAGATGACCAAGGCGCTCGATGCATCCCTGCCTCTAGAGGAGGCTGCCCGGCCTCGAGATCGGAGACTAGAAAATATTTTAGTATCCCACGTTTGACGTTAATGGTGGTTTCGCAACTACCTTCTCTATCTCTTCCAACGGTTACCTCCGCGATGCGTCGCCGGCGGACAAAAATGTACGCCGCGTAAACACAATGGCGCGTTGGAAAGCGGTCCTCGATTTTCGGGCATTGTGATCGCATTCTGGGAACAACTTTCCCTCCCGCTCTTTGCCCTCTCGTGCGGTAACCCCCGGAGCAACACACGTCAGAGGGACAAATTTCACCCCTAAACGCGCAAATAAAGGATAAAAGCCGCTAAATTAGCCCAGCGAAAGCGGCATAAATCAAAATATTAGAAAACAGCCGCGTGGATGGAAGCGGTCGGTGCTGGATGAAGGATTTATGGGGTCCGCGGTCGGTTTGGTATATCGAGTCAACGCAAAAGCGAGGGCGTGCCCCTCCGCCGTCCCCCCTCTCTCTCCCTCTTTCTCTCGCGCCATCTCTTTCCTCTCAATGGCCTCTCTTTTCGTTTACACCCCCCCTGCACCCTCTCTGATGCATCCTGCAGCGCGGATCAGCGCGACTTTTGTTTAAAACATGATCTATCGCTTAAATACCTAAAACCGGACTATTTATGGGTCTGCCACCTAGGGAGGAGAGACGTCACCCCGGCAGGACAGTGGCAGGATCCTCCTCTCTTCTCCTCTCCTCGACTCCCTTTTTTCGCCAAGAGCGATGCGCTTATGCAGGTGAAATCCCACGCCTTTGAATTCTCTCTACGAACGTGAAACGCTTTCCCCCGTCCTCCCTGTCCCTCTCTATCCTACCCCCTTCCGTCCTCTTTCATCGACGAAGAGCGCCCTACGACTCCCCTCGAATGCAATGAAATTTGACACGTTCCCTTTATAACGGCAGATATTCTTTTATCATTTGGACACACTTTCCTAGCGGCGCGATCGAGGGTTTGGGACTCTCTCCCTCTTTCTCGCTTGTTTATTCTTCACATCCTTACAAAGGTGCTATCTACAGTGATAGCAACGACAATATGGATCCTCGAGCTACACAAAGCGCGGTCAAAGAGCGAATGGAGATAATATTTCCTTGGACATGCAAATATCTGTCGCGCAATTACGCGCTACTGCGCATTTTTAAAGTGCATCGAATTCTATCTGGATGGGTGGCTTTCAAGTAGTGAAAAAACAAATAACATATAAAAAATACCCGTGAGAAAATTTCTGTTTTAATTTTTAATAAATTCTAATATTAATACAAATGTGAGAGTTGAAGGAGTGTGTATTTTGAACGTAAAATGCTTAGCATAAAATAACGTAAGTTAGTAGATTAAAGCGTAAGTGTAAACGTAGATGTGATGTCGTGTAGTCGTGTATGAAATTGTCAAGTTGGCAGATTAAGCTCTTTAGTGATGATGCTATTTTCTTTCGAAAAATCAGTGGTCATGATGTCTAAATATAACGCCCAAGTTCCGAATATGCCATAAATGTATGCAGCTTTACGTGTGGGCGTTTCTGGCATCTGATCTACCTCTCTCTATGTTCGTTATTTTCCCGTTTTCTACGGTAGATTTTCCAGGCGATACATGTCGATTCTCGTGGCGCGATAAACAAGATATGAGGAAGATCGTTGTTTCTGCGACAAGAAGAGCATGCACACGTAGATATATAATGTTTTCTTTCTCTCGCTCCTTCGCTCCTCCGTTTCTTCTCGAAAAGAGAGAAATGAGGAACGCACTTTAGATGGACACGTCGATAGATCAACGAGCTAACGAACGAAGGGATCCTCCGCGACCGAGAACGCAGCGAAATAAAAAAAAACTGTCGAGATTTGCGGCGCAGATTGTGTCACCTTGACCGCGGAAGCTACGTCGGATTCATAACTTTTGGACGCTTAAGTGCTTGTTGCATCGAACTCGTTGGATGCATCATGTGCATCTTTATGTCATGTCCTGCCAATTAACCGATTAATATTATGTTATGACATGACGGTGTGTGCGAGACGGCAGGAAACGCAGCGCGGGGTGACGGGGCCTTTGCATTGGCGTGCTTTATTTGCTGAAAGAAAATCGCGAACGAGAACGTCTTTAGACTTTAATGCATCGCTTCGAGGTGTAATTTTACAACCGCAGATACGTAAGCGCGCGTCCCGATGTATGCGCTAAATTATACAGGAGATCGTTCGCGGCGGGCAAGCACGTCGCGATTGGTATTGCCAAGTAAGCGCCCGCGCCGTAAAATTAATATTATTGCAGTCATTAAAGTAAATTAATCGAAGTTTGGTAACGGCGGATATTGCAGTTAAATTTCAAAATAGGAACCAGCTGTATAGATTTTTTCTCACTGAGAGGTGGAATATTTTTAGAATACTTTAGATGAAAAATACAACGTTTTTGAAAGAATACTATAAAATAAAATCATATCAAGTTGTTATTTCGAGAAAATTAATTTACACACAGATAATCAAAGATATTATTAGGAGTGTGTGCATGATTTTTAGTCTTTTTTGCAATATTTAAGCTTGATTTTAAAAAATAGGAATTACAATTTATTCATTAAAATAATTGCCGTTATTTGCAATAACTTTCTTCCATCTTTCGGGAAGCTATGGCGGATTCCGTCGCGATAGAAGTGTCTCAGTTTGGAGGCGATAAAGTCATCGATGAATTTTTATATCGTCTTCAAACCGAGACACTTCTATCACGACGGAATCCGCCAGCTTCCCAAAAGATGGAAGAAAGTCATTGTAAATTACGGCAATTATTTCAATGATTAAAAAATATGAATTACAATTTAATCATTGAAATAATACTTTTTATTATTTATAATGTTAATAATGTAAATTGCGAAAAAATACCTAGAACCATTCATGGATTAAAGGTATATCCAGGCAAACTTGCATAGGTGCATAAACACATATGCATAAGGGATTGGATTGGTCCATTTCCTTATGCACACGTATATGGGCCAATCAATTTCCTTATGCTTATGTTTATGCGCTATGCTAATTTGTGTGGAGTTCCAGTAAGAGTCAGTTTGCCTTCGCACGCAAGGTGATAGACAGCTGTTATTTTAGACAACTGCCGCTAAACTGCGTAAAAACATATTGCGTATCATCCAATTGCAGTGTAATCGCTCCCGAATCTTGTTTTCAGGAAGTTATCGCAAGAACGCGACAACAACAGCAAGCGACGGGCGTTCGCCGTCGACGGGCCCTTACGTAAAGGTACCAAGAAGCGATACGACGACGCCGATAAGACTTCGGGCCACGCATTGTCGCGGCGATACGTAATATGCGCGAGCGAGGCGTACTCGCGTGAATAATGTATATAGCCTGCCGTTATCTATGTGGCGACCGTTCGCCATCGACGCGGGATATATAGCGCGATAAGGAACGACAGAATCGGACAGCGGTCTGATGTCCCGGGCTACCGCGAAGATAAGCCGTGAAATAGAAAAAAGATCGGAGGCGGCGAAGCGCGAGACGCGGGCGAAAAAAAAGGAGGAAAGTCGAGGTGGAAGAGAAAAGGAAGACAAAAGACAAGGAAAAGAAGTCGTAAATGCATTTATGTATCTCGCGTGATTGTGATCCATCGATGCTCGCCTCCATTCTACTATGCTTCTGCAGAACGTACGTCTCACCCAGGTTTGTCGCTTCGGGCGACAAACAAGACTTGCGAGGCATCAGTTAAAGACATGCGGCCAGTCGCGGTGGCATTAAAAAAAAGAATTGCACAAATGTCATTTTAATATATTAATCGTGATTAAACGAATCCTCTTTCCTCATCGCACGCGTAATAGAATTGTGATTCAAAGATAAGTCGGGATTGTTTCGATCATATGGATATGGTTGATTAATTAAGATTATGAATAAGTATGACTTTCTAAATATATAAAAATAAATATGCAAACTTATATACCTAAATATGTAAAAATAAATGTGCAAACTTATAAATATATAAAAATAAATATGTGCAACATAAATATTTTAACTACTGCGCGAAAGATTTTCAAGATAACTTCGAGAAATATTAATATACAGGTGTCAGAAACCGACTCTGTTCTCTCCTCCCTCTTCGTTCCCCTGACCGACATCATCGGCTCTATCCTTCTCCATCTCGCACCTCGATTTTTTCCCCGTTGGCATTGCGACGTGCGATCGCGTTTACAAGCCGCGTCGAGAAACCGCGCGGCATCGATCGCTCAAGATGTATTCACGAAGGCTCGTTTTACGGCGCAGGATACCCGATCGGCACGAATCTACATTGCGTATCGTGGTACACGCGGAGGAGAGGACGGATCGATTTAGCCGATCAATCTCGGGAAAATTCAGAGTACCGTCCGTGCGCGAGTCATACAAGTGGTCACCTCGATAAAGATCACTCCAACGTCATTTGCAACGCAAGTGTATACCAGCACCTCAAAATATCATGCTTGAAAAAAAAAAGATAAAAAGAATCTCAAGAGGATTGTGTAGATTAAAAAAAAAAGATGTTGAAAATTAATTTTGTGGCAAGATTCATAGATAAGATAGAATTAAGAACAAATACATTCGTATCACAACTGACCGTAACTGTTCGTGGCACGTACGGCCCGGCAGTCTTGATCATGGCAAAAATCCATTTTTCACCGAGATCGCGTTAGGATATGGCGCGCGTTTTATCTGATTCTGACAGAGAACACAGAACAGGCGAGAGACAAAACCGGGCAGGTTGACCGCGAACGTGCCGTTCTCGCTTTCCGGTATCGGGAATCGTCGGGTGCAGAACGAAGTCAGGTTCCTTTTTTTTTCTTTCCCCTGTTTTCCTCCAGCTCTCGCTACCCCCGATAGGATTATCTGATCTTTGCTCTCATCGCCGAAAGAACAAAACGCAAGTGGCCCTATCCGGCCACCATCGTGGTTATGGTACATGATCTACGCGCTGCTGTCGTTATCTTCTGCCGATCGAGGATACTTACTCGTTGGTTCCGAGAGAGAGAAATCTCTTCTATCCCTCGGAACCACGGCTACCATCTTGCCGAGATCGTACCTTGTCCGACATGTCACGTCGGAGTCGCAAGCTGGTGACAGATATAATGGATATCCCGCTCGCGTACAATCCGTTGTTCTACAAGAACCACCATGTTAATTGCTCCGATAGAAACAAAACACCCGTTATTGTCGAGATTACTTTTCCTTAACAATACTTCGTACGAAAAAGAGAAACGAGAAAATCTTTCTCGTATTATTTGAGAATGTCTCAAAAGAGATAAAAGACCTTTTATTTTTTCCTAAGATGTAAATAATTATTTAATTAACTTAAAGTTAATTAATGTTTTAAATGACGACTTATAAGAAAAGCGGCGGGACATAATAAATTTTTAAGCGATGTAATTAAACACGAAAGGTGACATCTGCAGAATATCAATAATTATAAGAACGGATAACGTTCGATATATGAATGCGTTACGTTTAAGCAGTTTTCGCGAACGTTTAATATTTTAATGATCTGTCAGAGAGCGGTGAGACTCGATTAATTTTAATAACACGCTTCACGGCGATACCTGTCCGACAGTCTTAGTGCTCCGAGGGTGCGACGTCGCATATCAGCACCGCCAGCACGACAGGTTATCCTGGTGCTTTCCTTCATGGATAAAGCAGCGTCACGGCGTGATGCGTAAAGCCGGAAAAGTTCAACCCACGTTGTTGCACCCCGCAGAGAGAAAAACGATCGTACAGGTGCGTCGGAAATCGCACCTACCACAGGGACGACAAGCGCGCCCGTCAGAGATGTGATAAGGCCCGTGATAAACGCTTTCTTCGTCCCATTAGCGGATGCAACCCATTTAAGATACGTTTAGTAACCAACCATAGTGGTTGCAGTATGGATTAAAATTATCTCTGATACTAGATCTAATTTTACGGGAAATTATATTATCCGTCATGTTTTATGGCTGGTGAATGGCTGACGGCAAACTTTTAACTAATATTTAATAATTTGGCTTACTTTTATCTAACCCTTCCTCACTTCTTCCCTCCCCTTCTCACTATTTTTAAAGCTTAATTTGTAATTATATTAATAAAGATTTTGAAAACAAAAAGTAGATTATTATTACCTATAATTCATTTTTTTTATTAATAGAAGTGCTCCTTAGTTGCATTTCTTTGAACATCGCCACAAAAGTATTTTTTAAAAAGCAATTTCGCAAACGTCCTACAATGTATCAGAATAAAATAAGTATAACGGTCATGGTCAATCCCGTCGCGTCCTCGATGCCGTTAATAAAATAAAATAACGTGAAACATGTAGGTACTTGGAGGAGGACAACTGGCAATTAAGTGCATTTTGAGGCAAGATTGCTCAAACGTGCTTTAAAACGAGCACGTTTCGTACCGCCACGACACTTAAATGACAACACCGATACGATACAGATCGTGGAAAACCGGCGATGCGCCGACTGCCGGAGGTGGAATTGATGCAATGACAAAGTGGATTGTCCGTTACGCTGCAGAATTCGGAGACGACAAAGCTATCTAATCTTCTTCGTGGGTCAGGTCGATCACGGTGGGATCGTGAGAAATCGCGACGGAGGACGTGGGTAAGCGAGGAAAGGAAATCCACGAGCGAAATTAAGCCCAACGGGATCGGACGTTCGTCGAATTCCGCGGGGTTACTTATCCGAAGCGAACTACTCTGTATCTGCCACGGAATTCAACGTGTTTCTTAAGCATTATTCACTGCCATTTCACGTTTTCCTGTTTCACGCGAGATTTTCGGAGTTTTCCTGGCAGCGAAATAATCTCTCGCTGAGACTGCTAACGATTAGTAATCTCGTATTCTACAGCTGCACGATCGATTATGGTTAAAGAAACAATGTTGCTTTTAAAAAAACGACTGTCACGTTTGAAATGAAATAAATGGATCGCATGTTGCTATTTCGTCATTAAAAACAGTTATTATCAGTTTCGGGAACTACTCGGTCCGAAAGACAAGAAGCTTCCCCGAGGGGCCATTCACTAATGAAATCAGGTGTACACCTGATTTGTAATCATGTGGTAATCAACAGTGAAATCAATTCGTAATCACGTGTAATCTTGCAATATATTTTGAAATCATTAAAGAAAATAAGTAAGAAATCGCGTGAAATCGTTGCGAGTCGTTTGAAATCAGAACGAAATCAGTCTTTTATTAGTAACATGCGCCCACGAGACGATTATGCGTGTGCGCATAGGGACTTCGCGCACGTCGGGTGTCAGAGAGACACGGGAAAGTTCCATAGGCATCTCGGGCATAATAGTAAGAATAGGCCGCTAAATTCGAGACTTCTGGTCTTAGTTTTTGTGAAACTCGCGAGGAAATACAGATTGGAGACTGGTGCTTATTTAAAAATATTGAAATAAAAAAATGCTTAATAGGTTTTGTCCTTGGATTTGCCTATATGGAAAAAAAATTCTGGAAGGCAAGAGAATACTCCAGTAACACTGCGCGAATTAAAGGCAATAAAAATATTGTGGGAGTACTGTGCCATTGGTACTCTGTAGATAAGGAAGAATGCTTAAATCCAGAGCAAATGGAAATACAAGGATACATAGACGTTAAACAATATGTTATAACTATTTCAGCTCCATGCATGACTGATTTAAACTTAAGGCTAAGCCATGATGTTTTTGAAAAGATAAAAAAGTATTTATAATTAATATATTATACTTTTATAACTTTGTTATGATTATTATAACAAGCTACTTTGTGAATTAAATAAAATTTATGAATACTATAAAATACTTTTTATTTTTTTACTTTTTCATGATGTACATTTAATAATACAAATTACTCGTATAATATTATATATATTACTATTTTAAACTTTTTAAAGAATTGGCATGTTGCTTCAAAAGTTAAATAAAATCTAATCAATCATATTAAAATTATTTAAAGCATTAATTAATGATTTCTATTATTATATATTATAATTTAAAATTATGATAAATTTGTAACATTATTTACATTGAAATTAGCAATAATAACGAGTAATGCTATTGAAATCATTTGTAATCACAATAAAATCATTTGTAATCACAATGAAATCATTTGTAATCACAATGATGTCATTTGTAATCACTGTGATATCATTTGTAATCACAATAAAATCAGCTGTGATAATCACATCGTAATCAACTGTAATCAATTGTAATCAACTGTACTTTGTAATCACGTGTACATCTAATAGCTGAGTGAATAGCCCCTCGAGCTTCCCACTAAAAGATATTTTGACGATACATATATATCAATTCTTATAAATTATATTAATCAGAAACAAGTCAGCCGGAAACTAGCCATATACATAATAATGAACGCACGGGCGCAGTTGAGCGATGAAAAATGTTTAAGCTCACTTTTCGAGGATTATCAATTTTTCGCTAAGCGCACGTACATCGTACGTCAGTCACGGCTTTATCTAACGACCGTTATCTGTCGAACATTATCTACCTAGTCTATTTCAGTACGACGCGACCCTGCATAGCCGCAAGTTGAGTCTTCCGCCTTTTTTCGCCTTCAATGCGAAATATTCTCTCTTTTTTTTTTTTTGTTCAGAATGGTATTGTATTATATGCATAAAATACTGCAAAACATGTCTCAAAAGCAAATAAAGCCAGTCTTTACAATGCTCGGGCTCCTTTTTTCGGTGTCCTTAAAGACACACGATGATCAAGTTAAAAGTCTTAAAATCAATTGACGGTTTTCCATGAGACTCTACCTGCGGCTGAACGATATTTCATCAGCGTCACTAAAAATAAGTGCCTTTTGAGGCTTCGAAAAGGAAAGTAACTATCCATATTTTTTGACGAAATTACTTCTTTAAATGAGCATGAAAAGAGGATAATTATGTCATATTTACAAAGCTATTAGCATTTTAAAATCATAATCAAATATAATTAAACTATGTTTACTGTAGATAAATGTTATAGAATAATGTACAATAAATAAGCATATCTGTTGCTCATTTTAAGTACCCGCTAAAATTTGTCGAAAGCGATTTTATGCAGTATTTCCTTGATGATTCAAAAAATTACGTACACAGAATACAAATTTACCTTTTATGCAAATAACTAACTCAGGTTAAATATTCAAGAAACCGATTACTAAACATACATTTTGGTAAAAACAGCGCATAGATAGAATCGATTAATTGATAAGACTTTTAAAAATAAACCTGAATACGCATTTGTACAAAGCACAAAAATATTGTGTTAAGAAGGTTAAGACACTGTTTTGCAAAAATATTAATGCTCTTAATGCTTTTAATGATGCACAAGTTTTGGTTAATAAAAAAACTTAATTTTATAGATATCGGAATATCACTTTGGCACTAATCGACAGCGCAGGATTTTCTCAGTAATAATTCCGTTCCGTTGATGAGTAACATCTTAAGCCGAGATTTCACTCGCTGGAACGTAAGACCGAAGATCTTTTTAGCCCTTAAACAATAGCTGCGTCGCGTCAATTTTCTCATAAATTTTCCCGCTCGCCTCATTTAGGGACCCGCTCTGAGGTTATCAAAATCACGTAGACCAGAGCAAAATTTTCTGTAGCAAATACAACACTATCGATCATCATTTGATTTCAAAAGAACCAACACTTTTCTGAACGAGACATATTATTTCTTCCATTCCTCATAATTAGTACAACACAGTTTTGCATAAATTAAAATTGCTTCACAAAAATAGTGTAGATTTAGCGAGTTTCGCAAATGTGTTATGTAATGTGGCTATTATGTGAAGAAAACGAGAATAAACATGCGCTTTCGTGAAAAAGAGTCGATGGCGTCAAACTGTCTGAGAAAGAACGAAACCTATAATGAGTAAAGATATGTTAGAACAAGTCTTTCTTACAACGTAGTTTCGGCAATAAAGGACGAAAATACAAATACAAAAACAAGGAAAAAAGGGAAGAGAAAGATGAAGTAGAAAAAACAGCAACGATAGAATCCCGAAAGGTCCAGGTAGATGCTAATGGGCGCCTATTGTTTTTTCCCCATCGTTTCCCTACCCGGCATTGTCCTTACAACGGATTCTCAGCTCCCTGCTCATCAGTTAACATTGTCCACGGCATTAGGTTGTCCTTGTTCCAAATTCGAGGTGGAGTCGTGTGCGCGACCTACGGCTTTCGAGGAATGCAACGGCTTGCCCTCGAAGGGCCGCACAACCGAAGGAAAAGGACAAACGAGAAAGAAGAAAGCGGGGTAGGAGGGTGAGATGAGAGCAAGAGACAAAGGTAGAGGAACAACAGGCTCGTGGAACTCATGTAAACGAGATCGTACGAATAGCGAACACACCATGGCGAAGACGAGGGTTGTGCCACGAGTAGAACATACATCCGTCTCATCTATTAACTGCTCGGTTTGTTTACTTTCGCCGCAGTAAAACAAACAAGTTCATTTTCATACCGCGTGAAAATATTTCACGCATCGATGCAAATGTGAGAATAGACCGATTCGTCGAGGTGTCGTCCCTGATCCCTACAATTAACCCTAACGCAACGGGGATCTGAAAATATTGTGACTTTATGGTGATGCAAAGGTGGCATTTAAGTGAGAGGGTATCATAAAGAAGAAAAGATATTGTAAAGATGAAGTTTTTGCTCAAGATTTTAAACGTTAGGATCACTTACCTAAACTGTCATCGATGGTATAAAATTTAAGAAAAATGTCTAATAGATTTTGCTTCGATCAATTTCCATTATACTTTAATCATCACTAAAAAAGAAAGATTATTCAATTTTCATATTAATAATTGCTAAAAAAAAGAATATTTAATTTTTATATTATTGATATGCTTTTATAATACACATCTTTAAGAGCACTCGAGTAAATCGATTATGGTTCTATCTACGAATGGTACTGAACGTGATAATCGCGGCTGGTGCTAATTCGCAACGCGCAAGATTGATGTCTTATCTCGAGTCAGTCCCGACGAGATGAGACTGCCAAAGAAGACGAAGTGGGTTAAGAAGAAGAATGAGAGAGCTAAAGGATGGCAAACGTGCTTCGGGCGGCTTCGGGGAAAGGGGTGGTGTAGTTGTCTTTTAAACGGAGCAACGTTACATACCCCTGACGAATGGACAGGAGGAGGTGCCGATATCTCAACCGTAATTTATCACCCAGCTAGACCAGCTAGAAAATCGACGGGCCCCGCCACACGGGCCCACGAGGAGAAGAACGCGAACGGAAAATAGAGAAAGAGGAGAGACACGAAAAAGGGGACTGTGAACGCTCTCCGTGCTGCGCTGCACTCTCTTAGGCCCCTCAGGGCCCCGGGCCAACCCTCATTACCACGCCTCCAGACTTCCTAGTCATTATCTGGTGGTTCCAATACCGAGATCGAATTTCATCAGGAATCCCGACACTGACATTCCACAGAGATAATCACACCCATCCTTCGCTCATATGTGCAAAGTCTTTTCCCGTGGAATCTCGATTTTTTTTATAATCGGTGTACAATGTGCATTACATTTCACAGAATTATACGTACCTACTTTAAATAACATCGTGCTCGCCATCAACGCTTAATCAATCGCTGTAAGCCATCAAAATGTCCCATTTTTTAATATTGAAAAGCATTACAAATAATAGCAAAATTAGAAAATATAAAAAATAATAAATATTAATAAATAAAATATAAATAGATATACCAAATTTTTTCAAAAATTTTTAAATAATTTTAGACAAATAACTGCACGAGAACAAAATTACCTATAACAATTTAATAATATTTTACACTTCCACAATATTATACACTTCTTTCTATAAAATAGCTGATTAACTGTACGATATAAACCAGACCGGCGATGAAAACTTAATCGCTAGTCAACGCGCGATCTCAATTTTCCCAAAAATTCCTGAACGCCCTGAAAGCAGCGAAAATTTCTCGGGATAGGTCCCGGAAGATTCCGCTCGTGGGCTGGTTGTAAATAATTAAGGAGGTCCGACAAAACAAATATATCGTTTCGCGCAGTGTGATAGATGATGTTGCTTATTCAGCGTCCTGGGTGAAGAGGAAGAAGAGATTGGGAGGAGACGGAGGCGGCAGTGAGATACGTGAAGGAAAAGAAGCACGAGGAGAAGGAGAATGAAGACTCGGTGGGTTTTTAGGGGCCTTATATGTGGACCCACGAGAGGGTTCAAGGGCGTGCTGGATGTGGATGTTGCCAAGGCAAAGAAGGCGAGGCAATTAGGAAGCACAGCAGGGTGCCAAAATCTCTGCCCTTTTCCTCCTCCTCACCTAAATCGAACCACCACCTACACCCAAGACTTCCTTCTTCTCTTCTACTACTTCTTCGGCGAGCTGCGCCTCCTCGACGAGCTCATCTTCGCCGTTAAGATAAGTCGTCGTTATACCTTCTTCGCGTGAACAGTATCCTTGATACTGTTACTTGATTTTTTATAAACTAAATCGTAATATCAATAAAGCTATACTCTATAATTCCATATTAATATTCTTGCATTATATAATTCAGAATTCGACACGTTCCAGAAATTTCAAAACTGAATTATAATTTTTAGAAAATATTCGATTTCTATATAATATTATTACCAATTTCGATTTGGCACCAATCACATGTCTACAATTTTTGTTATTTTTAAGTTTATATGCTAAAATATTCATCTGATTCTTGATTCTGTTTTATGACGAATATTTATCTTACAACAGTCAGTCAAACAGAAAATTATGAAAATTGCAAAAGTAACCTGAAACATCTATATTATATTAAAGAAAATGAAAAACTGCGTGTCAACTATTCAATGTAACTCCCTCTGAATTCAATGCAGCTATGACAGCGGGTAACCAATGATTGGATGTTATAGAAAAAAAAGATTTTTCACGGCTTTCAAACCATTTGTACACAACATCAAACATTCTGATGACATGTGTGGCGTGAAATGTATACACGTAGTATTGTCTGACATAGGTAGTCATTGTTTTAAAAAGGCACTGTTAAAAAGAAATATCTTTCGACAGAAGATTACCGTAATTTTTCTTTTGATCTCTGACTTCAGTTTTGTAGAAAACAACAGCTTCTACTGGTTACTGATGGACAGTGGACGTTCATAATGGTTTTGTCGGTAGTTTGACACCGACAAAAGAATTTTGCATTCTTTGACATCTAATCACTAATTTTCCGTTGACACCAATCTCAGAAAGGATTATATTGAGCAGTTGACATCCCGGAACACTTTATATATAATTAAATTATATATCAAATGTGTCCCTATATATGTTATCTTTCTCTTATATAATCTGTTCGTATATCGTGTATATACCTATATATAAGAAAAATATTAAAAAGAATAATAGAAAAACAATTATAAAAATAACTTTTGCCTTGTTTTTTTACAAAAAGTAAAATTGCGATAAGATTGTACAAGTATATATATAATATAATTATATTTTATATACGCAATTATTACATTTATATATGATTATATAGGTAATTTGTCTTATTTCTTCAAACTTTACTTTTTTATAAAAAAAAATAATGCAAAAATTATTCCCTTTTAATTATTTTTAAATTCTTCTTATATTATTATTTTTCTTGTATGTATAAACAAAAATTATAAAAAAAAACATATAAACATATCATATACCTATGTATAAAGAATTTTTTCCCGGGATATCATTTTTTATCTTTGATGTTATAGAATTTATAGATATACAGATGCTTCAGACTACTTTTGTGGTTTCTATTTGAGTCTACTTTGTATATCAAAATACTTTCAAAGTAATACTTTTTTTTACTTAATATTCATTATGAGTATTCACGATTTAACTGGATTTAACACATTTACCGCTTAACTTTGATGCGCTACTATCGGCAGTAAACGCAACCTGATGCCTAACTCGGTAAAGTAGAAAAGTTATGGTTAACACCCGGTATATAAGTATCGATTTAGTCTTACCCGGTATAGGTAAACTTATCGACTTGACAGACCTATCTTCAGATAAAGACCAACCTTTCTTAGAATAGCTTTGTTTCGATAAAATAAAAAAAAAAATATCTTTTTAAGTTATATAGAAATTTTAATATACGACGTAATTAAGCAAAATTGACAACTTTAAAAAATATTACATGCATTCGAAGAATATTTTCAGCATTAATTTAATTAAAGTTACTCCGCCAGCTGATTACGTCACGATTACATTAAAGAACAATACAAAATTCTACATATATATTCATATTAAGTTATTGAATCATATTAAATCATAGTTGAATTATTTATAAAATATACATATATATAATTTTAATAATTCTAAATAATTTAATTTTAATTCCTTATATTTGATAAAGTAAGAGATAATATTCTTTCTCCTTTCATAAGTAATAAATCAAAGTTTTAATTTGCATATATAATAATTGAGAATCATGAAATGCAGATTACGTATCTTGGATACGACAAGCAGCAAGTCAATAAAGGGAATTTCAGAGTTGATCGGTTTCTATAACGACAGACACAAAGAGTTCAGTAGCGAACAAGAACCGCCCTGAGAAACCTTCTTATGAGAGGCTAGAAACGCGCGGAACGATACGACAATTTCAAAGGAAAATTTCTACGCAATTAAATTGTGCGAGAAAAATTAACAATGATTACGAGAACGACGGAGCAGTGCCGAATGTGCAATCGGGGATTGCAGTCTTACAATATACCCTTCGATACACACGAGAGGAAGGAGACCTACACTTTCGTGAAGAGTCCAAGGGCGATATTGCACATTCAAAAGAAGTACAGAAATCCTCCAATGTAAGTACAATCAATCACTTTTAATAACAAATAATAATGTTATGATATAATAATTACATAACGTTATTTAATGAGACTCTTCTGAAACTCGAAAAATTGCTTGGCAAACATCGACATACTTGTAGATTTCGATTAAGTTTCTAAAGTACTAAATAAAACTATTTTTCTATGAAGAAGAATTAAGGAGATATGCATAATTAAGTCTTTGTCGTCTTCTTTAAAGACACATTAAGAATTTTTTCACAACTTTGTTACCAAACAGTTTAATTTATTTCTTTAACGTAATAAAGTGACATAAAGATCATAATTATATGACGGTGATAATTGTAAATCACTTTACGCGATTAATAAAAAATGTCTTTTTATATTTGTAGTTGCACATAAAATTTTTATGTTGTTGTCGACGCAACAAGTGTACAATATACTTGTAAACCATTTTATCCATTTAACAGTCTTGTGCAAATGTATGCCCTAATCATTCTTTGAATTAATGATTCCGAGCATCGTAAGCGACGGAAAACACGGATTATGTTCGCTTCTCTACGTAAAGCATGCTCTACATATTTAACACTGTGCTAAGCTTACGCGAAGGTGTGAACTTTCAACTTTACAAAAGACGTACACACATGTTAACATCAAGATCTTGTTCAACTTCTTGCAAGTTGTGTACCTTTGGCTCTTTCTCACTATTTCTCTCAATATCTCTCAAATATCAATGTAGCAACAAAAATCCCTTTCCTGAAATTTTTCTACCTTACAATTCTTAATAAATTCATTTAAAACAATCTCGTTAAACTAAAAAGGACTGCCATTATATGTATATCAATAATGATATATATTTTATTAATTTCTCAAATAAAAACTTATAGACAAATTATATAAAAAAATTCTTTTGTTAACTTACAACATATTCCGAGAAAATTATTAGGATTAAGATTTAGAACTAGAAAAAGAATATATCAATAACTGGAAAAGCACAGCACATAGATAATGCAGCAGCCATTTAATCTATAGATTACTATGCTTATAGACGACAAAGGGAATGACCGCGGCGGTTGATTTTATCGTTGACTATCGTACACGGAAGAATACAAAATGTGTGATGCTATGTACATTCGCTTCACGCGATTTCTACTTCTATCAAAAGAAAATATTTATGCTGTACAGCTACGAAATAGGAACGCCTCTTGCGTGACAGATTGAGAACTTAAAATAACTTTTCTCATTAACAAATTTTACAAAAATTTTTAATAAAAACCAGAATAGGATTTTCTTTTATGCGAAATTTTAAATTTCGTAAAACTTTCAAATTAAGATTTACCACGTGCATTTAATCCTAAATATAATTAATTATCAACCAATTTGTTACTCAATATCACTATCAATTGAAAAAATATTAAATTAAACAAAATTACACGACTAGTATTCTAGCATAATTCAATATAACAAATTAAGATATCATTGATATGAACGTGTATGAAAATATATCTTATCACGAAGAACTCAAAAGCGACACATTTTATAAAGTAACAGCGCAATAGTAATCTTAAATATCTAAAATAACGTTTTTCTGGCTATTCATTCCGCACTATATTTAGCATAAAGCCATTTGTATGTTACATAATAAAATATCCAGCAAGTCATATTGATTAGGATAAAGAAACGCACGCTTTACGTTACATGCGGACGAGACAGTCAATCATGAATTAATAATAATAATCTCTTATATAAAGCTGTCTTAAGAGCGAATGTCAATTCTTTATAAAATAATTAAGAGATAACTGGGGTATATATTTATATGCACACGTATGTACATACATACATATACACATATCATATATATATATATACAATATACAATATATATGTATGTTATTAAAAAAAATTGTAATATTGAATAAAACTATTTCACTAATTTATTCGGATGGACTACAAAAATATAAAAAATGTATAAATTTATGTGTGTACGTGAGTGTTCTACTTATTTTATTGATTTTCTAAAGGCGAATATTGGTGTCCTAAACACATGATCGCACGCGACGTTTCACGCAAAACGCGAGAAACCAAAAAGAAACTTCTTCAAGGATTTCTGTAGCGTATTAATACTAATATGAAATACAAAAGAAATTTACATCTTTCATCAAACTACAATTAATTTTCAACTTTTTCTAAATAAAAAGATTGACAAACAAATTTTTTATTTACCTGATACAGTTAGCATGGAATAAATCTTTCTTGTCAGAATTCTATGAAAAATAGACTGGTGGTCTCTTTAAGAAATTGATGGAACGATAACGTTAGTACTGTAAGCTACTATCGGCGATCGTAAACAGCCGTAGGTCACTATTTCCGACATTATTCGGGTATAGGTTGACCAATCAAGCGATTACGCGCTCATGCAAGGACGAGAAAAACTATCCCATTATTACACCTTCTACGAACTTGGACATAAATTTCTACTTGTTAAATGTCACTGTTATTTTTAGATTTCAATTTAAATCAATATTTTATTGAAATGTCAAAAACTTTGTTAATAATACTTAATATATTAATATACTTCAAATCTGTATTATCTTACGATCTTATATTTAACGAGTAAAACCTGTAAGGATGTATTGGTAATTATGCAATCTGTTATTGTGCGAGAATTATGTCTAAAATTGTATGAATTCTACACGAATTTACTCGTGTAAAATTCATACGGATAATTTTTATAGAATCTTTTTGAAGAATAAACTACAGCCCCCAACTTTCGTTTGCTGAGATTTTACAGTTAGATTAATAAGCACGATATAGGTAAACGTCGGATGTAATATATTTTCGAGCAGCACGAAGCCATTGTAAATGCGATTGCGATACATATGATTATATGAGAGATATAATGGAGTTGTTAATTGAAATGAAATTCCTCACAAAGACTGAAAGTAATACAATATATGACAAAGTTGTAATTTATTATAATTTAAAGTATATTATTGTAAAAAGTGTTATTACACAGAATATATGTTTCATATTCATATTATGTCTGATTATATTCTGAATCTAAATTTTCATGTACGTTATTTGCATAAGTCGTGTGGCAACAAAATACCTTACTCATCTCATAATTCATTTTCCTACCTACATACGTTCTACCGCGCGCACACATGTACACACTTGCATTAGTAAATAACTACTACAAACCAAAGCAGCTATAAGTCATATATATCTTCGAGGGTGTTTCAAGGAATAAGAAACCTCGACATCAAAGTTACCTGAGCAACTGCAATCTTTTAGATGTAGTAAAAAAAAAAACATACGTATGTATATTTATTTTAATAAAAAAAAAAAAAAAGAAAAATGAAGGAATAAAGAATCGCATGTCTGTAATCTATAGAACATGAGTCAAGTGTCGTGTTTTCGCGACAGGCCGACGCGACGTAATCAAAAGTGCGGTTTCACCTTGAAGTGTTGCTAGGGTTGGAAGTTCCCGGGTAGGTTCCCTAGGCAGGTAAAACCCCGACAATATTCCACCCTTCATCGGTGGACTTAAGCATGCGCAACGTTCGCAGTGGTCAGCGTTATTGAGTGGCCGGTCGCGGGGTGAGGATATATGTGCAACTTGGCCTATGCGGTCTATATCGGTCGATTCTAAGGACATTGTCCAGTCTCTGAACTCCCCCGAGTCCGAGCCAGTCAGTAATGCCGCGGCTACACTCGGCGAACGATCACGGCGTTTTCTCCGATCACGACGTTTCTTCCGCGGGCAGCAAAACCGCCGGTTTGGCGCCAGTTTTGCACAGTACGTATTAATGTGAAGCGATTGTAAGAGGGATTAAAGTCGATATAATTTCAAAGAGCTCTAACTTCGACATTATAAACACGCAAACACAATTTCTGCGTTTATTTATTGTAACACAAAAACGCGATTATGCGAGATACTTTCTTGTTTGTAACTTCAAAATTTTTAAATAATATGCGTCAAGAAACTGACCTAATAATAATAAAAATGTTTTCAAACGAATTGATGTCTAAATAATATATGTAAGTATGTCAGATCTTATTACGTTTTTCATCAAACTTGCA
The DNA here is from genome assembly GCA_035220615.1 of Leptothorax acervorum. Taxonomy (NCBI): domain Eukaryota; kingdom Metazoa; phylum Arthropoda; class Insecta; order Hymenoptera; family Formicidae; genus Leptothorax; species Leptothorax acervorum. The sequence continues at coordinate 394,898 of JASTWQ010000059.1, forward strand.
AAATCCATATTTTATAATATTTTTATCAGGATTAATAAAAATACTTCTTCTTTTACAATGACTTCTCACCATTAACTCTCGCAAATTGCTGCTCAATTAGATAAACTTGCTTATAGCTAGACCTCTCGTGACTTGATCGGTGAATAATTAAAGAAATAATTACGAACGCCACGTTCGCACGTTTCAGCAACTATATGTCATGTTCTCACTTCGCAAAAATACAGACACACAATGAGCGATCAATAGACTGAGCTCTGAGATAATAGCTTTTGAGATTTTCAAGGCACAATTACCTTCCTCTGTATAATATAATCGCATAATGAAAATGTAATCTTTAAACTTTTGAAGGGGAGCACTTGAAAAGTTAAACACGACGCGTGATTTTAATCTTCTTCGATCGATTCACCATGTCCGCCGCAAAATCGGACGTCTGAAGGAATCGGAAGAATGCCGGCCGGTATTTCGACTCTGGCACCGTCGACGGATGCGGAGTCTTTCGATTATGAGACGAAGGATCCGCCGGCCTTTACAATCTTACAGAAGGATGGCCTGGACTCGAGTCTGCCGCTCTTACACGTCAACGAGGACGATGAGATAAATGTGTCGCAACTCACCAACTTGGAGAATATGAAGAACGCGATGAAGAATAATCTCTGTAATCGCAGACGCATCAGCAAGTCGAATGAACATCTGGTCTTGGCTAGTCTACAATCGAATCAAGTTAATCCTCTAAAGAAAAAGCATCAGAGTAAAAGTCAAGATAGCTTAGAGTTAACTGAGGAGAGACCGTTTACAACTAAGCCCAGCATCGTCTTATCAACAGAGGACTTCAATGAGGTGCTGAACGCGAAACTGAAAAAGATCCAAGAGCAAGCCGAGGCCGAGCAAGGCCGCAAGTCGCCCAAGAAATCGATCCAGAAGAAGCCGTTCATCACGACCGTGAAGACGGGGGAATTTCTAATGCCGCCACCGGAAGTGGCGGCCTTGCTCGGCATAGCGTCCAGCAAAAATGAGGAGGAGGCAGCGGACGGATGCCCTCTGAAGAGCAGATTCAAACCACTGATATCGCTTCAAGCCAAGAGGCCGGAGGTACGTCACAGTAGCCACAATGCCAGATGCCCAGCCGCCCTAAAGGCCACCGTAGACTTTTCCCTCGGCATGATGAACGCCACTACCATCGCCACTGCCTCGACCTTGAACGAGCAGGCGAGGAGGTTCAAGAGGAGCGAGCCAGCGTAAGTGACGCTGTGGTGACAGTATAGTTGCCTTCATAAACATCGTTTAATAGACATGTCGGTGTCGTGACTGTTTTCTTAAAATCAGGGGCGGATTTATAGAGAGAGAGAGAAAGAGAGAATTGCCATAATATTTCAGAAAAACCTCGCGCAAAACACTTTATTCATAAGAACATTTGTTGATTTTTTTCAAGTTGTTTATTATATAAATAGGAATATTACCTTTAATATCTTCTAACTTAATTATATTCCTAAAGAGCATTTAAAAATTATTTGCCTCAAATCATGAAAAGTAATCCGCCTCTGTTTCTATTGGATTTCTTTCGTATCGTTCAGAGCGACGATACAAATTTTTCCAAAGAACATTTTTGTGGATGCAAATTGCAATATATGTATCTTACTTTAATTTTACATCATTCTCATCAAAAATTTAAATATTTACGAAATGAGGTAGATATTGCTGGAATGTAATCAATCGGTCTACTAAAAGAAGCTCGCGAAAAGAGCTGATCACCGACACGCGTCTCAAATTTAAAAGCGTGAAAGGTGTCTCTGTCCCAAAAGGCAAAATGCGATTATGAATTCAATTAAAGCGCGTGAATGAAGATAATGAATTCAATTGAAGCGCATGAATAAAGATAATGTGAGAGGCATTCCGAGAGTAGAGGAAAAGGGTGTATAAGAAGAGCGGGAATTGTTTTTCTAGCAGATTCCCGCAGACGCCGCGAGCTTTACCAAAAAAGTTGGAACCGATCGAGGGCATGATGAATATGCTGCCGAGCCTCCGCGGGTAACGAAAATAACCTTACAAGTGATACCACACTTATCACTGGTCTTTTAGTTGATAGCAGCTGCTTTTTCCCCGCTTTTTTTCTTCTCGTAGGCCCGATTTATTCTCGTGCGCTTGTGGTCACGTTCGAGTTTCTCTCTGTCGTCGCTCCTGGTGCACCACATTCTTGACTGTACATTGAACGAAAATCGCGTTCGATTTGATTAAAACAATTGTTCTCAACCAATAATATTAACCCTAGAACCTCACATTGGGGTCCACTAGACTTAAACTTTACACATATATTTTAAATTATGTAATTGAAACTCTTGTGTGAATCTTAGCTCTTCATTCTACAATCTACTATGTGACTAGTCATTTTGTCTCTCCAGTTGCTTATTGTGCGAGTGAGTAAAAAAACTGAAAAGAGACCAGTATGAGAAGATAGGCAGTTAAATAAGTGTGAGGACAGAGGGTTAATTTTTACTTCTCTTCTATTATTAACAAGGTTTTCATAACCAACTACTCTATATACTAATAAAGATAATCGGATAAAATATATGACTATTCTATTCTTTAGTAATTTTATTATTTTCTTCTAATCAAATATAAAAGATCAATCTTGAATCTTTAAAAATCTTCTTTAAATACAGGTAGATGCGTTCAGCACATGAAAATATGTTGTAAACGTTTTGTTGCGTTCACGATAGACACTGTCGTGATTGTTATCGAAACCATTAGCGTGCAGCAGGGTCGTAGACACCGTCATCATAATGTTTTGTTACTATGCGATTGAAACGCATGCTTCATCAAGTGCTAGTAGATAGATATATATCTCGAATATAATCTTTAATGACGGATTATTTAAATTATTTCTTTTCTATATTATAATTTGCTGCGTAGCGACATGTATAATCTCTATTTTGATATATACCATATATGTATAATTATATTATATATATAATTATTTTATTTTGTATATATATACATATATAAGAGCTGATGTGTTTTTCAATAATAGTCGATGAGTTAGTTAGAGATTTTTTACGTAATTGAATTTTAAAATAATTCTGTTACATCACACACACAATCGGAAAATCGATATATAAAATAAATTAAAAATAAACTAATATAATCTGAGGCTGGATAATTTGTCAAAAATAATTATAGTAAAACAATTATAACCATATACATACAATTTTAAAAATTTTATTATTTTGCAAAGTTTGTCGATGCTTGCCTAAAAGCGACGGGTTTCATAATAATTATTTCTCAGCATGTTCAGCTGAGCTTTTCTTACATTTATTTAATGTTACCATTAAGAATTAAGTTTTACTACAAATACAACGTTATTTTGCAGCGATCAATCAGTTCCTTTCGGGAATATTATGTTTGATCGCCGAGTGGCTCGTGGAAGCACATTCGCTTCCGTTCCTACTCTCGTAAGTACCTCACTAATTTTTCGAAACAAAAGGTCCGTACTTTTTTCGCAAAATTCGTATTTATCTAGATCGATGGAGAACAATCGATAGCAGCGAGGCAAGCGGAAGCGAGACGAAGACATTTAGCGAGAAAACGTGCTCAAGTGCAAGCTTGCAGAGCCGTCGCCAGGACGGGTTCGCCTCCTCCAGTTCCTGGACGAAAACACGAACCGGTGCAAACTGAGATTTTTCTTGAGGAGGTTAATTGAAGTCTTCATTTATATATATTTCTTCATTGATAAATTATTACTGTTCATTTAGGCAAACTAAGCGAATATAAAATATTTTAAATGTTTATTAATTTATATTCAAGCTGACAGAGAAACCGGACGAATCCGAAGTAGCCACACAAACCGATTATTTCTTGGAAAAACCAGTACTGCCGAGCTATTATCCAGGCAAAGTTGGTCGGGATGCATGCACTCAAATCGAACCCGGGGAAGTACGTGCTCTTAATATTTTATTACAATAGACATTGATGTTTTATTATAGTCAGATCGATCTGTAGAGAAAATTTTTTGTATCGCGATATTTCCAGCTCTTCGATTACGACACTGAAGTCCAACCAATTTTGGAGGTGTTGGTAGGCAAGACAATCGAACAAGCCCTAATCGAGGTTCTGGAAGAGGAGGAAATCGCTGCTCTTAAGGAGCAGCAAAGAAGATTCCTCGAATTGCGCATGGCTGAAAAAGCTGAAGAGCAACGACTGGCGGAAGAGGAGAGGAGACGTAGAGAGGAGAAGGTATCAACTTTCTATTTTAATCCTTTAATATTTCGATACTCTGATCGACTCTGATCCTTTAAATCCTTCATTTACTTTCTTTACATTATCATAAATAGACAGCAAGAAAGTGTGTAAAATGTAATAAAGTAAATTCGTTTCCAACCCGCAGGATCAACGCCTGAAACAACAAGAAGAGGCGATGAAGGCTCAGCAGGAGACCGAAGAACGAGTCGCGGCTGCGGTATTGTTAACAGGATACATCGCCGAACTTTTGCCCGCAGTTCTGGAGGGTCTGAAGATGTCTGGCTACTTACTGGACGAGATCAAGGCTGGTTCGTGAGCTCGCAAGAAACATAAATTTTTTTCTGATAATTGTAAAGATTTTTTAAATTTCTATCTATTTATCGATTCTATTTCTCTTGAGTTTGTGTTCACCTCCCCCTCCCCCTTTAACCCAACACAGGGCATGTCAATTATTTTACCCTCTACGGGGCATGTGGGGTCCATTTAGCCCCCACATTTTTTCTTAGTGTAAAGTTTCTGTAAGCAATAATATTGTTTAAATATAGATAAATCTCTTCGTTTTTTAACAATGAAGAGAATAGTGTACATTAAAGTCAATTTTAGGAATGGGAAATTGGTGAAAAAAATTGTTTAAAAAATGCAATTGGTGAAAGTGTCGAAAAAATGCAAAAATGACTTTTGCTGGAGGTCCATAAGGCCCCCACATGCCCTGTGTAGGGTTAATCATCTTACTGTTTAAACAATAATGTGCTGCACATATGTATTTTCAGATGTCGAAGAAGGTTTTATGCCGTGGTTAATGAAAGAAGTAAAAAAAGAAATGGGTAACATGATTGAAAGCAGAGAATTGTTAATGGGTAAGGCTGAGCTTAAAGTAAAGAATCTTTAGAAGGCATTCGTAATACTGTACTTACTTTCATTCGTATTACTGTACTGTATTTTCTCAAATTTTATTTAAAAAACCAAGTACCTATAGAATAGAAAAGAGATTTATCTAATAACTTTCTGTAAGAAATAGACATATATAAATGTATAACGGTCATTTTTTTTACAGAAATTATTAAAGAAATCTTGGAAAACCGCGCGCAAACGTACAGGCAGCTTGGTGAAGAATACGATATTTCAAGAAACAAAAGACTAGCAAACGTATATAATTTGGAAGGAGGTGAAACTGATAGCAATTTCGTAAACTATGAATCACCCGCGATGGAAACTCATCACGCAGTTTAGTGTGATAAATAATTTGGTACGATATCCTGTATACATATATTTGCGACATATAGATTTAAAAATTTATTTTAAGAGGCAAATTGCAAAATTAAAATCTCAGCAAAATTTTATTTAGCGGTTAAATTAAAATTAAAAAATAAAAGTAAAATCTGAAAGAGTAAACAGAGATGTAAAAATGCACATTATTATTGGATCATAAATATTTAGTAATAATACTTTGGTAGCGATTTTTTGATAATATGCAATTTTTGTTATCGCTAACTGCACTGTCATGCAGTTTTAAAGACATTAATGATGCTAGAAAATGGGTAAACCATAGTTAACTTTTAGATAATAGGATTTACTTTAACCAGCACAAAGCAATATCCGAATCCGGTACCTTCTACATTAAGCAGTATACACAGCTGTGCAACAAATCCATCTCCTTCGCTTGCACCCTCTGACAGGTCACCGCAGCGCTCGCAATCCCTATCGCAAACAGTAACCGCCGAAAAGAACGAGAAAGGCCCATCAGAAATTAATTATCGATTCTCGAAATCAAATCGGTATAATCGTTCTCGCTGTCATAGAAAAGATGCAAGAAATAAAGATAAGCTCTACCAAAATCAATTTATCTTAAATCAATCTTTCTAAATTATACAAGATTTTTCTTTTGCTGAGATCTTAATATGTACTATGACATAACACGCATTATGACATTGTAGAAAACAGATATTTTTCTTATGCGATATTAATGTATTATTTGTAATACATATGATAATAATTCGTCATTTATTTGTCTGCAGTTTAGATTAACATGGGAACGCTGCACAACGCTTTCAAGAATGAGAATAAGAAGCTGATTATATTCTAAGAAATAATTTGTAATTTCAGAGATCCAAAAATTTAAGTACCTACATATTAAATAAACAAAAATATAAAAAAAATTCCATACACACGACGTATGTATATTTTTCACATTAGAAATTACTTCTGTTTACCAAATTAGGATATTTTTATTTTTTTAAATAATAATTTACGATCTTAAAATGAAATTTGTATCTCCCTCCCACCCAAAAAAGTCGTTTTAAAATTCGCTTCTACTCCTAATTAATCAGAATGTCGTGGATTATCACCTAACCTACATTGAAGAGCTAACACAGCTGAGAATATTTCTCCTACGTCGAAAATAACAAATGTAACAAATGTCACTAAAACAGGATGTGTTTTTACCTAGTCAGATTAGACCAGCACGCTGAAGCAACACCGCCCACAGAGCCAACTACTCGGATCAATGCAGGCCCCATAGAAGAACTTGCGAAAGCCTTAAAATATAGACATACTGAAAGGAGCAGACATGTCTATAGAAATCGTTAAAGTAATTGAAGCTTTGAATTCTAACACCACGACTCGCATACTTGTTAACAACAAACTGCGACAGAAGAAATATCGATATAAACAGGAATAAGACAAAGAGACTCCCTAGCCCGCTCTTCTTCAATCTTATTATGGACAAAATAAGCAGAAGTTAAGAACGCAGACCATAGATTCAGAACACATAAAGGGAAAATAACAATCTTGTTATGTAAAGCGGTGTCTACATTGAGAATTTAAGGCATAAAATTTAAGTTTTAAGCCTTAAGCCGTAAGAAATTGACAAATCACAGTCGAATATGAGAAGAATACTCGACTGTGATTTGTCAATTTCTTACGGTTTAAGGCTTAAAACTTAAATTTTACGCCTTAAATTCTCATTGTAGACTCCGCTTTACGCAGGTGACATTGTAATAGTATCCAAAAATGAGGACAAGCTACAAAGATTACTACATCTACCGATCTACCTGGGCCCGTATTCTGTTCCTGCTACCGACAACTATTGGTGTCGTAGCAGGTTAACAGTGTCGGCGCAGCTTTTCTACGATATGAAAAACCTGCGCAACGACGCTTACCGACACAAATAGTTGTCGGTAGCAGGAACAGAATATGGGCCCTGACAGCTACGAAGTACATAGTAAAAAACAAAAAAAAACGAGGTTCAAAGTTATACAACAAAGCGATAAGAATGTCGGAATGTTTGAAAGACTTACATAGCAAAACAACTACTTGAAACGAGAGGCTAAAATTAGAATATACAAAACCTGTGTCCGATCGATAATGACTTACGCAGCGAAAACCAGAGCCAATACCTGCAAAATTAAAAGCACAGTCCGTACTGCACAGCTAAAGAAAAGTCTGTGATATCCAGGACATCGTCAGGTGGATAAGACAAAAAAGAGGAGCCTGGAATAAGCATGTGTCAAGAATGGACAACAATAGAATTGTAAAGGTGGCAAGAGACGGAAAGCCCCAGTTCAAAAGACCCTCAGGCAGACCATAAGGCACCATAAAGGACCAAGGCGCCATAAAGTTGGAAAAAGGGTTCAAGCCTAATTCAAGAGAAAGAAGAAACAGGAAAAATTAAACTATTATTTCAAATAACAGAAATTTCAATATGAAACGTTCGTATTGAAGTCCGTTATTTTAAATAATGTCGTACCCTATGCACGTAAATGAATTGCATCGAAGAACAATTAATAGAATCTTGTAATAGAATTTGTTAAAACGTGGAACAAATTTAATGTAGGTATATTAATTAAGCATTTATTCCAAGAAAAAAAATGTGTGTAATCCTATTAACACACACACATTTTGTATTTCTCGTACATATTTATTCGCAAAATATAACATTTTTTAAAACGTGTTTATCATTAATATTAGTGCGTTTTTGTGTTCACCTAAGGTACGACAAATATTGAACAGAGATTATTTCTGAAATTCACCCCTAGACACGATCATAGGCCACCGATACACCGCCAAAGTAAAAAAACCTGTCCGCTCCAATCAGGATTAGACCGATCGTAATGGGATGAGGTTTCACGCTGAATTGAGATCGGCACAGTTTTAAAAAGCCACCCACCCTCTTTAACTAAGCCCTCGCGGGTGAAGGGTGGAAGCGGAGTGAGACAAGGGGACATATTGTATTGGATTAAATTAAGCAAGGGGACTGCTTTCTCGTACCGTGCATTATATGCACAAAAATTGTGTGCCAAGTGAGTCGTGTTTTTGGAGGAGAGGTAGAAGGGATGGTCTACCGCACGCTAAACGAAGAGGGGTAAAAGATGTCCAATGCACCAGGACTGGTATGCCACGAGGGCTCCGACATTATTTTGTCATGTGACCCGTGTCATCTGCATCTTCACGTGATTTTTTCTCGTTGCGAATACGACACGTGCAAATTTAAGAACTACTGTAAAAATACGAATCAACGTAGTTTTTCGAACAAGACATATTTTACTTTTTTAAATTTAATTTTACAGCTCTTACATCAATATTTATATGCGATAAAAAAATCTTTAAAATTTACTCGAAAATTTATTATATTGCGTAATTTTATATTTTATAAAAATATCTCCCCACTAGAACTGTTGGCTTGAGTGAAAACGAAACACTATCGTATTTTAATATTTACCCGTGGACAATCATGTGAATTGGATTGACTCTTAAAATCAAGTAAACAGTTCCTAATGGTTAAATACTGCCTCAAACGCGGGGCGCGTGGTCGGAATGGAGAATATCTGTGGGGTATTCGGTGGTCACGTGTCGTGTTACATGCCACTCGTTTCTGCGGGACGCGAGCAATATGTCGACGTGGCAGCGGCACGTGGACAGCGGAAGTGCACTTTGACTTCTCTGACATGGAATGCAATGCAGAAAAATTTGCAAAGTTTCTTTAAAAGTACATCAATTAAATTAATCTAGATTAGATTATTAAAATATAATAGAAAATTTTCTCTATATATAAAATATTGTACAAAAATTATGCACAAAATTAATAATTAATAATATAGTTATAGTTGTAATTGTTAGCAATATTTACGATTGTTATAATAATAACTGTTCCAGCATATTTTCGCGCAATGCAATAAATATAAATTCAAATAAAACAAAAAATAATATAAAATTAAATTTAAAAAATCTAGAAGATAATTATTGGCAATCTTTAGATAACTGTCGTTTACCCGGCTAAACTTGCCAGCTGAACTAGTCTGGCTAGTGCAATTTGCAGCAAATATTAATAATACATAAGCCACCGTCTCGTTCGAGGCTGCAGCGTTAGACTTTTGACACTTGCAGAACCGAGACGAATCACCTTTATGACTGCCTCCCCGCAAAAGCGACCATAACTCAGAATTTCAGTAAAGGGACACAGAACAATGAGATTGGTTCCGTCTCCCCGTGGCAAAAGGTTCCAAGTCTACGCGCATCTCTCGTCACCGACGATTCGCATGTACCGCCTTTACGCACTTTTAAATGTATGCAAAATGTACTTATCGATAACGACAATATAATATAGAAAGTTCATGCATACTCTATGGTTAATATATAGTGCACGGCTATATCAATGTATCTCTACATATCATCGATATTACACAATATAATTTTTTTTTAAATCTTAATACTTGTTTACAAAAGAAAAAACATAACAATGTGTACATATCGCTGAATAATGTTTAAGAGATTTAATATCATCATAATATAACTTTATCAATAATAATATAACGTGCAAGGAATTTGTACATTGTTTGTGGCATTAATTTATTATTAAAAATATGTCATCTCTACAAAATATAATATTTATAAATTATTACTTCTTATATCATTAATTAATATGATTTCTCCTTTCACTACAAAGCTTTCTATTTTTAATATATGTAAGGAAGAATTTCCTAGTTAGAACTGAATGTTATCGCATTCTCCTGTGCAAGACCGAAATGCACTTGCGTCTCCTCGTGCATCGTCACACCGGGTGCTTGGTGCACGGCTTGGTGCGCGAATACAAGATCGCGGAGGGGTGCTTCCGCGTAGGCTTATTTTGAACATCCTACCCATGAGGGTGCAGCGATAATACGTAGATGATAATCGCGATATTAATATCGCATTGGGAAGCGCACACATGCGTGCAAGGGGCCCATTGGTCACGGCGGAACACTTGCTCGCTTACTGGCTCCGCGGTTGTCTGAATTGCACCCTGATTTTAGAAAGAGACGACTAGAGGGAACGACCCTTCGCTGCAGTGCGAGCGACAAACAAAATTTATCAGCAAACTGCGAGAAAGGTAAGCACATATATTATCGTTAATATTCTGTGCGATAATTTGTTTAAAAAATTATTGCATACAAAGCTAATTATAATTAATTTACTAAATTATTTTATATTCACATTAATTATTATATTGTTAATGAGAAGATCTTGGCAGGTAAATATCACAGTCAGAAAATTTGGTAAATTTTGCGTACTTCCCTGTTGTGTACCCCCTTCGCCGTATTTTCCTAAATAGCTACACCTTTAATAGGACCTTTACAAGCTCCCCGAATCTTTCATACTTCTGCTGCCTACTCACGAATCGTGCAAGGGACTGAAACACTTGCCGCGTACATTTTAGGGCGCGATCGAATGGTGAAACACTCGTGCTCGAGTTTCCAGCGATTCAGGGTGGGGTTGGTGCAGGGGATGGTGCGGCTTGTGAACACTCGTGTCATTCCCTGCTCCGACATCACACACGCGGATGAATCACGTCATTCATGAAAGAGATTCGCGGCCTGAAGGAACCATGCCCCTTCTCTGGTCCCAAAATCAGGCTGGTGAGCTACGTGTAGCTTCGAAAACATATCTTAAGAATTCGCGAAATATCGTATTTGCGAGAGATCATATATATTTAAAGTCAATAGCGGTTCACAAAATATCTAAGCAATTAAATACAAAGTCAAATATGTGTATACGTAAAATTCGTTTTTATTAATTTTCGAAATAAAAAATACACGCCATGCAAAATGTATTGCTTTAGCATTTATATCAATATTTAATTGATGTGCACAGCCAATTCATCACATAGACGATTAATCTTGTCGTTAAAACGATAAGTACGTCGTGTCCGGCGAAAAGCGTTTTACGAGATCATCTATTGCGTACATAAAAAAAAGTGAGAGAGAGAGAGAAACACGCATTCGCAAGATAGCGCCGAAATGTACTGGGTGCATCGAGATCGACGGACGATTAGACAAATCCGAACGATATCGCGCCTACGCGATCAATGGCACGGACCACCGGGAAGAATAAGCCACTTAATTTCCTAATCAACCGTTGATTCAGATGCACCTTTCGGTTCATCCCTCGCATTGGTAATACGGAGGCGCGTAGTGGTCCGCAGCTGAGCCAAACAATGTCTTTTCACATGAGGCTTTTATAGCCCCATCGAGAGTACTGAAGGTTTGCTCCTGGTCCTACCCTACCGACCCGCGAATTGCACGCGTCATCAAAATCACGACTATATTTTTCACTACACTTTACTAATAATACGAAAAATCGCGACGTAATTAAAATCAAGATGCGCAATACGTTTGTTACTATTTTTACAAGAGTACCTAGATGTAATGCAATCTATATTTAGATTAATTTTATTAATAAATAAATATACATGCACGTGTACATATATATCTCAATTTTTAATTGTTCTTCTTTATTAGCAATGTACAAGACGTCCGTAATACCACGTGACGAAAAAGTAGCACCTGCTACAGCAGGCAGAAAATCCCCGAAAACGAACCTACGACCAGCTAGCTCCTCCCATTCCACGCGGTTGCACCAACGACATGATTCGCAAGCGGCCGAAGGGCCTGTCTACTACCGGCCCTAAATACAATTACGTATACGTATCTCATACGAAGAAGGGTGGAGGGGAGAGTACATGCAGCTAAACCAATGACCAAAATCAGGCACCACCTCCAGTACAGATTTAAAGCACGTATGAAATATACCTCTATCTTAGTTGATATCTTAACTCGCAGCTATGCGGATCAGCGTGCAACGATTCAAGGTACGCCTTGAAAAGACTTGGCATTGTGACACTAAACATACGCGGATGTTCTGCAAAACTTTGTGAAATGTTATAGTGTGACTTCAATTTCATCAAATATTTTTATTGTAATCAGAAAAATGTCACCAACATTCTGACGCGTTTTCCGGAAACAGTTTAAGAGGACTAATCGAAGAAGAACCCGAGTTTGTGTAAAGAATTCCAAAGTGGAGAAGTATCCAAATTTCTCTCAGAACTGTCCTATAGAAACTTTTAAGGAACGCGCAAGTGATGTTTCCCGTAGTATCGGAATACGAGGCGATAACAAGAAGAAGTGGAGAATCAGAAAGAACTAGTTTATCTCAAAGATACCAAGTACAAAAATACTTAGCGCAAGAATATGTCAATTTATCCATGATTGGAAGGCCCAATTTCTTCATGAGCAGACCGCTCGTTCGAGCCGCTGGACTTCTTAAAGGAAACTCCACGACGGAAATTATCCCCGTCAATACGTTATCTGAAGGAAATACATCAGTCATTCAACATGTAAAAACTTTTATACAAATTCTATATTATTTTATTTAAAAGAACTAATTTCGGCTGTTTTGAGTTTCCGTTTAAAAAAAAAATTTTGTATTTAACGTTTGATTTTAATGCGCACATTAGAGTATGGAATACCTCACAGGATTTTTATTTTTTTTTAATTTTTACTTAAAATCTATTAATTATTAATGTTCTAGAGTGTCATTGAAATTATTGACATTGGCGGTCGCCTTCACTGTCTCAATGGATGTATAAGCCCATCCTGTTGGCTGAAAATCATCACCTTGGCGACAGATTTCCAAAATTACAACGTTCTGCTCACGATTAGCAATGGCGGACTCATGTTAAAAGCAATAAAAGACATAGCATTAGGAGAACCATTATTAATGTGGTTTGAGGATTGTATTTTGACTATGTTGAACATTCCATTTCTAACACCAGTAAATTGCAACATTCAAGGTACGTCTTGAAAAAGGATTTTTCTAACCCATTTTTTCCGCGTGATGTTATCAATAAATTTACTATTGTAATCCTTGGCTAGTTTTCAGGAGACCATTAAATATTATTCTTAATAACTCCTTTTAGTTATTACCTATTAAGTTTAATCTTTTTTTTAAGACACTTATAATAGTTTAATCAATCAATCCAGTGGCACTACAGCTCGGGGAACGCATTACTACAGTAATGCAAGCCTTGGCCTGCATTACTGTAGTAATGCGTTCGTTACAGGTTTGTTTCATTAGGTGGGTTGTCAGCCCTACGCTAATGAGATTCTATATTAATGGGGAGGATACACATAGCAGTTGCCAGTTGCTATGTGCGGACCAACAGCTTAACGTCTCTTCCGAAAGACGGAGCCCAGTTTCTCCGCACGAGAATCCCCTCTTTATTTCTCGTACGGGGGGTGCAGTTTAAAATTTAAATTTAAATAAAATTTTAGTGGATCAAGTGGACTCAAACCCGGGACCTCCTGGTTACGAGTCTGGCGCTCTACCACTAGACCACACTGCCACCCTCATTTATAATAGTTATGTCACTATAAAATTTTATCGGTGACATGTTAAAAAAATACATATCTATAAAAAATTTATAAGATAAATATATTTTACAAGTATTTAATAATGTATCTATTATGTTTTACATTATTATCGTATTAATACAATTTAAAAGTATAGAGTTTATTGTAAATATTTTAATTAAGTGTTATCCATCACTATCTACGTGGAAATTGAACTAGATTGATTTATATATATAAAATTTACAAGATTTACTATACTTATATATATATTGTATATCTGATTTACAAAATAGCTATGTACAGATTAAACAAAATTTTTATATTAAACAGAGCTGTTCCGGTTTTTTTATTAATGCTAATGCTAATATAAAATTAATTACAATATTAGTAGATTTCTCACTATATTGTTTCAAGAATCTAATAATTTCGCCAGTATTAAATTACTTAAGAAATAAAAAATTAAAAAATGTTTTTTGATAAAAATTTTGTAGTCTATTATATAGACAATCTATCAATGTAAATTAGTGATGGTATTTCTTTAATTCAACTTATATTTATCATAGATCTCACCATTAATTTTCATTAAACAACTAAGTTTTACAAGGCTAAACAGATTTTATTGGTCTCACGGCACTCATAAACAATTATCAACTTTCATGATTAATAATAACATTCGTAAAAAGTAAACTTCAATAATTATAACTTGCATAATTCTAAACTGCATTAATGTATGATAATAATGTAAATTAATAAACGCGTTATTAAAAAGTTGAATGTTCATTAATAAACCATTTATTAATAGACGATTATTTGAATTATTTCAGGTCAGGTTTACATGTGCCATAATTGCAACAGCTGTTTCGATTATCCAAACCCTTTGAAGCTGCATTTGGCGTTGGATTGCAACCGAATGGACAACAGTTACATTTGGATGCTCTTGGCGAATAAGATTGTTAATTCCCCAAGAACGGATTTATCCTTCAGTCAGGCAGGAAGAAGCTTCACATTTGAGCTGAAGCCCTTGCCTGTTTCCAGACCGATAGCATTGCCGATCGGTATTCCAACGTACCCGGTGCAAACAATTGACACCACCACCCGTTCGTTAAGGAACGATTCGCCGTGCTCGTCGAATCAATTATCATCCATATCCTCGAATGGTCCCTCACCGGTACCCCCGTATTCCTCGGTAAAATCCCCGCCGGCAGAGATCTTACCGAGCACATCGACTTACGAATCGTCCATCAAGAACATAGAAAGAAATCGCTACTTGGCTTTGAGGCCCTACGAGACCCTGATGCATCGGGATGTTTACAGGAGTAGTTTCATGCCCTACGACATGCATTCTAGCATACAAGCGGAATCCAAGAAGAAGGATCCCGCGGAAGTGGAGACACTTGCCAGCGACATGGGCAAATGCGGTGCCGGATATAGATGCATATTTTGTGATAAAATATACTCGAGAAAATACGGACTGCGAATTCACATCAGAACGCATACAGGTTATAAGCCACTGAAATGCGACTTTTGCCAGCACAGATTTGGAGATCCAAGTAATCTCAATAAACATGTGAGATTGCACGCAACAAACGACAGCCCTTACAAGTGCAATATATGCGACAAAGTCTTAGTCAGAAGGAGAGATTTAGAGAGGCACATAAATTCCTGGCACTCGGAAAAGAGCGACGCTAACGTTTCCAACGTCGAGATCAGTGACGGAGATTAGAAAACAGCGAATTTCGCAAAGTCCCTTATAATCTTTGACGAGTGATTTAGGCTTTATCTCATGATATTAAAAAGAATGTCATTGTCTGTGATAAATAGATTATTTAGCGAGAAACAGATAATCGTAAACAATGACATTTTTCTCTAACTTTAAACCGGATTTTAAATATTAAGATGTTAAATAGAAGAATATATTATTTTAAAACTAATCATAAGAAATAATACCATTCCCCACTATTTCTCAATAATTTCATAGCAACTATTAATCTTCCATCATTGAAAATTCCCCCGGTTATAAATAATACAAATTAATAATTATAAATATATTTTTGTAACTTAAATCAAACTATAAAGCACTTGTTTATGGATATAGCTTTATGCTATGCGCATGTTAAAAAACGATTTCTCTATTGCAGATGTCAATAAACAAAGTCAGTGTATTTTAGTATAAGATTGTTGTTGTTGAAAATAAAAACTTATATGTATCAGAAATATTTAAATGTTTTAAATGTATTATTTTCTTGCGTTGTTTTATATTCATTCAAGTTAGTGTTATTGCTACAATAGTATTCTCAGTTATTTGGGAAACTGAGAGAATGTGCCGAGTTCGTGAATAATTGCATGAAAATCTCTTGGTGCAACAATAAAATCACCCAATATTTTTTTCGACAATCTCGCTACACGCTGATTTTCTTACAAGTAATCTAAAATCGTGATTTGAATATGGCGAGACAAGCATAATTTTCATAATGTAGCTTATATTGACATTAATTGCAGTCACGGTTTTAATCCCCAGAATAAATATAAGTAGCGACCGCGACTACGGCAGAAAAGAATCGCGAATATTACTATCGCATAATTCGATTAATTCATGTATGTAATCGGTTTATAAAGATTCCATCATCCAAAAATAATACGATCGCACGGAGTTCACTTGATGAAACTATCGCACTATCTCTATCGTAATATACATATAACTATATCTAATAGATTACCTATCGAATTTTCTATCACATTTAGAGATTTTGAAGTGACAAATCCATCACTATATAACTAGCTTTCGTGTATGTACAACACGTCTATAATTAATCATGTAATAATTATACATTCACTCACCACACCAGTCTCCGCTGCATCCCACCAATCGTCATCACTACTTCGGCGGGTGCTAGAAAAAAGGAGACAAAAGATAAGTACTATAAATTACGGTCTACGTATACATTAAGGTCTACGAGAGTACTAAATCTTAAAAATGGCTATTTAATTACTTCACACATCAACTGTAAAGATCCTATTTTCACCGCATCACATATCGCAATTAATTCATGCACGTATAATCGGTTTATAAAGATTATTCCATCATTCAAAAATAATACGATCGCACGGAGTTTACTTGACGAAACTATCGCACTATCGCAATATACCATATCTAAAATGGACTCCCATCAGATTTTCTACCACATTTAGAGATTTTGAAGTGAAAAATCCATCACTATATAACTAGCTTTCGTGTATGTACAACACGTCTATAATTAATCATGTAATAATTATACATTCACTCACCACACCAGTCGCCGCTGCATCCAACCAATCGTCATCACTACTTCGGCGGATGCTAGAAAAAAGACTGCATCCCACCAATCGTCATCACTACTTCGGCGGGTGCTAGAAAAAAGAAGGAGACAAAAGATAAGTACTATAAATTACGGTCTACGTATACATTAAGGTCTACGAGAGTACTAAATCTTAAAAATGGCCATTTAATTACTTCACACATAAACTGTCAAGATCCTATTTTCACCCACATATCGCGATTAATTCACGCACGTATAATCGGTTTATAAAGATTATTCCATCATTCAAAAATAATACGATCGCACGGAGTTCACTTGACGAAACTATCGCACTATCGCAATATACCATATCTAAAATGGACTCCCCATCAGATTTTCTACCACATTTAGAGATTTTGAAGTGAAAAATCCATCACTTAATACATAAAACTAGCTTTCGTGTACATGGCTATAATTAATCATGTAATAATTATAAATTCAATCACCACACCAGTCGCTGAATCCCACCAGTCGGCAGTCATCACTACTTCGGCTTCGGCGGGCCGCGGGTGCTAGAAAAAAGAAGGAGACAAAAGATAAGTACTATAAATTACGGAAGGTCTACGAGAGTAATAAATCTTAAAAACGGCCATTTACTTCACACATCAACCGTCAAGATCCTACAAGATCCTTTTTTCACCGCATTGCGCATCACATATCGCTCACAAAAACACACACACACACCATTTTGCTCACTCTACTCTTGTAAGTGCAAAAAGTGCAACGAATAGTGCAAATTCTTGAAGCGACATCAACGGCATCTGCGGCACAAACTCCGAATTTCTTTATCGGCCGCTTCATTGCCTTCATTACGCGCGGTCGATCCAAGTCGCGAGAATCACCTGCGCTCCCGCATACGTATATGATACTCGCAGGACTTTAAATAAACACAGGATACAGGCAATCGCACACGGTGAGCACAATGATCTTATTGCAAACGAGGAACGTAAGATCTCGCGCGAAAATCCGCTTGCACTCGGACCGTCGTCCAGCCGTGAGAGCTGGAAAAACGAGGTTATAAGTGTATCCCGTACTTATGATGTAACACAGCCTCGCCGTTGTCACTAATGTAAGGGGGACGTATATTTCTCTGTGAAAAAAAAAGATCAATCGTTTTCAGTGTGCCAAAATGTCGAACCTCGCTCGCACTTTGCGCCCTTTCCTGAGGTGCGTCCGCAGCCAGAGGAGAACCTATGCAGATGCTGCGGCTGGTAATCAAATGAAGTTTACGTTTGCGGGTGCTAATCAGGTATGATTGAATGAAAATTGCCGAGTGATGAAGTATCATTATTGTATCATAATTGTGCAACGTTTAACATGCCCTTTCTTGGACACCAGGTGTTCTACGATCAGGCTGTAATCCGTCAAGTCGATGTACCTTCCTTCTCGGGTTCCTTTGGCATTCTACCAAAGCACGTGCCTACACTGGCAGTCTTAAAGCCTGGTGTAGTTACAGTCTACGAAGAGGACGGTTCGGCCAAGAAAGTTTTCGTCTCCTCTGGTACCGTTACCATTAATGAGGATAGCAGTGTACAGGTATATATCAAAGTTTCTTCAGTAAGCTCAGTATAACAAGTTTCTTCGTCAGATTCTAAAATAGAGTGTTATTCTTCTATAGATTTTAGCAGAGGAAGCCCATCCAGTAGAAAACCTTGATAACTCAGCAGCAAGAGACATTCTTAGCAAAGCTCAACAACAGCTTTCCTCGGCATCGTCGGACGTAGATAAGGCTGAAGCAAGTATCGCAATTGAAGTCGCAGAAGCTCTTGTGCAAGCTACACAATAAATGTTATAAGTAATATGGAATTACATATGTATACATATATACTTCGACACGCTATCGGTTAGACAGAGGCATGTGTTCAGTCCAACACATTCTTGTCATAATATATTGTTGTATTACAGTATAACAACAATAAAAATGTGTTAAATCACGTATATTTATTTAATTAAAAACATTATTGTGCCAAATTTTATTTTATATTAAAATTAATGTAGATGCAAAAAGAAAGGAAGTATAAAGGATAGTTGTTATAGATTCTTTATTGAGTTAGTTTTTATATTTGTTCATTAACAACATAATAAATATGCTGCTATTTACAAGCTATTTAGGTACATTGATTTTATTGCAAGTACTTATAACAGCCATAAAAATTTCCACGCTAAAATTGTTAAAGATTAACATTTCTCCAATCTATTCATTACAATAATGCAACATAAAACACTAAACTCTAGTTAAAACCTAAAACTTAGTAACGTTACAACAGTAACATTATAAATACTTTGGATATTTATAAGTATTTGGCACTTCTTAATCAACTAAGAGAAAATATCAAGTTCTTTTTTACTAACGTGCACTAGCAAAAGCTTTTTCTCAAAGATATCATGTATATAAACAATAAAGTAGAATAATATTGCTAGGGTTAACACTATGCTCTGGGAACATACATTCAAGAGTTAAATAAATAAAGTTCTTAAACATACAACTATTACATTATTTTTGTATTTATATATTATAAATAAAAATTAAAAAAGAAGATATCATTAATATGCTGTACATATTTTTAACACTCTTAAATTTGTGACAAGTTTCTCAGCAATATTATAATATATTGATCTATAGATCAACTATTTAAGAAACAGCATACTTCTGATTCAGATATCAAAAAAGTATACTATCTATTCACTTTTACGTTGCACAAAAAATTATGAAACTGGATATATATTTATAAATATTATTTGTTCATGTCAAAATAACCTATTTGTATAAAAATAATTTGTATAGTATGCATTTTTCCTTGCATTCCTGTATGTGTATTGTCGTCAATTTTCTTTTTAAATTACGTTTGCAAACAATTATTTCGAAACTGCGGATATTTTTTTTATTATTATAAATTATGCAACAGTAATTTTATATGTATAAACACTTTTGTAAAAAGTCTACAAATGTTTGGCACAAAATAATGCATAAAATACATTATGTATAGAGAATATGTAGAATCCCTTAACAGACTCTCAGATATAGCACATATATGTACAGTCGCACACATATTCTCAATTCGTCCTAGATAAAATATTCGAAAGGCATAAGTTGCCTATATTTAAAGCTATCGGGTGTAAAATCACAAATGTTTTTGGGGATTAGCATAGAGATACAGCATTATTTTTTGCGTGACTAGTTGAAATTAGTAAATAATATTTATGAATCACTGATTTTTGGCTAGTTGACATTTCATCAAGGATGGTAACAACTTTTCCCTACAACATGCATTTGTAGCATTGCTAGTATTCTTACAACAGTTGCTAAATATTTTCTGTAGCTGCTGCAATGTCTTTAGACAGATTACAACACAGCAAGAATCACAACCACCGGACTCGGTGTTGCAGGAACATTTACTTTGCAAAGATGACATAAAGTCGTTTACGATTTGTACTGTGTCTTTTTTCGTAACTTCTTCCGGGTTATTTGTGCAGTTCTGACAATTTTGTGAGTTATCGCATTTACAATCAATACATTTACATATATCAGCATCTGCCGTGATCTCCTGCAGAATATTTCTATCCTTGTTCCTTACATTACCTGTCTTATGCTCATATTCTGTAGTTTTTTGGCATTGTATATCGACGTTTTCCGAAGTGTGCTGAGGATTCATCGCGTCGACATTTTTCAAGTTTCCCGTAGACGGTAATTGAGTCTCTATCTCTAGTGGATAAGGCTCTGGACCTACTAAATCCACTAGAGAATGAACGGTGGGGAAGGCATTCAATTCTGACCAAGATTGTGCTCTTAATGCAGGCGCAGTTGCCAATGCCATCACATCTATCCAAGAGGAAGGTAATTCTTCTTCGGTCGCTATCGCGAGTTCAACGGCTTCGGACTGAGCGTTTGTAACAGCGTTCGTGTGCAAATCATGATTTGAAACCGCGATAAGAGACTCATTTTGCAAATTTGTGTCATTTATGAACGAGAGAGTATCCATTCCGCTCTCGAAAAGGTGGGCTTCATTCGAGGAACTTATAATATCAGTAATATGACTAGTAATGCAATTGGCATCATATAACGCATTGCTGCTATCAGATATATTTTCTGCATTTGATCGGTTTGAAAACACATCGTCAGAAGCAGTAATGGATTTATTTTTAAACTGTTTCATATTATTCGTGAAACTTGTCCCCTCAGAAATGTGTGCTATTGCATTTTGTAAACCATCTTGCATAATCCTCTGTTCTAAATTTATCGGGATAGATTGATCCTGCCTAGTTATACTGTCAGTGTGCGCTTCTGGTAACGAAGCTGACTTGTGCGGATGATTCTGATGCCCTACATCCATTAAATTATCATGCTGCACATTTGTTTCAGTCATTTGATTAAATACTTTAAACTCGTTATAGTCCTCATTATTATTAAAAACATTGACTGCGTGTTCGTTAAAATTATCTAAAACGACATCCGTTGCAAGAAGCGCAACTCCGGCAGTTCCATTCAAATCTTCTTTGTCTTTGGTAGAAGTATAACTGAGCTTTGCATCTAACTTGCGATGAGTCATAATATCCATTACATTAGTGGAAGTTACTTGTTCGTCTGCATTTTTCGTAGACACATATGGCACGTTTCCATCACTTTGCATGAGAGCTGTAGATATTGGTATGACAGCATACGATGGTATAGTGGTGTTGCTCGCGCTAACTTTTACAAGTTTCAATTCTAGTTGAGTTAACATTTTTTGCTTCTCAGCCGTATTATTACTTCTGTTATTTTTAGGCTTCTGTTGTAAAATTAAAAAATTGAGAATTAATATGATTAATATGAGATATTCTATTGTTAATACCTCTGTTATTAATACTTACCGTATCATTATTCACAGTTTTGTTATGTGTTTTTATGTGGCTCTTTAAGCTATGAGGAGTAGTAAAACGTCGTTTGCAATTTTCAAAGGTACAGACGTATGGCCGTTCGCCTGTATGTGTTCTCTTGTGCGTTTTTAAATGGTGTGAAGCCGTAAAGGCCTTTCCGCAACCCTTTTCTCTGCATCTTAAAATAAAAGAGAAATGATAATCCTAAATATTTATAAAATATCCAATGTATAATAACTTTTAAACATAAATTAGCCGAATTTTATGATTTGTTTTTCTGTCGATTTATTTAACGTGTTTGAAATAATGATTTGTAATGTCTCTTTTTTGTTTTTAATATCATAGGAAGTAATCGGAAAACATACTTGTACGGTCTTTCTTGAGTATGAGTGCGTATATGTTTCTTGAGATCGCTTTGAGTAGTGAAGAATTTAACGCATCCAGTCTCTTCGCAGTTGAATGTGTTGCCACTATGAAGTCTTTGGTGAGCTCTCAGTCTGTAAAGGGTATTGAACGCTTTCTCGCAGCCTTTGTGATTGCATTCAAATGGTTTGACTTTTGTGTGTACCCTAATGTGGATCTTTAGACTGTAGGACGTGAGAAAGGCCTTGCCGCAACTCGGCTCTGCGCATTTAAATCGATACTCGCCTGAAAGTTTTGAGAATTCCCTCCGCATAAAAAGATTGCAGGTCTATCTATCTCTTGCAGTATCTGAAAGCCATGCAGGTCAAAGCGTTCCCTTTATGCCAGCACTGATGAATTAATAATATCAATTACAGCAGAATGTAAATATATTTTTATTGCTAGCGTCGACACGTGAAAATGTAGCTTTTAAACCTACCTGGATTCTTTCATCCATGAAATATGCGAAAACAAGAGCACATATAATTTGTTAGTATAGCATATAGAAACAAACTGTATATTGGACAACCACAACATGCAAAGCATGATGATTATAATGATATAGGACAATTATAGATGAGATAACATAAACAATGATACAATAAAACTTTATTGCCAAGATAAATATTCTAATTGTAAATAGAATAAAAGATTTTAAAAATATTAGATATAAACTGAAAAATATACAAAAAATAATTATATATTTATGATCATTTTTATCAGGTTATATTTTTCAAAATAAATTATGTTAGATTTTGTCATGAAAAAATTGTCTATTCTAATTTTATCACATTTATTATTAAAAATCCCATAAAGTATATAGTGATTCTTCATAAAAAGTTACTATAGGAACATACCTTTATGTGTTTTCATGTGAGTACGCAAATTTCCAATGGTACTATATGTTCTGTTGCAGCCTTCGTATTGGCAATTGTAACGATTGATATGCTTCTGATTAATATCTGGATCTATACTTTCAATCATGACACTTTCGAAGGGAGATATATCATCGGGTAACACATCATCTTGACCTTGATGAATTCGCATATAAATTTCATCTGAACTGGCATGATGGATATGCCTGTAAATGTAAGTATGTACTTGCTTATACATATGCACATATACACACCTATCCTTTTTATATTATATATATATATTTATATCCCCCAAATTGTATCCTTTTCCAAACTCTGTACAACTATATTATTTAAATAATATTTCTTGCTAAATATAAAGATAGAACTGACAATAAATTACATTAAAGTTACTATTTCTGGGACTTTACAATTTTACTAATATACAAAATGATAAGTAGGCACATGCGCCAATTTTACTATTAGACTTTGCTAGCAAGTTGAGTATATAGTAAGGTAGTATGAGTAATACATTTGATATATACATAGACATCATCAAAACTAAATTTGTAACAAATATAGCATCTGTGTTCAATAGGACAACAAGAGAATGCAAAAGTGTCAGATTGCCAATAATATCATAATACATGTACAAATAATGTTTTTACAATAAAACAAAAATAAAATAAATAATTATAAAGAAATAAAATAATAAAATCACACATAATTACAAACTCGCGGTTCATTGCCCGTTTCCATGAATATAAATTGTCAACAAACAGAATAAAATACAGAATAAAATACGTGTTCGAGTCTATACTATTGTTATTAAATGCGTAACAATATATACGTCACATAAGTGACGTATGGCTTATCTTGAAAATGTTATACAGTAACCAAAGTTTAAAAGTTCCCGGAAGCATAGACGATGAAATACATCGGCGATATAACCGTCAAAGTAAATCCGCGTATCGTCCAAACGGCGATTCTCCTCAAGCGCGATTTATGAATTAAAGTTTCTGTTTCAAAGCTCGTATAGCCTTATAAGGCGGGGACGGGGAGTACCGACGAGGGTGTGCGAACGAAATATCGACGGGACAAGTAAACTCGTAGGTCCGATTACAATTAGAGCGACCCAGCGACGTGAGGAGCGTGCACGCAATCGGGAGACGAGAGAACGCAAAAAGATATAGCGAGATCGCCTGGGCGATTTTCTAAAAAATTCGTCGGGACTCACTCGGCCGTGTTGTCATCGACAGGTAGCCCCTCGTTGATAGCAGCATCGTCGTCGGAGTACTTCTCGTAATCGAACACCGCGCTCTGCTCGTAGACCTTCTCGAAGCTGGACAGGTCCAGGGAGGTGTCGTCCAGGCAATCCTGCAGATCGTGCGTCACGAGGATATTGTCGAAATTGCCTCCGATACCGTCCGCATTATCGTCCTCTTGAAACTTGTCGCTCTCCCACATCGCCATACTTTATCGGGGCTGCGCGACAAACAAATCGCGCGACGAGCTTGCCGTCCGTGCTCTGACATAACCTACAACCTCTGCGATGCGATCGGCAAGGCAGGCCGCTGATGAAAACTCGTTATCAATATATCGATATTATCGATGCGGGAAAAAAGATAAGCCGCGCGCGATAGGCCGATAGCAGAGAGACTCATATGATCATTAAAGAAAAAATGGAACTATAACAGTAGAAACAGATTTAAATTTGTATTTTTGATATTTTTTTTGGTTTTTTCTTACTTATTTGAGAAAATGTTGAAAAAATATGTACACCAAGTTTGTTCTTCGTAGCTGCACTCGACTGCACTTTCTGCACTCAAAAATGAAAGAAACCACACTTTCAGCCCTTTCAGGCAGGAGAGGGAAAGAGAAATAAGCTGAAAAGCTTGGACAGAACGGACGTATCTCTTTTCCCTTTATTGAGCGAAGATAAAGGGAGCACGCGAAAGAATAAGTGCCACTTGATTGCTACAAAATGATGGTCTCCCTTTTGACATTGCGACTTCAGCGTTCTATGCGTTCCGTGTGAGAGAGAGTACCTTCTCCAGACCAGTGTTGCCAGTGTTAGTACAATTGTACTAGATCTAGTACTTTTGTGTACCGTCTAGTACGCTAGTACGACGGCGATAAATCTAGTACGTTTTTTAAATATTTAATTAGATCGCTAACTTCGATCTTTTATCGGCTATTATATTATATCGCCGTGTGCTGCTGCGTTCGGCAATGCAAATCTGAGACTTTGGAGTGCAGCTCTTTTATCTCGCAAATTGTTCGGCAATGCCTATCTGTTCGCTCTAAATCGGAGAGTATTTTGGGTATAATAAATTATTGAAAGAAATAATTATACCTTTCATTCAATAATTTATTATACCCAAAATATACTCTCCGATTAAGAGCAAACAGATATGCATTGCCAAACGATTTGCGAGGCAAAAGAGCACTCCAATGTCTCCAGATTTGCATGCCGAACGCAGCTTACGTAGTGCTTAGCACCGGAAATCCTGCGTATATACTTTTTTTGACGGAGTTAGCGATCTAGTACTGGGATCGATTGTGTGTGCAGTATGTAAGTACCTTGAAACGAGGTAAAAATTACAAAAGTGAGGAAATTTACTAGAGTATCTATGATTTTATTTGTTGAAATCTAGTAAATCTGTTCGCTTTTGTAATTATTTTCACCTCGTTTCAAGATATTACTGATACACAAGCTGCATTCGGCAATGCAAATCTATGAGGCGTCGGAGTTGTTCTTTTACCTCGCAAATCGTTCGGCAATGCATATCTGTTTGCTCTAGCTGTATCATCGAATCTTATCTGTGTTCGGATATTATTAATATTAATTTAATTTAATTTAATATTATCCAAACGCAGATAAGATGACACAAAGCAAACAGATACCTATGCATTGCCGAACGATTTGCGAGGTAAAAGAGCAACTCCGACGCCTCAGATCAGATTTGCATTGCCGAACGCAGCTACAATCGACCCCCTGTATATTATGGACATGGGGGACTGATTGTGTATCTTAAATCGAGGTGAAAATTACAAAAATGAGAAAATTTATTAGAGTATCTACGATTTTATTTGTTGAAATCTAGTAAATCTATTCACTTTTGTAATTTTCACCTCGTTTCAAGATACATAATCGGTCCCCTGTGCTTTTAGTACGCAACGCTTCCAATCTAGTACGTTTTACGATCCTGGTTAACACGATACAAAATTTCGGACTGGCAACACTGCTCCAGACTCCAGTCCACGGAAGACCGTGCTCCAGACACGTTCTGTATTTTCTACAAATTTTACGGACGTCAATCTCGTATTTGTTACCTTCTATTCATTCTATTGCGTACTTTACTCGAAAACGGAAGACGCAGGGTGTTTCCGGTTTCCGATGAGTAAGGGAAGATTTATGGAAGACATCGAGAAATTTGACACCCTTTGATAAGCATTTTACAAGATTTCTGTAACGCTCCAAATGGATAACAAGCAAACAGAAAATCCGTAAGTTTGACAGAGAGATTCCACTCGAAAATTCCGCAAAAGTAAATTTTTACGACTCCGTTTTCCTTTCCTGGCTTGTAATTCTTTTACTTGATTATTGTAAAGATTATCGCTGCTCCAATTTACTTGCAAATATTAAATCTTTTGATAAGAATAAAAATTATTCGAGAGTCCTTAAGAATTTATTGTTTATTCACGTCGCCTGAGAAAGACGTTCAAATTATTATTATCTGGTTATTGCGATAAATATTACCACATGCCCCGGTAGTCGAATTGGTTAAGACACCCGAACGGAATGCGGGAGATTCCAGGTTCGAACCCTGGTTATTGCGATAAATATTACCACATGCCCCGGTAGTCGAATTGGTTAAGACACCCGAACGGAATGCGGGAGATTCCAGGTTCGAACCCTGGCTGGGGTAATATTTTTCGCAATAGTTTTTACAGTGATTTTAATATTAAATCGATATCGATTTAATTAGGGAAGGGACAGGGAATTTTTAATGTTCCAATGATAGCTGTGTTTAAAGTCCGACAAATAATCGGCGCGCAGTTATAATATGTTGGAAACTTACGGAATATAATTTAATCAGTTTGATTAAAAATACGCACTAAGTACCGCGTTTGACTCTCATGGCCAATTATATTGTATATAAAAATTATTATTTAACGAGACCGTTCCATTTTTCAGAATCTCTATGGACCGTTTAGACAATACTAATGTACCTGTGATAACAGCTGACTTAGAGATGCTTACCATAGACACCAATCCTCAGCCTACAGAAACCAAGAGGGTTCTTAGGAAAAGGATGCCAAAACCTGTCCCTACAGAAATCCTTAACCGAAGGTAACAGATGTAATTTTATATCAGATTGTGACAAGCTTTCACATGTGTCTAATAATACTTTGTGTATCAATAAGGTGTAGCCTCAGACCAAAAAAGAGGAGGATTTCTGAGGTGGAAGCACAGGAAGAAACCATCAAAGAATACTATTTAGACAGAAACATAAATAAGAAACCAAATAATCTCGAAACAATATACGAAGAAAACGATAATGCAAGCGATGATGCTGGGATATGTATGAGTGCAAAGAGATTTAAGAGAATGTTGATGTTCTCCCCTACAGCTTCCAAGTTGAAGAAGAGACGCGCGAAGATACAGAGAGTTTTCGGATCTAAGATCAGGTATACGAAGCGTGGCTCAATGCAGGCTCTTGTAGACAAGTTAAATACTATCAGAGAGAGCTCACCAATGAAAATCGATAACGAACTCAAATGATACCAGATTCCTCTATGACATGTTTAAATGTCAACGTCATTTATCTAAGATCTCTGAAGGATAATACGGTATCTACTTCAGGATTTCATGAACTGTTTGCTTCTATGTATACTTGCAAATGTGAGAATATAAAAAAAGATTACGTTAAAAGTATTGGAATAAAGAAATTTTGTAATAATAATATATTTAGATGGAAAAATCTGCATTTTCATCTGTTAAGAGTATTATATTATATGGAATTCTACAGGCATCTTACCTGATTCTCGCATCATGTATTTACATATGTTCTGAAATACATCGACACAAACGTATAAGGACCATACATGATGTGATAGCCGTATTTCTATTTGCATGTTTGAGATTTATCTCGCTTACATTATTAAGAGCAATATACATGTCATATTATAAAAAGCAATAATGTATCTTTTTTATTCCTTTAGAGCTCCTACTTCCTCACTACAGTTATGTTGAATTGTGGCATAAAAAAAAAGAATTTATTTTAACACAAAAAAGAATTAGTATTATCTCTTATTTTTTATGTAACTCAATCTGACAATAAGGAGATAGGAGCCCTCAAAATGGTTTGTACCACATATTGCATTTGTACAATTCAGGTTCAATTCAAAAAATTTATATATATATATTATTGACAATGGAAACATTTCCATAAGTATATTAAATTCTTATATGTAATATGTATCTTAAAAATCACGTTGTTTTCAATATTAAAAATGGAAGCAAAAAGACTGATCATTTGAAGATTTAAGTATAAAGCTTTATTCAGGAATAAAAATATAATCTTTTTTTAAATATTATATGTTTCATTATATATGTATATCATACATTGTCTTTATGTATTAAAATAAATAACACTTATAAATTTTTTCTATTTTAATATTAGTGCTAGTATCACTAAGTTTTATACAAAATCTTGTATTTATCTATACTTTCATAAAAGGCGCTAAAATTGTAATGAATACAAAATTATAAAAGATATAAAAAATTATATGAAGTTAATAACTTAAATCTATGTATTTTCGCATTGTGATATTATATAAATATAAAATATAAATATATCTGAAATTCTGCAGATAAAGACACTGTATAATACTTTCTCACGTCATGTCGTATTCCTCAAAACGCATTTCGTCGCGTATGCCTCGCAGCCATCGTATTCTCTCAATTTAGCTTTATTCTCTTCATATTCCTTACTGTTCAGATTAACGCAAGCGCACCTAGATGAGCCTTGCGCGCCTGCAGTCTCGAATAACATTCTTGGTACACCTATCCAAGCTCTATCAATCCCACCGCTGTTAAACAGAAGAGAATCGTATAAGTGCATACTACAGGATTTATTTATCACATTTCTCTAAAAAAATTTTCTTTAATGTTAAATAGCTGTTAATATGATCGTTCAGTAATTTCCTACCTTCTTTCAGTGCACCAGAATACAGTACCAGTATCCCGATTCCATTCTATGTTACAAAGTGGAAACATCCTTTCCTGTTTCTCCTCTAATGCTTTCTCTTTTTTAGCAAGTAATAGCTTTTCTTGTACCTTGTGAAATTCTGCAGTTGGGCTGCCATCTCGATTATAGTATCTACCATACAATTTTCCTGAAGAAAATACAAAACATTTTAGAAAGCGTCACATGCGAGTTGATCCACCTCATACAATGTCTACAGATCACACAAAAACATAAAATGTTTCTTTTGCAGTAAAAAGGAATTAGAACAGAGGTGTACCTTTCCTTATCCTCGCTGAGCAGATCGACAAGATAACACAAAATTATTTTGGCTTTTAGGATAAAGTTCTGAGATGGATCAACTGCTCCTGTGTCCCATGACAGTTTAAGTAATTGTACCTTTGTAGATATAGTTTGCATTATAAAATTGTAGCCAATCGTCCAATGCCTTGACTTGTCGATGCGATAAACTTGATATATCGTCCGTTAAACCTTGATCATCAAATTCTCCAGTAATAAATGCCAAGGAAGCATCACGACCTACAAATAAATAAATTACACACATACACATACACGCATGGTTGACGCATGCCTGGGGGTCTTTTGGCATAAGAAATCTAATTACCAGTGAAAGCATGGTAATTTCCTCCAGGACCGTAATGCTTTTCGCCTTTTGTTACATCGAAGACTTGGCCTAAGATCGAGAGATACAAGCCGTTCTCCAGATTCGTATATCGTTTCAATTCGCTCATAGTGAACACTTTTGGCCCACCAGAATTTTCATTTAATCCAAAATATATCGTGTCAGCTATATTTAATGTTCTTTCCGTCAAGTGGGACTTGATCTCCTCGATAAAGCCGCGCGAATATAGGAAATAGACGATCATCAATAACAGCGATAGCCAAAGACATTTGGAGAACATGATGATAACGTTGTTTACAATTTTTACAAACGCTCGGGGATCCCAGGCACAGTAAATGTCCCGGGCATGTGTGGAATGTGGATTGATTACTTCAATCAAAGAGGTTAGGTTTCTCTGGTGTGTGAACTGGAGCCACAGAACATATACAAATACTAGAGCTGAAACCATAGGCTGCTGGAGCAGAGTGTCTTGAGAGCCGCCGTGACTGCCGTGAGAGTTGAGAGGCATGTGTTGCGCAGTGTTGCGGGAGAACGCTGTTTACCGATTGGTTGTTTCGAAATTCGAATTGTGTTTATCGAGCGATTCCATCGCGGTTGCGCGTTGCGTCTCTCGTTGCTCGCCGCATTTGACGTTTGACGGACTCATCAACAGTTTTTATCATCTGCTTTCTGTTAGATTATGTTAGCAAATTTTACGCGCAAATTTGCTTTTATTTTGTATAGAAAGTTTTGCAAGCAAAATACAAGCGAGGACAAACAGAACCAACGATCGGACATGAATTGCAGTTTTGATGCAAAATTTTGATCGAATTTGCTGCCACACAATTTGCCAATGTCTATTGTTATCATTTTGCTTAAGGGGTAAGATACTATTATCTTTATACAATTTTTTATATTTTTTGTAATCCAATATTAAAGTCAGTGCCTCTTTCACGAAAGTATAAACGAAACAATACGAAATTTTGTGCAAAACTAACAAGGGAACATATGGAACTGTTCCTCACCGATTTTAATGAGCTTTGGATATGTTTTTATATCGGCTTCGAAGCACGTTTAGGGATCGAAACAACCTGTCGAAGAATTTCCTTATATTTAATTATGAGTGAATATTTGAAACCGTGAGGTATATGTATAAAAAAATGTTTTAGACAAAAAAGTTACGGTATTAAGTGACCTCTGTAATCGTGTATTTAGATTTGCTTACATGTCATATTTTTTATATTTCTGTATATATTTTCTGTATACAGGGTGTATCAGAAATACTTGTACAAACTTTAAGAGTGAGTTCTCCACACATAAACAAGAAAAAAAGGTCATATAAACATATGTCCGGAAATGCTTGGTTTATGAGTTATATCTCAAAAAACTTTTTTACACTCGTGGTTAGTTTGCTTCGTACGTTCGACTTTTACTACAATTCAGTTACATGTGAGTTCCTATCATGGCAGGATATTCATTTCGTGAGCAGGCAGACATGATTTTCATGTATGGTCGCGCTAAATGGTAGTGGACGCAGGGACGACAGTCCATGATCCGAAGTGCCCATGGTGCATTGAAGCAAGTGGACATTTTGAGTATTGGTTGTGAATTGTGAGCGAATAAATAATTGGGATGAAGATGTATTAGACTGGTCATGTGATTGTAGATGTATTCTGTCCATTCTTGTCATTGAATATAATCTTTCGATTATAACTCATAAACCAAGCATTTCCGGACATATATGTTTATACGACCTTTTTTCCTTGTTTATGTGTGGAGAACTCACCCTTAAAGTTTGTACAAGTATTTCTGATACACCCTGTATATTCTTTATATATTTTCTTCATTCTGAAACGAATAAATTAAAAGATTGTAATTACACTATATGACGTATTATTCCTTTATATGTAAATATGTATATCAAATATTTTACTGTGAAATACAAAATCATTTAAGGCTTTAAGGATTCTAAGGATTTGAGCGAAAAAAAGAAAAGAAGATAATAATTTATTTGCCAGACTACATAATACGTGTTTGCTCCAATCAGAGTCTGATCAAATAGTATATCCAGTACGTCTGTCAGATAATCAGAAATATAAGTCTTTATCTATAAGATCATTTTATTGGGCTCAAACCAGCTAAGACCCGTTTTCGAGACTTTTGTCCCGCTTATTCTGTCAGCTTTCTGGATCGCTTCCTCCAGCCTCAACGCTGTCACGAAACGCCCATTCGATCGGCTCGAGCGCTTTGTCACGATCGATAAGCAGCGCGCACACACGTTTGACGTTTGAGCCTATACAAATCTTTTTTCTACCAGCTGATACTACGGTAGCACCGACAGGTCCCAACTCCCGGCGACGGTGAATGACGTCTAGAAGCTTGAGGACGATGGTCACGCTTGGCTAACCAAGACAATCGGGATCAACGGTCAGTCGCGCGCCAGCGTGTATCCTTGTTGCACCGGGAGTCGTGCACCCGCGACTTTCCTCGTGCTTTCTATCATCCGCGCGGCCGCCGCACGCCTCGCGTCATTTCGCTCTTCGCCGACACGGCATTAAGTGATCTGTCCTATCGCGTCCCAGTTTGTGGAGATTGTGATCTATCGGTTGTGATCTATCTGGCGCGATCGGTTCTCGTAATTAATAAATTGACGTGTTTTATTTCAACGCGCGCGACTGCACCTCTATTTCGCGCAACTCTTGTTTATTGTTTGTCGTAAAATTAATTTAATGGAGTTTACATACGATTAATTGTGAAAAATTAATGAGACGCAACAAGTTTGTTTTTACTTTGGAATAAAAACATTTCACGGATATATGTGATTTCTCAGAAAACCTGCTCAATTAGATTTAATTATAACTTCGCATTTTGTGAAAGGCAACGATTTAGGAAAAAAAAAATTAAGAAAGAAGTTTCAGGATGAAGCGTGCATGTTTCTATCTGCTGAAACATGAGGATATCAATGGTTTATTAACTTCGTCCAAAGAAACAGTCTCTCGGCTCTTCCTTAATTTCTTTTCCTCAGCAAAAACCAATAATGCAATTTCGTTTAAAGAAATAAGTCTCGTTTTTCTTCTTTAATTTCTGTTTCCGAATGCACGAACTGTTTCAGATCATGTAAATCAAGTTTAGTAAAATTGCCACCATATTATACGTACGCAACGGATCACCAGGGACCTTCGTCCTGTTCGCGGCGCGAGCTTCGCGGGTATATCTTCGTGGAGACATCGCGAAGAAAGACAGCATCGCCGATATAGGCGCCGATAAGACCTGAGAATTCAATCTGTCCCAATCAGTAGTTGCTTAACGCACACTCAAGGATAGAATGAACGGCGGCGAGCATTATGCGCAACTTACCGCGGCTCGCGTTCGTCCTGTTCACCGGTACGGTAGTTGCGATTTTCTGCATGCTGTTACTGTCCTCGGGTTTTCTTGCCGCCGACAGAAAGCCTTCCGCATCGCGAAAAGAACAGGTGTCCATAAGAGAGGGAAAAGAAGAAAATAGAAGTTTCGTCTTTGCTCCTGAACTATCTAACGCGCAACAGCAGTTCGCGAGGATGGTATCCTTGGATGCCCACCTCCTGGGAAGAGGCTTCACCGACCAACAGGTAAAATGTAGCACTTTATATATCGTTAATTCAGTCCTTTATCCTTTTTCTTTTATCGGGCCAAATTAATTCCGAGTTTTCCGTCCTTATTTCAAAATTACGAGAATGGATTAATGATAACGATCAATTTCTATTGTTTGAGGCATTTTATGAAAATTACATAAATACGCTAAGTTTGCTAATTGTAACTCGCATTACCACAAATCTTTGGGAGATTATAAAAAAGTGCGTCAAAAAGCATGTGGAATCTATCTCCGCAGAGAATTGCGCAAAAAGGGTCAACAATGATATAAATTTTGTTCGCGCGAAATTTAGATAAAACATGCGTATGCGATTATTGTAGGAACGCGAGTTTCGTTACCGTTATTATACTTTTGAAACGTGTCTATGTTATTGTTTTAGTGGACCATCGATCGAACTCAAGGTTCGAGCAGATAAAAACCGACAAAAAGTCGCGATCGAGCAGAATCGTTAATTGAGACACGCTATAGTGAACAAGACAATCCGAACACAGTAACGATTAAATAGATGTAGTGCACGTTTGCGAGATTTTTGCCGAAATACTTATTTTGTAATAAATCGTTCCTTTCATTAATTAAACATTTAACTTAAGTAAAATTATCGATTTTATTTATCTGACCAATTTACATCCTGTCGACTCCATTAACTATTCATTTATGCACTGCATAAGAGAAAACCTGGATAAATTTTCCCCTTGGATAAGTTGCGACGCGTTTTTCTCAGGTAGGGAGTATGTCTCCCCTCGGGAAATGGTTATTGGCGCCGAAAGGGAGTCCACCCCCGCGGTCGACCGCCGCCAATAAAACCTACTTGATCCTGATTTGGAAGCACGGGCAGTTCCTGGAACGCAGACACATCAGACGTTTTACTTCCACCAAGTTAGCACATTCTAAATTCTTTAACGCTTCTTCTTTTAAACAAGTATAACTCAAAACAAGCTGGGATACTCAAAGTAATACGAGAGCCGGTGAAGGCAGATGTTCATGCGATGTAATATTTATATACATACATATATTCGCGTGCTAATTTAATTTATACGTATACTCGTAGTGCTAATTCGACCGTTTATAATACTTAAGTCCTCTTCAACATGATATTAATAACTATTTTATCTTTTCTTTTTATCTATTCTTGTCTTATCAATGGGCACGATTGTTATTCATACAACAGCACATTTAGCTTGAAATCTATTTTGTAAAGATAAATTCGTTCTATCGATAGGAAACCGTATCGTAGCTGAAAAAATAGTAAAGGTATTGGTATAAAAACGTGACTTACACATAAACAGAAATTTATAGAATAGCGCGGTTCTAGGTTTTCACCGTGGGACCAATGTTCAGTACGGAACTGTATGCTGAGTTACGACGAAAAGGATCTGCATCGAGCGGACGCCGTGGTGTTCCATTTGCATTTCACGAGGAGTCCGTCCGAGTTACCAGCGAGAAGCCGGGCGGATCAACGGTGGATCTTCCTCACGGACGAGTCACCCTTCCATACGTTTTTGCACGGCCATCAGAAACTGTCCAACTACGACGGTCTGTTCAACTGGTCCATGTCTTACCGAATGGACAGCGATGTGCCTGTACCCTACGGAAGAACGATACGAGCCTCCGGCAACTTTTCGACCAAACATCGGAACGCTATCGTGAGAGCCTCGAAGACCAAACTGGTCGCTATAATGGGCAGCAACTGCGGCGGCCGTAACGGACGGTGGTCTTACGTGAAAGCGCTCAAGTCATCGCTCCGCGGCAACCTGGACATCCTCGGGAGATGCCTGGATGGCAACAGGACCGTCTGTCCCGGCCACTTCGACCGGGACTGCGCCGCCCTGGGCGCGTATAAGTTCTATCTGTCGTTCGAGAACTCCAATTGCCGGGAGTACCTGACGGAGAAGGTGTTCTGGAACGCGTATCGCAAGTTCGCGGTCCCGATAATAATGGGAGCGTCGCGGCAGGACTGCCAGCGATTGTTGCCGCCGCGCTCCTTCCTTTACGCGGACGATTTCGCGAACGCTAAGACGCTCGCCGACTATCTCAGATATCTGGACCGCGACGACGAGCGTTACCTCAGGTATCACGAGTGGCGCGAACGCTACCAGGTGATAAACGAGCATGGCTACTTCGGCAGCGTCTCCAAGCACTACTGCCGCATATGCGAGGCATTGCATTACAACCCTGCTGAGCCGAAGGTCTACACAAGGCTTGAACACTTTTGGAACAAGGAGAGAGACTGCGTTCCAGCGAGCGCTTAGGTTGTTCTCCGCATTTATCTAGTCTTTTTGTAAAGTGTAGATGAATTAATGTAGATGAACCTTTCATCAGTGACTTGAAAACTTTATGGATGACATCAATTTAATGTTGAATCTTTAAATGCATTTTACAGAGATTGCGGAGAAAGACAAAATTATTATTATAATTAATAATTATTATTTGATATAATTATTATCGATTCATTATTCTTAATAATGATAAGGAAAAATGCATTTTTTCTAATAATCAAATATATATTAAAGAAATTTGAAACATCGTATACAAGTTATAAAACTGTTAATTAGAACCTTCACCGATATAAGATTCATTTTTCTATATTTTTAATTGTTTATGAACCCTTAAATATTATTTCAATATGACTTATTTAACATAGTATTCAATATTTAATAAACGCAATAAATGTGTTGCAATATTTAGTTAATAATTGACGCATTATTGTCCATTATATAAAATGCATATAGAAACTGAAATGTTTATGCTGGTGAAAAAATGCTTGCATGCGTAATAGATTCACTAAAACGGTAGTTCTAAGATTCGATATAACATCTTTTCGATTTTACCCGCGTGTACAAAAGGACACGGGAAAACTGCGATGCTTTTTGCTGAAGCTCTTGGGTCGATACGAAATGAATCCAGAAGAATCCCCCTTTCATTTACGCGGCGTTCATTCAAATACGGAACGTTCGTTGATCCTCGCAAGAGTCTTTTCGCGGCAAGTCTCGTCGAGGTTTCAAGAATCCCCGTCCGTCGCGTACACGAGGAGAGAGATAGGTTGGATGGAAACGAGCCGTGATTAGAAAAAAAGGAAAGAAGCGACGAGGAGAAAGAAAGAAGAGAACGGAGCTCATGGTGGTGCCGCGCGAGAGACGATGCAACGCGACGCGTGAGACGATGACGCGTCGACGTCGTCACCGGCGCGGAAAGAGGGGTCGCGGTGCACGCGGGGCGGAAGTAGAGGAGCGATAGACGGCGACTCCGTTGCTCCGTACGTTGCAAATGGCAGATGGTGCGTGATATACTTGGATAAAGAACCATCCACTTTGCTTGGCGTCGCGTCTCGTCGTGACTCTGCTCTTTATCGGCGACGAAGCGATTAGCGAAGTAGCGAACAGAAACGCCCCGTAGCCGCCCGACCCCGACGCGTTACGTCGTCCACGTAGGGACACGTCAAATCGGATCCCCCGATTAAGCAGGCGAGGAAGCGGCCGGCGAGCGAGCGGGCGAACGCCTTGGGAGATAGGACGAGGAATCCGTGGAAGCGGAATTGGGACGACCCGGACGGGAAGGTGGACGATGGCGACGCTGGTGAACGTTTGGCGGGACGACGATCCGGTGGAGCTGGCGAGCAAGCAAATGCCGCTGATCGTCGACGAGAACTTGACGGTGAGTGCGCGCGCGCGCGCGCTCACCCGCGCCCGCGCCCGAGCGTCCGCGCGTACGCGACGCCGATTTCCCCGTACCCCGTCGACCGCGCGGCGCGACTCCTGGGGTAAACGACGACGGCGACGTCGCTTCGCGTAACGGAGCGCCCGCGCTCCGCCCTGGATGCCTTTAACCTAAAACACGCTGATTGGGAGTCAGAGGGGTTAAAGAGGGAAAAAAAAAAAAAACGAGAATGTCGAGTCGCAATTCTGGACTCTGGAGCTCACCGATTAGTCTGTCACTTCTGTCACGAGCAATCGGCGACCGTGCGTTGTCACGTGGAGCGGACGCGTCGTCGTCGACTGCGATAACGATAACCCAATGGTTCTCATACTTGCGTCATACACACATTTTTCTTGTAGACGATTTTTCGGTTTCAACTGTCAACTTTTTTGCATAAGGGAGACAAGAGAAGTAGCATTATTGCAGATTGTTTTTGTTATCGTTGGTATATTGAATATTCTTAGCCGGAGCATCGAGCGAGAACTTTACCTTTTTATTTCGAATTGTCTCATCGAACCGAATGTGATTTAGGTATTAAATCGATACTGCGATTTACTTACCATAGGACTTATTTGTAATTGTGTCCTTTTAGATGATTATGGATATAAGTGGTTTAGGAGCCATCTGTGATAATCCCTTGATCAACGGTAAACAACTGGAAGAGTTTACCAAGAAATTTGCTTTGCTCACAAAAGAAGAGATCAAAGCATCCTTCGAAGTTACTTGCAAGCATATAATTGACATTTTGAATGAGGCAGAACCATGCGTCGGTTGCCGAAGAAGGTGATTATCCCTTTTATTAGACTAATTGAACACAGTTCTGAAGTGAGAAGCTAACTCCAGAACCTTACTTTCCCGCTAGAGCAAATTTCGCGAAACGTTAGAAATAAAATTCTGCGCAAAAGTTATCGCAAATATAATAACCGAGTTATAATTCTCAAATACAATTCAATTTGTTATATGTCTTTTTAGAAAATCTGTCGACGTAAAGTATTAGGACACAAAGGGAGCGCTTGGCGCTTCTAATGACACTTGGTTTCTTATTGCATAACTGCATTCCATTGGACATAATTTTCTATTAGAATAATATATATCCCTGCTATATCATTAAGTGATAGTAAAATATTTTGTGTTCAGTGTTGAAAGATTGTTCTATGATCTAATGAAGTCGGGGCATCCTGCATTGGATCCGCTGGTTATCACCCCCAATGGTATGCTTTCTATAAGAGATGACGTTCTGAAATCACCCCAACAACTCTGTACACTGTTACATGGACATAGGTATGTGTAGATATATATAGGGCGCGAGAATGTTATCTTACAATTAGGCAGGCATGTGGAAGAATTATCATTATTATTTCCATCTCCGCAGCACTAGATTAAATAATTTAATGGAAAAACAACAAAGAAATAGAAAATCTCGGCGATGCGTACTGCATACCTTGGAGATCCAGCGGTTGCCGCCGATATGGAACTCTTGGAGGGAAGTGTGGGATTGCATGGAACCACCATGCCGGCAGGAATTGACTTTAATAGAGACCGATACGCTTGATGAAGCTTTAGATACTTATCTACGTAAACATAGGTATGTAGCTTCACGTAGATTATCCTATAACTCTTCTATAACGCGATTGTGATTATCAGGTTTTGCGCCGAGTGCCGTAACAAGGTATTATTGGCATCATCTCTTCTGACACGAGAACCCGAACCTACGAAAGAAAAAGGTTACGTAGCAGTTTTATATTCCGGAATTAAGCGTTGCATAGCCGACCATCACGTTCACTTACCACCCGTTACGGAATATATGACTACCCTTCTTGGTCGCGCGCAACCATGGGCGCTTATGGGAAGGTACTGATTTTTAAGAATATATAGAAATCAATATATGTATAAAAATTCAATATACATAGAAGTATATTCTCTAGAATGTAATGTCTTGGAAGAAGTAATGAGATATTTCCGAATTTCAGGGAACGTCACGCAAAAACGCTGGAAATTGCTCAGGAAGAAGTACTTACGTGCTTAGGTATATGTATCGCGGAACGATTGCACAGAATACATCGACGAATGAAGGAGGAGGAGACTGTGTGTAAAGTATTGGCTGCTGTTGCGGTGGACGCATTGTCTAGAAATTTCCGGGTAACAAGCTTTTGTACAATAATATTCTCTATTTAGTAATATTAGAAAATTACATTTACGCAATGGATCATTCTACAGTGCAGCTATTTTGTCTTGTTTAGGTGGCGGTCGAAAAGAAACAAGGTATCTCTCAGTTGGAATTGTTGTATGAGGAACTCACGAGGGAAGAAATAGCGAAACAGAACAAACGTGAAAAATTACGCCTTAAACGCAAGAAGAAGAAGGGACGTCGCAACGAAACGGAGGAGAAAGAAAATTCCTGTGATGTACGTTCAACTTGTGTGCAAGATGTTTCTTTTAAAATTGATTGATTTTTAACTTTTCACTGGAAATATTTATAT
This sequence comes from Leptothorax acervorum, assembly GCA_035220615.1. Classification (NCBI taxonomy): domain Eukaryota; kingdom Metazoa; phylum Arthropoda; class Insecta; order Hymenoptera; family Formicidae; genus Leptothorax; species Leptothorax acervorum. The sequence continues at coordinate 434,918 of JASTWQ010000059.1, forward strand.
AAATAAAGTTAACGTGTTTCCGCACGCATGATTAAGATGTATATTTTACTATAGTGTTCAAATGAGAGGCAAAGTGAAACCCCTTGTACTTGTGCGGAATCAAAGCCAACGACGCAGAACATCAACCGGCATAAGGTATGAGAACCTAATTTTACATACATAAATGCACTGTATACTATCTCCTCTCTTTAATCTTAGTTGCAGGTCCTAGATCCAAAAAACAAAGGTCCGCCGACATGTAAATGTCCGGATTGTTTAAACAAGCAAAAAACGCCTAGTATATCGCAGTCGCGAAGTAAGACAGAATTAACATTCCCTGTGAAAAAGGGTCCACAGAAAATTACAGTTAAAAAAGACGCCTCCCAAACAAAGAAAAAACTTAATACAAATCAATCGAAACAAAATAGTACGCCTTGCAAACAATTATCTCAGGAGGACTCATCTGATATTTGCGAGTCGTGTAAGGTAACTACAGTTGTCAATTTCGTATAACTACAGTGGATGTGTCGAGTTTTTTAAAATAAAGCGTTTCGATTTTTTTTTCTCCAAGGATGGTGAGAAGGTTGATGAGAATCAGTGGCATTATGATGATAACTGTAAAGATTCCGTGACTAACGAACTGGTAGATGCTTGGATAACGGAACCCAATGAAACTAAATACACCATGTGGATAGAGATGAAGAAACGTTTGGGAATGTCCGAGAGAAAAAGCCATTTCTCAAGCGAGCAATCGTCTCAGGATTGCGGGTACTCTTCCGAACACAATATCAGCAGTTCTTCTCTTCCTAGCACACCAGAGGGTTCTGAAGTTGCTTGCAACGATGGATGGTGTGATTACGAAGGGGCTTGTCATGATAAACTTAATCATTCCAGTTCCAGCATCTCTTTACTGCAAGAGGGAGGTCCGACACTTACGCAAATGTTAAAGGTAAATTTGAGATAGGAGAGATATATAGGATGCTTTCCATATTGCTGGAAAGCACTCTAAATATTTAAGAATTTGTTTTCTCTATAAAGAAGTAAATGAATAAATTTGATGTGACAACCGTTTGGTCCTCAGGATTCCTATTTTTCCGATGATGATGAGAAGGAGAGTTATATTTCAGCGGAGGAAGTATTAGAATTCAAATCAAGGATATGCCAACTCACGGAGAAGCGGCTAAAACTCCGACAAATGCTTAGAGAACGTTTTGCCATGTTGTGCAGCCATCATACACCACTTAGCAGTCTTCATTAAGAATTCCTACTAGCTATGGTAACACGATATCTCCATCTTTTCCTTTTTTTTACTTTTATTTACTGTCAGTAGTGAGACACGAATATAATAAATGTATTTTGAAGGAATTGTTATCATTCGAAGTCGACCTTCTGATGTGAATAAAATGCTGAATATGTGTATATCAAAAAGCCAAAAACATTATACAATAATACTCTTTATCTTTACGAGCAGAAAAATAGCATTCAATAAAAAAATACCGAGGAATTAAATAGTCTTATATTCGACAGTTAAACAATAATGTCGACTTCGAGAAAAGTACAGAATACACAACGCAAATCGAGATACTATGAAACTAGTATACGGAGTAACTTGAATATTGATGTATATCTCGAAATTAATTGTATAGATCTTTACAATTTGAGCAAACGTAGGTATTTTGAATGAACATGCCTTGGCCATGAAAATATGGCAGATCCGATGAATTTCGCTGTAAATGCAAGTTGTTAAAGACAAGTTTTTCAGTGATTTGAGAAGTATTGTATTTTCTTGAAAATCTTTATTTTCAAGATTGTTTACGGCGATATGACTATGATGGATTCGTGTCGATGTGTTATAATAAGCAGAGATGCGATGTAATATTGTCGGAATCTTAATATTAAAATCAATGTTGCATTCCATTACAATATATATACATATATTTTATTATTCCGATGTATATCCTTTTTGTGTAACTTCCATTACACGCATTGTAAAAATATTCTATAAAAAGAATTATTGTCGTAAATCTCATACATATTATATTGTATGTTGCATAAAAGTTATTAAAAATATTTAAGCCGCTATTCACTGATGATCAGTTATGTGAGATTCAATTCGTTACCGAATTTCTTCTCTTAGGCTTTATTGGTTTTATACATATGTACATACAGGAGCAGCGTCTCCTTTTTTTTATCAATTAAACAGAAATATTAAAGGATCCATAGATCGTCTGCTTTCTATGCGTTTCTCCTTGAATATTTCTTCACTTCAATCAATGTGTTTCAAGGAATGACTAGTAATTAATTCTATTAATGCTATGTTTATCGTAACTCCAAACCTGGTTAATTGACATCTTTTTTTCCTTTTCCTCTTGGACATTCACATCTTTATAGAGATACACGCTGTATTTTTTTCAAACTATGAGAAGATGTGATATAATATTGTAAAATACTCTCTTTTATCTTCTTAAATAATAACTTTCGTTCTCCACTAATTTCGTAGATCTTCACCTTAGTTCATTCTTGAAATCCTTTTGCAAGCATTTTAAAAATTACGATATTCCCTCTCTCACCGAAGAGATAGAATACACATTAAGAGGTTCTTTTCGGACTTAGTCGACGTATTGCGCGAAGCACAAGCACGCGTTCGTTCCACCGAAGCCGAACGCGTTTTTCAGGGCCGTTCGACGCGTCGTCGTCGCGTTCCACTTAACTTTCGTATGCGGCGCGAATCGCAAAGACGTCTCCATATCCAAGTTGTGCAGATTCAATGTAGGTGGTATGACGCCCTCCTTGGTCGCGAGGATCGTGAAGACGGCTTCAAGATTACCGGCGGAACCCAGAAGATGACCGTGCGCCCCCTTCGTGCTCGTTACCGTCACATTTTTACTGTGCTCGCCCATCAGCGACTCGATCGCCTTCACCTCGATTGCATCGCCCAGCGGCGTGGACGTGGCGTGCGCGTTTACATGCGTCACTTCCGAGGTCTCGATACCGGCGTCCTTCAATGTGCGGTCCATCGCTAATATCGCACCGGTGCCGTCCTCGCTGGGTGCTGTTATGTGCGATGCGTCGCCGGAGAGACCGTAGCCCAAAACCTCGGCGTAGATATTCGCATCTCGGGCGAGCGCGTGGCTTAGCTCCTCCAGAACCAGTATCGCGGCGCCCTCACCCATGACGAAACCATCCCGGTCACGATCGAAGGGTCGTGATGCCTCCCGCGGCATGTCGTTCCTCGACGTGCTCAGCGCGCGCAGCCGGCAGAACGCGGCGATGGCCAGTGGACTGATACATGCCTCCGCTCCGCCGCATACCATCACGCTTGTCTCCCCACCACGAATAAAGCGGAACGCATCGCCTGGAAGACACGATTCGTTATGACTCTCGGATATAAGAAAAGCGTTAATCAGAATCTGTCGCTTTCGCTGATCGATTACCAATAGCGTGCGCGCCCGTCGCGCATGCAGTTGACACTGAATGATTCGGTCCACGGAAGCCGTATTTGATGCTGATCTGACCAGCTGCCATATTCGGCAATATCCTCGGCACGAAGAATGGACTAACTTTACTGTACCCCTTTTTCAGAGCCTCGTACGTCTGGCACACGTCCACTAGGTCTATCATGCCGATTCCTACCGAGACCCCGGTGTCGCGCTTATCAGCCTCGTCGGTTGGTTTCCACCTCGCGTCCACGAGTGCCTCCTCCGAAGCTATCAGCGCGTATGCGGTAGCGGGACACATTGTGCGTAGCTCGCTCTTCGTAAAGTGGGAGTCGATGTTGAGCTCGTGAGGTGAGCTTCCTTTCGGCACCAGTGCAGCTGATAAATACAAATCAACTGTTACACAATTACTTCGCACAACGCAGTTTTTGGCAACAGCAATTATAATATTAGATACTCGAGGTTGATAAATCCTGTTTACATATAGACCAATTATATGCAAATTCCAACATATATCCTGTACATACATACATGTTTGCAACGGTGAACCGGGTGAACGTCAGAAATTGCTCACCTACTTTACACGGTAGCTTGTCGTAGTCCGGTTCGGAGAGCCGCGTGATTCCGCCCTTGGAGTCGACGAGAGCCTCCCAAGCGTTTCGCGTCCCGACTCCCAAGGGGCACACGGTCCCTATCCCGGTCACGACGACACGCCGCTTGGACCTCGCGGCGGTCGTCAACGACCGGCTAACGTGCAAGAATGGAATGGACATCGCGATTTCTGAGGAACCTCCTGCAGCCGCTCTTCAATGATTAACGCACAAGCTGTGTTTTATGAAAAATAATCTGTCATGATCGTTCAAATATAAAAACCATTTACTGGGCACACCGTGGAAACAATCACGTTGAGGTTATGTCACTGTATTTGTGTACCGAAACGAGAACTGACGTAACGAGCAGACGAGAAATGAATGAAACTGCAGTCGCCCTACTATACCAACGATATATTTTTGTATTTTGCAAAAAGAAATTTAAAAAAAGAATTGAAAGCCTTCTCGAGAAGTTCAATTTAGTGCAATTGATTTTAATATTGCTGACGTGCTTTTTCCCATAATTGTATGCTGTTTAGCTATTTTGATCCCGGAAAATGAGATGTTATGCGAAATGATTGGATAAGTGGTCGAAATGTATGATTTCATTATTTAAACTTTAAAGTGAACGGTACAATAAAATGATATAGGCGAGAGAATACGATTAAAAACTTTATTTTGGTTTGCTTTGTAATTGGGAAAAATATATATATATATATTTATACATATATATGTTGTATGTACCTGTAGGAACTTTGGGCTACAGATTATGTCAGGGACAGTCATCATTTGGAGTAACATATTAATTTAAAAAAATGTAAAACATGCAAATATGTCACCAACGGAATAAAAAAACATCTTACTACTATACTAAAACTAACGGTATTTTTTTTTAATTTATACATACAGATTGGTAACAAATATAAAATGTGATACATTCGTCTCAATATACACAGGCCTGAATCGTGCTCACGCGGTCTGCGTTTTATACGCGGAACTCATGTAAATCATGAAGTATAAGAAAATAACTGGACAGAGCTTAAAGTGCTTTTTGGGGAAAATGGATTTTAAGGGCCGATATCACCATCTCTGATTAACGTAATTCTCCGATTAAACTCGCTCTTCGTCTCTTTCTAATTGTCCAGTTAGAAAGAGACGAAGAGTAAGTTTAATTGGAGGATCACGTTAATCGGAGATGGTGATATCGACCCTAAGAGAACTGAAGTTATACATGGAGAATGAGCGAGCGACCGAACGAACGAGCGAGAATGAGCGAGGAGACTATATCAAATATTTCGTTTTGTAATACACAATTTACCAAATAAAATGAAATTAATTGCAACATATTTTTATACAATATATACACATAAGAAAAAGAAAGGATTTATATACATATACATATAATATATTTAAAACAAGATATACGTTACTGTGTAATATGCGAATATATTGGATATTTAATAAGTATTTAATATTCGCTTTTTGTTTCTTGGTTAATGCTCTGTCCAGTGATTTCTTATGCCTATAATGTAAAATGAAGGGAGAAGAAAACAGAATGAAATCCATGATTGTATATAAAAAAAAAATACTCAAGTTATTTGTCTAACTTAAGTGTCCATGTTAAGGTCAATTATGGAAAACAAATCTTATATATGGGGACGGATTGAGTAAGCGAAAAATCTATATGCATACGCATACGTAACTTGAAATTATTGTAAATTAATCATTTGCAAACAATGTCTAGTAATATAAATTGTCATAGTCAATGTCATTACTTGTCATAGTAAACAAATCTTATCTGAGTATTTTGTTATAATAGTAATTTTATTATTATAACAAAGTTTACTCTATTATATTTACTATGACAAATACTAATTTTATGTTGTTCGAATTTCTTAAATTTAAAATATCTACAATTTTTCTTTGAAATATTCTCTAATAGAAAATAAAAAGAAAATACCTTTCGATATTTTCAAAACTGATGATCTCAATCCGCCCCCGATCTTACGCATGGCACGCGATTAATCGACGTTCTAGAATCTGACGCTGTATGAACTCTCTTAAATTGTATAAAATTATATACAGCATCGCGTTACTTAGTATTGTGCTCCACTTCCACAAAGCGCCTTGGGAAGTACTTATTCCCTTTCCTGCGTTTTTCGAGCACTCGAAAACTTTCGACTAGTGTATGTAGTAAAGTCTAAAAGAAAAAGAATTATACACAACGAGGCTCGTTAACCAATGGCATCGAATATCCTGTTAATTTTCGTCATCGAAAGAAGAATTTTTTTTTCATCTAAAGCTCGAGTAAAGTGCAAGAAATTTCACGAATTCGTTCTGCAAAGAGCAGGACGTGGTAGCGTGGAATCTCCTTCGAGATGGGAGATCAGTAAATGCTTGTGATAAATAGGACAATATCATCCATTCCTTTCGACAAGAATCTTCCCGATACTATTATATCACTACGACACACGGTAATCCCTTTTCGATTCTCTCCGCATCTCATTTGTCGCTCTATATGAATTATACCCTTGAACCTCCTTCCTTGACTAGATTCGTACTCAGTTATGCTGATATCTCTCGCCTCATGCCATTGTATACATCGGGCGTACAGGGACCTCGGGCGTTAAACATTGGTCTTGGTTTTGTTATTCTCGGGCTCCGGCGGACAGTGATCGGAGTGTGTTGTCCACGCAGCAAGCTGTCAATATTTATATAATCCATTATCATTAATGGTCATTATTGTAAATCATAAATATGTGAGAATGGTAGATCATACGTAACTGTGCACTTGACATGACATGTACCTGACATGAACGACTACAATACCACTGATTTCCGCATCCGGCGCAAACAAACTGCGCAGGTCGAATTATGCATCCCTGACATTTTGGCGGGGCGTTTGGTGAAGGTGGATTGTCCTTTACTACTTGTTTACCATCTCTTCCGACCATTGAGTTCCCTTTTCTATCATCAATTACCGTTGTTTCTTCCTCTACATCCTCCTAAAAATTCAATGAAATCATTAGAAGTCAAACACGCGCAAGAGCATGTTATTCAACAAATTGAAAAAGAAATTTACCACTTGAATTAAATCGTTGGAGTGAGATTGCGCGGGAGTGTTAACAACGGGAGTTATCGTTATCTCAGTGCGAGCCTGAAAAAAATGTCTTAAGTTACCAAAAAAAGATAAATCTACTTCTCGCCTAACTGCCTTAACTTAAAGTATCTCAAACTCGCATTTCCCGAAAACTCGTATTATTTATTTATAGATTATAGCTTTATATACTTTCTGTTTATTTATATAAATTATATAAGATCAAGTTACATTGCTGACATTCAAGTGGTGCAATAGTCACGTTGTTTGAAGAAAACTGCGGTATTCCATGTTGACGTAAATTGCGAAAAAAAGTAATAATTATAAGAAATAAAAAAGTAAAGAACCTTGGAAGAAGATAGGAGATCATTTATAGAAACCAGATTAGAGCCTTGGTATGTCTGCAAAAGGTGCTGGGTCGTGGCGCTTTGCTGCGACATAGACGCTGACGCTGACGCCGCCGCTGCCGCCGCCGCCGCTGCGGCCGCCGGAGAACTCCTTTCTCTTTCAGGCGCGGTGAGTAATCTCGCTAAAGTAGGTGAAAAAGTCGTGGATCTCGGTGTTTGCGCTTTTGTTAGAATTCCGTGGAGCAACGAGCCGGTCGGCTGGGAGGTATTCTGGGCAGACGAAGGTGTCACAGGATGAAGCGTTACATCCGGATAATTCTGCGGGCCCTTGATCGATTCACCTAAACACGAATAATTGTGAATTGCTTCTCCGTTCACAATATAAATTCAATCAATTTAAAAAATCCGAGAAAACTAATGTTACCTTGCTGACTTATCTTAGCAAATTGCACTAGCATGTCTTTGTAGTTCATGGAATCGCTCGCGCTTGGGTTGCTCTTGCACGATTCTGTGCTCGACGGTCTTGAATCGGCACTATGCCCAGTTTCAACCATGGCGCCGCCAGCACCGAGGTTGATGTTCACGTTCGAATTCCTCATCCTTCGACCTCTACAATTGAAAATTATGCTTGACAATCCAAAATACAAAGTTGTCTTTATAAAAATACAGATTTCTTAGTGTTGTATAAGTGTTCATGATATTCAATAAGAAATCGGTTGCAGTATAATTAAACATTGCATTATTATGCATCATCAAGATCTGTGTACACTTAGATAGTAAAGACAAGCTGTTTCTTTAATTGTTAACTGAATCTTATCTTTTCATTTGAAATTATACTTGCTATAAAAATGTATTTCAACCGTATAAAAAAGAGATTGTAAAATTAATAAACCGCGGAATCAATTTTAGTACAACGAATCACATTTAAATTACATTTCTCAGATATTTTAAAAAATTGTATTACATCCATACTGCACCGCGTTAATTTGATATAGGTCTTATTCTTCAAATATTTATGAAAATTAAAAAAATTAAATTTTATGAAAATTGTTGAATCGGTTTCTTATACCTATAAATTTTGGTATGAGAAAAGTCATATTCATATATCTTCCTCCTCTCCCTCTCCCTCCTTTCTCTCTCCCTTTTTTCCATTTTCTTACTTATAATTAATTACCTTCTTGGTACGGTTTCCGGATGCTTGAGTCTATGGTCGGCGATAATAGACTTGACATCCACTATCGCACCTTGACGGCCTTCTCCGATCTGCCGACTTTCCGGGCTCAACGCGTCACTCTGTTTACGACTGCTTTCGCCATTGGTTTTCGGAGGAGTCACCCGTTGCTGCGAGCTAGCTCTCCTGGTTTTCTCTTTCTTCGAGCCCGATGAGTCTGAGGATCTCTCGCCTAGATCCTCCTTACTTCCGAATGACCTCTCCTTCGATATCGAAGTGGTATTGGCGTTGCTCTCCCATTCGGCCGAGCCCAAAGACAACCTAGCGGACGGCAAAGTCTCCATTTCCGACAACTGACTATCGTTTCCCATGTAAAGTGCTATTTGTAGCTTTCTTTCGATCCTCAAGTATGCCTCCTCCTTGAGCTTCCTCTTCCGCAAGATCTCGTCCCATTCCCTTTCTTTGGCTTGCGCTAAGTTTTCAAGAGCCTGCGAATAGACATATAAATATACTGCTTAGGCTTTAACATATATACATATATATATGCTTAAAAAAGAAGTAATTCCATTCTTAATGAGAGGTCGCAGCTCCGAACACTCACCAAAATATCAGCTCGTAATCGATTGGCCTTTGCCGCGAGGCCATCGACGCTTTCGCTGTCGCCCACAATCCTCGAAATATACTCCTCTCGTGAAGTGTTGTCGCGAAACTTCTTCCTGGGATTCCCTAAGGGGATCAGCTGTCCGTTAGTCGACTTTCGTTTTTTGATCTCGACAGGCTCGGACGCTGCTTTAACGTGACGCGGCTGCACAATATCACTCGGAGTCGTCGCACCCTGCCGCGACGTGCTCGCAAGCAACTGCTTGCCCTTCGTGTTCGGAGTCTCGGTTTCGCAGCGCGACTCGTCCTTCTTCTTGGGGCGTCCACGACCCACCGACGCCGTCGGCGCCGTCGCGGTTTCCTCCGGAAGGGCGGCGCCGTTCTGCTGGCTTTGGGGTACTTTCGGCGACGGCGACGATCTCGATGTCTTGTCGTCCTCCGCGGTGTCCACCTTTCGCCTGCTCTCGGCCGCACCCTCCATCGCGTGCATCTTGTTCAAGCTGCGAACACACAACGGCTTTCATTAGTAACATCATTCTTTATTTAAGCCCTTTTCAAATCTATAATTCGTATCAGAACTTAAAATATAGTTTCATTAATAATTTTATGTATCGTATAATGCAAACAATATTCAAAAAATTAGAGAGAGAAATATGCATACAAATATAAAATATATGTATATTAAAACACGTATATAAACATAGAAAATTATGAATAGAAGTCTATCCCAAAATCTAACACAAATTGTAGATTGTTTAAAGCGGACTCAATATGTAGGTATTTCATGCGTGCGTTTTGTACTTCCAATGCTCTTTGTATTACAATTGCACATGAAATTATAAATAGAATTCTTTCACACATTATTGATTGCCCAAAGTGGGCGTCAACAAGAGGATCTGTAATCTTTGTAATCAAATCGATCGTGTCGAGTGACTATCATTAACAAGAAAATAACTTGGATCGCACCGAGTTTATTATAAATAAATATAGCAATAGAATATAAATAGAAATAATATAATGTTAGAAACATCATGAGATTTCTTTTATAAAATGTCTCTGACCAGGCAGATCAAGTATGAAGTATAATATAGTCATTAGGAAGCTGCTTTCTCCGGCTTTCTTAACAAAGTTTTTGAGAGCGTAATATATAGCACGGTCACAGAACAAGGTAGATCGAATGATATTTCCGGTTTTCTCGCAAATGCAAGAAAATGAAATATTTCGCTTTCGCTTGGAATAATAACATCTCGTCTGTTCAACGAGTTCCTTGTGTATATGTCTTATCGTGTACGACATAATAGAATTTTCATGATTATAAGTATATAATAATAAAATATTGTATGATTAAATATAAGACTTCTCATAAGTATTCTCATGGGTGTTACATTGAATAGCACACTATATTTACATTACATTATTATACTTATTTACGTTATTAACAATTTTATATTAGATAGCGTTTATCTTTTCCAAGTGTTTTAGAGGGAGGTCCTAGTCTAGAACTTTCAAAAAATAAAAATAAATTTTTATATTCTTATACTACATCTCAAGAATATCAAGAATATATTCCTATAGTGTTATTTCAAAATTCGAAAAATTGAAGCGATTTAGCGCAGATGATCGTACGTTCAGCGTTCATCACGTTCAGATAGGGATCGAAATGCGCGGAGAACACTTTATATTCAGAGTACCGCAGGTATTCAAGGAAGTGGAAGGTCTGTTTTATGAACCAGGAATAGAGCAGATTAGCCAGTAATTAACTGTAAATATGAGAAAATTGTATCTTACAATTAGTACCCGAAACTTTTAAACGCGTTTTTCTCGAAACCGTGTTTGTCAAGCCCGTCGACATTAGAATTAAGAAACTTTTAATCGGATTGGCTTCAGCTTATGGATAATTCAAAACAACTGTTATAGGTTTAGCGTAAATCTATAAAAAATAAATAATAAACTTTTTTGCGAAAAACATGTCGACCATATGACGATAAATCGAACCTTTCTTTTTCAAACGTTTCTTTTTAAAGAAATTTTATAATTTTTTACCCGGACGAGATTTTTTACCCGGACGAGGTTCACACCGAAGAGACATTAATAACATATAATAATTCGTATTTCTTTATTAATTGTCTATAAAAGTGCCCCTAAAAATTCAATTTAATCGAAGTTATAATTTTTTCAAAAAATTCTTGAGTTTACCCAATTTTTGAGCGCTCTAGACCAGGATCCCCCTTTAAGAAATTTTGGTAGTGTCGTTCGTTAGTGATCACCAGGGCGTCACTGAAAAGTCAGGCGTCCATCACCACCGCGATAATCACCCACGTCATTTAACAGACTAGTGCAATAGGTAGCAGGAATATTGTGGAATACACCGTGCATTATCTTGGTTATCAATTAATCCGAGTGCATTGAGTAATAATCGTTCGTGATGGTATATTTTTAGATCAAATCTATTCGTATTTTCTACATTTTAATTGCCGTGTCCCTCTCTCTTTCTTTCTCGGTACGCGGCACGCGGTGGCTCGTGATTAGAGATAGAGAATTGTTTTACCAAGAGTTTCTGTATTGAGATCTCGTTCTCATCTTGTTCGAGGGAAATCGCGCACAATACACGAGTATGTGAGCGCTCTTTTTCACACTCCTAAGTCTAGAAGGTCGATCCTGCAAAACAACCGTTCGCAAGACGATGACATTGATAAACCGATAAGCATACACAGCAGCTGGTGTAGGAGCCTCGGTTGACCTTGCCTAGAAAATAGTCGTTCGCCGGGGGCCTCAAGGACAATGGAGCAATGTGGTGGTGAAACACCACGCGCGCGCTATCGTTTCCCTGCAATATCGCGCGACCGGCTCTTATACGTGTCTTCACATCACACGTATATCGCGGCGTAAATAAAATCTTCGTATCACGACCTGATTAGCCAGCCGCTATAATTAGACGCCGCGCGGCTTAATCGGCGCACCGTCAGCGTCCCGGTTAATTAATGCACGTGAGCGTCTTACGGGCGGAACGCGAGAATTTCATCAACTTCACCCGATATGCATAAGTTTCGCGTATGGGGAAAGGGAAGGAATAACTGGAATGGTCCCGTTACCTTGACGCAATCGACAATAATTCTACGGAAGTTCTGCGATGAAAGGGCACCAAACGAACGGGAATTTTGCAGAAAGTGAATCTGGAGCATCACATTCGCTTTCTTATTCAAATTCAATTTAAAAATTTATGAAAATTCTTGAAACTACCTTCTCTCTTTCTGTCTCGTTTGGACCAATCCTCTAGATCGCGAGATTCCTTGATGTCCTTCGGACAGATGCACATTCTGTAGTAAAACGTAGCGAAAAGTGTCTTTTTTCATAATATATTATAATTAGTTAACCAAATTCTTTAACCTAATTTGCCCGATCATTGATAAAATTTTAGCCAAAATTAATTGCACAGTAGTTTCATTAAATTTTATATTAATTATACATGCACGATATTGGATAAATAATGGGTGACAAGGAATAAATACTTTCTTTCCTGTTGTTGAAAATTGATGGTATTGCGATCAAATGCAAGGAAAGTCCGTTTATCTTAACGCAATCACTTTCAAAATATTTTTGACAAATATTTTTTGGGAAGATATTATTTATATCGTGCTTTAAAGTAGATATGATTATGGTCGTTGGATATATGTATGTACCTACTGTTGTTATGATTCAGTACAAAGAATAAATTATAGATAGCAAGTCGCATAACATGTTGTATTAATAATCCTTTCAATATATGATCAAATTTTAATTACAAATAGATTTTAATTACATAAAACCGTGTCTTAAACATCTGAACAGTTACAGCCTCATTTTTTAGTCTACTTTTACTATAATACATCTCGTATTATGTCATCGTTTAACAGTAAAACGACGTTTTGGGGGACGATCTTTTTCTTACTTTTCCGAAGTTACTCAATAATTAATACTTGATTTACAAGCTTAATCTTTTAAACGTAATACAAATTACTATATTTTAAAAATCATTTTAAGTGTGGTCTTAAGATTCTATCCAATGAAATGACTGTAGAGCGTCTCGAGATCATACTTTACATGATTTTAAATATGAAATCTGGTCATGAATCCGACACCTAATTATTTATATGAGGAGTTCTTGTCTAATAATGTCGCAGTATCTGACAACATGCATGTATAAAGTTAGCACCTAACAGACTAGTTTGTACAGCCAGAGTGGACGCGTGTAAACAGGATGCATTCTTGTTTCTTTTCTCGCCTCTCTTCGATCAATCTTTTTCTCGAGAAGGAAATTGCTACTGATTCGTTTTCCGCGCCGTGGAATCGGAGTTTCGCGGATCCAAATTTACGAAACGCTTTTTACAGACTTTAAAAAATAAATAACAATAAAAGTTATCTAATATTGTCAAGTTGACATATCATGATATTATCGGATGTATTTAACATTCCTGAGTACATTGGTGTACATCGACTGAGTACTATAAGTATGATGACTCATGCCACGTTGACGCTATCGCGAGTATACCCTCGACGTCGAGCACGACGTCGGTGCATTCGCTACGTCGCGTCGCATCGTCGCGTCGACGTCACAGACGAATCGCGATATGAATTAAGGAAGTTTATTAATATCTGACATTTATTATTACACTTAACATAAAATATCGAGTAAAAATTTATAAATAGAATATCGAGTAAAATACTTTTGAACTACTGGCAAACTGAATATTTTAACACAAATAGTAGAGATGTGCCTTTAACGCTCGGGCTGGATCTTTTTGCCTAATAATATTTTTGCGTACACATCTTTTTCCAGCTTATAGCAATAAACTGCGCACCAAAAAATGTCGGTTGAAACACAGTCTCAAGCCAAAGCTGAAAGTACAAGTGACTAAATTGATAAATTATCAAGTTTCGGCTTCGGCCTTGACCAAAAAAAGACCTTCGGTCGAACACTAATAGTGTCCGACCAAAGCTTCGGCTTCGGCCTCGAAAAAAGGACCTTGCAAAAAAAGGACCTTTGGTCGGACACTATTGTAGTATATTAAAAGCATAAAATAAGAAAAATTTTGGCGCAAGTTGGAGGTCGATACGTTGATCCGTTCGGATGATATGTCAACTTTTTCGGTGGTTATTTAGGGTCAAAAGTTGACCATAAATAACTACCGAAAAAGTTGACATATCGTCCGAACGGATCAACGTATCGACCTCCAACTTGCGCCAAAATTTTTCTTATTTTATGCCCTTAATATACTACAATAGTGTCCGACCAAAGAGTCAATAGTGTCCCTTAATATACTACAATAGTGTCCGACCAATAAGAAAAATTTTGGCGCAAGTTGGAGGTCGATACGTTGATCCGTTCGGATGATATGTCAACTTTTTCGGTGGTTATTTAGGGTCAAAAGTTGACCATAAATAACTACCAAAAAAGTTGACATATCATCCGAACGGATCAACGTATCGACCTCCAACTTGCGCCAAAATTTTTCTTATTTTATGCCCTTAATATACTACAATAGTGTCCGACCAAAGGTCCTTTTTTGCAAGGTCCTTTTTTCGAGGCCGAGGCCGAAGCCGAAGCTTTGGTCGGACACTATTAGTGTTCGACCGAAGGTCTTTTTTTGGTCGAGGCCGAAGCCGAAACTTGATGATTACATTTTCCAACTTTGACCTTAAATAACTGCCGAACGGATCAACGTATCGACCTCTGGTTTGCACCAAAATTTTTCTTATATTTTATGCCCTTTTAAACGGTATACTGCAATATGGGAGTTTTACTTAAAATTTTCTAGTGTCCCAGGGGGACTCCAACTCAAAAATTTAAAATGGAACCCCCATATTGTAGTATACCGTTTGAAAGGGCATAAAATAAGAAAAATTTTGGCGCAAATCAGAGGTCGATACGTTGATCCGTTCGGGAGTTATTTAAGGTCAAAGTTGGAAAAAGTCAACTTTTGATCCTAAATAACTACCGAACGGGTCAACGTATCGATCTCCAACGCGCCAAAATTTTTCTTATTTTATGCCCTTTCAAACAATATACTACATAATGATAATCAATTCAATAATGTTGCTAAATAAGCATCTTTTAAGAAACAAACTGTAAAGAAATTAAATATTTTAAATTTTAAAACAAATTTTAATCTGTGATATAATTCGTAATTAATTTATCATCGAAAGCAGATGCGCGGATGCATTAGGTCTATTGTTTGCAGCTGCATTATGTCATATTTCCTAGCAACATGATTGAACAGCGGAGAAAAAGCTGAAAAGTATAATAAAATTCAATTATAAAGGATAAATTTTATTAGCTGCGTTCAAAAAATATCATTTAAAACGATTGGATTTTGAAAAGCAAAACTGACATGTATTATGAACGCGTACCTATTATGAAACTTTTCCGAATGGATTCCAATCCAAATTGTTTAATTATTTTCTAGATTTCTATTGGGTTTTCTAGGGAAAACGGAATAATTCCAATCGGAATTCATTCCAAAAAGTCCCATAATACATTCCCTGATAGTTTTAGAAATATGTATCAGTCATACATAGGTAAACTCAGCGATAACTACTAATGTTTTCTGAACATAATTAATCCAAAATTGATAATTTATTCCATTGCAATGTACGATGTTTTATATGTAAATTTTTGTTCTTGTTGTAATAGGAAAACATTCTCTCTGTTGCAGTATTGATAGACGCGGGTCTTATATATGTGATCATTAATTGTTACAATAAAGATTTTTTATAATCTTTTCTTAGAATTACACGACGATATATAATTAGATAACAAATCAATAAATAAAATTAAAAGGCTTAGAGCCACGACTAGTTGTTAGTCGATATTCACGTGTGTGTATTTCACAAGAGTTATATATTAGTTACAATTAGATTAAATATCAATTACACGATATTTTGTTTGATATATATCAGATATTTATTCGATATAAGTACTTTCTAAACTAATAAATATACTTAAATTTACATTTTTTTCTCGATATCGACATCGTCAACGCGAACGACGAGCGACACGCGAAAAATGAACCTTAACTCGCGCGCGAGAGACCAGATCGCGCTTGATACGAGCCGTAGAGAGAGAGACAGTAAGAAAGGAGATTGGAAGAAGGAATAGGAGGATGACAGTCGGCGGGAAGGGGTGTTGAAAAGAGGAAGGGAGAGCCAAAGGGAGGGAGAGAGAGAGAGAGAAAAAGATACGGAGCGGAGTTCGTTGCACCCGCTCGCGTTCACTGCGCTTTATAGATGCGGATATATAGGTTTCGCGGTACCAATTCTGAAAGTGACTGAAAGGAGCGCGAGGTTCTTCCTTCGCGTTGAAGAACGTTGTCTCATTAACGATTAGATAAGTACGTCTATTTCTATAGGATAGACCCTACCATATTATTAACCGTTATCTCTCAACAGTTATCTATTTCGGCTCCCTAAAACAATAAAAAATTGTTGCAAAGTGAACGCTAAATAAACCGGCAGACTAAACGTGAAATATCGTTATAAACATTAATATAATATTATTTTTTTAAGGTAATCACAGGTCGACTGTGTGCGGAAAGCAAGAACAAACAAAATCTAACAATTTTTATACCGAAAGATTATCGTCACTAACAATTAAAACAAATTTTACGTGGATGTTCCTTGTTGACGTTGATTAAAATAACACTTAGAGATAAAGATCGATACAGAAATCAATCAGGTGTCGAAAGAGACTGTTTGACACCACTTTTATCGAGTTGCAACTGTCAGCCCAAAAAAACATTTAACTTCCCTTTCGTTACGCAAAACCTTCCTTTTTCCTTTCTGGCATCGGTTAACAGGTGGTCAGCGCAAGCTCGCTTTTGCGCACGACGTAATTAATTTACGGGCGTGTGCATAATCAGAAGTCGTTTATTCGGGGTGGTGCGTTTAATGCTTCGTAAAATATGTCGCGATACGTAAATTGCCTTATGAATGCGCAGGGAAGTGAAATGATGTCAAAGTACAACGATACTGATATCTTCGTCTGAACGAACAAAGTGACGTTAACGCGTCAAAAAAGCGAGAAGGGGAAGAGGGATATAAAGGAAGCGCGCGATGAGAAAAAAAAAAAGAGAAAATAATCGAAGAAAGAGAGGTGCAATGTGAAGAGCGGAAGTATGGCCCGCATACTTTTCGTCTTCCTTGAAATTCTTTTTTTGGGGCGGGTAATCTCGCTTCAATAGGATCTCCGGATACTCTCTCTAGTCGTTCGGAAACGTAGGATGCTGCACCCGCAGAAACTCGATATAACAACATCTCGTACGTTCCCATCGATCTGCATAGGGCACCAGTCTTCTGAAGATAGATCTTTCGCAAATGCGCAAAAACAACGAACTCCTTACTCCAAAATACATTGTCTATTGTTCGAAAAATTTCAGGTAAAGGGTACTTATCTTGTATGCGAACGACGAGAGGGTTCCCAGAGATCCTCTTGAAATTACCTGATCAAAAAAAATCTCAAGAAAGACGAAGGGCTGCGTTCGCGGACCGCGCTATATTAGCGCTATTCCATTATTCTATCTTTATCGCTCATTAGATGTAAAACAAGGATAGTATTACGCAATAGTGCTAATAGCGCGCTCCCGAAAACGCACCCGAAAAGTATGCGAGCATTCTTCCGCGCCGAGGGAGAAGAGGAAAGCGTCGATTAGTGAAACGGATCCTCGCGAGATGCAATAAGCGGTGAATCGGTCAAGGCACAATCGAGTGGACGATTGCAAATATCGATCGCGACGGGTGTCGCACACGCGACGCGAGTATACGTGCGTGCAAATTGTGGCCAACTACGGTCGCGCGAAAGAGCGCGCTTCGCGTAATCGTGTACCGGTCACAAGTCACAACAGTCGCGCGGTTGACGACCCCGGCGTTTTAAAACAATACCTATATTTCGCCGCCGCGTGCTCTACCTTTCACAACCGGTCGTCTCGCGCAAATATTAACTTTCCTACCTTTCCGCGGCCGCGGCGTATAAGCGATAGCGAAAGCGAGGGGAGAAAGCGCGACCGGCGCGGCGCGGCGGCACTTTCTTCGAGTCCTGAGAAAGCACGCAAAACAGGAAAATACGATATTCCGGTGAACGGTGAGGAGACCTCGGTAATTGCGTCGCCGATCGCCGTCAGATTCCTGCGACCGCGGCGTCGATTCGAAAATTTTGACGAGACGCGGGAAAAGACCCCTCCGGATACAAGCGGGATTTTTTAAAAAATATATATGTATACGTAAAGTGTTATTTTCTAATTCGCGCTCACCGGTCCGATGATAGACTCCGCAGGCTGAAAATTCGACGAAAAAATACGTTCCACGGGGCTGCGTAATTTCTTGAAAATCCAACAAGTCGAGGGCTCCGGCACACATGGGCAAATAAATATATCGAACGTCGCGCCGGCGAATCGCGCCGGAGTAGTCCATCAGAAAGCAGTTTCGATTCTTTAGAGTTTTAGAGTCTGCAAAAAGCTATAAAAGTATT
This sequence comes from Leptothorax acervorum, assembly GCA_035220615.1. Lineage (NCBI taxonomy): Eukaryota > Metazoa > Arthropoda > Insecta > Hymenoptera > Formicidae > Leptothorax > Leptothorax acervorum. Next base: position 453,638 of record JASTWQ010000059.1, read on the forward strand.
TGTAGGACATTTGTATGACTTCGGTCACTTCGTCCTCGAGTCTCTCTTCGCAAAATAATCTGTTCGCCGGGTACATACGTGCATATATAATACATACATGCACATCGATGTAATTTATGTCTTCATTAAAACGTTCCCACGACGTTTCGGGGGCATCGTTCTCGCGCCGCGGGCGTGCACCATTATTATTAGATCGTCGCACCGATGAAACCGCACGGCGCACTCTGCGAGAGCGGGAACGTTCGGGAAGCGTAAAGTTAACTTACGGCCGCTTATAAGTGGGCCGAAACGATGCGTCCGCTCGTGCGCAACCGTTGCGCACAATCGTTTTACGCGCGATCCATCGTCGTGAACGATCCGCGCGACGAGTACCAAGGCACAACTGCACACAACGAGAGGCGCCCGCCGCCCGGTGTCAGCGTCTCTCTTTTAAACGCGCGCAGGGTTGCGTCGGCATTCCCGTAATCTGCAACGAGCACAGAACGCCCGCGCGCCGCGAGACAAGATAGGACGGCAGCAGAGGCAGACGGAAGATCCGCGACGACGAACGCAAAAACGCGTGAATGAATGCACGCGCCACGCACGCACGGTCGCTCAACAACGTCACTCCACTTGCATTTTTCACCGAGTGTCTTTCCTCCACCCGGCTGCACGTTCCTTTCCGCCTTTCGTCCTCCGCCCACGCTCTCCGGCGGATACAGACTGATCGGCCCGATCGGCCGGTCTGGTCAACCGGTCTGCGGTCTCTCGAGGGGCTCCCTCCAACGGCTCCAACGGAGTCCAACGCCGTCCTCGCTCTCTCGTCAGGTAGCGGGCGAGGGAGGTCACGAAAGGTCGCGGCGCGTCGCGCGACGTTACACAACGTCGCTCGCTTCGATCTTCGTCGGCGAAGGTTGGTTTCCTTCGAAGGAAATGACGTAGTACGTCTCACGCTGTTTTTCCGCGAAGGGACTTGTCGACACGACGACGTCCACGGCGTATCACTCGACCGACGTCCTCGCGGAATGCTCGCGAGCGTCTCTAGAGCACCAGTCTCTTTCCCTATCAAGGCTACGACGAAGAGGAAGACGTGCGGAACGCGAACGTGCATCGACCACGGCGCGGTATCGGGGTCGAGAGTTCCACGACCGAGCGCAGCGGGCCACCTACCTACCTCCTCTCCTCGGCGACGGCGGCGGTGGCGGGCACGCCGCTCTCGCTCTCTTCTATCCGCGCCGCTCACCTACTACGCGCCACGCGAGAAACGGCGTTCTCGCGCGCTCACGATTGGCCGGCGTACTGCCCCGTCACGACCAAGACCAAGCACCAAGGCGCGTCGCCGAGCCGTCGCCGTCGTTTCAGAGAGTCACTACTATTCCTCCCGGTTCTCCCCCGGTGGGCTTGCAACTCGGCGCGAGTGGCGAGGGCGACGAGGACAACGTAGCCTTCTCGTCTCCTCGCTTAGCTTCCAGCCTCTTAGCTTCACGCGCTTCGAATTCTCAGACCGGCGTATTAGAGATGAATATTATTCAGGCTCCTTGGCCTGCGCAGACTTTCAGCTTGAAGCTGCTTAATTTCTGCGTTTGATGAAAATTTCATGGAACTCTCTAAATTTCTTAAAATAAAATTTTTACTCTACCCCTGGTTTCCATGCACGCGTTGCCATGCGTTATAGCGCGCGTTTGACGCGCGCGTTTGTGCTGATAGTGTTTCCATGCGCGCGTTATATAAATGTGACAGCTCTCAATTTTATTATAAAAATACATGCGTATATATATGTAATATTTAATAATAAAAATAATATAAACAATTGTAAAAGAAAGAGAGAAAAGAAGAATATTAAATACAGAAAATGTAAATAATCTATTAACTAGCTTTTAGTAAAAAAATATCACGTATACAATTTTCTCTAAAAAAATATTTTACGCTTTCTCAGTAGAGTTAAAATAAATATAATTTATTATTTAAAAGATATTACTAAAAATGTATAATATCGTAATACATATTTATTTTCTAACAATTATTTCATATAATATGTATGAAATTAATTTCTATATGGATGATGAAATTTGCTATTTAAATCCCACAAAGCACTGCGAAGACGAACTGAGTTTATAATTAATTCATTTACTGATTCGTCATTCTCGCAAGAATTATTATTGTTTATTGACATTATGTATAATTAAATATGACAAGCTGTCATTAATGCAGAAATTCGACTGAAATTAGCCGAGCTCAACGAAACGCGACGCGATTGTCGCGCGTTTGAAAGGGTTAAAAATTTTTGATTTCAACGCGCTATGACGCGCTATCGCGCGCGTCAAGAAAAGCACGCATTTGATTGGTGGAACGCGTGCAGATGCGCGTCAAACGCGCATTATAACGCAGGGTAACGCGTGCATGGAAACCAATTTGATTGATGAAACGCGTGGAAACGCGCATCAAACGCGCGCTAAGCGCATGGAAACGCGTGCATGGAAACCAGGGGTAATCATGGAGTTACTGACCAGTCCAGTCTATTGGAGTCAATATTCACTCCAATAGAGTGAATTTATTCATTCTAATTGTAACTCTTAATTTTAAAGTGAAGTCGTAGCTCATGAATGCTATAGTACCGAGCGCTGCCGCGACACGGCTACTGCGTGCCAGAGTTTCTCGTAAACAAAAATCATCACGCACTAAATATTAAGACGCGAGCCTGCAGCGAAATTCCATTTCCAAACCAGTAACCACAGTAAATGATATAGTAGATATACTATATACTGTGTACTGTGTACTGTGTACTGTGTACTGCGCACTGCGCACTGCGCACTGCGCACTGCGCACTGCGCACTGTGTACTGTGTTTCTCTTTTGATACTTTTGACGAATTGATTCTACTTCAGGTATCACACATACTTTTCACACGCTCTTAATAAATATACTATGAAGTAGCTCGGGAGCATCGAATTATTTATTAAAATAAATATTCTCTCTCTAAAAGAATATTGAAATCCTCACATGTCACTCTTTTCAGAGTTGAAGAATCACTCCAAGTAAAGAGTGAGTTACGGCACACTTTCAAAAAATGAAATTTCATTCCATTTACACTGGCAGTATTTTCATTATCGCAAAGAATGATATCTCACTCCAAAAGAATGAGATTCCACTCCAAGAAATTTAGAGAAAAAATTGTAATTTATTTTCGTGACTTTTTCAAATTGTTTGACTATTATGTATTTTCGGGAGCAAACCTTAAATTAGAATGTTTTAAACTTTTTAGCTTTGCCTATTAACCCTATTTAGTCACTTCCCGAGAATCCCGTACCGGTCACACTGGGTGAAATACACCCCACAATTCCGAGACGCCCACTTTGAACGGCTGCCGAGAGAGAACGGGCCGAAAAATATACCACCGACGGGGATCGATACTTGAAGGTCCCAACTACCTGTAGATGACGGCAAAAGGCCCATTTCCATTGGTTTACTGGGTCGTTTTCGAAGTCAAAAGAACGCTGGGGTGTATTGTACCCAGTGTGACTAAATAGGGTTAACTTCACGCATTTCGAATTTTACATAGATACTTATATCTTATTGTTAGAAATGTAGGTACAATGGTGAATTTAGGTACCAGACTAAAAGATTCAGGTCTGCAAGGTCTTCTTGACCTTGAAATGGTCTACAGCATTTTCCTATTCGGTAAAAATCCTTCATAGATCACCCATCATGACTTTCGATTTTTTAATGTTACCATTGTAACCAAGTTATTATTATATATCTTTGTAAACGGTTAATATTTCAACTTTGAATTTGATTACCTTCTAGCTTTGCGCGCCTTGAATTTTACAAATATCTTATTGTAAGAAATATATCAATGGAACAAAAGGTATCAGACTAATGGATTTAAACTTATTGTTAGGTCTGCAAGGTTCTTGGCCTTTGAAGTGGTCTTTTATTTTTCCATTCTATTTTCACATTTTTCCATTCAGTAAAAATCCCTCATACATATAAGATCATTTTTTATCTTCACGACTTTCCATTTCTTAATGTTATACACTATTGCAACTAAGTTATTATTATATATCTTTGTAAATGGTAAAATGGTTAGTTTCAAGTTTAAATTCGATTACCTTACTTCTAGCTTCTTATAGCTACACGCGTCACGAGTTTGCATTTTTCCTCTTAACAAAAATGTCCCGGAAAATCAACATATTGTTACGCCCCCGCTGAGTCGCTTGTTAGAAGAGAAATCGCAAAACGCCCCTTAGCAACGGGATGCTGTTTAACAACACCATAAAAAGATTCTGCGCCGGAGGTATATATAATGTATATACCACTTATTAAGAAATAAAAAGAATTACCGCGTTAAATAACATACTTCTGTATTCGATTTGAATAAAGTCGCCCCTGTGGTGTAGGTAGTACTTCTTTCCGCGAGATCGGGTGTGTGCGAATGAGATTGCGAGTGCTAGCGCGAGTGTGTGTGTGTGTGCTTTCGTAGCGTCCGTTGTGCGCACACACACACGCACACACACACACACACACACACACACACACACACACACACACACACACACACACACACACACACACACACACACACACACACACACACACACACACACACACACACACACACACACACACAAGAAGAATATTAATGTATTATTTATTCATTATTCTAAAGTTTAATTTTCTAAAAAAAAATATTTTAATTTGCCTATAATTCGAAAGTTACAAATATCTCTATGTTTGTGTAAGGAAACTAAACATTAACTAAAAAATGTGCAAAAAATACTATAGTTTAGACAAGCATCATTGTACACGAGAGACATTTTTGTATATCATTACTACTACTATTAAAGTTGATAAATATTTCTACTTATAAATAATGTTTGATATGTAATTGAGTATATAATTAAAACGTCATTATAATAGCATGTTATACTTTAATTACATTGCAAGCAGTAAGATCAGTCATCAAAATAATGATGTTTTTTGTAACATTGCAAGATTTAAAAATTTTAAAAATCCGTAACCTACAGAAATACTCAAAATTTTTATTTTTATGGAATTGATCAAACATTTTACAATATTTTAAAAGTTTATCCTCAAATTTTCTGATATTAATAGAAAAAGAAAGAGGAAGGACAGAGAGAAAGAGCAATTAAAAAATTTTGGTAAATGTTTACAATTAGGGCCCCAACGAGAAATCAATCGCCACTTAAATATGTTGTAGGGGAGGTCTTTCTGAGTAATTCTACGCAAGAAAAAAGTGGGGGACGGCATTGGTTTAGAAAATATAGCAAATTGAAATTTCAGAATTTTAATGCTTTTTATTAGATATTATAAACCTATAGGTTAGTGACGCGCTTTATAAGTATGCGCTTTGTAAGTTGAAGCGAAGTCCACCCTATACAGGGTTGGGAGGGAGGGTGCAGGTGGGGGGGGGGGGGGGGCGACCCCCTCGCAACCCCCGACTTGTGTGGAACGCGCTCCTCTGTCCACGCATGTACTTTGGTATATTAGTCTCTCATATATATATCTCAAATACTCAAAATAACTGTTGATTAAGCAAATTTCAATTTGCTATATCTTCTAAACCAATGCCGTCCCCCACTTTTTTCTTGCGTAGAATTACTCAGAAAGACCTCCCCTACAACATATTTAAGTGGCGATTGATTTCTCGTTGGGGCCCTAATTGTAAACATTTACCAAAATCTTATTACTTCTACAAAAGGGAAACAACTTTAGAATTTATATATTTAAAATTTTCAAAATACTTGATAATTTATTTCCGTAACCATGTACCTATATTTATTAGACATTAACTTTTTTTACATGTTTTTTGTACATTTATTTTATCATGTATGAAATGGGTTATAAATTTTAAAATTGCACAAGAGCTTTATAATTACCCTGTAGGTATATTGGAAGAGTTTTCTACGACCACTGCCATTTCACAAAAGTTGTATTTATTTTTTATTACAAACACGATAACTCCAAATTTATTTAACTTGAAACTAGTTGGTTAGATTAGTAATACTTGTATATTTAACGCTTGATATGTAAACGAGATATTAGTAAAAGTATTCAGCGCAGATTTAAAAAGCTACGCAAGCAAAAAGGCATCAATACCAAGCACATTAAACTTCGCTCACTTTGCTGTCGTATCGCAAGCGGCATCATGAAACACGCGTTATACCATGGTGACCGTAGGTGGTGCGGTACTTGGCGATTATTATGTCAAATTATGCATGTCCGTGCGTATAAATGGCTGATGGAACTACGTTTGTCGCGCCTCCAGATGTGGGGACAAACGGCGGAAGAAAAAACGTGGGGAAACGCGAGGAAACGCGAGGAAAAGCGAGATGAAAGAGTCGGGGACGAGAGAACAATTCTCGGGAAAGAAACAGACTTTCGAGCAGCGTTGGCCCTCGAAGAAGGTCGGCGTGTTAAACGGTCAGGAATGCATATCCTCGCAAGGAGGCGCACGCGCGATATAAAATATGCGCTTCGCCTTCAACGTTGCACAAGCGGATGGCCATTACGCATGGACGATGACGCATATCTCGGACCTTCGGGACGCCTTCGACGAGGAAGAACGGAAGGGATATGCGTAGGGAATGATTGTGCAGCTATAATATTTAAAATCTTTGTATTTTTACTTTTATTTTACTTTTATGTACTTAAATGCCAGGGCTCTTTTTGAAACGTCTCAAGAATTCTAAGACTCTGTAGAAAACAGCCAGAACTCTATAAATTAAATAAAAATTTTGAAAAGTAGGATATTAAATTTATATAGAGATCGTTGTTATGTATTCCCATGAACACTTGAAACTCATTCTCGAAGATTCTTCGGTTTTTCAGAACTTAGGCGAAGCGAGTCGAAGTACGTTTACTGAGGGAAAAATAAACGTGCAGTCTTTTGTCATTGACGGGGATCTTTGCGCTTGGATTTACGTCTCGATCTAAGCTGGCAGCCGGCTGCAACCTAGCGTAACACGCAACCTCGACGTGGCGGAGCATGCTCGTGGTTCACCAACGCTTGAGAACGCGCGTGTCCTTGGCGCTCAAGGACACCTCGGGCGCTCGCGCGGACATACCGCTCCTCCGCGCGAGTATCCGCGAATTAGGTCGAGACGACGACAACGCGAACGAGAACGAGACTCGAGCTCTCTCGTAACCGATTCAACGTCCATAATAATAGCGTGACTTCGATCGCGCTCCGAGGTTTTCCCTCTTTGCGTTCCACGCCGTCTCCGACAGATAAGTACGTTGACAAGAATGACGTAATTCGTTTTTCTTTTTCTTTATATTTACATATAACGCCCCATAGCATGTCGAAATATAGCATGTCGATGTCATGGTCACGCGCGTGCGTGCGCGTGCGATCATCCGCTTGGGATCAAGTTTTCACAAATAAAAGTTGGCAAGATAAGCAAATGTAAGGTATAATCCAGGATTTGAACAAAACCCTGAGTACGCGCCCCGCAAAAGTATGCGCTTAATTTTATTTTAATTTATGCAAACTGCATCTAATACGCGCGACTAATTTGCCGCAGACTAGTCGAGCGAGGTCTCACAGCGGGGAATTTTTCCTTTCACCAAACTTTTCTACGATTGACCTTGAACCTCCGACTTTGTGCGGCTAGGTGCCAGGATGCACCGCTGATTTCTTTCTATTAAAATGGGCAAAAATTCGGTATACTTAATCGCCAGAACTTCTTCTGAGATATATCAGAAATTTTGGTCAAAAGTTTGGTAAATTAAAATAATATATATTAAAAATTTGAAAATAAACGGCTAATCTCACAGAGATATCGTGATGCGTTTATATATTCACACAATATAATATTAATATAAAATATAATATATATAATACTTATATAAAATAAATATAATATATATTTATATTGTATATCTATTAATATACCTACAATATATTGAATAAAAATAGATTTGATAAACAAGAATTAAAATATGCAAAGATAAGAATTACACAAAAACCCATATTCTATGCCAAAGGTTTTAAGAAATAATAACACATCTGCGTCTGATGCCACGGACGAAATATCCCTACCTGAGAAGGGATATTTCTTGCTGCATCATGATGAGGTCGACCTATAAGTTACATTTCTGCAGAGCCTGTCGATGCGATCGCTTAAGCACGCTTTAAGTACTTCTTTCCGATATTCTTCAGATACAATTCTAATGATTAAATAAAGATGAACAATATCTCCTTACGACTAGTGTCGTAAAGATTTACGAAAGAGCAAAATTTTGATTTCGCCAAATGAAACAGGAGTGCAAACGCAGTGCGTTGCAGAAATGCATGTTGCAATCCTCCGCGAGTTATTTGTCTATTTAACTTTGTGCCCGATCGATCGTTAGGTCGACGGCGTCAAAGTCCACGGTACGACCACACAAGTAAACACAATCGTGGCGAGGTAACGTGATTAAAACGAGCGCCGCCGTTATTCAAAATCTCTTCTCTTTTGTTCAAAGTTCTTTTGAGAAAAACATAAAAAATTTATTGTAAAAAATTCATTGCGCAGATATTCATCAAATTCCTTTCTTTTCGCACCTTTCTCTCATTTCTAAGAAACTTCTTTAATGTTTATAGGTATATGTTCAGGCTTGATGATCTAACTGTTGTTTGATCATCAGCCATGCAATGCAGAGCGAACAAAGAAATTGAAAAGATAAAATATTGCACCTTCAGTATTGAATGGTATCTGGATATTTTGAAAGCTGTAAAAATCGATTTCTATTAATTCCAAATTCCTAAAAACAGCCTTTGACTCTCCATGAGACCATGAGCTAAATGATGGAAGCCTTCGAGGCCTTGAGCGCTCAAGGACGCGCAGAATTGTCGAGAAGCTCTCTTCCCCTTTTCCCACTTTGCCTCTCCTCTTTCTTTCCACCACAGTTCTACGAGAAACACCGATATATCACGAGAAATGGACTGACGAATCACGAAAGGAGGACGGTCGATTCACGATCCATGGTTACACATAGGTCAAATTGTCGACGGTGGAATCTTTTGTTGAATACGGACACAAAAGATGGTCGGAAAACGGTAGGTAGCCCTTTTGACTACGTTGCCCTTTTGACTACATTCACAGATTCTCAACCCCAAATTTTTCCTGAACCAATCACATCAACCAAATCATGTCGAATATAGTGCCAATCAAAATGGTCGAAATTCGTGAATCTGAACGTTTTTTCGCAAATGTGAGAGTGTCACGTCTGTGAAGTTGGCCACTCTTTTTCAAAATTTAAAAAAAAATCATTGGAGTTCTGGATGCTTCAGCAAGAGTTCTAAAGTTCTCTATCGATTTTAGAAAGAGTTCCGTCGATTAAAGTGACGAAAACACCATTTTAAAAATGGGGGGGCTAACTTCACGGCGCCCCTCATTTTTGAAAAAATCAATTTTTTATGGTGGATTCGGAAGTGTTTCAAAGAGTTCTAGAGTTCCCTATAGGTTTTAGAAAAAGTTCCGTTGAAATAACCCCAAAAATCAAAAATTAAAAAAAAATCAAATTTTTAAAAAAATTAATTTTATGGTGGATTCGGAAGTATTTCGAAGAGTTCTAGAGTTCCCTATAAGTTTTAGTAAGAGTTCCGTTCAAATAACCCCAAAAATCGATAATAAAGTGGATAAATGTTGATCGTACCGGCTTTCTCGAGGTTTAAAAAAATAATCAATAATGCTGAGCGCCGGAACTACACGAAAAATTTAATAGAACTCCTAGAACTGTCGAAATCACAAAACGGCTGACTCATATAGCCGAAAATCTGAATTTCTCTGGGTTTAAAAATTGTTTAAACAATGATTCATTAATGCTGAGCGCCGGAACTCCTTGGAAATGGTTAAAGGACATTCGAAAGTACACGAAAAATTTAATAGAACTCCTAGAACTGTCGAAATCACAAAACGGCTGACTCATATAGCCGAAAATCTGGATTTCTCTGGGTTTAAAAATTGTTTAATAAATTAATAAATAATGCTGACCGCCGGAACTCCTTGGAACTCGTTAAAGGATATTCGGAACTACACGAAAAATTTAATAGAACTCCTAGAACTGTCGAAATCACAAAACGGCTGAGTCATATAGCTGAAAATCTGGATTTCTCGGGGTTTAAAAATTGTTTAAACAATGATTCAATAATGCTGAGCGCCGGAACTCCTTGGAAATGGTTAAAGGACATTCGAAAGTACACGAAAAATTTAATAGAACTCCTAGAACTGTCGAAATCACAAAACGGCTGACTCATATAGCCGAAAATCTGGATTTCTCTGGGTTTAAAAATTGTTTAATAAATTAATAAATAATGCTGACCGCCGGAACTCCTTGGAAATCGTTAAAGGACATTTGGAACTACACGAAAAATTTAATAGAACTTCTAGAACTGTCGAAATCACAAAACGGCTGAGTGATATAGCAGAAAATCTGGATTTCTCGGGGTTTAAAAATTGTTTAAACAATGATTCAATAATGCTGAGCGCCGGAACTCCTTGGAACTCGTTAAAGGACATTCGGAACTACACGAAAAATTTAATAGAACTCCTAGAACTGTCGAAATCACAAAACGGCTGAGTGATATAGCAGAAAATCTGGATTTCTCGGGGTTTAAAAATTGTTTAAACAATGATTCATTAATGCTGAGCGCCGGAACTCCTTGGAAATGGTTAAGGGACATTCGAAAGTACACGAAAAATTTAATAGAACTTCTAGAACTGTCGAAATCACAAAACGGCTGAGTGATATAGCAGAAAATCTGGATTTCTCGGGGTTTAAAAATTGTTTAAACAATGATTCATTAATGCTGAGCGCCGGAACTCCTTGGAAATGGTTAAAGGACATTCAAAAGTACACGAAAAATTTAATAGAACTCCTAGAACTGTCGAAATCACAAAACGGCTGACTCATATAGCCGAAAATCTGGATTTCTCTGGGTTTAAAAATTGTTTAATAAATTAATAAATAATGCTGACCGCCGGAACTCCTTGGAACTCGTTAAAGGATATTCGGAACTACACGAAAAATTCAATAGAACTCCTAGAACTGTCGAAATCACAAAACGGCTGAGTCATATAGCTGAAAATCTGGATTTCTCAGGGTTTAAAAATTGTTTAATAAATTAATAAATAATGCTGACCGCCGGAACTCCTTGGAACTCGTTAAAGGATATTCGGAACTACACGAAAAATTTACTAGAACTCCTAGAACTGTCGAAATCACAAAACGGCTGAGTCATATAGCTGAAAATCTGGATTTCTCGGGGTTTAAAAATTGTTTAAACAATGATTCAATAATGCTGAGCGCCGGAACTCCTTGGAACTCGTTAAAGGACATTCGGAACTACACGAAAAATTTAATAGAACTCTAGAACTGTCGAAATCACAAAACGGCTGAATATAGCTCCTAAAAATTGTTTAACAATGATTCGCTGAGCGCCGGAACTCCTTGGAACTCGTTAAAGGACATTCGGAACTACACGAAAAATTTAATAGAACTCCTAGAACTGTTGAAATCACAAAACGGCTGAGTCATATAGCTAAAAATCTGGATTTTTAAACCCCGAGAAATCCACATATTCGGCTATATGAGTCAGCCGTTTTGTAATTTCGACAGTTCTAGGAGTTCTATTAAATTTTTCGTGTACTTTCGAATGTCCCTTAACGATTTCCAAGGAGTTCCGGCGCTCAGCATTAATGAATCATTGTTTAAACAATTTTTAAACCCCGAGAAATCCAGATTTTCTGCTATATCACTCAGCCGTTTTGTGATTTCGACAGTTCTAGAAGTTCTATTAAATTTTTCGTGTAGTTCCGAATGTCCTTTAACGAGTTCCAAGGAGTTCCGGCGCTCAGCATTATTGAATCATTGTTTAAACAATTTTTAAACCCAGAGAAATCCAGATTTTCGGCTCTATGAGTCGCCGTTTTGTGATTTCGACAGTTCTAGGAGTTCTATTAAATTTTTCGTGTAGCTCCGAATGTCCTTTAACGAGTTCCAAGGAGTTCCGGCGCTCAGCATTATTGAATCATTGTTTAAACAATTTTTAAACCCCGAGAAATCCAGATTTTCAGCTATATGACTCAGCCGTTTTGTGATTTCGACAGTTCTAGGAGTTCTATTGAATTTTTCGTGTAGTTCCGAATATCCTTTAACGAGTTCCAAGGAGTTCCGGCAGTCAGCATTGTTTGTTAATTTATTAAACAATTTTTAATCCCAGAGAAATCCAGATTTTTGGCTATATGAGTCAGCCGTTTTGTAATTTCGACAGTTCTAGGAGTTCTATTAAATTTTTCGTGTACTTTCGAATGTCCCTTAACCATTTCCAAGGAGTTCCGGCGCTCAGCATTAATGAATCATTGTTTAAACAATTTTTAAACCCCGAGAAATCCAGATTTTCAGCTATATGACTCAGCCGTTTTGTGATTTCGACAGTTCTAGGAGTTCTATTAAATTTTTCGTGTACTTTTGAATGTCCTTTAACCATTTCCAAGGAGTTCCGGCGCTCAGCATTAATGAATCATTGTTTAAACAATTTTTAAACCCCGAGAAATCCAGATTTTCTGCTATATCACTCAGCCGTTTTGTGATTTCGACAGTTCTAGAAGTTCTATTAAATTTTTCGTGTAGTTCCAAATGTCCTTTAACGATTTCCAAGGAGTTCCGGCGCTCAGCATTATTGAATCATTGTTTAAACAATTTTTAAACCCCGAGAAATCCAGATTTTCAGCTATATGACTCAGCCGTTTTGTGATTTCGACAGTTCTAGGAGTTCTATTAAATTTTTCGTGTAGTTCCAAATGTCCTTTGACGAGTTCCAAGGAGTTCCGGCGCTCAGCATTATTGATTATTTTTTTAAACCTCGAGAAAGCCGGTACGATGAACATTTATCCACTTTATTATCGATTTTTGGGGTTATTTGAACGGAACTCTTACTAAAACTTATAGGGAACTCTAGAACTCTTCGAAATACTTCCGAATCCACCATAAAATTAATTTTTTTAAAAATTTGATTTTTTTTTAATTTTTGATTTTTGGTGTTATTTCAACGGAACTCTTTCTAAAACCTATAGGGAACTCTAGAACTCTTTGAAACACTTCCGAATCCTCCATAAAAAATTGATTTTTTCAAAAATGAGGGGCGCCGTAAAGTTAGCCCCCCCATTTTTAAAATGGTGTTTTCGTCACTTTAATCGACGGAACTCTTTCTAAAATCGATAGAGAACTCTAGAACTCTTGCTGGGGCATCCAGAACTCCAATGATTTTTTTAAAATTTTGAAAAAGAGTGGCCAACTTCACAGACGTGAGAGTGTCGTAGATTTACTGAATTTTTTTCATATTTTTTAAATTACTTTAAGGTAGGGAAAATATCGTGGAACGTGACCCACGTGGCACTGGAAAGATACCGAAAAACATATACACACAGAGGATTAATAATAGCTGCTTTTAAGAGTACTTTTGTTTTTAATCCCGTAATTCAATAAAATATCGGTGTTTATAGTTTAAAGATTGACGAGCGAGTTTCTCGATCATATATTCGATATCGAATCGCCGTCCGCGTCGCTCTTTGTGCAAGATCGTATGCGTATTTGCACATGCTATTATTTTAGAATGTGGCACGAGCGATAATATTTTCTTCGAGATATCGATAACGCAACGATCTTGCATTCGAGGTTAAGACTAGACGTACACTGAGAGAAAAGAGTCGAAGTATTCAGAAGCAAATTGTTACTTGTAATATTTTGTTCAATATTTATTGGTTATAAAAAAATTTTATTATGATGATAGAATATACATTTCTGAGAAATATACCTAATTTTTCTTATTAATTGTAAAAAAAATTTTGTTTCTTTCCTGCTGGAAAAATAAATCTACTTGCGGCAAACATATCTTTTTTATAGCAATGAAGTATTTAGTTACAATAGGATTAACCTTTATAGACAAATAACATTTATTTCCAGAAACTAAATTTACGTCTTAGAAACAAACGTTTACTTGTTTGGATAAAAATTTACTTCCGTCTCACTGGTTTGCATTGCATCATGCAATATGGCGGACTAATGGTGGGGCGGCAGACCATTGTCGTTCCGTGCATGGTGACTGTGGCAATTTTGATGCTGAATGTGTTCTGTGTGATTCATTTCGATTCGTTAAAATGGAAGAGAAACTAAGAAATATTTTAGATACACTACATCTACAACGATGGAGCGAGAATTTAACCAGTCTCCGAACTTTTTAGACAGACCGTGTATATCGCATAATTTATGTGCAACAAATTATAGTAACATGAGTCAAGTTTATTAATCAAAGTGAATTTTAAAATGCTATTGAAAAGATGCCAAGTTTGCGTCTGTTTTATTACTAAGCATCATTAAGCAAGCGCAACGGAAAATATCACGCTTTAGTGACTAAATTTCTTTTTGTATTAATGCTAGGACTACACATTCTATATTTTAAAATTTTTCGATACCTAAATTTTTTTTATAGAACAATTTTTTCCAGACATCGCAAAATACAGTTATAGAAACAAAATTTATGATTGTTCGCTAAATTGCAAAATATAAACATTTAAACAATTGGATGTTTCTTCTTCAGTTCAATTTTACCCTTTTGAAAGAGTTTATGTAATGTCGGTTCTAATTGATGGAATAAATTTCTTTCTTTTTTTTAAATTAAAGTTAAAACTTTGAACTGATATATTTAATATATAGATGAAGGAAAAGTTGTATTTTAATCAACAGTCGTTTTTGTTCGACCCAACTGGCCAAATTAATATATTAAAACGAATAATATTTATCGCAATAACACATATTAAGGTGACTAAGTAATAATAATAAGATAGAACACCGATTTTTCAGTCGACGGTGTAAATTTGTTTGTCTAGCTAGATTTTTGATTTGTTGCTTCCCTCTTTTACTAAATTAGACATAAAGAAGTTTAAATTTAGAAAATTTTCAATAAAACAGTAGATATTTCATGTAATTTAACATCGGGGGCAGATATTGATATCGAACTTAAATAGTTAAACCCTGATTAGGCTGGAAAAACCTTTTAGGTCCGGTTCCACAAACGTCGGTTAACTTTTAACCGTAGGTTAATTCACTCTCCGTCTCTTTCTAACCTCAAAGGTTAGCCTTAGACTGACATAGTCTCACTAAATCTTACATCTTAACAAATTTTCTAGATTTAACTTCTTTATGTCTAATTTAGTAAAAAATGGAAGCAACAAATAAAAAATCTAGCTAGACAAAGTTGTTCTAAATTTCATTAGCTTTCATTAAAAAAAATGCATATAAATTGGTTGAAAATTGGAAACTGTAACCTTTTTTCAAACACAAAATTTTATTTCGCCTTACTGTGCGCGGCACCCGGCACGTGGCGCAAGTCGGCAGGGTGCACCAAGTCCGCCACCGCTACGTGCTACCACGTGCTACCAATTTTTACTGCAGATTGTATAAATCATTCTGTATCAATGAAGATTACTTTTGAGATTGTCGTAATAAAAATTATTATTTAAAATAATGTGACATTTTGTGTTAATTAAAATATAATTCAAATATTTAATATTGTTATAAAGCAGAGCTGAGTTTTCTTGCATTAAATTTTCTTATTTCAGTATATCTTTTATTTAAAATAATTTTTTGTTTTATAACATATTACGAGAACAGAAAAACCATGCGCTTATTGCCTAATGGCGGTACGATTAAAACTTACCGCTTGCTACGGACGAGTTCAAACGCTATTAGGAAACACTCTTGTTCACCCAATTTCGAATCCGATTTGAACCATTTGATCCTCTCACACTTCCGCTTAGCATGTTCTTTAATAATAGATGAAAAATGAGAGACGCTATTTCCACCATCTTCGTTAGATCTTTTACAGCCGGATTGTTGAATATCCTGCCGATTAGGATCAGCCAGGAGCAAGTTTGCCATTTTAGCACGTGCCCGCTTCTTTTCTGTTTCTTGAAGCAATTTAAAGAAAGGCTGCACAATTACTGGCACGTCTATCGTAGGCACCGCGCCCAGGCGTAGTCGGTTCCTCTTCTGATTGCCCTGCATTATCTGTTCCCTGCTTTCGTCCTCGTAGAACTCCTCTAAGAAGTGGCGGGAACAAATTCTCGCGGTCTTGATATTAAATGGCGGTTCTCCATTTTCTAAGGGCGCACGACCGCACGCACGCACCCATGACTTTCGTAATTCCTCAATGTGCGGAAATCGGTGATACCGCACCGACTGCTTGCGCGTCCGGCGATGGCTATTGCGACACGTGGCCACCGCGCACTGCGGCATCCCGGTGTGATCTCTCTCTTATCGTCGTTGAGAACAGCCGCCTATCCGTAACAGACGCGGAAGGACAGACGCACGATTGAATCCCAACGTTTTTGCACACGCGCGCACGCACATAAAACGTACACTCGTGAACGCGAAGAACGGAAGACGTGATGACGAACGGCAGTGGCCGAGAAACAATTCCCGCGAGATTCGCGCGGAACTAATTAATGACGAACGACGAGTGATAAGCAACCGCCGCCGACTTGTCCGTCTTTGGATACAATTCTTCTTTTGACAGCTCGATTCGCTCTTGATGAAGATTCTGATCTGACTGCGTCGGAAATCCGCCTGGTCCAGTCATCGAGAGAATTTGCTACCGTATGGTAGGGCCAATCATGTCAAAGTACTATAAAAGCCCTTCTGATCTACGGCAGAAACGGAGAATAGAGGGGATATAACATGTGACCTTGGATATTCTGGAATAGTCTTTGAAAAGAAATCCGGATTATAAATCTAGGAAACTAGGAATTTCCAAAATTCGGACTTGTAGTTTTCTAGATTTCTAATTATATGGTGTTTTGTAGAGAAAACTGAGTAATCCCAACTAGTATTCATTCCGGAAAGTTCTATAGGTAATGCGTGCCCTAAAAAATGGTTCCTGTACACAGGACGCTGCAGCGCTTGGCGCGCGGCGGAAGTTGGTGTCACTGGCCGTGTGGCAAGTGACCACCAAATCTTTTGCCGCGCGGCTAAAGTTAAACTCGATCCAACTTTGATTGGTTAACGCGTGAGTCACGCGTTATTCCCTAGAGTTGCCGCGTCCTGTGTGCAGGAGCCATTATATGAAATAAAGAGGAAATGAGACAAGGGATGAAGCAGATGACCTTGAAAGAGGAAGCGAAATGGAGAAGCAAAAGGCGTTTACTTTGAAACAAAGGCCCTCCCCCTCTCTATCTAAAATTATAAAATTTTAAAAGTAGAGAATTCGTGAATTGATGTGACAATAGTAAAGCTGATGGAAAAGCGAGAGGCGGTAATAAAATTCGCGTGTTAGCAACGACGCGACCAGAAAGGAAGAAGGAGGAGGAGGAAAACACCGAGGTCCGAGTCTGAGTGTGCAACGTGTACGAGAGGTGTCGCCTCGATGTGGATCACGCTGCAATTGGCTATATACCAACAAGATGGCGTTGGTGAATAAAATTGCAGGGAATGAACGAGCCGGCCGGCAGGCGGCACGCCGGCAAACGGAGCGCACGAGATCCGGTGAGGAGTATCGTATGGAGAACGCGATCAAGAGGAGGGTACTATGAGAAAGATAGAAAGAGCAAGAGAGAAAGAGCGTGAGACTCACCTCTTGCGATGGACGTTGGCGCCGGAAGTAAACGCGTATATATTAGGAAGACGAGGATGAAGGAAGCGAGGGGTGGTTGGAGTCATGTGAAGAGATAAGACCGAAGCGCATATATCTCGCGTGACGCGACGCGACGTGACAACGACGACGACGACGACGATGACAATGATGTTAATGACGGCGACAATGATAATGGCGATGATGGCGACGATGGCAATGGCGGCGGCGGCGGCGACGATGATGATGATGATGATGGTGACAAAGATGACCGACGACGACAGCGGTTGCGACGGTGACGACGACGGTGATTTTACCCGCGCTCGCGGCGCTACTCCTCCGAACACTGGCCTCTTGCTCTGATCAGTCCGCAGTGCAAGAGGTGGCAAGCACGGCAGCTGCGTGTACCTCCTCGTGCCTGCGTGAACCCGGTGAACCAATGATCGTGCTCCACCGCTGCCGTCGCGGCAGGGATGACGAGGACGTCGTGGAGGGGGGGTCGCGTAACCTGGGGTTGCAAGGAACAGCCGTGCGCGCGAAGGCCGTCGGCGAAGGGGACGTCAGCGGGGGGGTCGCGGGTCGCGGGGGAGGGGCGGCGGGAGGTCACCGCTACCATGTACCGAGGGTCCTTTAGGGGGTTCACCACCCCTCGTGGCGCGCACGCCGTCGCACGGTCTTCCGTGCTTATCCGACGCGATCAACCACTATCGCCGACTTGGCTTTCACTCTCTGCTGATATTCTTATATATCACTTATAGTTTTCACTTTACAGTTTATTTCTTCTTATTAGTCTCTTCACTAACTGTTATCTTCTTATGCTTCTTTACATTCCTTTGTAACATTTGTGTACTTTAATTTTTAGCACTTGTGAGAACATGGAGAATTAAACTTCCAAGCATAATAAATGGTATCATCATTATAACATCACTTATTAGTAGTTTAATTGAATGTTACTACACTGTGTTATATTCTTTTGATTTTAGCCTCTATGTATAGTCTTTATCTTTTTTACTTGTGTTATTATTTTTATTTTGATCTCATCATTTTGTGATAAGGTGACAACAAATGTATTTTTTGTAAGCTTCCGAAAAATGCAAAAATTATAGATAAACATTTCTGCTTTTAGGCATACTGACAATAAGCCACTCTCCGTTCATCCAACAATGTATTATCGCTAAATAAATGTTTCCTCTCCTCTTCTTTTATGCTATATATCTTTTGTCTTTTCCGGCTCAAAAGTGTGTAACAAAATGTTCTATGTCCAAAAATATCTCAATCCAAAAAGTTTGCGAACGACCGTCTCTCATCATTCGTCTCCTCCTTTTTTTACTTTAACCCTTAATTACTTCAAATATTTATCCTTGTAATCTTGTCTTGCGCGACTATCGTTTGCAGTTCTTCTCTTACATATACTCTTATTAGTTGCTCTCAATGGAGATGCCATTTCAGAGCATTTATTTAAATAAAGCGTCTTCTTTTTTTTTCCTTTTGTTGTACAATATTTCTTTGTCACGCGTTGCTCCATTCGTCTGAGTGACCTCAGGTCCTCCTCTTCGCGGGGCGTGTTGAGTTACGCGTCGTTCCTCTAGTCGCGCACTCTCAACGATTATTCGTAATATGAGTACGGTGGTACCGAGAGAGAGAGAGAGAGAGAGAGAAAGAGAGAGAGAGAGAGAGATGAAAAAGTTCTTGCCGACGCAGTAACCATTGTGTCGACTAGCGATTTAACATTTAATCATCGCGCACTCGATGAGTAACATATCGAGATTTCGTGTCTAACATATCGAGGGAAACTTCTTTTCGATTTAATTACACTGTAATAACCGTTTGCCGTTTACCATTCTGATCAACAAGAGGGTAGAAATATAAACATGTGTTTATTTCAATTAAATTAACTCTTGGAGTAAGCCGTGAAACTATTAGTTACGACCTTGTATTACCATTTTTTATAAACATATGCGCAGATCTTACGTTCAAATCATTATGCACGTCTTATTAATTACCATGTCGACAATATTTCTTTTAATATTGAAAATCTTAACCAAATTAACTAACAAAGCGATAAGATCAAAATAAAAATAATAACACAAGTAAAAAAGATAAAGACTATACAGAGATTAAAATCAAAAGAATATAAACACAGTAGTGACATTAAACTATTATACTAATAACAGTGATGTTGTAATTATGACAATACCACTTATTATGCTCGGAAGTTCAATTATCTATAACTATATATAAAGTGTAAATTTAGAATGGTAACAAATTTGATGAAATAACTAAAAAATATAATAATTAAAATTTGACTTATCATTCATCGATAACTTCATGTCTAAAGCCCGTGTCACACTACGTATTGCGGACGCGGATCGGAATTCAGCCAATCACAGACGAGCAGTCTCAATCCGATCCGTAGTGTGACAACGGCTTTAAAGGATGTATACATGATGCAAGAATTTGGTCCAAGATCTGGGACGAAGAAAGAATTAACCAATCGCATTGGTCAATTGGCCGACTTGTTTAAATGCGATTGGTTAATTCTGTCTCCGTCCCAGATCTTGGACCAAGTTCTTGCATCGTGTATACAGCCCTTTATGATCCCAGATCGCATTGAGTTTAATAATTCGGGAGATATCGGAGAACGAGCTTCTGAACCTATTTCGATAGCGTTAAAATCTCTCACCAGTCACCGCCAGAGTGACCCACCGAGAACGTTGATTCTCGCTATTTACATGGAGAATCCTATTACGCTATAAACCGCGAATCGTTTCTGCCATTTTCATCGATCATCTGTATTTGTAATACAGCCACTGACAAAATTATTATTAGGCACCCTTGTTTCTTCTGAATATCTTAGAACTGAGTGAGCGTGAGCTTTTTGGTGTTTTCATTTTATTCGCCTTGTGAATGGTTTAAACAATTGAGTCCATTATCTTCCTTAGGCGAGCAGCAATATTATTCAGAAAACTGTTCACTTCGTATTTCGATTTTGATTAATATGAGTGCGATTATTTTCATTTCACAAGCAATTCTAGACTTTCTTGTCTGTTCACTGCCTATAGATTGTTCAAAACTTCAAAATATGCCTAAAACACGTGAATTGAGTGAAATAAATCGCGCCCGTATTAATCAAAGCCGAAATACGAAGTAAACCGTTTGCTTAATTATTACTAACTTTACATGGCGGCTTTTAATCCGGTTTCATAACTACCGTATACCATCCGATCAAAAATTTTATTCTTTTTATCATAATAATAATTTAAATATGAGCCTCTTTCATACTCTAATTTGAATTAATCTCTTTTGATATATACATATATGAAGGTCCTATTTAAATAATCATTATAATCAGAAAAAGAAAAATTTTAGATCGGATAGTATACGGTTTATTAAACTAAATTATAAGCCACCGTATAAACGTAGTCAATGACTGCGTTCAGCAGAAAAAGCAGCTTTGCAACTGTTGCAAGATTCTTTAATATGATTGGTTTATGCATTTAGATACATGAGGCACTAAGGATAAGAACCAATCATGTTAAAGAATCTTACAACAGTTGCAAAGCTGCTTTTTATGCTGAACGCAGCCAATATTGCTGTTCCCCTAAGAAAGATAATTTTGTACCTCAATTATTTGACACAAGGTCAATAAAATGAAAACAACAAAAAGCTTACGCTCATTCAAGTTCCAAGATATTCAGAAGAAATAAGGTAAACATTATATTGCGATTGCGATGCTATTGTAAACTTTTATACATTTTAAAATAGGAACCTATTATTGCTCGTAATATTGGTCGTTCCTCTATTGTTTTAGCGTAATTTGCTATATTCGCCATTGTTTCGAGGCTTTGCTGACAAATTATTGTGCCGCTATTGCTTTCTCGTAATGTAGCCGAGAGGTCGATCACAAATGGGACGTCCGAGCAGAGCTAACTACGTTTGCGTAAAACGGTCGTAAAGGAAGCATAAAGGAGGAGGGTTTCAAAAACTAAAATTTAAAAAAAATGCCTCTTAAATTTTAATGCTGCTTTGATGCTGACTTATGCTTCAACTATTTCATTTAAAAAATAGTTATATGTAAAGTGACTAATGTCAAAGCTTGATTATTACGATTGGAATTTTATCACTGGAATTTTATCATATATATTATCGTTATATCGTTCAAATAACGTTCAAATAAAAAATTTAAACAATTCCACTTAATAACAATTCTCTCCAAAAAGTACCTGCAGGTACTTTGGACATGTCATAAACATTACAACGGAAACATTGTTTATCTATTAGCACATATATAACACACAATTATAAACATCCGTTCAAATTTTATTTTTTCGGAAATGTTGCACTAGTATCGCGGTTTTTCTCGTGCGATTTCAAGTAGAGAACGATTTGGAGGAGTCTTCGCAGAGGCTCCATCAAGAGCGTTTTTGCCAGCCTCCTTCTTCTCCTCCTCTTCCACCTTCCTACTCTTGATCGCTCGCGTGGGTCTTTCGATTGAGCGAAGGGAAGAAGTCGTCGAAAGGAGCGGAGAAAGAACGCGTGGTTGCGTACGTCACGTGCTGGAGGCCCGCTTGTTGGCTAGTGCGGTTCACCAAGCGGCCGCTTAAATAAAGACAGACCGATTTCCGGCAGTCTTGCCCTCTTGCCTCCTCCTGCACGTGAACCGGAAAGGCTTCTTCCCTCAATCGCGCGGATCTCAACACGAGCTTCAGGCTCTTGCTGCGAAGTTTTTTTGAGGAGCACTTCAATCGTGATATTTCTCTCGGACATTAATCCGTATTAAGCTCATGAATTATTTATTCATAATTGCCTAAGGAATTTAAGTATCTTCATACACAGGGAAAATTATTCCCCCTACGAGAAAGAGATTTTTATTTAAAAGGATTGGATTAATATATCGTCGCAATCTACGATGAAAAGAAAAACATATTTTTGTAGTTTATACTTTATTAATTACCGGAATCTCATGATTTTATTTTGCGACTCGAGGAGCTCTTTAAGTGTTTAAGATGACAGCGAGCCTAAACAACACCCGAAGCTTTCCCTGTATCTATAGTCTATACTATAGTACCCGTTATCCGACTAATCTGAGTCATTCGGCTTGCTGGGAATACCGGTGGACCAAATCAGCACCGTTAGAGTTCCTTCGGATACCTGGTTCCGCAAATATCCAGAGGCCTGCTTGGAGCCTTGCTGCTCGCATCCCGGCTTCTCGCGGCCCTTCCCGCCGGCCGGGGTATGTGACCACAGAGAGAAAGAGAAACGGAAAGGGGGAGAGAGAGAGAGAGAGAGACGCGAGTGATCAAGCTTCCTCCTCTCTCTGTCTCTCTCTCTCTCTTAGCTCTCTTACTCTCTCATAGCCGACACCCGGGCACTATCCTTCGCCCTCCCGTAGCTGCTCTCGGCTCGACTCGGCTCGCCACCACTGCCACCGCCGCCGTCGCCGCCGCCGCGGCGCACAGCTGGCGCAGGAGAGAAACGGAATCGTCGTGAAGCCCCGACCCCGTGGCCACCAGACGCGCGCCTGGAGAACGACGAAGGATGATGCGCAGCTGCGACGGACGAAGACGAAGTGGGGCAGGTCGAAGAAGAATTTCAACCTCCTCCGCGGAAAACAGGAGAAGCGATATCTTGCACGGCAGGGGTAGGCAGACCAGCAAGCGGGCCGCGAAGTAAGCAGGCAGACACAGTCAAGGCATTGCCATACCAAGGAATTTTTGTCCTAATGCGCATCATTTTCCTCGATCAACCTTTCACGTGCACGAACTTTTTCACTTTTGATTTATTACACGCGTTCGAGCGAATTCGGACGATCAGCGAAATGAGGCATGATACAAACGGACGAGTCGAACTTTAAATTAAAAAATTGATTTTATTTAATCTGTATTACTCCATCTTTGCAAGTCACCGAAAAGAGAGGCTATCCTCTTATGTCTCTATGTCATATTTTTAATAGACTTCGAGAGAGAGAGAGAGATTCTAAGTTTAATTATTTTTTCAAATGAGTATTGAGACGAGAGAAGTAAGAGTATCGTACATTCTTCAGATATCCGCGTTTGTTGACATCACGCTCGGACAGTAACGAGGAAGATAGAGACGAGATACGGTCTCTTGTCGAGGGGAAATAAAGGATCGACCGTGGGTCGAAGCGTCGACGACCAACGCGATACATCCTCATCTCATCTTTTCCGCTATGCTCGCACGATAGTTTCACGTGTTAAGGCGATTAACTATAACGATCAAGCAGGAATTAAAATATTTCGCGCCACGGTGCGAAAGTCTATAGTTTTGTTATGATTTACATCAATATGCATTTACATCAAATTAACCTAAACGCGTGCGCGCACGCGCGATATCGCGTTTATTTTTATCGTGCGACCGAGAAATTATTCTTGTAGTTAATATCGTATTTACTTCGACGACAGTTCGTGCACCTGCCGCACAAAATATGCAGCTGCGACTGCATCGACGCCATCTTCATTGCATCATACGAGCAAGTTTTGCAAGAACAACTATTTTTCTTTTATAAACGCATATTCTATTTTGCAAAAGACAACATATTTCTTGTATAAAAATTGTATAATCAACTTTTCCTTTTTTCCTTTCTTCCTTCTCTTTTGTACAAGACTTATTGTCTGAATTGAAAGAGGTATAATACCTAGGAAAAATCTGAAATCTTAAGGTACCAAAAGAAAAAAAAATAATATATTGCTTGGGATTTCAAATAATAAATCACAGTAATGTCACGTCTTGTACAGAAATGTAACACCTGACAAAGGAAGTTCAAAGGTGCAAAAGCTGTTAATGACTATTTTCGTAAAAAATGTTATATAAAATACATACAGAATTCTTTTCTTCTATAGAACAATTAAAATTTCTATTCACTAATAGACCGCATAAATTAAAAATAACCTTGTTTAAACATGATCTTTATGTACCTTTAAACAGTGTTTTTATTTTTGTTCGTCTCAATTACCTGGTATGTTAATGATTATATAATTATGGCTCACGCAGATATATATATATATATTCATATACATGTGCATGCAATAATACATGTATATCAATACACGATATTTGCAAATACTTATGTTGTCAAGAATTTGAAAACTCTGAAACTAAACCCGGGAATAGCCACCTGATTTTTTGTTGCATAATCACCTGGGATAATTTTTACACCAAATTAAAATTATTTTGTTTTATAAACTTTTGCTTTTTCCATAGTATTTTTGAAAGTTTGTAGATAAAACGGAATAGCTATATAAAAATGCTTAGCTCAAAGAAATCATATTTTACTTGAATCTTCATTTTTTCGATTAGTCTGTCGAGAAAATATAATATGAATTAATTGAAAATAGTAAAAGCATCCTAAGGGCCAGTTTCACAAAGGTCGGTTAACTTTTAACCGAAGGTTAACTCACTCTTCGTCTCTTTCTAACTGTCCCCCTTAAAAAGAGACAAAGAGTGAGTTTATAAGGTTAATGTTAACCGACGTTGGTAGAAACGGGGATAAGAGAGAGGTTAGAAAGAGACGGAGAGTGAGTTAACCTAAGTTTAAAAGTTAACCGACATTTGTGAAACTGGGCATAAGTGATTCTAAGAAAACTTTTCTTTATTTAGTTTAAAGTCATAAACTCTGCGGATATATTAATTCTTTTTAAGTTTTCAAGAAAAATGTAGAATAGAATATTCGATAATTTATCTTAAAAACTGAGAAACTATTGAAAGTATATATCAAATCAGAATTTAGATTCGATACGTTTCTTATGCATATCATGGTTTAATATGCCCCATCATTTACATTCGAATTAAGCTAATCGAATTAAACCAATTTAATACGAATATAGCACTTGGTATGTAAGTACGCGTATCAGATGATTAGTGTAAACAGACCACATACGAAAGTTTTCTGAGAAAATTGTCTTGTCAAGCAATAGATACCTAATGATATAGGTAATTCATGAAACATAACAGCAGGTAGGCAGGAAATGAGAGATGAAGAAATTCCGAAAGAGAATGCTCGTAATTCACGTAATGGATTTTATTCTTCTGTCAATGCATAATTTTTCACATTTAAATCAATGTATGTACGTACCCAAGTACCTGCGTATTTTCGACTTTGCATTGCGACAGTTTCTTTATAGCAATTGGGCATCGATTTTAAGGGTTTTCTGACTTTAAAGTTTTTTGTGTTTTGTTTTTTCGGTAGAGACAACCATTTCCGACAGGTACAGCCTTCGCGTCGAGTTAGCAGCGAATATAAACGAGCTATTTTATGCAGTTAAGTATAAGTACTTAATACTTTTTTCATTAATTAATTCTTTATTTGATTTGAAGCGTCACAAATTAATTCGCAAATTAACATAAAAATTTTTAACATTTAAGTCGCTTTGAATTGGGTACCCGGGTACCTGTTCATTGACAGAAGGATTAAAAGAAAATATTGATAAAAAAGAACAGTTTTTCGTTATTCCTTTCATCGCTCAAAAATTCCCCAAAAATTGAACCCAGTTGTATTTTTTGCTTTTCTAATATGGGTGTGCGTTCACAGATCTCTCCCATAGAGGTCCAATGCTTTTTCGAAGGTTTTAGATTGCTCATTACGAAAAGAAGAAGGATGATATCTTTGGTACACATGGATGTGCGGGGTGGTTCACCCCTTTCTCTCTCACTCTCTCTCTCTCTCTCTATGTCTTTATCTTTCTCTCTTGAGAGACAAGCATACCACTCACGTGGTTCCTCTACTCTATGTATCTCTTTCTCTTCTCGCCTGCGCTTCCTCTCATCGTTGTCGGCGAAAGAGTACGAGAGGGAAAGGTAGATAAAGAGAGACAGAGAGAAGGCCGCGCGGTCGAGAGCGGAGAGGGGAGACACCCTTCATCCTTGAGGTGGGGTCCCAGCCACCCCGCTGCTACCGCCTCGCCGGGATCAATACCCACCACCCCGACCAAAGTCCAAGCCACCCTCTCTCTTTGCCTGCGCGTCCGCTCTGTCTGCCTGCCAAACCTGCTAAGTCGCGCGCTCGAGTCTCCAGGGAAGACTTCCACGAGCGTCCTCTTCCAGGCTTGCGCTTTTGCGATCTAGGGATCGCTTCATTCACGATCAGGTCGATTAGGTCAATCCGTTCGGTCCTTCCAACCTGGTTCCGAACTAAACTCTCTTTCCGCCCACGTTGTGACGGCACGACGCACACAACGTCGACGTTAACCTCGTTCGACCTGTTGCTCACATGATGGTTGGAACAAAAAAAGAATCCACTTAGCAATTAGGTCTATTCGAACGATAGCGAGGAATACATCCTCGTCGTAGATGGTTCATGTAACAACCGATATGTGTGCCCTCGAGAGCCTGGTTCTCCGGATTATTTACACGGCGATACGGAGTGGAGCACATGATGGTCTCTGAGATCCCCAATGCTGGCGGCAAACAGTGACTCGTGCTACTGTTCTTTGTACTGCTATATCACGATCAAATGTGTACCATACATAATCTCGAAAATCTCCAGTCATATAATTGATAAAACGAATAAATATTCGACACTGATATATTTCCGTTAGGGCACGGGGAATTAAAAATTAATTTTAATCGTAATTCATAAAGTCCGTATTGTTTAAAATGCATCTGATAATTTATGATATTAAATTAAAATGTGGCGCAATGTCAATGGAGATACGAAATTTCGAAATTTAAACGCGCGGAGAAGAAACGAAATGTGATATTCCGATGAAGCATCAATATACGTTGCATCTATACGTTTACACCGGATGAATTAACACTTTCTCCTGTATCGCTTGGTCCTTATAACAAAATGCCGTTCGAAAAATCCGCGAACACTCCGCCGATTCCTAATGAAATCTATTTAAAACTGGGAACTGCCAAGAAGGATCTGGTTTCACATTCGGGTTTGACGAGTAACAGACGAGGCTACGCGTATGCCTTCCTGCTTCGTAAACGCATGAGATGCAGCAATACTACGAAGCTTTAATACAAGAAATTATGCAAATAAATCGTCCAGCTAACTTGAGAAAGGCTCGATTTCGATTTTAAACTTTCTGACGTGTCCGATTTAACTAATAAAGTCGAATACCTAATGCCATAAGAATTATAACGACAAATGGAACGTCGTAATAGTCATCTTTAATTTTCTCAGATAGTAAATAATGACTTTTCTTCATATTTTCAATTTTAAGGATAAAAAATCACACAAAATTATTCCCATTAAAACACAAGCGTGACGAATATCTGTGTCACATTCTCTAAACTAAACATTTGTGTTTCACGTTCGTGATGTCAATACAATCGGTGTGTCGAAGAACGAAGAACGTCTCGAAGATACCTAGCATTTTGTACGCATTCGTGATGGTCTCTCGCTTCGCTTCGGGAACCTGCTCTATCTGGCTCTCGTTTTAGCGGCGGTCGCGGCGGCTGCGGCGGCGCGAGAGGGGTCAGAGTCCGTTCGGAGGGCGACGAAATTGCGAAGGGGATCGCCGGAGGGGGCGAGCGAGAGAGAGATAGAAGAGGGGCTGAGGGTGGCTTGATCCGAGGGTGGCGGCGATGCTGGTCGTGACGGTGGGTGGCAGTGTTGGTGTGGTTGATAGTGATGGTGATGGTGGTGGTGGCTTTGGCAGTGCGCGATGGTAACGGACGGTTACCAGCCGCTAGGCCTTTGGATCACACACGCCGAATGACGTCACTCTCCAGCGTTACCAGGATACCGGGGTTCGGAAGGCGAAGAAGACGCGCCATTGCCGCGCAGCGGTCTTCGGATCGCCACGCGATTAATCGTGATTGGAACTTACGACGTTTCGTAACTCGACAATGATGATGCGACGAACTCTGAATTAAACAGATGCCTAAAATCTAACAATACTGAATAGGGGAATTCTCACAACGTGAGTCTAGTGTCTGATTTTGTTTAAAAAATCAATTTCTTTGGTTTTAATACTCGATGGGATTTGATTTGTTTGCGCTCGAGAGTTACAGAATCATAAAAAATAGAATTATATAATTCTTAATAATGTACAAGTTTCTACGAAATAATTTGTCAGTTTCAAACATATCTTCTCTTGGATTTCTTGCCTATAAGCCTCGAACGTTCAACATTGAAAGCGTTTTGAACATATTATGAAAACTTGATACAATATAGAATGAAAAGTGAAACTAGTTTTAGAATTATAACTACTAGAATTATAACTTCGGATTCTTTTGAGTATAGACATAAAATGCTTTACAAAAGAATCTTTATAAAGAAAAATCTTACTTTATGCTCAATAGAATTGCCATTATTTCCCCCAATTTTTCACACAGTTAATATTTTAGAACTCAATTGTGCAGTAGTTTCTATTCTGGGAAAAACCCGACAGAATGCTCTATCTATAAGTAACCTATTTTTCCTTTGCTTACATTTCTTTTGGTATTTGATGCATAGGCATTAATTTACAAACCTTGACAAGTGTCTATTTCGTTCGCCAAATATTTCGGCATTTCTTTCAGTACCTATTAGGTAAAATTTTTACGCAGGTAATATTTCGTAACCAACGGTGCACAATTTAATTAACTCGGTTGTCAGTCTAAATTTGCACAAAACAATTCGCGTTTGCAGTTTCGTCAAGGCCATGAAGAAAGATACCAATAGACTTTTCTCTTAGCGCGGAGAGAAAGCGTTCAAGTTCGGGGTAAAGAACCGGGTCTGGGATTGGGATAGCTCCCGCCATAGTGGTACCGCACATTTATACGTACGCCACAAAGAGAAGTATATGCGTGTGCGTGTGTCCATGTGAAAAAGCGACGCACGCAAACACGACGCGCGCGTATACGGTCGAAACTCTCATCACTGACATCTGGCTATGGTTGCCTTCGCCCAGGGGACTGCGGACAAAGACTTTTCCCTTTTCTTCAAGGTCTTTCGACTATGTAGTACGAACGGTCGATCGCCAAGTTTCGTCGAAAACAAGGAACCGTTCTGAACATAAGGCACGCAGCCAAGTAGGAACAT
This sequence comes from Leptothorax acervorum, assembly GCA_035220615.1. Classification (NCBI taxonomy): domain Eukaryota; kingdom Metazoa; phylum Arthropoda; class Insecta; order Hymenoptera; family Formicidae; genus Leptothorax; species Leptothorax acervorum. The sequence goes on from JASTWQ010000059.1 coordinate 483,237, forward strand.
TGTTGAATCATCAGATTCGATTTTAAATATTCTACTTTCTTAATGTGTGCATTCTCAATACTATTAAACTAAGATCGAATTGGACTCTCTTAAAAGCTTAAGTTAAATTATAAATCTCTTTTATTTTCGCCAATGAAGCTGTTGTTAAGAGACACCTGTGAGAAAATATTAAATATCGACGAACGCAAGAATTGGAGATTGGAGACGCGCGTAGGTCGATCATAGGGCCGTGTTAGGGCCGTGAGGTCGGGATAATCGAGTCGAAAGGCTGGATGGATCGAGACCCTTCCAGTCGGTACCGGAGTGGTTGGTCTCCGACAAGCAGTGACTGCGCAACGACCCTAGCGGTACCGTTTCTATGGTACCGTTCGGGTTGGGGATTAACGCCCCTCTTGCGTCGTCGCAGCCGCTCCACTTTCATCCGGCGGCGGCGGCGGCTGCGGCTGCTGCTACTGCTATTGCTGATGCCGCTGCCGCTGCCGCCGCTGCGGGGTGAGACCAGCCTTGGCCTGGGACCATGGAAACTGGATAGCCTTCCCGTAAAACACGCGCGCGCATATATTGGTCGATCGCGTATTATAATTATCCCCAAGTCTTGGCTACGCGGCACTCCGAGAGCCACTCGGAAAAACTCTCGTCGCACGTCGATCCATCGGATCGAAAAATAAATCGCGTCTCCAATATGGTAGCTCTTCCAGAAACTACCTTGGATAACAGTACAAAGTTACCTACGAAGCTGATAAAATATTATCCATGTAAAAACCCTATGGAACGTTTTATGATAAGAGAGAGAAGAATGTGCGGAAAAAAAGAGAACATATTTAAAAAAACCAGTTTTATATCAGGAGAATGCGCTTAGATAAATGCTTAGATAAAACGTTTCTTTTTAAATAACTTTCTAACTTTCGAAATATTCAGTTAGTAAATTATTGCAGATTAATGAAACAACATGTTCACGATAAAACAATAAAAGACAACGATAGAATTTTAACGACGGTGACATGGCAGATGCCAAAGAAGAGTCATTTTATTTGATTTTAAATATACATTAGGCAACAATCAATAGATGATAATTCTAATAAATAATAAATATTAATAAGTATGTTTATAGAGAATTGTCTATTCAACTGCAATAATAAAGAATGACAAAAATGCAAAGGCATAAAAGGAAAATTCCTGTTGAAGATAATGCATTATGGTGCACCATTGTTGGCTTCTACATTATATGGAAAAATAGCTCTACTAAATTAAATGGTAAGACAGTTCAGTGTCAATTGGCATAACCATGAACCGAGCATGTGATACGCAATCATAAAATAATCGTCATGTTTTGTCGCTTTTGTATTAAACGACTAGCTATCGTTGTAGGTACATTTATGTAATAACATATATATATTATAATTATATAATACCAGATTAATTTAATCCCGTAAATTGCTCATTGCGTACGCTTGAACGTTTCACTGGCTCAGGCGCAATTTATTTTTTTGCCAATGCATCGATGTGTACACGCATCGAGGAAACGTCTTGATAGCGATATCATAAACGCAGCACTGCTCAACTGCAAAGTTACGCTTGGCGTCATCAACAGCATATTGTCACCGTTTAACCTTCGTGTCATCGAAGTATTGATACCGTAACTATGGTAACTGACAAAATTATTTATTTTTCCACCTGCTCGAACGATATCTTCTATGCATGCACTAAGGGTGCGTTCGCGGAGCGCGCTGTTAGTGCTATTGCATCATTAGATGTAAAAAATAAGAATAGAATGAGCAAATAGCGCTAATAGCGCGCTTCGCAAACGCACCCTAAATACATATTTTTTTAAAGAAAGAGAAACGTATTTCGCGATTTGTATTCACAAATGGATGTTCTCCAGCGCACAAATTGACGATAGCAATAAAAAATATCATAACTACAGCAGAATTGAAATTCTTTTGTTTTAAGAGAATTATTGTAATTTTCTTTTCAAAAGTTTGTTAATTACAACAATTAAAATAGTGAAACACAAAAAACGTAAAATTACATAGATTAGAGTTACGATATCTTCTTGAAACACTTTTATTACTAAAATAATGAAATTCATTGTAACTGAAAACACAGTCACAAAGCTTTTGATGTTACCGAAAAAATTGCAACACGAGCGGCTTCCTCAACAACTATCATTTATCATTTAGACGCAGGTAATAGAACGCGTTTTCCTTCGAAAAAGACCAAGTAAACTTTCAAAAAATTATTAATTGTTTCTGCGATATCATTAGAAATCGCAGAAATGGTATTCATCAAAAAAGAAAATAACTCGATTAACCTACAGAAGGACACCGACAGCCTTTCCGAACTATATGACAAAATAATAAACTCTTTATAACTTTCGTAGCTCGTCATTGTTTATATTTGTCATTACGTTGTCCGTTGCTGTTCAGTCTAGACGTGCTTTTAATTATTTTAATTTGTCACCTCGCGTTACGAAAATTTACAATTTTAATGTCAAACGTCGCACAAAACACGTGAGTGCTCTGTCTTTTTATTGACTCGATGTATAATTTTACTCGATACTCTTTAGTTATTGTTATAATATTTCAATTTGTAGATTTAAGTTTATTGCTGGAACAATATCTGAGATTATGAAGTGTTGCGAAGGCGTATATGTACATTTACGCACTTGATAAGGACTGGAATCTCAGTCGAAACGTCGTGTTAACTGATGAATAAATGTTGCCAGTTTTGAAAATAACGATTTCTCATTATTATTCACTGGCGAAGAAAAGGATTTTACTTTAATTCTATTTTAAAATACAGTTTTAAATTCAAGACACAATGGAATAATGGGGCGTAACTTGATTTTAGATACGTTCACATTTCCAAATAATCTTCAAAAGAAAATTGGTACATTTTATGAGTCACCAAATGTATAAGTTTAGTTGATTTCCTATCTTTTAATGTGGTAGGTAGATGTTCAATAGAAGACAAGAATGCAGGAAAAAGGAGGGTGAGATATTTACGATACAAATACAGAAAAATAAGATGCACGCACGCACACTATCTCACAGATAAGCGGAGGTTGTAGAAGGAGAGGGTGCGTTGCAGAAATAGTCATCCTGTTATCGACACCACCGGTTGCTTATCGTTCCACGGTCAATATTTCGCTCTCTCCCTCCGGCTCTTTTTTTTTTCTACAACGTCTTCGCCTCACCTCTCTTTCTCTATCCCGATTCCCGACGTCGCGGTCGTTAGCGCACGTTTGCGCGCCCATCAGTATGCTCGCCACTTATCCCGGCTTTTATCGGCCGATAATACCAATATCTCGGCCACCATCAAAGAGCGATTACAAGAAAACGGAGCAATATTCGCTATATTGTAGAAACGCTTTCTGGTGTACAAAATTCTTGCGCTGCTGCGCATTAGCGTGCTCCTGATGGTGTCGAAATCGCGCAAATAAATAGACATTTAGAAAGAAAGAAACCGAATAAGACCATTCGCGAACGCGAGCTTTAAAAATTGTCTATAATCGAATTTTTCTGAATTTTCTGTTCTATCGTGCAAATAATAGAGGAAAGTCCCCTATTATGAGATAGGATTCCTAATATGAGATAACGGAGTTTCTTTTAAACTATTAGGCCCTATCTGGGCCTATTAGTTCAAAAGAAACCCTGTTATCTCATATTAGGAACCTATCTCATAATAGGGGACTTTCCTCTACTAATAAAAAATATATTTTTGTACCTCTTCACATCATAGTGTTGCAATTTTATTGAGAAACGTGCTTTTCTTATAAGAGAAGTAAGAACAATTATTTAATTTTTATTTAGCTTGAGAGATAAGAATTCAATCGCTCATTGGAAGTACAATAATTAAGATAATATGTTTTAGTAGAAGTATTCTGTTACCTTTTACTTTGTTTTCGATTTCGATTAATGCGGTTAATAGTCAGTAATGATTAATGAATTAAACATACGGTACTCACCATTTAATACTCTTCTTTATACTCTTCTTTATGATGTTGCTAACGAGCTTCTGCGATTTTCTCGGCGATATGAATGGCGGGGTGACACTTAACAGCCTTCGTTTCTCCGACTCATTTGTCGTATTCTCAACTTTGGATTCTTCAGTGATGTTACTCTCTTCGTTGGCGTTTGCCCTCAGTGCCGAGTTTTTAACCCATTCTTCTATGTGATCCGTACGATCAGTCGATAATGTAGAGTTGTTAGCAAGCTGTTCTTCAATAAGTTCGCCAATCGCGGTCGGAGAACGAACAATTCCTAAATTTGATTTTTCTTCTGTCTTCTCAGAAAACTCTATAGAGTTTCTTTTATCCTCTGCGGCCACGGAAGCAGTACGTCTCTTCGCACTGCCAGCTATATCGTCTGTCGAAACGTCATCTTTCTTCTTTACCGTTTGTTGCTCTTCTTCATTATTCCCTTCATTGCTATCTTGAACTGTTGCAGATTTATCAGCGTGTTGGAGAATCTCCATCGCTAAATCTCCATGAACGATGTTCAAGATATCGTTTAGGTTGCTCTGTATGGCGGTGGCGTTAACGAAGTCTTCTGTCCCGTCACTAGATTTTGTGTTTAAAGAACTGAAATCATCGGAATTCTCTCTGGACTCAATTTCGGCGATTTCAGGTTCAATCGTTTCAGAAGTTTCTATATTGTCAAAATTAGGCGCCTCCGTCAAGTCTCCATTGCAATCGGTTTTAGAAGTATCGGTTTTAGAAGTATCTTGTTGGCTTTTAAAACTATGTGAATCTGTATCTTCCATTTTCTCCTTTTCAGCAGTGGCGTCTGAAGCTTCTTTAGAAGTAGATGATTTATCAATGTCGGTTTGTTCATGGTTCTCCTTCTTATCAGAGGAAACTGCTCTATCGTCTTCCAAAAGAACCTCTGGCACCAATGACATCTCGTTCTCGTTCTCCGACATAGTAATACTTTCTTCTGTAGTATTTTCTGCCATTGTTATCGGATACAGAAATCAGTTTTTCAGCATTTTAATTTTGATGATTAGTGATTAACTTAGTATTTTAGATTTAGAAGACACATTGTTGTCATCTGATTCTTCTTGACCATCTCTGGAGCGAATGGACGAAAATATCTTCCTATACTCTTCGCAACTTCTTCTTCCGATTACCTCGTTCGTTCCTATAATAAAACCATAAATTCTTAAAAATTACTACTTATAAACAATGCATACTTAAATTTTGATATTTATTGAAATAATTCTATTTTTAATTAACGTATGCATTGGCATTACTATCATTAATGCATTATTAACGTGTTTATATTATTATAATAAAATATGTATCTCTATTATAAATTTTACTTCAGCAAAACAATTCCGAGAATAATTCTCGTTCAGAGGGATCTCTGCATTATCAAAGGAGTTGTGAGGTTAGGAAATGCCATAGCACGAGAAAAGATACGATTTACCGCTTATTTTCACGTAAAAGCCGACGTTATTCTTTGTTTCGTATGATATTAGTCGTATCGATCCTTCCCCCCTTTCTAAAAAAAAACATTTAATTGCGAATACAACAATCGTTGCGCAATGACGTTCCATGGCCTGACATGACAACTACGCGCGATACGTTTTTAATAAGCGTTCACAGCACGTTTAACAAACATGAAATGTCGACGAGAGCTCTCGCGCAAATTAGGTACATTGTAATATCCTCAGCTACGTATCTTTCTCCGCGCAAATGATGTCCCAGACAGGTTGTCACCATTTCCGCGATGATGAACAACGGTAATAGCACTAATAGCTCCCTTTTTTTCCAGTGTTTACTCAAGAACACGACGAATCCCCCAAGGACTTACACTTGTATGGCTCTTCTGACTGTCATTTTACGGATTAAACGGCATCTTTGAAGTCCCTTCGGAGCCCTAATGAGAAGTCAGTTTCTTTTCTACCTGACCAAGAACGGTTCTAAGGGACTGATGAATCTCCCGCAGAGCTTGTCCCATCGGCGATAAACGAGACATCAGCCGTCCCTTTCCAAATAGCCTTTTTTCACTTGCGGTGTCGACACCGCACCGATCGCGGGTTAAAGTCGCGGCGCACGACGTTCATTACGCACGATCGCCATGCGAATTTACGCGAATTCATCTCTCACAGGCAAGGAGCAACGTAGGTATCGCAGGTAGGTGCGCGCGCGCGCGCGCCCGCGCCTAACCTCTGAGGTAACCGGCGTCGATGGGACGGGATCGCGGGGGGGGGGAGAAAAAATGCGGCGGGGCGAGATAAGATCCTCGTACGTACCTCGACCACTTTACTGGGGGGCAGGTTGACTCCTCGGAGCTGCGGGAGATAACCCGCGTCAGCCGTCGACGTCGGCCCGGAGCACGTCCGTGGGAAGCGGACGATGACGACAGCTCGAATTTGCGTCGGAAATGGCAGCAGCGGTCGCAGCGGAGAGCGAACGAGCGATCGAACGACCGTTCGCGGCGGATCGACGTGGCGGGGGAGAGAAAGAGAGAAAACGAGCAAGCACGATCTTCTCGCGAAAAAAATTCCCGAGAAAACGCGAGAACGCGTAGAAACACAGCCCGTATACCGGCGGCGAGGCTGCTGACCTTATTGAACTCTATCCGTACTCCGTACTGAAACGCGCACTGGCGCTCCGAAACGTCACCCGAGAGAGAGAGAGACAACTTCGCGGCGTTCCTTCTCTTTTTCGCGCGGTACAGTCCTTCGAGAAAGTTCACGTCATGTAGGATGAAATGTGCTTGGTATCGCGAAAATTGATTAAACTTCGACGGGGATTGTACGCTCTCAATGCGCATGCCATTCTCTGATGCTCTCTCTGTCTTTCTCCCTTCTCCCCTCTCCCCCTCTCTCTCTCTTTCTCTCTTCGCTGATTTTTTTGTTATTTGAAAGTAATATCTACATAAAAGAACATTCCAATATGAATAGGATTCAATGAGAGACCTTTATCAACTGCTGTTAATCGCGGCAAGCGAAATCGGTCGTATCGAAATTTACGCAAATTTTAGTTCGACTGAAATCGTTTAATCGTTTTTAGAACGCTCAGATTGCGGTTCTTATTTTTATTTTATATTAATAAACATTTTTAATATTTTAGGAATTAATTTTGATTTATTACATAGATTTATACTGGACGTATCAATAATTAAAGGATCGAACGATCGACGTGGCATGTTTTTGACCCGACCTTCGACCTCGATCAGTTTATTGTATAATATTGAAGTATGCAGTTTTTATCTAGAATTTCTTCGAATCGAGGGCAAGCGCTCTTGAATTGGATTTATTACTTACTTCGTATGTGGAATTGCAAGAATACGGTAGTGAAATCTGAAGAGAGACAAAGAAACTTACCGAATAATGGGGCAGTAATTAAAACGTACGGCGTTCGCGCTTTTCTTCAGGCGGAGTTCATTTCCCGACATTTCAACGAAGTATTGAGTGAAGTCAGCTTAGTCAGCGGAATAATATAGCCAAGTTTAATTTTCCGTTCTCGCGGATTTTGTAGCGTTCGCGATTCTTATCGATGGAATCGCTGCATAATGCCGATTCGCACAATATTCTTCGAGAAATATCGATATTGATGTTTCACTTTCGCGGCGTGTTTAATAACGTTTTCGATTGAGCCCGCGGGTTTAATCGACCCGAGAGCGATTAATAATGACGTCATTTTGGTAAATCGAGCAATTGGTCGATTTGCTGAAGTGACGGTGTTATTAATCGCTCTCGGATCGATTAAGCGCAGCTTGAGATCGCCGTCAATATGGCGGCACGACACCGGTCGTTCTCTCGCTGTATTCTCAACGCGATATAATTTCGTAAATTCGCCAGTGAATCGGAACTCGAGATCGAGTCATATGGAAGTTAAATGGAATCGTGCGGAAATTCGAGAATTTCTTACAAGAAACTGATGGCAGGATTCGAAGAAGTGTCGCAGCGATCTTCGGACATATATCTGCATTCAGTGACATCGAACGGACACATAGCGGACGCATATTATCCTTGCGGAGATCGACAAAAACGCAGAAAGTGACGATAGATCAAGGTAAGTGGCAGCGATAATCAGTCCAATTATCGTCTCTTCTGCGAGGTTGCACATAGTGTAGCAATAAACTCGCTAAAAACTTAAGTTAAGACGCGTTTGCGAAAATCGATTTGGAAAAACCTCGGGGATGAGAAGGGAAAACTCTCGAGATAATTTTATAGGAGAGACACGACACTGCGGTGTTCTCGTATATTTACAGATTATTCGTAATTCATAGTCAATAGTAATTATATATATATATATATAATATGTATATATCAACAAAATAATATTTTAGTCATTTTTATGTCGCTAATAAAATCTAGAGGCTAAAACCGCAGTCACAGGGTCTCGGATAATCTAAAGTTGGTGACGTCTGCCTAGCCGCGGAACTTCGCGTCACATCCGCTCTCTACCTAACAATAAATAAACAAACAAATACAAATTTATACATTCCGCGCGCGTTACCCGCGCTAGTGAGGGTTAATAATGATTAATATCGTACGCCACAGTCGCAGGTAACGAGATGATCTCACGACGATCCTTTCTCTCGACATGTAAGTCAAGAATTAATTCTGATCCTAAGTCGCGTATTATAATTTGTCATTAGCACCGTCTGGACTCGAATATGGAAAGAATAACTAACAAGCGTATAAGTCGATTAGACTAATATCTAAAGAGTATGTACGCCGTTATTTTTTCCCGCAACCGACATACGTGCGAACTCGAAATCTTCATAAATTTTCCGATCGTAAGAGAAATCATTTTTACTAAAAGAGAAGATTCTTTGAGAACGTCCGGAAAAGGTGTAAAACTGTAAAGCATCATTTTTCGCGTTTAACGCGTAAAAGTACATACCTCCGTCCGATAAAGGTCTCTCGCGTGTCGGTTATAAGTTAATATAATCGGATTTTATATTAAGTCAGCCTTGACCCCAGGCTTCTCTGCAATTAAAACTTCCTCTCGAATTGGGAACGAGGTAAGGGAGTAAACTGCAGCCGGCTGCGTCGCGCACGAGAAGCAATTTTTTTACTACCGCCACCAAGTCTCGTTCTCGCTTAATAGTCTTCTGCATGGCAACGCGTATATATCGTTTTACCGATGGCGAAACGGGGACAGAACAGTCGTTGTCTTTGTTTTTAAACCGCGGTACAGTGTGCCACGCGGTCTGTTGTCGTTGTCGCGGCCCGTTTTGTAGGTGTGTTAAAGTTAAAATTGCGGCTTCTAAACGGGGTCGCCGCGGACACGCTAATAACCGCGTGCATTTCCGTCGGAATTAGAACGGCCGATGCACACCGCTGAGCTGTTGCTGGACGCGATCGTCTCCGCGTTATCTGCGACCGTGGACGCAAATTGGATACGAAATTGCATCGTTTCTACTTCGCACAAACAGCTGCTGTTAGCAGTACTTTAGCTCATTCCGATTAATCCGTGATAATTAATACGTCTCTTTCTCTCTATATCGCAGCCGCGGTTGTGATATAAATATAAAGGAAGGTTTCTCTCTCTTTTTCTCTCGTATGTGTGTATATATGTGTGAGCGCGCGCGTGTGTAATTAATTCAATGCTTAGTTATTGGCTCGCCTAATTAAATGATTGGCAATTCTCTCTGATCATAGTCGCTCTCTGGATCGTATAGCTCTACGATATAATAGTCGGAGAAAGAGAATTCCCTCCACGATCGTGAGCCATGTATCCCACGCTGTGTTAACATCTCATTGTCAGAGAAATGATACGGTTGATTATACGCTTCATTTCGGGTTGTGAGATTCGGTTCGATGTCTCTAGACCAGTTTTCATCATCAAGTCGTACATAGTAACCATTTTTGTAACATTATTACGTGAAATATTTTAAATCGCGTGGTTTTGAGAAAGAAAGAATATTATGAAATATCTAAAATTTTGTCTTCTGCTCTATACTCCGTTTTGTCCTTTGGCATAATTTGATTGGAGTTTCCACTTTCTGCCACGCTTAATTATTCGACGTTACGGTATTGGACATGATATAAACTATATAAAATAAATATAAACTGCTCCGAACATTTACAATGTCATGGGATACATACTTCACGGGTGGGACCACGGAATTTGGTCGACTAACGCTAATCCACGTCGGAGACGACTCGGAGTAAATCCAGCATGAGAACTGCGCCAAATGCTGCGGCGAGTCACCGCGAGGAATTCTCCTCCTCGTGGACTCGTGGTTGCATGGGTATCGGATTTCGACTCCGATAAAACGGTAATCGGTATCGCGCGCGGCCGCGGCGGTGTCTCGTGTATATTCGTGCGTGTCAACGTGCTGCGCACGGGCACGCTGTCTTTTCGGGCACGCGTGTACAATACATCGCGTATAAAATACCTTTTTCTCTACCTATAAATGGACTATCTACACGCTTACGTCGTGGCCCGCCTCTTCGCCATCCTTCGTCCCCGCTTTTTTAACTACCGAATAGCACCTATTCTCGTCATATGTTTACGCTATGCGCCTCGCTCTATTTTTTTCATTTTTATTTTCTTCTCCTATTTTTCCTTCCGTACGCCGCTTCAATCCTTTGCCTTCCTAGATATTTTGATGTAATACGGAAAATACATACATATAAGATACATATACATATAGGTAGCATATAAAAATTAAGCGGTCTGTCAAAAATTATTTTGACACTTTTTTGGCGAAAGATGGATCGTTGTACGGTATATATCTGTCGGATTGCAAAGGATCAATGCGCTCAGTCTGTCGATGTGATCGCCGAGTTTACACCGGCAACAGCAAGCCTTTCATTCTCTACGTCGAATTTCGTTCCATAATGCGAGCAACGGTATGAACGGTATTAGATAAGGACTGCACGTTTACGTAATAAATGACCGTCCCCGCCGGAATACTAAAGCGTGACTATTTTCGAAATGGCGTCTCTAATACATTATTGTGTCTCTGAAATTTTCCGGTGCCCGACGGAAATACCTAGCCGCGTATACATATGCAAACGATAAGTGAGTTAAATAGTTGTGCGATTAGTTTGATCATGTTCTTTAATTGGCTGCAATATTTCTAACCGGAACAAACTGGACAAACCGCATTTGAAAAAAAGATGTTTTTATGTATATCTCTAACCGGAACAAATTGGATAAACCGTATTTGAAATAATTATTTTTAATATCGCGCGCCATACAGAAAGAAATGATATAAAAAAGAAAAGAAAAATAAAGTAAAAAAATCCGTGTAAAGTTTTCAGATTTATCTCGAGATATAAATTTAGTTGACGTGCACATATGTGATCGTTTCTAAAATCGTAAATTTCGTCGCGCTATCGTATGAGGTATTACATAAAAGCGCGCGATGGTATTTGTTCTATCTAGTAAACATTGTCCGTATGTCCTTAAGCGATTAAGACTTCTCTTTTATGGATGTATTATCATGAGGCAATGCGAAGAAACAATGTTTGCAAATCAAATTGGCAGATAGAAACAAAGAGAAACACCGACCAAAATAAATAAATTAGTGTTGACTTAATTCTCCGTGAAATAGAGAACTTGCATCGATAGATTTCTAGGATAGCGCATTTATCGTTTCGATATTCGGCGTAAAATTTAACGCAACGGAAAGCAAGGAGATTTTACGACGGAAATTAAACGCGAAGAATCAAACTATCGGAGCGCGGAGAGCTTAAAACGCATCGTCGTTAATTGCACAGATGGAAAGTAATCGCTGCTTGTGTAAACTCGGCTCGTAAGTCGTGGATATAAATATTTGATCGTGACGCACTAATTTCTACTTTGCCGAGATCGGGAGACTAGTTACGATCGCCGTGACGCGCAAAAATGGAAAATATTACGCGAATGTATAGTGTATAGTATATTAACGTTAAATTGATAACAGACTGTACAAAGTAACAATTAAAACTATAACAATTAGCGAGCAAAAGAAATTGCACTAAATAATACAAAACAATCAAAAACACAACTTTAAATATAAAACTGTATCTATAATGAACAAATTTGATTATTAATTCTTTCTTAGAGAGATTCGCTAAGATTCACTAATTGTAAGACTTCTAATCCAATCTCTAACTTCTCGAGAAATAAGATTACGTGATCTACTTCACGCATACTTAGTTTCGTTTTAAAAACTCATCTAAATAATTAGTAATAGATAAACTTTAGCTTCACTATTGCAACAGATAACATATATGTACGAAACAGAAAAGCCTCATCACGGCGTTCGCATGTCATTGCACTTGTGTCAAGGATCTTTTTACGGGGTTGTGACGACGAGAGAGAAAACCGCGGAGTGGCATTTTTATACCGTAGAAGCAGTGGTGTAGTCTTATAAAACATCACATCAACGAGTCCACATTGAGATACTTTTTTTGTTTCCGCTGTAATTGCATATCATAACAAATTAATCGCGTATCGACGTTCTAATTTGCAACCTTATTATAATTTATTCGTGCTGCATAATTCTTCATACTTGCACACTTGCACGTTTGATGTGTACATTTTTTTTTACTGGTCCTAGTACGGCTTGGCATTAATTCTGCACAGATATGAGAATACATCTTTTTGTCAGTACAAAAAGTCCAACAGAAAAATATATCGACTCGAACTCGATAAGAACAAGAAGTTTGCCGAGTTCTTCAGTCAAAATATATTACCTCTAATCTACTTTATTAATTGGTTATCGCCTACATTCGCATATGATTTTATCACATGGTTTACGCCTTTATATAATTTACGAATGTTCATCGAGTTTACTATAGGGGATTGCGTGTCGTAATTAATCTTTTAACGACGCCGTCAGTCTCGCTCATATATATTTCATCTCATTCTTCATTATCTTGCTAATGACATTCGTGAAAAAATTATCGTAAATCCTGAATACAAAATTATTCAACACTGTTCTCGATATAAAGTACAGATTTTCAGATTGTCATTATTATTTTCCATGAACAGAATAATTTATGCGCATACGCAATAATTTCGAATGCGACGTATAATAACGGGCGACTAACGACGGGTTAAAATAAAATATACGAACGGAATCGATTCGACCGCTTCGACTACACCACCGCGAAGGGGAAGGGCACGCTTCTGCGGGTGTCGTGCAGCGGTCATTCCGCGAAAGTCCTCGCCGCGCCGCGGCCGGCCGGCCTTTCTTCATCCGCATTTCTCCACCTCGCTGATGCGTGAGCAGCCTTCGGCGAGTAGCCGAAACCGCGTAAGAAGTGGCGTCGCGGCGTTCCTCGCGGTTCCTTTCTTCTCGGCCTTTCAGAATCGCTGGACTCGCAGTCAGGGTCAAGGTCACGATGGTCAAGAGGCGAGAGTGGTCCTGTGCCAGGAGGCGTGTTGCTGCTGCTGCTGTTGCTGTAGTTGCGACGGTGGCGGCTGTTGCTGCTGCTGTTGCTGCTGGTGATGCTGGTGATGCTGGTGATGCTGTTGCCTCTTCTGGCTGCACACATGTAACAGGGTTGCATTTTATTATTCTTGTCGACATTGCGAATATTGATGTATGGAGTATGTCGCTGTATTATATTATGCGTTATAAAAAATTATGTTTATGTAATTTTTATAACGTCATAATTATTAATTAAAGTAATTTAAATCGACCGTGACTGGCAATATATAACGTCTTTCCGATATGAACATTGAAAAACTGTGAGCCAACTTGGTTTGTCGGATTCACACAGCACTTTTTTCGGATCAATCGTCGAGACATTATTAATTTCGACCATGGGTTTTGGTCAGTTGATGTAATTTCTAAATTAAATAGTTTTAATTTTTATTGCGAAAAATATTAAAGCCTCAGTGGTCGAATTGGCACGACACCCGCACGGTATACGGGAGGTTCCAGGTTCAAACCCTGGCTGAGGTAATATTTTTCGCAATAAAAATTAAAACTATTTAATTTAGAAATTACATCAACTGACCAAAACCCATGGTCGAAATTAATAATGTCTCGACGATTGATCCGAAAAAAGTGCTGTGTGAATCCGACAAACCAAGTTGGCTCACAGTTTTTCAATGTTCATATCGGAAAGACGTTATATATTGCCAGTCACGGTCGATTTAAATTACTTTAATTGTTATTCAATACTGGCGAAAGAAATGTATTATTCTGTTTATTAATTAATTATATTGTTGAAATATAGAAGATGTGAGATGGAAGATAAAATCGTTGCGTATAGCGTATAAAAAAAGATGCAAAAACTCTCTCATACCTAGAAGGCGTAAATTGAACAATTTTAATGCATTGTAATAGCAATATTTTTTGTTATTTCTCACGGAGTAAACAGCACGCGCCTAGTTCGTCACAGATAACGGAGAAGATTCGGATTGTCTCCTCCGACACGGTTTTTTTTTTCCCTCGGACACGCACGTGCTCGGTACGTTGCTTCTTTACGAAATCAGTTACGAAACCACGAATGCGCGAAATTATGCGCATACCTTTGCGAGGCTCGATATTCGCGAGGATAACACGGGCGTACGTAGCGCTTTTCCTGGAAGCGACGAAAGAACCCTGGAAGATGCGAGATGCGACGTCACCGTCGTGTCTCGATCAATCTCTCTCTTTCTGCGCATAATAGACACGCGCGTCGCTACAAAAATAACGAATATCGTCGAGTAAAAAGTCATCCAGTACGAGCGTCACGATGTCCACGTGAGCGCGAGATTACGGGGCTTGGATTAGTAATTACAACGGAATGCAAAACTCGTGCCGGTGGTGCAGCGCTGACCGGCAATTATTCGGCTCCGTAATTTAGAAATGGATATATTTTTGTATTTTTTTCTTTTTTTTTTTTTTTTTTTTTGCGAATGTGTCAATACATCACTGATAACGACGGTCGAATAAAGCTTGTTAGAAACGTCACAATTCACATTTCTAGCGACAGATAAAAATATGATTCTTCAAGAAATAACAATTTCTCGCTTTAAAAAATAGAGATTCTAATTATTCGAGTGATTCAATTTCTCGAGAAAATTTTTTTTTTCTCGCGGCAATACACTTTATTGTCGACCTATGGAAATTTTCTAGCCATTACTGTTATCGTGAGACGGCTGACAGCCGCGCATAAGTAGTTCCTACAAATTACTGTAAGCAGTTTGAGAAACCGATTTTTTCAAGAGGCGATTTTTTTCAAGTTAGCTCGAACAATTGTCCAAGTCCATTAAATTTCGACGTCAGCAGCACGATATCGGTTTGTTGCGTTAATGATATCGCAAATTGTTGCGGGGATTGCCCCGTGTCAGCAACCGCGACTGTTATCGCGACTGCATGGACGCTACGTGCACGTGTCGGGAGAGATCAATTAGGACGCACCGCTTAATTAAGAGCACTTTTCCTACATCATAGTGCAACAATAAGCAAAGGTAATCGGGACAATTACTCGCACGCGACCTCGACGCTGGAATCCGCGCGCCCGTCCGCGTTACACCGGCCGCACCGGCATATGGCGCATTCTCACGGCGTGAAAGAAACGCACGGAAGAAACATAGTAGAACGGCTTGAAAAGATAAAGGGAGAGACCAGGAGAGACTCGCCTTCCGTTTACGTTTGCCGAGCGACGATGCACCGCGCGAGAGCGTGCGTCCGAAAGCGCTCTCCTTCCGAGCTGCAAGCCTCTCACGGCCGCGGCGCGGCGTCGAGAAATAATTACATCCTTTCTTTAATAGTCGCTTTTCTTTCGTTTGTGCCGAGACACAATGTGCATTTTTGCCGTGATATTCACGTGACGGCAGTCTACGCTTGCCAACGCGACATTATTATACGAACGTTCTTTGTAGGGTCATGTCGTGGAAAAGGCTCGCGGAGATCCGGTGATGGTCACCCGTTTCCCCGTCTATATTTTTTGGGCGAGATTTAGGGGTTTACGCGAAAAGTTTATTGTCGACGCGCCTCCGGGAGGGGAGGGATATGCGGCTCGTCGTAATTAACGGTCACGGCGCGGTTGTTCGTAATCCCGGCGAATTAAACGACACGTGCGCAAGGGGCTCAAACAGGACAGGAACGACATCAGGCTGAAAGTTGTGCGCACAAAGCGGAGCGCCTTCTCGCGAGCTATTCTCCCCCTTCGAGCGAGCGAAACTTTTTTGCGTCTGACTCGCGCCGGCGACTTCTCCTTGTATAACGAGACGCGACGGTGAGCCGTGAGGACGCTCTCCTCGCGCACATTCAACGACGATAATCTATCCGCTGTGCGCTCGCCACGATTTGAAATATAGATGACCGAGTTTCAGAGGCGCCGTGAACGACTCGGTCCCGTCTCGTCTTTCTCTCTCTCTTTCTCTCTCTCTCTCTAGAACGGGTACGGCGACTGGCATATGAAATATGAATTCTCGATCGAAGGCGCTCCAGAACTTCGGACTTTATGTCCGACACGCAGGAGGGACTCTCTCTTTCTCTTTCTCTCTCTCTCTCTCTCTCTCTTTCTCTTTCGCTCGCTCTTTCATCTAAATGCGCACGATAGGGGTGAATGAGTTCGGTATCGACTGGATTACTGTCGCGAAAACGTCGCGTCCGTTATATGAATAAAATTCGCTCGTGCGAGGAGTAGCGTCTTAAGTGTTTCTTTTCCTTTTCTTTTCGCGGTAAAGGAGACATCACGGCCGGCTGCATTGATTATAGGTCGTCTTTTCCCTTTTTTTTTTTTTGTCCCTGCAAATTATGGTTCTCATACGCGCCGTATCGATTTTATTTAATTCTGACATATACGCACGTAGACGTCCCTCTCTCAATGATATATTTAAATCTTATACCGTACAACGAATATCGAATATGTCAGGTAGACGAATATGCAAATATCATACGTGTGCTGCACGGGAATATTTAATGTCGCGTTTACGATTGGACGGCTTTGTCATTAATGCGACGCCCCCGATTAAACTTTGCTTGCCCGAAGTGACCTGTTTCGCTCTTTTATATAGGCATCGACGATGACAATTAAGACGCACCGACATTCATGAAATATTAAGCCAACCTATAGTGAACTATAATTTTCCAGCTAACGAGGAGAGCTCATCCGTTCCCTTTATTAGGAGACATCGGTTCTATATATATGAAGCGTCGAAAAACTGAGATAAATATTCCAATTATAATCTCGGGTGGATCGTTTATGGTAGTCTTGACTTATTATCCGCGGAATCAATTATAATAGAGAAGCACAAATCTATATAATTCTGTGACTCCACGCACTATGTATCTCACGCTGCATTAAATGGAAATTTGATCTTTCATACCTTTTATAAAACTGGATTTGCTTTGTGAAACAAATATTGTTATTAAATTAGAAGTAATATTTATAATGTGTTACGTTGCTACGTTAAATATTTGAGAAAAATATGAAATATTATGAAAATCTATATAGCACATAACTTTGTAGTCTATGTTTTACATTCCGTTTTATTTGGCGTATCTGATTGTGAGAATTTTGTCGATGCTTTATTGTCTGACTACTCATTTATATAATCTATTTAAAATTCACAGACCCTCGCGAGATTTCATGCATAGCTAATTCCAAATTCGATCAAAGTTAACGTAATTTTCTCAGCTTTTGGAGCTTTATTATGTACGTTGCATGTCTACCTTTGTGAGCGATAAGATATAAGAAATAGACTCGGCGAAGTAAAGAACGAGCGAGATTGCCTAATAACTTCCCCCCCGATTTGCTTATCTCGCGAAAGTTTGCACACGTGCGGACGCTATGTGTTTAGTCTGAAAGAAACTTCCGAACTTTATTTGGGAAAGTTCGCGCGCGCGCGCTCGCACAAGAGAGAAATATGTACACAGAATGGTTGCGACCGCGTGAATGTCGTGTTGAAATTTTGATGAGGGCTTGGAGGTAAAGTGTTCCTGATGGGCGAGTGTTGGCCGAAACTTTTGTGCCATTTACCCTAAAAACGTCAGTGGGCTTCATCACCACGCGGAGAACTTCCGGCCAAGAACTTTTTCCTTAGCAATGTAAATTTCTCGTTGCAGGTTACTTAATACAGCACAAAGTTCAAGGACATTCGTCGATTGACAAATAATCTGTTTGCATGCATTATTGGACGTTAATGATTCCAAGACTTTTCGTATTCCACCATTTATCATATTGCATGAATTAAACGAGTTGTTTACTTGTACAGTGATAATAAAGATCACAAAGTCAAATTATTTATATTCCGATATATGTATATACAAGTAAATTTAATTATATATGGTACATATAAATCATATACGTCAAATAACTATAATTGGATAAGCGAAAAAAAAAACTTTTTATGCTTTCCACGTAATATATAAAATCGTATACCTATATAATAATTATGTATGTCTTTTATATTTCTATATAATGCATTATTTATTACATTATAAAAAATGTAAAAATGTTATTTTTAAATCCTTGTAGCATAAATAGCCTACTGCAGATATAATATGAGATAACATTCAAATTTAAATTGGATTTTTTAAAACTATTTATTTAACTGTGTAAATAATTTTACCATTTTCATTTTTCGGTAGCGGTTAGATCGAGGTTAGATGTTTATTGAGGTCATCTGTTGATAAGCTAAGTACTTTTTCTCGTGTCACTGATCGTCTTTCCAGCTAAGCCACCGTTCAGTCGTGCGAGGTAAAATATGGGTCGCTTTGAAAGGAACGTGCATTATTATTTAAATTATTTTATGCTGTGGATAATATTTACTCTCGCAATATCCGAGAGGCTATAGACATAGTTAATATATAAACAAATTATATATATAATTATATAAATATGTAATATAATTATTTATAATATATAAAAAGTATATAGATATGTATATATAGATAATATTAATAATTTTTAAATATTTTTTCTTCAACTATCCGATCAACGTTAACTTGCGCTAAAAATTGAAATTTTTGAGTTTTCGCACATCAGATAGGTATATTTTATATATAGATATACCATCGTTTTTGGTAGATATATCATCGTTTGGTAGATATATCATCGTTTGGTAGATATATCATCGTTTTTGGTAGATATATCATCGATGATATAGATATATCATCGTTTTTGGTAGAGACTATAAACTTCGAGCAAAAAGAAAAATCTTCTCGTACTCTTTTATTTCGTGTATTCGAAAGCGTATTGTACTATTTTATTTCGCGTATTCGAAAGCATCGAATACGTATCGGCGTGCTCGCTAGACTTCGTGCTGTAGTACGGATCCTAGCACTAACCGCGACACTACCGGTACTCAGCACTCAGCTCGTAACGACTCTGCAGCGACGAGGACGATCGATCGAGGTGCTCTCGGTTCGCACGTGCGCAGATTACGTGGTTCTCTCTCTCTCTCTCTTTTTTCCTTCTCTGCTTTCCTTTATCATCCTATTTCTCTCTATCTCCTCTTCCACCCCATCGTTCCTGTCTCTCCTTCTCTGTTCCTCTCTCTACGCTACTACAACCACGTCACTGCTCGTCGAGGTATAAGCCTAACATAGCCATCCTTCCATAGAGCCGCCCACGCGCTCACGTACATGCACGCACGCATACATAAACACGCATGTATGTGCACGTGCATATACGTGTCGATACACACATCGATCGGATAGGCGAGGGTGGGCGATGTGGCTTCACAGTTCACGGTGGTGCCGAATGCCTCGCAAATCTTAGTACAAAGGGTGCTGAATACGTACGCGCGGCATAAGAAAAGCCACGTGGCCATGTCAACTCAACACGTGTATACCAGTCACCCTTGTTTGCAAATCGTCTTTCACACATCATTCGGCAATTCAATGTTGATCGCGAAGGTCAATCAATCTTTTGTATAATTCGATTTAAATTCATAAATTCATTATTAGCGCACGAAATATGGCATAGGAAAGAGATAATCTCGGGAGGTAATCTCCTGTTTGCATTTTTAAAAGCCTGTCGGACTGCTTCTGAAAAAATTTTGTGTAAAACGGATTTAGTACATAGCAAAGGCTGGTATTATCTTTACCTAGAAATACGGGGACTCGTTTTCTACGTAAATTTTCCTCGCATTTAAGCGCACGATATTTCCCATAAGGGACGAGGGGATCCCCTTTGGCTCTACATCAGGCGATACACTTTTTTTTCTAATGAAACGGTCCGCGTCGCGGACGATCAAGCTCACTGTCTTCAAATAACAAATGTTGTTCCTCGCTTTACAATCCCTCCATCGTTCATTTCATTTCTTTTACTTTCATCGATCGACATCGCGTCTCCGACATCGCGCAACGATTGACGCAATGACGACGCCAGTGAAAGAAAAAAAGCGGTTGGATGATAAGACACGTTCGTTCATTTTTTTTTTT
Source organism: Leptothorax acervorum (assembly GCA_035220615.1). NCBI lineage: Eukaryota > Metazoa > Arthropoda > Insecta > Hymenoptera > Formicidae > Leptothorax > Leptothorax acervorum. The sequence goes on from JASTWQ010000059.1 coordinate 503,531, forward strand.
TTTCTAATACCAGTTTGCTCGTGTGCGTTCGCGTACGTGCGTAAAGATCGAGTTTGCGTTGTCAGGGCGAGCGAATCTTCACCTGGTTGTCACGATCACGGATTTCGCGTGGTGGCGACGTTAATCCATCCAAAGAGAATGTCCATGTGATGTCAAGCGACACGCGCCGTGTGAGGGCCATGGCACACAAAAAAACAAGCAGTAAAACGTAGGCAGTAAGGAAATCAACAGTTTTTAGGGCCGTGGCACACACAAAAACTTAAGCAGTAAGGAAATCAACAGTATGGATTCGCTAGCGCTTACGTTTATGCCTTAAGATCTTGACTGTGATTGGCTGATTCGCTTACTGTTCAAGTTTTACTGCTTAAGTTTTTTTGTGTGCCATGGCCCTTATAGACTTTGGATTTGCTAACGCTTAAGTTATGTCAAGTTCTGGACTGTAATTGGCTGATTCGCTTACTGCCTACGTTTTTACTGCTTAAGTTTTTTTTTGTGCCATGGCCCTAATTCTTGACTATCGTTCAGACACGAGTCTTCGAACGAATCTCCGCGAACGGAGATCCATCAGACTTACTCAACGGACGATTGAAAAAAAATAAATAAAATTATTGTTCGCAAGCCAATAAATGCATATAGCGATAATAGAACGCGCCCGTCGAAAGCTCAAAGTACGGCCCAGGTGAGCCGAAATAGCTCATCTCGTATCTCGTACGACGTACAGCCATACTTTGCACCGGCTATACATAGACATCGATCCGCGAAAGATTCCACGTCGGCCGCTCTATAGCGAAACTAAAATCTCTGAAAAATGAAACTACAATATGTCGCGTGCGTGTATTCGCCGCAGAATAAACGCTGCTCCAATTTTAATTATTAAACAGACACCTTACGAATTGTTGGAAGGAATCAGCAGTGTCGATATAAATTTTTTTTTTTTGCTCCGGCGGTATACAGTGGTTTAAGTTGCTTAAAAATTTAGGGTTACTTCGACCAACTCCGATTAACTTTAATCGATGAAAATAAAAAATTAAAAGATTTGTTATATTAAAAGCAGCTTTTATTCACGAAGTGGTAAATCACGAAGAGATAGGTTAAAAAAAAATAAAAAAGCGACATATACAGTTAAAAGTATTTCTATTGACGAAATTGCTGATCGAGTTAATCGTCGATTAAAGTTAATCGGAGTTGGTCGAAGTGACCCTGAATCTGAATAATTGAAATTTTAGATTTAATAAGTATGTGGAAAGAGCCAACAATACGAGCCAAATGATAGGTTGTCAAATTAATAAAATTGTTTATTCATACTATATCGAGAAAATTGGAATTAAAAAAGGTAAACGTTTCGGCTTTACTTATTGTTAGCCTTCCTCAGTACCATAAAATATACATAATCCGATATCAATCAAAATCATTTTAGATTTAATATATATACACGGAGAAAATTTGATATCAAATTTTACTATGGTGTCGCACCAACGCGGACCATCAAGGAGTACAAGTTTAAATGCTATAGTCTTATAGTAAAATTGCTATGGCCATAGCATTTAATGCTACGATCATAGCATTCAATGCTATAATTATAGCATTAAATGCTGTGGTCATAGCATTAAATGCTATGGCCATAGCAATTTTACTATAAGATTATAGCATTTAAACTTGTGCTCCTTGATGGTCCGCAGTTGGTGCGACACCATAGTAAAATTTAATATAAAATTTTCTCCGTGTAGAGCAAGAAGATAACTCACACGAATACCTAATCTCGCATTCGCGATGCTATACGTTTGACGTCAATTGTAGCCGGTATCTGATTTTCTCGTGCCTGCATTCTGCATTCGCGATCCTCCAGCATATGCTCGGCATTAGAGGGACGCATTTAGCGCCGAATGAACACAAAGAACACGGGCCATTGTTTGCGTCGTGAGAGTGTGCGTACATCGATCCGCGAGAGCGGCCGTGTTCTTGTGCTAATGAAGTACGAATCTCTGCGCGCCGCGCCGCGCCGCAGGGAACGATGGCACGTGGTGCGTTGTCGCATGCGTGTTACCGTTCCGCCTTGGCTCCCTCGTTGCGTAAATACTTCAAGGTCGCGTGACAAAGTTGGCGTCATCAACCCGGCGATGAACGGATTTGCCCGACAACCGCTGTCCGATTTCCTATTTTCATTATTTAGCACCGCGCGCGAATATGTCTGATGCCGAGTCGCGACACGCGCATTAAGCGTGCATGTTCCGTTTCTTATAAAACTCAAAAGCGGACGGCCGTCCCTGCGGTGCACGGTGCTTAAATAAGAGATAGAAGAGGCTCCGAGTGTGCACCGTTAATGAATAGTACGTCGAACGCGAACTCTCGAACAACAGAACTCCTTAGCGAGGGACCGTTGACCGGGTAAGCGTGGAACGCTTTGCCGATCGATTTTGCGCTCCTCGCATAGATTTCCATTTCGCCTACCTGGTCTATCTTTAAGTCACTTATCCTATATGCGCTCGACGTACTCTCGTCCACAATCCCTGATTCCCGTCGAACGTACTTAGATTGCCGTGCATCGAGTTCACCATTCGTCCGACTGTCCTTACTTTCAGTCTCGAGTTCTCTCCTTCCGCGTCCTGTTCCTATGAAGCGACGGAACTTGGCGGCCAACTTTCTCCCGAAGTTATCGATATGTTGTGCGATTGTAGAAATTCTACTTTCTGCGAATAGTCTTGTTAGAAGTTGAGTTCTTCTCTATGAAGTATAGTCTTCATTTTGCCAGTACATTCCTCGATATAGTATTTTTCGACTTAATGGATAGTCGATATATTTTTTATTAAATATGCAACTCCATCGAATATAAATTGTGATTTTTTTTTTTCTCCTTTAGTTACAAAATCTGCTTTTCATTCATCTCTTTGTACAACAATTTTCGTTTTCTTTACTTGTTAGTGAAAATTTAATTTTCTCTTGTAAACTATTCTAAAATGGCTTCCAAAATTTGGTGCTACCACCCTTTCGTACAAACGGAACGAGCTACTACGATATACATATATGCGCGCTTCCTAGTGATCATCGATCCGCTTTTAAAGGGGCGTTCACATTGGCGATATACCTATCGCTGGTGTTGGCGGGGAGATTGCAGGGCGGCGCGGCGAGGAGATATAGTAGAGAAGGGGTCTGCCTGTGGCAGTCCCAGGGGACCAATGACCCCTAGGCTCGATCACTGTGTCGCGATGCTCGTCACCGTCACAGGCGACTTTACAAGCGACACCGCAAACTCGGGCAGCTTGGATCGCGAATGTTCGAAGCGTGTTATCGCTAGACACGAGAAACGATGGGCAAGGCAATAAGGAAAAACGGATACAGGAAGCGAGCTGGAGAAAGTGAGGTAACGAAAGTGGGCAGAAATAGAAGAGGCGGAAGGAAGAACGAGAAAGAAGGAAGAGAGAGAAACGACGAACGAGGAAAGGATAGAGAAAGGATAGACAACGTGATCGTATCGAGAAACTGATGAGAGTAAAGACGAAGAGGAAGAGAGACAGACAGAAAAAGAGAGAAGAGAACGACGAAGAGCCGTCCCTCGACTTTTTCTTCCTCTAACTTTAGGTCGTCTTCTTCAGCTCTTTTAGCTCGTTCTTGATCCCTTTCCTTCTATCTCTCTCTCTCTTTCTCTCTATTCGCTTCCCGATCCTATCTCCCTTCCTCGTGCGGTTTCTTCCTCTCTTTGCGGCGGGAACGTGGGCGTGGACGTGGGCGAGGTGAGTCTTCAGGGCCGGCGAGCGTCGGCCGATCCCGGTCCGGACGTCTCGTAAATCGTGCAGCAGACCCTCGGATTCTCTCGTCCTCTCTCATCGACAGCTACGTCCCTGCCGATCCAATTCTATGGCGGGAGATCTCCTCGGATTCCATCGTAGAGTAGGACGGAATCGGGCACAGGAGTGCGCAATACTTCGCGAGAGAATATCGCCGGCCATTATCATAGTTGCAAGCGGATGCGCGCGAATTCGATTAACTCGACCTTTCGATCGGGATCGAACTCTGGAGTCTTCGAAGAAAGCATCCGGATCCGGACTCGATCGACCAGTTGCAAGTTGAAAAGTTTAGCTGTAGTATTATATCCAGCTTCAGATGAATATTTAAAACATTCGTGTAATTTATAGATCTATTGTGTATAAATACTATACTTGATGCTTTCTTCGCGTGATTTGAGCGAAGTAAGCTATGCGCAGTTTACTTCGCCATTACGATAGAATTGTGCTTATCAATATGCTATTACGCTTATCAGGATTACGCTTATGGTTTGTTGTATCTACCGGCATGTGAATTAATTACGAGGATGGGGATGATTATGCGCGACCCTTCCCGCCGTTTCCTGCGTATTGATTCGTCGTTACATCACCGAGAACCGACACCAGAGCTGTCTGTTATTTTTTAATTATCACTTGATTACTCGACGTTGCACGACTAGCGCGCATCTTGCAACACGCGCAAAAAGTCTTATCAACGGCTGATGTACATCCTGTTGATTTATAAAGTTGCACGACGAATACGAATCGGAGCGATACTCTGAGACGTATTTTTACGACGTTAATTGCCATATACAGGGAATGGCGCGATTATGCAAGATAATTATGCAAGAAATACCGCCATACGAGCAAATAATGGAAAAAATACTGTTCGTTACATGCGCCCGATGTAACTCAACGTCGAAGATAAGGATATCGTCTTTTGCTCACGTAGTCTAAATAGCGCGGTTTTTGTAAGCCACATTTCTCTCACATACACGGAAAAAAAAAAGATAGTCGTAAAATATGGATAACTAACATTTTTTGCAGCGAGAGCTATATTTTTCGCAGCGATAGCTATTAATTTAGCAATAGTAGCAAAACCTTTTGTTAAAGTTTTAGACTTATTAATTATATAGCTATCGCTGCAAAAAATGTTAGTTATCCATATTTTACGACTAAATTTAGCTATAGTAGCTAATCTTTTTTTTTCCGTGTACGTATTATATACTTTCTCTATGTCTCTCTATTTTATTACAATATAAAATCATATATTATTCTCTGTATACATATAATGGAATTAAAATGCACATGTTCAGCGGAGAAACTTAAAACCTGAACTGCAAATTGAAATCTAACCATAATTCAGGCATGAATATTCCGAAATATCAGAAATATGATACGATTCTCTCGGCGGGATCGTTACGCCGGAATAACAAATTGATTTCTCCCACCCTGCCTCCCTCCGACCGCCCCTCCGCCCGTTCGCTCGCGAGAGGGTTAAACCCCGGTGAAATTTTTGCTTCCTGTCCGGCGTTTCCCTCCTCCTCTCCGCGACCCACCGCGCTTTTGAATTCCCCGTGCCCTGTGCACGATCGATGAACGACGAACGTTCGTGTCGATGTCACACAACGACAACGACAACGGCAACGACGACGAGGGCCCTCCTCTAATGCCTCTCCCTCTCATTAAAACCGTCCGCCCGCGCTTGTCCTCGTCGGCGGAGAGTAGCATCCTAATGCTATTTACACAAGTGCTTTGCTGTGGAAAGGGCGGGCGTTCGGACCCGCGCCTTTCGAGGCCGTGCATGTGCACACGTAGCCGCTGGTGCTCGTGTTTACGTCGCGCAGAGATCGCGCGATCAAGCACCGTGTAATCCCAAACGGCGAGAGACCGGGGACTTTTCGGCCGGTCTCTCTTTGTCCCTTCTCAGAGACCCGCGTCTATTAATTGCCGACGAAGTCCTTTTGTCCCTCGCGTTTCATTAGGGACACGAGGAGATTTAGCGCAAAGCTATACTCTCCCGGGCCTGGCGAATCGATAAACTTGACTCGATACCGATTTCTGAAAACATTATCAAAGACGTGAAATTCTCGACGGTTACATTACTAATTTCTTATTTTGTATCCATTCAGATTATTTATCATGAAAGATGTCAAAACAAATATAAATTTAAAACGTTTTTATTTTCTATCTGTTGAAAAATATGTTTTTATATAGTACGAATAAATATCTATTTTTGATAATGATATGGGAATATATTAACAGCGAATTTATCGCAACGTGATATATATTTATATATTTTTCCTCAATGAGGGGGGAAAGTAAACAGACTTGTTATTCTGTTGCATAGAATTTAGACGTCATTTGAAGGACGAATGAGAAAGTCGTAGTCTTATACTAATCAAATTAATCTAAGGCTGATTTATCGAAGTGCAGCTCCCAAGCGTGCCAAGCGGCCTAAACATAATATAAATGAAGCGATTCTTAGGTCCATATACTTAGCCCCTCATCTACAACAAAATACAAAAACATTGATATATTCGGATTGTACATCGTTTGTACATGAATGTGTTATGATTTTTAGTGTTTGTACATCCTTGGTTAATTTAAAAAAAAAATGTTTTATTAACAATACTTCTAAAAGTTAGCCCCTCATTACTTTAAAAATAATGATAAATCAGTTTATTGTGCTTAATCGTTTGTACATCATTTGTACATTCTTAGTAATTGATTTACTTTTTATTTAAATATTTCTTTTTTTGTTTAAAATATAAATAAACAATTTTTATTCGAACTCGACGGGTAAATCTTCATTTTTTCGCATATATGTATATCTATAACTCAAGAACTAATCAACCAAATCTTAAAGAATTATATATGAAATAATTAATTCTTGAGTTATAGATATATATATGAAAAAATGAAGATTTACCCGCCGAGTTCGAATAAAATTGTTTATTTATATTTTAAACAAAAAAAGAAATTTAAATAAAAAGTAAATTAATTACTAAGAATGTACAAATAATGTACAAACGATTAAGCACAATAAACTGTAATTTATCATTATTTTTGTAATAATAAGGGGCTAACTTTTAGAAGTATTGTTAGTAAAACTTTTTTATTTTTTTTTTAAATTAACCAAGGATGTACAAACACTAAAAATTATAGTACATTCATGTACAAACGATGTACAATCCGAATATATAAATGTTTTTGTATTTCGTTGTAGATGAGAAGCCAAACATATGGACCTGCGATCCATTCACGAATAACGACGTCGCAGACGTCCTTCCTGGCGTGACCGGTGAAGAGAATTAGCATACCGTCACTGAATAACCTTATCCTTTCTACCCACGTATTGTTATCTTATCGATCCTTTAAATCTATGCCCGAGCCTATGAATCCTAAATATGCAGACTTGCGCAATGGTACTTTTCCATTGTCATCGTCGTCGTCGACGTCATCGATGTCGAGCTAGCGAATTAGGCATAGGCAAACGAACGTAGGACGAGAGAAGCGTTGCCACGACCCAGTTTCGCATTGTGCCAATCTGCCAATGCAGCCGTTGCAGCCGATCGTGCAGCCGAGCATCAGGCGATCCTAATTAGAGAAATCTCGATCGCCAATTAGCGGCCGAGCGTTCGCCGCAGGATCGAGAGATTGGCGACTTCCTGATCGAGAGTTCCTTCGTAAGAAAACGAATTGCGCGTTTCGAGCGAGCGCTGCCAAAAATTTCGGTTTACACTACGCCTAATTTCGGGGGTTCTATTCTAAGCTGTATACTTGAATAGGTGACGAGACGGGAGAACGCGACGCGGAACTTTGTACAATTTTGTAGGCAGTGAGGATAAAAGGGTCGATCTCTCGAACACGGCGAGAAGAACGAAACGGAACTTTAACGTGAAAACTTTTACTATCGCTCGCGTCGCTTCTTTTTTTTTTTTTTTTTTTTTACAAAGCGCGTCTATTTTACTTATATACCTATACCAATTACGTCTAACGACGGTCATCAATCCTTCCTCCGACGCCTCCGCGGGGGTGCAATAGTAGGTCATGCTCGACCTGTCGACATAGGAGGCGTGATACCAAGGCGCCTGTCGCACGGGCGTTCGATCTAATTTAAATATTTAACAGTGTCGATGTACGTACGACGTGCGATCGGCTCGTTATAAGCCCGAGTGGCAAGCCCGAGCTGCCCGAGCTGCCCGAGTGCGGTGGAGTTTGTTAGTCACGTCGCGATAGCGCGGTCGCTACGTCGGTATTAAGATGCAAATGAACCCCGCATCGTCGCACCGACGACGACAGTCACCATCGCGACTATCGCGAGTCGTTGATTCCACCTGGGATCGGCGAGTCAAACGGAATCGCGAAACAGCAGTCTCTCTCGCCCCGCGATTCGTTATGCATAAACATGACTCGAATCTCTCGGGGGGGGGGGGGGGGGGGGGCGTACAGACGGTCGATATAAATGATATAAATTTAATCGTCCTACGAGACGGGGTCGCACATTTCGCATGCGTGCGAACATGTCGCCGCGTATTAATAGCAGACACGGAAGGGATCGACTCCGACGTCGATTTTCTTTAACGTCGCGTCGCCGTGCTTCTCCGTTTCTATTGCTCATCTCTCATCTTCATACCCGTTCGACGAAAACAACATTGTTTTCGTACACCCGGTTCGTCACGATCGTTTTATTAAGGCCGACCTATTTGTGCGCGCGAGTACGCGAAGCATCGATGTCACTTTGTTCATTTTTTTTTTATTTTCTCTCGTTCACCTCTTTCGCTCTAAATATATCCGAAGTGTCGGCCGCTCGCTCTAGCACGCCCTCCGTGCGTTTCAGCGGATATATATTGCGCTCTGAGTGAACGTTTGATTATATCAAATACCGCAGCAGCGTAATTTATATCATTAGATAACTCAGCAGGAAAGATGTGTAATAATCATCGCTATTGATCGACTTTATTCCGATTATTCTCGAGCGGTATCAAGTTCATTATTCGCCCGTAATTTTCTCAGCGCAACTAATTGTATTGTTTACACTTTACTTCAAAAGAGGTAAATACGTAATTCATATTGAAACGTATTAATTTTAACGTGTATTTCTTTACCGAAATCAATTGTGATTCTTTAGAATAAACAGATAATATCAAATAAACAGATTACAATATGAGCTCTTTTAGCTTTTATTATATAAAACATTCAAGAATTCTAAGAAAATACTTAAACAAGATACTTTTTTGCAAAACAATTAAGTAAATTTAGACTTTGCACCTCACACTGGAGTCTAACTAGACTTCAATCATATTTCTATATTTTTATATCTCTTTTATGAAATTTAAGCTTCTTCATATTTTTATTTGGTGTTACTTGTTTTTCTCGCTCGCCAAAGTCATTGTGTGAATCAGCAAAAAAAAAAAAACGAGACCACGGTGGGAGGTGGAAGGCGAATACAAGCGAACGTATAAATTAATGTTTACCTGCCAAACAACGGATGCCATAGCTGCGACTCATCCGGCGAACTCGCGGTAGAGCTCACTTCCGGTTCCTGCTTGAGCAGTCCACTGCGTACTCTGAGCAAGGGCGAATAGGGGTTGATGCGCGATCGGCCGGCGTTCGATAAGTCTATGGGCTGCATCGGCATCAGCGTGCAGATCGGCTTGCAGCTGAGTTTGGGCCTGCCAGTGACAATGCTGCCGGCGAGCCCGCTGCCTCTCACGCCATTACCGTTCGTCGAACCAGACAATCCTTTGTTGACGGCGCCGTTAATGGCGGCTCTAGGTTGCTGCGGTAGCGAGTGCCGCGACCTGGAGACCGGGCCTTCACCGTGGTCCAGCACATGCTGCAGATGTGCCAGCGATATCACGAGCAGATCGGGGTCCCGGAGAAGATCGGGCCTGGTAAGGGCCTCGGGTAGCCTGAGTTCGGGCCTGCTGACCAGTAATTTCGGTATTTCTGTCGCCGGCGCGGCAGCGAGACCTGGCAAATAGTCGCGAGGTACTAGGAGAGGATCGGGAATCAGGTGGCCGACAGTCTCAATCAGTTCGCGGAGCTGTCTGGCCGGATCCGAGAATTTGTCCGTGCTGCTAGTGGAACAGATGATCTGATCTTGATCGGTGAAGTGGCGCCTCGTTTTACTGACAGTTTTTTGGTAATAGGCGGCGTGATTCTTTTGCCGTTGCCCGGTCACCGGTTGCCATTCGGCGGACATCGGTCTCTTGGGCGCGGTGCGCTCTGCATAAAAGGTACTGTGGATATCGCCGCTGGACATCGGCCTGCCGGAGTTTCTCGCCTCCTGACTGTGAACGTTCAGACGTTCCTGGAAGCTGCGCTGATTAGTCCTTCTCGCGTTCCTGTCGATGCTCGAGTGCACGGGTCGAGTAATAGGCTGATCGACGCTCTGATCAGACCGAATTGGTACTACCTCCTTCGCCCTCTCATAATCCCGCGGATCCGCGCAGCTAGACGAGGCCAAGATGCTCTTCAACGTCAATTCGCTCTTGGCGTCCTCCGAGCAGGACACCGAACACGGCGGACTAGGAAGTAACCTCTCGAGATATGCCGACGACGGTCTCCTGGACGCGGGAGAACAAGGAATTCCACTCGGCTGTGGCGAGACCACAGTGCCGCGGGATCGCAGCTCCTCCAGGACCTGCTCGTCAAAGTGCTCGAGATCTTGATATTTACCTTTCGCCTGCGCCTCGCTGTTTCTACCGGAGCCGATCCAGGCATGATCGCCCTTCGCATTCTCCAGCGGGGTTTTGCGATCCTCCTGATTGCTTCTGGTACCGGGCCCGTTATAGTAATCCGCGTCGATACCGTCGTACGCCAATGAATCCGCCTTCTGCTGTCTGAGATCTTCCAGAACTTGCGAGTCGCAGTCGTCCTCGTCTTCCTCCTCGTCTCCGTCCTCCTCGTGGGGAAAGCCGTCCTTAATTTCCTCCGGACACACGTCGGCCTTGTTGAAACTAACGGTGCTCTCGGGCGACTCGACACGATGCTTCGTGTTCGGCGAGGCTGTTAGCTGGCCGGAGACACTCTTGTAGCGGTAGCTCGGTATAACGATCGATAGACCGGGCAGATTGCGAGGGGAGCCGTCGCGACCAAAGTCGTTCGCGTTCTTCAGCAGCTTCTCGACGCATTCCGCCTGTGAATCTGGCGATCTGCTCGACGAGGACGCTTTTGAGGGTGGTCTCGCGGGCGGCACGATCGGATTCTTAACGATCTCAGGCGTGTGGTTCCTCATTATGGACACCGAGAGCCCTGGCGTGTTCCTCAGAGCATCGAGGATCTTCGAGCTGTCGTAATCGAGCTTCAACGGCTCGCCGGGCTCGTCCGGTGCTTCCTCTTCCTCGGTCGATATGCTCTGCCGCCACGTGACGAGGGAGTCCGAGCCGCATTTCGGTCGATCGTGGACGAAACCGCCGTCGGCCTCGGCGACTTTGCAGGAATTCGGAGTAGTCTCGGCGTTGTTCTTCAGCGGAAGAAGCCCGAGACTGTCCTCCACCCGGATCTTCTTGTCTTCCACCTCCACCTGCATGCAGCAAACCTCCTCCAGGATCTTTTCCTCGTGCACCTCCAGCTTGTCGTCGATCTCACCGTCTTGGTCGACCGCCTCGGTCCCGTAACTGGATATGCTCCTCGTTCGATCCTTCATATCGTCGAGCTCCGCGTCCTTGACCTGCTGCCTCTCAGCGGATTGCTTCTCGTCGAGGACCTCGTAAGTCTTGGTGGAGTCCACCGGCAGATCGGCGCTGGGAGTATCAGTCGCGAGAACGGGCGAGGCCGTGGCGTCTATCATGTTCAATATGTCCTGAATACCCGCCTTGTTCATCCGATTCGATTTCTCGCTCTTCTCCTCCTGCTCCTCCTCTTCCTCCTCCTCCTCCTCTACCTCCTCCTCTACCTCCTCGTTGTCCATGTCTTCCTCTCTTTCCTCCAGATCTTCTTCCGCTACGGTGTTCTCCTCGTTCGCCTCGTCCCGCTCGTTATCTCCTTCTATCCGCTTCGGTTCACTCGCCGTCGCGTCCTTACTTCTCGTGTGGCAAACGACATTTTGATGCGCGCTCTCAGGGAGCTGCGACAGTTGCAGCAGTTCCAACACTACGCGCGGCTGGAACAGCTTGTCCATCTGCAATCTCTGTAGGTTGATCCAGCCGTTCAGCGTCGCGTCCTTATTCTTCAAGCTGGACAGACAATCCTTCAGCTTGTTTTGCTCGCGACTCTTACCCTCCTCAACACTTTTCTCTCCGCCCTCGTCATCGTTAGTCTCGTCGCGCGCCCCCAAGGGAGAGGAATATCCTAGTCGATTCGTCTCTTCGTCGTAACCTCGCTTCTTTCTATCTGCGCCTTCGCCAGTAAGCAAACCGTTCGTCGTGCCGTTCGGCGAATACATTCGCGGATGGCACCGATGGGAGCTCGCCGTCGCGCTCGCCGATTCCTGGAGGCACCGTTTGCCGTTCTCCTTCTCGTCGTTGGACGAGACCGAGGTGGCCGGCGACGCATCGGCCATGCCCGGCGCCGCCGTCTTCCTGCAAGCGGCGGCTGGGGCAATCGCGTAACCGTTGGACGTGGTGCGCGGTATCGACCGCCATCCCTGCGCGGTCTTGGTGAGCTTGATGCGATTACGTTTGTCGTAATCCTCGCATCTCACCTCGACGATTTTCTGCTCGCGCTGCGACGCCCACAGGAAGATCGGGTTGATCTTCGGCCGTTTCTCCTCGGGCGCGTCCAGCGTCTCGTCGCGCCGCCCTTCGTCCCGGACGCGCTTCTGATGCTTCGGATGATGATGATGGTGGTGGTGGTGATGATGGTGATGATGGTGGCGTCTTTGACGTCGGGGCACTGTGCCCCGCGCAGGGGCCCCGCTCATTACTCCATTCAACGAACGGTGATTACTCTGTCTCCTCTCGTCCGACGGGATCGCTTCCGGTCTCCCGACTGCTGGCGATCGATCGATAATGACTTGGGCGACGACCGTTATTGAATTATCGCAACCACCGGCGTTAATGCGGCACGCGATTTTTCTTTGCGCGCGCGCGCGCGCGCGCGTTTCACCTGCCTACGTGCACGACTTACAATTAGTCTCGTGGTTCACATATTTCCTGTCGCGCTTCCGCACGTCGCGGCGGCGTACCTCTCGAACGTGATCGCGAACCGGCGTCCGCCCGGTTATCGTTCCGCGCATCGTAGACACCCGGTAGGCGCGCGGCGCGCGCAAAACGATCGCGCGCCCGTGTGGATCGCGCGGATTCAATCGCGCTGCAGACCGAAACCCCGCGACCGTTCACCCGACTCGCTATACCGCGCGATCGATTCTCAAGGCCACCGCGCCATTGTCGACCCGGGGAACGAAGCTTCCGCCGCCGATCCGGGACGAAGTCACGTCCTGTCGCGCCCCGCGCGGATGTCGCGACCACCGCCGCGCTTCGTCCTTATCGTCCCGACGCGGCTGCGAGCCCGTCGACGTCCGCCGCTCGTACTTTCCCGTTCCCGGTCCCGGGCTCGGTCGCGCCGTCGATGTCGCTGATGCTGACGGGGTCGCCGGCGTTCATCCGGCTATCGAACCGTGACGCGGCTGATGTCGCGCCGCCGAACTGCAGGGATGTGCAAGAGCAACACGGGCGCGGGCGTCGATCCTCAACGAGGCTCGTTGCCGCGGCGCGGGCGCGTCGACTCGCGCGAGCTCGCGACCGCCGACGATGCTGGACAGCGAGCTCGAACCATCGACCGGCCAACAAGCCTACTCTCGCCGTTCTAGCCCGGCTACAGCTTTTCGCCTAGGCAGCGCCGGGGTGTTTCCTCTGAGGAACGCGAGGGGACCGACACCACCACGAAGAAGCGATAAACGTGCCGGCGGTATCGCGAAGAATTAAATTGGGGCGCTCCTACCTCGACTTGGCGAACGATCGAGCGATTCGCAACCCGTATCGTACGTACGTTCCGCTCCGCGGCGGAATATCCGCCACGTATCCACTTTATATCCTCGGTCACTCGCGCTTATTCCACGCCGTGCAAATTCGGAGCACCGCCGCGTCCTGGGATTGTCATCGATGACATAACACACGGTGCGGGCGCGTTGCAGGCCGCCCACCGGTTACACTCTATACAGACGGAGTCACTGCCTGGGAGCTACTGGCGGCGGTGCCTCCTCGTTCTCGTTGCCTTCCTCTACGCCGTCGCGGCCGCTGCCGCTGCCGCCACCGACCGCCGACGTTCGTCCTCGCCGCCCCCGCTCCGCGGGATCGCGACGCAGGTGCGGCTCGAGCGGACATGCTCTTGATATAACTCGAGAGGAGACCTCGATCGTACGGGTCTTCGATTAGAGACACTTCAGATGCATCTATTCGCCTAATTAGCCTAATAAGTACTTTCGATCTTGAGCATTTTTCTTAATGAGTAATTTATACGCAGTACATATTGTATAATCTTAACTTTTGCGGTGGAGTCTTTGAATCCATTCACAAATTGATTTAATGGAACAAAGATAACCATGTTATTTAATAAAATATAAAGTCCAATGCTCGTTTAATTCTACATATGTACACTGTTAAATATTAAAAAAGGATGAAATTTGAACCAATACCTTGAGTTAAATAACAATCTGTTATTTTTAACTACTATGTGTGTCGAAATTTATTATTTTAACACAAAACAGTATTATTATAACTCCATTAGCTTAGTTAAATTAACGACATATCGAGTAGGAGTAGGGGCGACCTATAGGAATGGTTAAAAATAACTTAGTAAATTTAGAGTTTAACGCTATAACCAATTTAACAGTGAAGTCTATAGAAAATAAAATATTTTGTAATAGATATACCTATTACTTACTGTACCTCTAATATTGTAAGAATATCTTACAACAGTGTCAGCATCTTTTTAACGAATAATATATTCTGAAAGTCTTTGAGAAACACTTTCTTTTTTTAAGTGTACACGTTTTCATTGACGTCGGTTTGTATGTGCAATTTATAATTTTTAATATCTCTTTTCAACAATGTTAAACATATTATACTTTTGTTATAAACTATATGTGATACAGAGTGAAATTGAAATAAAAAATTCGTGCTCAATACTCGGGACTTTGAAACGGGGTAAGATTGCAAATAGCGACAGCACTGGTAGGCTCTTATCCCTCGCCCCGAGGCAGCGGCTCGCGAGCGGAGTACCGACCGCGAAGAGAGGAAAAGAGACAGACAGATAGAGTGGTGGAGATAGATAAGGTTCCATCAAGAGAGATAGACCGGGAGAGAGAAAAAGAGAGAGAGAAAGCAAGAGGGAAAGAGAGAGGGAGGGGAAAAAGAGGGAGAGCGCCTCTGCACTGTATATGCACGCGTATACTCGTATACAGAGTGTACCGAAGGTAACATCGACCACAATAGCGTCGATTGATTGCTGAAGGTCGGGAAAAGTTAAGCTTTACGCTTAATCGCCTCGACGACATCGTGTCGCAGCTCTGCGAAACAAAATCCGCCCTTTTCCCTCCCTTTCCCGCTCCCTCGTTTTCTTCCTCGTTTCCGAATCTCTGATCCCCGACACATAAATGCGTATGCGGATGCACACGTCTATACAGTGTGGATCGAAGATATCTGGAATGGTTGCGGGGGGCAACGCTCCGGTTGTGGCGAAAGCTCCGTTCGCGTTCGGAAATTTCGAGAAATACGAAATTCTAATCGGGAGATAACACGTTGGTGCCTATCTCGCTGTCTCACTTCTTTTTTAAAAAATAAATCTATTTGATTTATCGCGGCAATCGTTAAAGACTTATATTTTTAGTCGCTAATTAATGGGGTTCGCATACCGATACGATAACACCGCGCGATATGCGCTACTTAATTTTCGAGCGTAATATGATATGACCGAAGAGGTGATTAAGCAGTTTATAGTTAATAGCTTTATTTTTTCCTGTTTACAAGTTCTCTTTACAAGTTCTAGCGTATTTAGCGCGTTTTTTGGCGCGCGCAAAATCTTGCGCGGCGCGAACGCGACGGTATGTCGGTGGGAAAAGGCGCCATCGAATAAATTCGAAGTTGATTTCTCCTTTTCTCTCTCTCTCTCTCTCCCCCCCCCCTCCCCCCTCGGTGTCCACAAATCGTGCACACGTGTCGCCAACTACCGAACCACTCCGGTCCGAGTAAACCGGCGCGCGGCGCAAGGGAATCTCGTAAAAGGGCGTGCGAAAGGGACAGATTTCTCGGCTGGCGCGAGCAACGAGGGTATAGTTTTCGATAGACAAATACCTTCACGCTAAGTGCCTCCAGTGAGGGGGACCCCGAATCGCGTTCACTCCAACACCGCGCGATGCGCGCGGGCGATCGAGCGAGTCAACGAGAGAGCGAGAGAGAGAGAGAGAGAGAGAGAGAGAGAGGGATGAAGTCGGGTTCTCTCGAGTAGGGGAAAGGGCCGCGGCATGGGGCCGAAGGGGGAAAATATTTTTATTAAAAAGGGCGCGTGGGGGGAGCGGGAAGGGTCGGGGGGGGGGGGGGAGATCATGGCGGTCCCCGGCGCGAGGCCGCATTAAGCCATATTTCCGTACCTGCGATCGACGCACGCGAACCGAGCATTAATTGCATTATCTTGTATGAGGGGATTGTAAGAGATGCAATCTCGTGACAGAACGAAGAAAGCTATTCAGGGTGTTCATATTGTATTTATTTAATCGCTGGCCAGCTTTTATCCAAGAAGAATTGCTAATTTTTCGGAAAAGGGAAAAGACGATTCGTCCACGAGGAAGAAAGTTTGACTGCAGTCGTTAGAAGAATGTTAAATCTCATCAATTAATGATCTCTTTTCGCGCGTAAGAGTTACTTCAATTTAGAATAACTTTTTTCTGTCCAAATCAATCATCCACTTTCTTGTATAAGGTACTGTGTATTTTTATAATTTCTGCTGTATCGTAATAGGAGCTTATAGCGCCCCGAGACCTGGATGTAACGCCTGTTGTCGAGTTTATTTGCGTGTTTAAGGCAAAGACGAGACAAACAAAGTACGTCCGTCAAGGTCGGATGGACCATGTCAATGCATGGTCACCGCGAAGCGCACGATGCGTGCACGAGCAGAGGAACCGACGTCACTGACCGTGGATGCACGCGAGACTCGCGACAATTTCGCGCGTGACGTCGCGTTTCGGCCCTTCAGCTCTGAGAGTTCGAGAAGAAGCCCGCGTTGCCTTGAATCCGGTTCTCGAAATCTTGCGATTGTGTCCACGATCGCGCACGAACGATATACCATCGAATATTCCGAGATAAAACGAAGAAATCCCCGCGTCGAGTCTCCACCGAGTCTTTACCGATGGAAAAGAGAAAGAGAGCTCGTTTCTCTAAACTAGTCTTTACGTGTATCGATTGCAAATAAGAGTACTAAATTACTGTTATTATTATCTTTAGAAATTGATTTTTGCGAAACGAGAAGAGATGCTGGTGATAAACGTTCGCGGAAATGCGTTTAGCTTTTATATCGCTGATGTGTAATTTTATTACGAATGCAAATTACTTCTGCGAATCGAATTATTTAATTAATTATTTGTGCACCGTGTGCAGTTCTCGGTGGGATCAAAGAGCGCGTCGGCCACGACCGCGACGGCGCGGCTTGATTTACAGACAAAAACTGAACCGGTGGACACGAGTGAGACGGTGCGAAACGAAATAGAGAGAAGAAAGGTATTGGTAATGTAAACCGCGCGGCCGCGAAGTATACTTATGCACAAATATATAAATGCGGACAACCTGCTGACTCTGCGCTTTAATAATTCATGCGGAGTACATATATGAAGGAGAGGCATAGGGAGAAGTTTAATGTTCCGAAGTTTCGCCGAGAGAAAGATTTTAGTCGCGCCGAGAACTAGAGACCCTCTGCGTATGTATAATGATTATGCGTGTGTGTGTGTGTGTGTGTGTGACCTTGCAATAAAAACCTATAGGCTGCCGCGACCGCGACGTACTTTTACGCGACGTAACATATAACACCGGGACGGTTTTACGTATATTCTTTATTAAAAGTTCATTATTTTATGGGATTATTGTTCAACGAGTGCCTCTGATCGTATTTGAACATTTCTCGCGTAATTTTTGGCATTCAGGAAGCGCCGTTCCTTCGAAGCGAGACGCTACCGCGACAGTTCACCGTCATTCATGATCCCGGTTCTTGCGATGAAATTCTTTAATGAACAACTCATACATTGTCTGCCACGTAAACACGCTGTGTTACCGACCGTTTGTGAACCTCGGAGTCTGTGGAACACTTTAACAGAGAGCAGTATAGTTCGCGAGACGAGCTCGAATAAGCGGATATCCAGACAGAGCGGCATTGAGCTCTCCATGTGAATAATTAACTTCATCCGCTTTGACTACATTAACATAAATCTTCTTAGCCTTTATTTTGCTTCCTTTTTACCTCTCAGCGAAAAAATAAAACTTTAAAAAAAAAGAAGAGTTTCTTCAAATAAATTCTATTATCAAATTATTTACAGTGTAAGGACATAAAGGGTTCTCTTCTAAAATCTCGATTTAAAATAGCCGATGTGCTCATTCCTTTTTTAAATAAGATTATCATTTTATTATCTTTACTTCTCGATATGAGATTCATGTACTTAGCGTAAAAATTCCAAAGGAAATAATTAAATTGCAATGATTTACGTCAAATTCAAATCGAACACCGTCATTTTCCTGTTACGTATAGAGATTCGCTTTGTACGTGGGAATTTTAATAGGATTAACAGCGTCGTTCCTTCTTTCTACGTAATGTCGATTCGAAACTTCGATCATATGTGTAGGATGTCCTGGACGTCACAACATGGATTTCCAAGTTACGCACCTTCGCGTCATCGGTTTCTCGCTCTTTCATCTCTCATTTCGCCAGACGCGCGTACGCTTATCTCTCTTCTTCCTCCGCCGACGCGAGTGTAGGAAGAGGTTGCGCATTCTGCGTCAAGCGTCATATTTATAGCCTAGTCCCGAGGCCCGTGACTTTATCAATCGTCATAACGACATATCGTACGTGGAACTTCCCGAAATCACATTTAAACGCAAAGCCGATACGATTGTCAAATTCGAAATTACAATCTATACGGCGTCATGATATATCTCTATATCTGATCTTTGGACTGTAACCCCGGCTTAGGATGGCTAAAGCAAAATAAAGAAGTCGCACCTACACGCGAAAGTCGAATTCACTTCTGAACGATGAATCTGCCCGTTCGAATTTGGATCGTGTAAATAACTCTTGCTTTAAAAGAGTTTTGCAAGCTCCGAATCCAGAGCTCGTTCAAAAAGAGAGAGAGAGAGAGAGAGAGAGAGAGAGAGAGAGAGACACGCAAATCACGCAGTTTGAATGTATACATCTATGCACTATTAATAGCATCATATGCTGTTAATAGTATAGCACGTAGATAACTATTGTGTAAACGTCAATCTTATTTTTTTCCTCTTTTAACAGAAAAACTGCTCTCAACTGCGTTTTCACATAACGCGAGCAATTTTTAGATATTTGTTTCTTTTTATCCGGGAGTTCTGAAGCTAACAGAACTTGCCTCTTTATCTTTTCCTGTCAGTTCAACGCAATGAAAGAAACGAAAAATTAATCCCAGACCGTTGAGTCTAAACAACGTTTATAATAATACCGCAATAATATGACTCTTTGAAGAGAATGTTCGGAACGTTAGATGTGTGTGAGTTGTTAACGTTTGCATCCCACCGACCGAAATAGAGACACGGTCTAATTCTATGCTTTGCCGTAACACCTTGCGAGGCCCACGCAGTCCAGCCTTCGTTTGCGCTCCGTTTATTGCACCCCGCTGCGTCTTGTACATAAAGCTCGGACCAGACTATGCGGAATAAGGCACACCCCGAGGGAGAAGGCCTGACTGATCGAGTAGGATCTTCGAAGAAACGTCAATCGGATTTCTCGTGATCGTTGAAATATTAATAAGTTCACTGGAGGCTCGAACCGGCAAATGACGTGGCCGACGCGCCTGTGATTACGTCGCTTTCAAGAAACGTGGTTTCCTATAAGATAGCTTGGGTATCTACTGGATAACTTATAGTTATTTCCTTCTTATCTCAAAAGCGGAGTAAAAATAACTCGTGCAAAGGATACTTTGTCTTTGCGATAGAGCGAAACGGTTGCACATCGCTGGAAGCGCATAAAAATTCCTGAAATTTTTTGGCTCTGTATTTACATTGTTCTTAATCACCGTAATGGTGTAATCGTGTAATGCAATAACGTTGTTATAATACTTGAGTGCTCGCGTTATCTCGAAAAATGTGTGCGTTGCGTCAGATGTTCGAATGATAAGTACAGATTTTCCGACAGGAGGCCGGTATCGATTTGCGTTCGTCTCCGCTTAAGAAGACCGAATAATTTTGGCAAATGTTAATGAGACGCGTCAGTTCGGGCGTTCCTTGTTATTTTTCATTGAAAAAGACTTTTAATGAATGCGCGAACGCACGTGTATGACTCATGTAAGTCACACGTGACACTTTCTGCAAACATTGACGTATTTATATTTTGTGTGCAATGAGAATCTACGTAATTAGCGTAAAGTAGATTAATTTACGACTTACTGCAGGCATAATTTACGACATATGGCGAATTTATTTATGAGGGTTGTGCAATAGCAGCGGGAGATGAAATTAGCGAAGTTTCCCTAGGGAGAAGACTTCGACTGAACTCCGATCGACCTAATCGGGCGATTGATTCAACCGACAGAATTGCTTACAGTGCATTTTCTAACTACTTTACTGTTCCTGATCTAATCTATTTCTCAGAGAAGAGAATTTTTAATAATTATAACACGAAAGATATTTTGTGTAAACAAAATTAAACAATTAAATTCTGTAATCAATAAATTGCATGCTAGCAAATTACTGCACTGCTCGAGAAGTAAATTGCCGAGTAAGGTAATTGGAGTTTGTCACCCTATAAGGGATGGGTCTTTCCGAGAACGGCGGGTTACGCGATTATTTAGCGAATCGACCAGATCGAACAAATATCCGTCCCCGGCGATCGATAACGCCCCCCCGTGAAATACTTTTGGTATATATCACGTTCGAACGTACGTATATACGAGCTTAGCCATCGGCACGTTCGTCGGAGTGCGTGCATCATGCTCTTGCTCTCTCTCTCTCTCTCGTTCTCTTCTTCGATAAAGGCACCAGCGGATCGAGGTGTCCGGCCAGTCAGTTCTCGGACGTCGATCGTTAAGTTGCGTGCCGCGTGGATCTTGCCGATCGCCAGGCACGCTGTCGATCTCTGAGTGTCGATAGGACCTCCCACCGCTTAAAGTGGAGATAAAAGTAATCTCGCGAAAAATGCTCGCGAGTAACACAGGAAAATCGGTTGGATAAGTGAAAGATCTTTCGGGAGGCTTCATATAATATCGAGAACTTAATGTGGATAATCACACTTGGACTGAGAAAAACGACGACTCGGTAAAGATCGGGCGATTAAGCACGTGTGTGTATGTGTGTGCTTGTGCGCGTTGGTGGGTCCTTAATAATCAATCAACACGCTATACACGGTGTTCGATAATTCACGAGAGATCGCGCACGTGGACGACGCGGCGACAGCAAGGCAAGGATCTACGAACTTCCGACAGTCTCACGTAAGTTCGCCTTCTCCGGTACGCGCGCGGAGACGTCAATTTTGAAGGCCGCGGTCTTGGAATAGGAGGGAAAATTATATAGAACGAGTTAATGAGCGGAAATTACCGCAGAACTACGATTAAGTTAGTTTCTCGTCGCTGTCGAATGACGAAGTAGCGGGAATTGCGGGTCAATGACCATTCGTCATCGGTTGCTTGTCATCATCTCGATATACGGCACACCTCCTAATTCTCGAAAGACCGAAAGCGACGTCTCCGTCGTGCCGACGTGATCGCTTTAATCCAGTTCAAACTCCGAAATAGCTGCGCATATTGTAGCCGAGGATATCGTTTCTCGTGATCGCTTCTTCAAAAGTCACGGTATCTCGACTTAATCCTCGCGCGCCGGGCGATGTTACCTCACGATGAGATCCAACTTGACGTCCTAACTGTACGATAAAATCTTCATCGTCGTAGGTGTTACGGATCGCGGGACCCGGCTGGGATTTCCGGATGACTTAACGCTCACACCGAGATCGACTCTGATTGACGACGCGTGAACTCGTGCGAGGAAGTCGCTGAAAAAGGTCGGTGCGCGTCGGTGAGAGTGCGAGATAACGATATATGTACAGATGATCGTTGGAGAATCAACCGATAATGCATCGCTAGTCTCGATTCCATAATTCTCGAGAACTTCGGATTTATCTGTCTGACTAACTCAGCTCGTAAAGCCGGCAGACACACAAGAGAGGAAGAGAGAGAAACAGAAAGAGAGAAAGGTGACTGAAATCTTCAATTAAAACCGGCACCGATCAAGCAAATAACACCCGCGTTACATGGAAGACTTATCGGCGAGTGCAACCAGGGTGTGACAAGATAAATGTGCACGATCTAATATGTTATCGAGTGACGAAAGAGAAGCGAAAACACCTGTCTCGCCTAAATGTCGCCGAGACTATCGCATGGCATAATCGTAGCGTTCGGGTGCATCCGGTGCAAGGTCGAATCACCATTTTTGTTTTACAAAGTTCAATAATTGAAAAAATCCAAAGTTCGATTATGCTCAATGCGAAGTGCTTGACGCGCATTAATTCAGAGATTGACGCAGCATAAATCTCGGGCGCGAGGCTCGCACATTGACTTTGATAGACTCTGATAAGGCGCAACTACCGTTCAGGATGCGACTCATTCACGTTTGCGTCCTTTTCGTGTCATTATTGACGCCAATTGCGTGCACGAGTGACGTGGTACCCACCGTATATCCTATCCCATTGGTAAGTGCACCTTTCGACATTTATGACATACCAAGCTTACGTTTTATATTTATTTGCCTGAGAGTTTCACGTATCTCGCGGAATTATATTTAGATCGAGTAGCCGCTATTGATACCTTTCCTGATATTGTCCAGATATAACTCCGGTTATAAAAGCTCTACGTAGATATCTGATCTTTCCTGATTCACGAGATTGCATATATAGGAAATCGAGAAGCTGAGAAAAACAAAGTGTCTAAGAGAAGATATTCATTCGAAACGCGTCTCGATGCAAATCGGCAATTTAACTCTTGTGTGCAAATTGATATAACACTGCAAATTCTTTGGACCTGCGATCAGTTTATCAATTCACAGATTGCGATATTACGTATTGTTGTTCACTCAACGATCTGTGTCCATTCATATAGAGACTGTTTCATAGAAGTTTCGAAATTGCGGAAAAAATTTCAAATTTTCTTTGCCCTTTGATTTCAAATCTGTCTTCAAACAATGTCAAGTCAATTTCCATAAATGACAAGTTTACAACGCTAACAACATTAATGTTTTCTGTCATCATTTACGTCATTATCCTTTTATTTGCGCTCGCGACGCGTCTCGAGTTGCATTTTCCTCGAATTTTGGAACGTCGAGATATCGACAGCGTCGTTTCAACAACATCGGCAATCGCAAAATATACCTTCAATATGTTCGTTTTAGCAAAATGAGACCGTAGTGCCGAAGGAATACAGGCACCTGCCATTGGTGGGGAAATGTTGCTCCGTAGGCGAGGTCCTTGTAAAAGGTACGGACAAGAATACCGTTTGCGTCTCGTCGAACGACACGACGGTGTATTTTTCACCTCTCTTCAGCGACTTCAATCGCACCGGCGCGCTGGTGCCCGGTGACGAAACTAAAACATTCGTCGCTATCGTGGGAAATCCCTGCAGTCTAAAGTACGTATATTGGGAACGCGGAGAAGGATCTGTATAAAGATTTGAATGATCGAATCTGTCGTGAGAGCCACGTTACAAACCATCTTACCGAAGGTCGCCCGTTACATAATATAAAATGCGTAGACCTCGTACTGTCGCGATATCTTTATCAATAGATCGGAATGCCGGTTGGTCATATTTTATGATAAGACTCCGTTTTCGTGTTATGGCCTCTATCGACTCAAATACTAGTCGACTCAATTACCTGCCCACTCAAATATCACTTTATCAATTGCGTAAGATTTGGAAAATCTAACAAAGAACAATCGCGCGAAATATACCCACAGACCTTATGTAATCGCAAAAGTTAAGTGTATCTTGAAAATCTTAAGTATAATCTTGGTAAGATGAACTTATATTTATAACACTTCCTTTGAAAAAAGTATAATTGATATTATATACTGATAACTGCACTGATCTCGATATTGCATTCCTCGGGTACTTATGATATATCGAACAAGCAATTGTAATACCTTAATGAAAGTAATTTTCAAGTTTGTATTCCACGCGCGCACTTATTGCCGCCTCCATGCGGCAGATAACGTATCGTCAATAATTTTGTTCTTTTCCAATGAAAAAAGTTATATCGTATCGTGATAATCGGCGGAGATGAAATCGTAAAGAAACGTTTAATCTCATCGGGTGTGTAACACAGCGACAGATGACAGTGACATCGCCGCGCTATTATTCCCCGCCGAATTATTGATAAAGGACACTTCAGTGTACGAATGGATAAAATGTAACAGCGTATGAATTACACTTGCATAAACAACGAAGATTACAACGCGCGAATCCAGACGGATTTATAAAAACATCAGGTTGTCTGAATCTTTTGAGAGGCTTTATTCCTCGCCGGGAAATGTAAGAGATTTCGAGATGGAATTTTTCTCTTCAAATGTATAAAATAGTAAGATATTGCAGAATAAAAGCGTATGTAACTGAATAAAGAGATATCTATGTATATATAAAAAAATATTGCTTTTGCTTTTCTTTAAAAATCGGTATGGTTTGTTTCAGACAACCAGGTATAATTTATAATTACGTTTCTTTGCAGATAACGCGTTATTTTTCTATTGAATAATTGGCAAGATGAAAATCATATTCTTGTAACGTGGTTCAATGGACCGATTCGAGTAGTTTCGTTCATGAATTTTTGTTATAAGGCATGCTGGATATACACAGACGCGACATTGAGGAGCAACATTCAATGTCTTGTGATAAATAAAGCTTTATTCCGTTCTCTTCCACCGCGGTAAAATGTTATTGTGATTTCCGTAGCAATTAGACAGGAATTATTTCCTCGTGCAAAAGCAAAACTCGTTTCTCATGGGCGACTGATTACAGAAACGCGTTTCTCGGAAAGATCTCCTGTCACGGTGTGTGTGTGTGTGTGTATCCTGGTGCGGGTATTCGAAGTAAATTAAAACTTCATATATTTACTTTGAATACTCGACTCAAGACTTAAGACTTTCTTAAGCCCCCGACGATCCGAGTTTGCACATACGCGCGCACGTACCATATTTGACGAAGCGGTTTTCAGGTATATGCTATATCCGGAGGAAAGTAGCGAGGATGAGTATTACTTATTGATGAACGGTTCCATCTTCGCGCCGCGAATTGATCATGTACCGATTATGCTGATGCCCAGCGAAGATTACTGTATGGAGGTTGTGCCCGAGCTGGGACTTAGGGCATTCGTTTGTTTTCAAGGTTTGTACCGGAACTGAGAAAGAAAATCTTTCCGAACTTCCCCTAAATTTATTTGTATCTTTGACCTTTCGTATGAAGACATTCGATCTTTATTGATAATCCTTCTGAATTCTCCTGAATTTTTCTGTCGGAATTTCAACTCAAGAAAATAATTGTTATTTATTCGTATCATAACGAATTCTTTATGCAAAAGATCCACGTATCACAAAAAATCGACAATTCCTTGACATTTAATTTCTTTCAAGTCTCCTCGCACTTAAGTCTTTAATGGAATGCAACAATTTTGGCAGACATCGCCGTCCCTACCACGGATGCGCGGGTCATCATTTACGCCTGCGGGCTCCTAATCTCAGTTCCTTTTCTGATACTCACCATTGGGGCGTACGTGATAACGCCGAGGTTGAGGGACGTCCATGGGAAAGCCCTTTGCCACTATTGCGGCTGCTTGGCACTGGCCTTCACTACTTTGGCCATTACGCAACTGACAAGCGGGCAATTATCACCTCAAGCCTGCGTTAGCATAGGTAAGATAATTAATTATTAACGAGAAACATATTGTAAGTGTGTGACATGGTTAGATAAAAATACGTGTAATAGTATAGATAAATTTTTATAATAGTAAAATTATAATTTTTTGTTAGTCGAAAAATCTCTTTTTTTTTAATTACGCTGCTGTTTGGACGTTTAATTGAATTTAATATTTCAATCGAATTTATTACGAGAAGATCGTCAAGCCCACTTTCGTTAGCGAGAGCTGCTGGTTCAAGTATAAGTTTCGATCCATTTACAGGACTCGTACACTGTTAAATATTAAAGGATAAAATTAAAAAATTTGAAAACAGTAACGTTGTAATTAATAAATTTTCAAGTGGTAGCCTATATAATTTGAGTTGGACTTTGGACTGTCACTTAATTTTATCGAGCGGTACAATTTCGGCGACGTCATGTAGCGCGGCAGGTTCGCTTTAGGAAGTATGACTACACGCGAATGACAGACAGATTGATTGAGAGACTGCTGCCGGCGTTTTCAGCATTCGTCATCCAATTCTCCTTCGTGGCCTGCTTCTTCTGGTTGAACGTGATGTGCATCGAAACATGGTCGCTGGTACGCCATCACGTGAAGCAGTACAGGAGAATCCAGCCTAAAATGCTGTTTTTCTACTACTCGATATGGGCCTGGGGCTGCCCAGCGGTCCTCATTCTCGTCTCGATGGCGATGGATCTCAGTCCTACAATACCCATGACCTACGTCAAGCCCGGTTTCGGTAGCGAGAGCTGCTGGTTCAAGTGTGAGTCTCGATCCATTTACAGTAGTACACGTACTCGTACATATTAAAAAAAGATGAAATTTAAACCAATACCTTGAGTTAAATAACATTTTGTTATTTTTAACTATTGTGCCTGTCGAAATTTATTATTTTAACACAAAACAGTATTATTTTAACTCCGTTGATTTAGTTAATTTAACGACATATCGAGTGAAAAATTATTGTAATTTGAGCCTTCCGCGCGTCGAAGTCGGAGTATTAATTATTATCGTTCTTTCTGCAGCCGACGCGGAAGCCATGCCGTACTTCTACGTGCCGGTCGGTCTCCTTTTGGTGGGGAACATGGTCCTCTTCATAATCACTGCCGTCAGGATCAGCCGTTACCAGCACGAGCTCGCGCTGAGACGCCTGGCGAGGAACGAGCATTCCGATCGGCACGATCAAAGGCTCTTCCGCAGACTCAAGCGAACCTTCATCGTTTGCTTTGTCCTCTTCTTTCTGATGGGTCTCAACTGGATGATGGAATTAATCTCCTGGTGGGTTGGCGGCGATCCTTTCGACTGGACGGCGTTCGATTTGGTAAACGTACTTCAGGGTGTCCTCATCTTCGGTCTGTTCGTCCTGAGAAGGCCCATCAGGGACTTCGTTTGGCATCGGATACAGAAGATACGGGGAATAGACACCACGGAACTGGACGTCGGGAGCATGGACCTGGCGCTACTGCCTGTGATAAACGGCGATATCCCAGACAGATCGTTTAATCATTCTTAGAAGAGTTCTCAGAAAGAAAGAGATTGATCTCTTCCTGAACGTGAGAGGACGATGCATTTAACGCGGACGGTTTGGCCGATAGTGATATCGCCCGTGAACCTGAAGCGATCGATAAACCAATAAACCGATAGACCGGCGGAAGGAAGGAGCCGGGATCTCATGACGATGATAAAAGTTATTTTAACTTTGCTGTGTGCAACGGCGAAATAGAGCGACCTTCTCGATGACGCTCATGTGAAAAGACATAAAATATGTATATTATTCATGCAATTTCGTTGCAAACCACTCGAGAAACCCACTCGAGTTAGCACGGAATTAGCCCGCGAGATCCGACGCGCGGAACTTTCGCCCGAAGGAGATTATTTATATTTAATTGAATCGCAAAATCGCGCGTTATAAGTAATAGTTCTAGTCTTTCTTTGCAATATATAATATATGCAATCGTAAATATCAATGCAAGTGTTGAGATATGCGCGCAGCGTGTTTTAATTTCGATCGAGTAAAATGCATCCACAGAGGGAAACGTACATACATCGTGACTTCGCGCGCGTTGAATCGTAGTTAAATCGTGACGTTATGTGAAAATAAATTTTTTTCTGCAAGGTAACGTGTTACACAACGCATTATTCGTCCGCCTCCGCGAAATATATAGCGCATGCTGTGATTGCTATGTCGTGGTGTTTCTGCGCTAATTATACAACCGTGGGGAAACTGGTAACGGATGGACCTCATTCAAGGATCTCAAGTGATGAACGCAATCGCGGCGCAATTATAAATGTGAGAACCGGCTGTAATCGTTAATCGATGTTTATCAAAAGTGCGGCTACTTGTTAGTAATAATTGTGCATCGTAAGTCGGGATGTTACAACCTGTAGTGCTTAAATTCACGCCGCAAATCGATGTTCACATCAATAACGTAACATTTATACCTTCGTATTTACGCGTCGTGCTTACTGTTGAACAACACAACAATGTTGGGCAAAGCCTTTATTCCATGAGTCCAGCATAACGCGTTATGTTAATGTACATTATAAAGTTACGTACAAACAAAAGCGCAGGATATTGAATAGAATACGTCAAAACGCGTTTATACACAACTACAAGTTCGCCACAACACATCAATATCACGTATTATACTGGATTTGATGAAAAACAGGTTTTGCACAATATTGTATCGTGTTGTTACGTTCTGTATGTAGCTAGCATATTATTTATTGTCGTGGTAGACATTAATTTATTGAATATATCATGCATAATATAGAACAAAACAAATGAGTCGAAACGAATAAAAAATATTAATATCCTTTATTTTTGCGTCCCCTTTGAAATTATAGTATACATTTGTTCGTTTACTTTGTTCCGACAGACGTTAATCATTTTATATATATATATATGTATAACAAACAATATGATCTTTACAGTACAAGCGTACTTTGCCAGAATCCAAATTAGCTGCGAAAAATTATACTAAGGAATATAGTCATGATATACAACGTGAGCGCACTCGCATAACCCATTAACGCTTGAGAGACAGAAAAAATAATTATATACCTATCCCATTCTCTAATAACAGCGAGCGTTAATGGATCGAGGAAGATGTTGCGTGCAGAAAAACGTGCACTCACTACAAGCTCTAAAGCGGACGTTAAATACGCCGCGGCGCACTCTAAGCGGCAGCCCGAAAGTGCGAAAACCAGGTACCAAAAGTAACACTTAAATCCTACGTGCAAAGCATCGTTTTTCGTGATGCTTCTAATTTATAAACTTACCACCACATACCAAAACCATCCTCTGATTAAAGGCCATATTTCTTGATTTATTTAACTTTCCTACTCACAACTTAGAGTAGTGAACCTATTTCACCCTTAAAATATGATTTCCAGAAAAGATTGTAGTAATAAGATAATAAAAAAAAAATCAAGTCGAAAAAATATTTTCATCCATCTAGAAAATTGCTCGAAGCTTGATATTTAATCTCTCGGTAAAACGATTACCGATCATGCGCAAGCTTTTTTTTAAAGTGAATTGATTTTTCGCTATAGAATTTATGTAGATGAAACACACTGTTCGATTGATCTACGAGGGCCCGAAAATTCCGGACTCACACCCAAAATCTCCGTAAGTTCTCCTCGTTGAGCTACATACACCAAGCAATACATTTCTGAGAGACGAAGCGCTGAGTCATTGTATGATATTCGTTCCGTGTTCGCGTGAGGTTCGTCAGAAACTGATGTTGGTTTACCTAGATATTAAGTAATTATTAGGAGACACTTGAATAGCAACAATGATATCAAATGACATCAGGAACGAATGTAATGGAACGAGAAACTTACTGCGGCCAACGTATTCGTAAATGATGTAATCATCTAAACTGGAGAATTCGTTAGGAAAGAGACCTATCCAGTCCCCATTGCTTGGAGTGAAATCTCTCTGCAGTTTGTAAGATATAAAATTTTCCTCCACGGTACAGTCTTGAAATTCCACAATGTGGTCTTCTACATTAGGTTTGACCTAAAAAAAGTTTTGTCATTCATATGTAGCTCGATAAAAAGGCGTGATCCAGTAATGTATTGCAAGACTGTATTTTTACCACGATATCGAACTCTCCAGTTACGGGTTTATGGTCGGAAACACTATAATTTGGATGGCTCTTGTAAGTATGCTGCTCAGTGTGAATTTTTATGTCGTCGTATATATCTACTGCATTTACTTTGTATAAAATCCTATCAGTCCAAGACGGTCTACGCCTGCGTGACAAATAATTAATCATATAACACATCAAAACGCTATTTTCATTAAAAAGAATGTAAATTATATATCACATAAGTAAATGTATTATATCTCATAAATTTAATTATTATACTTTCAGATTTATATAAATTTACTTGAGATCAAATTCCTGGGACTCAAACTCGTATTTGTAAGTAGGCGGGAACGTGATGCTACTTTCATTAAGTTCGGCGAAAGCTTGCTGCTCCTTCATCACCATCCTCAACTGATCTCTTTCGAGAAGTTCCTTCAATTGCTTCTTTTTCACCAGTAAGTCTATATCGGAGGCGGTTAATTCCTCTCCATTGAGCCGAAAGTTTAAGTCACCGATCCAAAATATATAGCTAATAAGAAGCGTATATTACTAACATTATTGAGAACGTAGTTAATTCTACTTGAATGATATAATGCCTATTTCAGCATAAAAATGTTCATACTCGTGATATAATATTCTCGATGTAAACGGAGCGGTAAAAGTATGATCTGTCACGATGGTATTGTAATCTGCTATTCTATCGGTTAGCAAGTGGTCGTGGGGAGTCAAATGCGTGTTCACCACGCAAATGCTGACTCCATAGGCGTTCATTCTTATGCTTACTGCACCCTTGTTTCCCTAAAGAAGACAAGCAACGTTGTTAGTAGAACAGCAATTGCTGTTGTTAAATTGCTTTCTTACCCACATGCCACCGAAACCTGTCTTGGTATACTGAGCTTCTATCAATCTTAAATGCGTCAAGTGCTTCCTCAGGCAGAAAGCATTCAGAACAAGACCCTGTAATCGTTGCGAACGTATCTTCACATAATCATACATCTTCAGCACATCTCTGCAAATACATCAGCATTTAATTTTCACATCTCCTAAATGTGAATATATTGAATAATTATATACATATATTCATGATACAAGTTGCATCATCCCAACAGACTTACCTAAAGGCTTTAGTCCACGGATCCTCAAATAGTATATAGTCTAACACTATATTTTGTGGTTGTGATTTAACTTCCTGTAAACTAAAAGAACACACGTTTTATCACTGAATCTAATACAGTGAATCTAATGCAGAGAAGCGTTTTACAATAGACGTACCCGATGAAATATAAATCTGGCCACAGCTTTGACTCGTCGCAGGGTGCAATGCCCAGGAGCTGATGAAGATCCTGTCTGGGATCCGGGAATCTCGTGGCCACATTGTAGGTGACGAAGTAAATTCTACGCGGCGTGAAAAGGAAGGCATTAAGAAACAGATGTGCATGTTCTCTGCAAGATATAACCTACGCAGATCCGGTCACTTCTTCTATTTACCTGAGCCGTTCCACCGGACACGCCATTTCGGGGGTTCTCGATGACACAGGGGGGGGGAGGGGTGGGGTTCTACGAGGAATTCACGTAATTCGCGTAGCTAGGAAAACGGATTCACATCGCGTATCGCGATGACTCCGCACTGAGCGCTGGACAGCTCGACAGGTTAGGAACTCGCGCGCATCGCCCGTTCTCGTTCGTCCTCGTACTTTCACCCGCGGCCCGCGGCTATGTCGGCCGCGATGGAACCGTCCTACCGCCAGCGCGACTCGTCACGTTCGCTGTTGCTCGCAACATCTGGTCACGCGATTCTGTACGACGTATCGTCTATGGACAGTGGACTATGGAGCCATATTCGCCATATTGTTGACAAGTGCGAAGTACATACATACAAGTACTGTGGTGGCGTGGACGCGGAGGGATGGCATGGCAGCTCCCCTCCTACTGCTGCGTGATTATCCCTACCATGACCGTCGTTCCACGTGACATATCTGTCATCTGTCATTACGCGCGTGCAGTTGCAGATTGCATTGAAGATTGCAGCCAATGCAGCCGCACGCGTTGCCTCGATCGATCGCGATCGAGCGTGACGTATCGGCCTATGATTTTCCTCATTATCGTCGCGATCTCTGACCCCCTTATCGCGAAGAGGTAGAACACCCGGTTATATAGCACCACCGCGTCGCGGTCGGCTGACAATGATGGATCCTATCGCGAATCCGGAGTGTTCCGGAGTGACTCTTTAAAGCGTCGTCTACAATAGCCGTAAGCGTATAAAGTAAGATGTGAGCAGTTAAGCTATTGACTAATGGGACTTTTATAATTCAAAAATAAACATGGTTGGTAAATAGCTTACTGCTTACATCTTACTACATACGCTTACAGCTATTGTAGACAACGCTTAAGTCCCCGTCTACAATAGGTGTTTTAAGCCCTAAGCCTTAAGAAATTGATCAATCACAGTCGAATTTGAGGAGAATAATCGACTGTAATTGGTCAATTTCTTAGGGCTTAGGGCTTAAAGCACCTATTGTAGACGGGGACTAATCGAACTCCGATTAATTTGATCAGTGATTGACTTTTGTCGATAGTATTTGTTCTGTTAACGTGCGTAGAATTATTAACTTCTTGTCGCTCGACACGTGGAAGGAATTGAAGATCAAGGACGACAAATTATATAAGCGATTTTGCCGATTGAATTAATTGCCGCGCGGTTAGGCCAATCGGAGCGTCGAAATCGCCCTCGGCGAGTCGAATTTTTTCTCGAAAATCTAATAGCGTCTTCCATTGGGAAAAACTCGCAGCACTGAGTGCAATTTTATTGTTGTAATATAAAAATCAGTTCACATATTTTCAGTGTTTAATGTTATACTGGCAAAAATTTGTCAAATTAAACACAGTAGAACATTAAACACTGAAAATATGTGAACTAATATCAAAACAATAAAATTGCACTCACAATCAGTGCTGCGAGTTTTTCCCAATGGAAGACGCTATAAAATTCTGACGTTCGCAATAATTGCAGTACTATTTAACAATTTTTATTTTTTCTCGTTATTCAATTAACCCGAGAATGTGCTTCTTTCGTTTTTTAAATATTTCTTTGGTTTCTTTTTATTTAATTTTTTCAGAAAATGGGTAAATCTATATGTATATACATATTGTCCTCAAATACTAATAAATTATATAAAAAATATGTGATTAATAATAACAATTTTTAATTGGGGTGTAAAAATCACCTATTTATGCAAAAAAAATTAGGCGCCAGTTCCCGCGGGTTAATTAGGGACAGTGGCGCGAATGTTCCTCAAGCGTGTCTTTGCTCAGATTCATTCTCGAGCATCGAAGATGAGTGGAAAATTCGATGGAAAAAATGATGTTTCTCGTATTAAAAAAAAAAATGTGTTGTAACATTTATTGCGTTATTCCGGAGGCGCGTACACTTCCAGTTCGAATCTCTCGCATCGGCGATTCTCGCGTACGCGTCTCTGGCGGGACACACACCCGCGATGATCGTCCGAGTTACAAAGAAGTTCGCAGAGTCGTTCACCAAGTCTGATAACGACGATTATTTACAATAACGAGAGATCAACACTCGCGCTTGTCGAGTAATCTAATCTTAAGACGCTACACGCATATACACGAGTCCTGTCGCCGACGATAAGATTTCGTCTCATTGTCAGTACATCATCCCGGGATGGGCAGCCCTTTGGAAGAACACGTTGGGATTGGCCGACAAGGTCGTGTAGAGATTCCCGGCGTCCTCCGGCCTCAAGTACATACCGGGCGGCAGAACGAACGTCTCCATCGGTCCATGTACATCTGGAAACAGTATATAGAGATTACGTGTTTGCGTTTCGTCCGATAATGTTTATCGGACGTCTGAGTATAATCAATTTGTAAAAGAGAGAATCAAGATTGATCGGAAAACTGGAGCAAACCGCAACCCCCCCCCCCCCCCCCATCGCCTCGATTTACATCCACCGGAAATGCTTTTTATTATTCAGTATCGATCGGAGAGGCGCGTATCCGGTCGTAACGTTCCGTGTCTAGTGCCGCGTGTCTATAGTGGCTCATATATCATTTTCGCCTCACGTTAATAAATGAATGAATTGTAGGTATCGAGATACGCGAGAATCGAAATCGCGTTGTGCATAACCGGGACGAAGCCCTCGTTACGCCGTACGCGTTAAGCGCGACTGTAATTTAAAATCGTCGGCTTTAAGTAGGTCTCGTCGTTCGCAGCTGTCGTTACAAGACGATTACGCGAGTTCGTCTTCGCCTTGACACGTGTCTGTCACGTGTATAGCCTAATCTGTAATTAAACTCTACTTTCAATACGCTGATCCTAACATAATTTCTTATGAAAAATTGAAGAAACTTTTCTTTGCAGAAATATTATAAAGCGGATACGATGTTACTTTTTTCATGAATCCTTCAGACAATGTTACTTTTTTAAATTCTTTTTCTTTTACGGAGTAAATATCGCAGAGCAGGAGAGAGAGAGAAAGACAGAGAGAGAAATTATATAAGAAATATATTTTTTCTAATGTTTTGTTGGAATATAACGACATTATAATATTTATACTATAAGCAATAAATCACGATACACTGTTAAATTTGTAGCGTTACATTATATTCAATTTGAGTCATTTTTAACCATTCCTATAAGTCGCCACTGCTCCTACTCAATGTCATTAATTTAACTAAAACAATGGTAATTAAATTAAATCAATGGAATTAAAGTAATACTGTTTTATGCATGTTAAAATAATAAATTTCGACACACATGGTAGTTAAAAATAACAAAATATTATTTGACTTTAGGTATTGGTTTAAATTTTATCCTTTAAAAATTCAACAGTGTATGTAATATTATTACATTAGTATTAAATTAATAATAGCTGATAATCAATTATATGTACATTGTACATGTATTCCTGATCAAATTAGCTAAAGTTACAATGCATAGGTCATGCACACAGGTATTATAAAAAATTATATTAGTATTTTAATGCTACATATAAAAACCTATATAAAAAGTTACAATATGTATACAACAATGTATTATATACGTTGTAATTAGACGATTTTTTTTTTTTTTGTTAAAAATTCTAAGTTCTCGTAATTTTCATATATACTCAGGTTACAAGATCTCTTTCTCGCTTTAGTGAAATCTGATTGTTTTAAGTTGTACATTAAGATAAATCAAATAATTACAACAATCTTTACAATGTGAAACGATAGATAATATACTAAATAAAAATATTTTAGTTTGTGTCATAATGTCGCTATATTCCAGAATGGCAAAAGTTTCGCTGCTATTTCTATATTTTTTTTCGTATTTGCATATTCGTTGAGCTACGCGCGCTACGGACTAATGATAAAGGAAGCTCCTGTCAGCGGAGATGTCGTGCCTCGCATAATGAGGCTCGTGAACCAGCTCGGTGCGAGCGTACCCGGTCCGAGGGCTCAAGGAGGCTAGCGACCTTCGCCTCTCTCGTAATCTCTCTCGTATATTTCACGCCTTGCTCGTAATAATGAGTCTCGCAAGAAGCTCGAAAGAAAAATCGTATATCGCGGACGGAAAATGCGCGTGCGATCTATCGACGGGATAACATCTGCGGAAAATTTCTCCTAGAACAGAGGGCTGTTGTCGAATCCTCGGGCGAAAGTGGCGTGTTTCTCGATTTCTCGAAGATCCGACATGAGGATCGCGCGGCTTAACGGCCGCGACGCGACGTGTTTGGCGTAGCACTCGTTACAAAGTGTGCTACGTCGCGTCGTTCCCCGCGCTGAATGGACGCGCGCGCGCGCGCGCGGGGGTCTTTAACGTAAATGCGTATCGCGCGTGGGTGAAAGTCATATCCCAATTGTGATTTACGATCCAGCGATGATCTACGCCGTCGTGTTGCATACGAACGTACTACGTGCTGCGCGCGTTTGAGAAATGAACCACGATTTGCCGATGATTCGCATCGATGGGAGACTTTCTTTCTCGTCTCCCTTTTCTTTCTTTTTTTTTTTAAATTGGTTTTTCTTTCTCTTTGCGTCTGTTAATGCGTTGAGTAATGGCGCGACCCCGTTACAATGGCGCGTTCCCTTCGAATAAAACTGAATAGGATCTAGAAACTCGTACGCGCGCGCGCTTTTCCATTATGTGTCTCTAGAAAGTGTGAAACTCCCGCTTATACGGTATTGTTGTTCTCTCCAAAGGGGAATATATCTGGAAACTCGGATTCTCGGACTCGAGGAAAGACGAGAAAAGCTCATGCTATGTGCGCGTCTTCGCGATGGTATCGACCGGAGCGAGCAAGACGATCCGTCGCGATCATTCTCTATATATTTTATTTTAGCGGCGGATTTTTGTCACCGCGATTAGCGCGTCGTCGCGTCAGCGACACGGTCCAATCTAACGGGATTCATTCTCCCTCCCCCGCGTCACCAACATCGCGCGAAGCAAGAAGCGATTGACCTCCGCCTCGGACTTTCTCCCTCTCCGCCTTTTCTTCATCGCCGCGCGACCTGTCCTACCCCCCCACCACCCCTCCCCCGCCCCTCCCGCCCACCCCTTCCGCCGCTTTTCCTCCCTTTCGTTCGTTCGCACCTCGAGGTGAAGGTCGCCGAGGGCGTTAGCGTGACGAAGGAAAAGTTTCGGGCCAGGAAATGCGCGGGCAGGACAGGAAGTGTCGAGATTCTGCGGACGATACACGCGCGGTACCGACGTATAACACTCTCAGTGAAAGAATAATAGGATATATGTGTTTAAACAAATTTCTCTCAGCCAAAGATAAAAAAGTGGACGGAAGAAGTTTTGCACAAAACGATATATTGTTCCCGAAATTTTAACATCAGATTCTTTTGAAACGAAAAGTTAAATCTCGAAGAGTATAATAATGATGTCATTTAACTGTTTCATGACCGACTTTTTGTGAGAAGAAGAGCATATCTAATTTAATTATTTTTAAAATTTTCTACGGTCACTGAAAACATAAAAATTCAAGATAACGAATCTTGTACAGCGGATGCAAAAGATAAAATATCTTTAAATTCTAATGAAAGTTTTTATATTAATTGTACGATGATTTCAAGATTGCAAGATTTAATTTATCAAACGAAATAAAAAGTATAGTAAAACGTATATCTGTAAGAGGTGTACGTAGTTAAGGTACAAAAGTTTTCAACATATATTCTATATCACGTATCTGCAATATTAACTATGATAAGGGAATATGCATGAGGCTCGAAAGTTTAATTTATACTTTATATATAGTATAAATATCATCAGAATTTCATATTATTAGAATCATATTTCGCCACGCGAAAGTAACACTGCGCACTATTTCAAAGCTTTTAATCCGAGAACTTTCCAACTTTATGTAAATAATTCTTGGGTTATTTCATAATATAATATCTCTCTATCACATATATTTTTATTAGAGTTTAAAATAATTCCCCTTAAAATAATTTGCCTATTTCATTTTAGTGGCTGTATATTTATCACCAAAATTCGATTTTTTAAACATGCTGAGACGTGCATGTTCCTCTGGACACGAAAGAATTAAGATCGTTGCGCTAATTATAACATATCATATTTAGATCGATGTCGCTTTTGTCAGTACCTCGTCACAGGCCTTATTGCACTGTTGCGTGACGCGAAGGACACCGACGACGTACCGTAACCAGTGAAAATCCCGGTGAACGTCCCGGGGCACCTACGACGCGACGGGGTCTTTGCGCCGCGATACGTTACGACGCGCAACAGGGTAGTTTTACATACGGCACGTAATAATAATCGGCCGACTGATTCAGAAAATAAATAATGACGGCTTACCGTCCGAGTATATGGGACTTCCTCCGTGCCTGCAGGCGCTGCATCCGGGTATCCCGGACGAGACCAGTGCGACTCGATCTATAATTAGAAGTTTCCACGTTATGATAATCCCGAGAGGGAAAGGGAAGGTAGGGGAAGGAACGATTACGCGAATTACGATGCCATCTACTCTGGAGATCGCCGCGCCGTCTCAGCCGATTGCCAGTTAATTACGCTCGATTAAGCTCGTCATCCCTATTCCGTGATTTACGATTCAAAGAGGCATCAGATCTTCGATCAGATTTAAGCAACTTGATTCTCAAGTGATGCACGCGTACATTCGCGCGTAGCGCATCCCCACGCGCAATTATCGTAATCGCGAACATTTCCGCGTCATCGATCGCGAGTAATCGCTGCTCTATTTCTTTTTTCTTAAATGAAAATACGCGTTCCGTTTATTTACTTTCTCGTTTATCCATTTATTCACGTTTCACGCGCCGCCGATCCCGCCGGTCGTGACCGCATTTCCGTTAATCGGCGCGCGATTACGTTGTCCGCACTTTTAGCGGCTACCGCGCGCTGACCTGAAGATCTATCCCTGCCTGCGGGTATCGAACAAACGAATCGGAACGAGAAACGTGCGCGCTACAGCTCCGAGAGGTGTAATCGCGAAACGTGCGTGCGCAATGAAAGAAACTTGGATATTCGGATAAGCAAAGAGAGAAAGAGAAAGATTGTCGCAATAATACTGTTGCGCATCTTCTGTTCAACGTATAATTATTGCAATACAGCTTCATTCTCGTTATCCGTGTTTATTCAAAAGGGCTCGACGACCTACCGGCACTGTGGTAATGCATCTTCCTCTTCAGGGACGCCTCCGCGGGCTTGAAGTGAAAGAAGGAGGGCGAGTAGCCGCTGCCGGGGAGGGAGCTGAAAGCGTCGTCGCGATCGCGAATTACTGCGGCGGGCCCTTCGCGACCTAGGGCAGCCAGCTGACGTCCCTTCGGCAGAAACATCGTGAGGAAGACGAAGAGCGACGTGGCGAGCAGGCCGTAGGCCAGCCAGGCCTCTCGATCGCCGTCGCTGCCGGCCGCGAGGGTGCCGATACCGCTGGAGATCCAAATCGGCAGCGAGAGGCCGACCGCCAGGCCGATGAAGGCCGCCTCCCGATTATTGTCCCGGACGCCCCGCGCACGGACCGCTAGACATGCCACTGCCACCAATAACGCTCCGGGATACCTGGAATTCACGTAGAGAAGACGATTCGCGTGAAAAGAACGAGTTTTGTCCTACCTATAGCGAGAAGATAGTTACGAGGATCATCCGCGGACTGAGTCGCGCGTCTTGAGGATAATTATTATAACTCGAACAATTAGATCAAAATACGAAGGGCATTATAGAGACAAAAAGTTGCAGAATAACATAGCAGAAGATTATTAAGGGCCGGTTGTTCCAAACTGTTGATAAACTAACTAATAGTTAAATCATATGTTTATCTTCGTCTGAAGAGGAAACAACTAGGACTGAAATTACATAATATGTACTGGCAATTTTGGGACGTAAGTCAAAACTCACGTTAGAAAGCAAAATCTTGCTCTACAATGCTGTACTAAAACCGGTGTGTGGACATATGGAATCCAGCTTTGGGGCACAGCAAGCAATTCTAACATTGAAATTATTCAGCGCTTTAAGTCGAAAGTGCTAAGGACCATAGTGAACGCCCCGTGGTTCGTTCCTAACGAAGTGATACAAAGAGACCTCAAGATAGCTTCGGTGAAAGAAGAAATAAAAAAAACATAGCGTAAATTATAGTACGAGGCTAAGCACACGTCCAAACAAACTTGCAGTAAACCTTCTTAGTGAAATAACCGACAAACGTAGATTAAACGTTTTAAACCTA
Organism: Leptothorax acervorum; assembly: GCA_035220615.1. Lineage (NCBI taxonomy): Eukaryota > Metazoa > Arthropoda > Insecta > Hymenoptera > Formicidae > Leptothorax > Leptothorax acervorum. Next base: position 543,145 of record JASTWQ010000059.1, read on the forward strand.
TTGACCTTAGTTCAAGATTTAATTAATCATACCTGGATATCTAGTTGTTAATGCAATCATCCCGAAAAGGAAATCAGTAATTAGGCCCACTTAGTTGCAAAAATCTCAGTATTCAATAATAAGTTATTTAACTTGTGGGTTGTGAGGATATTGACCAATGGGGAAATATCAACAAGTTACTGTATAGCTTTATAAAATTTACTTATTGTCCTATACGACAGATTATAAATTAACCTGGGTGTTTAATTTAAAAAAAAAATCTTTATCTAATTTGAAGGAAAAACAGAGACATATATATGATTAAACTATTAGTTACTTCACAAACAGGTTGGTACAATCGGCCCTAAATAATGTGAATTAACGCGGGAGTAACTGGGCATGATCGATCCGACTTGTTCTTCACGAATTGGGGAACGGAGAGAGAGTTTTATGTCCGTGAAAGTTTGTTTACCCGAGGGAAGCCACTATCTGTCCGAGCGGGGTCCTGCAGGAGGTGATGGACGTTGGCGAGCTTTGGCCCGTCGCTTGCTGCTGCTGCTGCTGCTGCTGCACCTGGATCACCGCAGGTGGTTCGCCGTAAAACCATTGCCCGACAATGGCCACCTGCACCAACACCGCGAACACCAGCACCAACGCCTGCAGCATCGAGAACCGAGACAAGAAAGGCCCTCTCGCACGATTACACTTCCCCTCTATAAGATTCACGCGGCCGTCTACCCCTGGTCGATCGCCTTTAATTAAAGGTGAACGGCCTGCGGTGACATCGGCACCGCCGGCGCGGCGTGCATTCTTTTAACGCCGCCCGTGACGTCAAACGCGCGTGACATATGAGAAATAGAATATGGTCTACACGAGGGATATACGCGTGGAAAATTTCCAAGTTTCAATGTGCGCGTTTCTTAGCTGGAAATTCAATCTCTGCTCTTACACGATATATCCTCCGTCTTAAGGACACGAGAAGATACAAGGGCTATAATTACATCGTTAAAATCCTATTAATGTCACTCGCGCGTATCGGCCAGCCACACCGCTTTCCTCTAATCAAACATTTCAACGGCGGCGCGTTCTTAATTACGCGAATGTAATTACATTTCACCGGGCGGCGCGTCTTGTCAGCGCGGACAGATCGTATATACCGATTTCGTTCCCTCTGCGTGGCTCTCTTCTTATATCTCCGCGTAAAAGCGATCCACACCGTGATCGAGGCGCCGCGCGCCGCGGCCGCGCCGGGGCGAGAGCACGTCGAACGTGAAAAATGGATGTTTACCCTGTGGGGAGGAGGCCTCCGCAGGGCGAGAAGCGCACGTCCTGCCACGCCTGTCATTCAGCGTGCGCACCAACACACCGCCGCGATAATTGCCTCCGTGGTTTTTCGCGCTCGCGCGCGCGCGCCTATAATTAATCGTCGCGGGTACGGTACGATGACGCAACGCAGGGAAAAGGGGCGGTCGAGGAGAGAAGGCTGATGGAAGAATCCGGGACTCGTTCGCGACGTACAAATGGCCATGCGAGAGATGAATATCCGGATCGGTGCGCACACGATGGAAAAATCGACAGAAATCGACAGAAATCGTCAGCGCGCGTCGCTCCGCTGCGCGCGGCGGAGTTTCTCCGCGGGAGTAGATGAATAAAATGACGATATAATTTACATTTATGTGCATCTCGTGATGCCTACTTTGATTAGCCGTTTGGCATCTTATCGATGCTCATCTTCCACGCGTTCTAAAATGATTTCGCCACCTTCTCCGACCGATATAGATTCCTCGGTGTCTTTTTAACTTTCAATTCTCCATGCTAGCGATATTCTATCAAAATAATTATTTTGTACGAGAAATAAATTCAAGATATCATTGGGGGTCTTCGTTGCTTATTAGAAATTTTACGGTAGCTTCCAAATTTGTCAAGATGCAAAAACGAATGGTAAATTAGTCGCTCGTGATTGTTGGACACTCTGTATATGATCGCTTACCTGATAGGGCGCCGGTAGGTACACGCCGCTGTTCAACGAGAGCAGGAAAACGCATTTGACCAGCAGAGCGGCGAATACGAGGGCGGCGGGGAGACCCACCAACCGGAAAGCGGCGCAGGACAGCGGATTTTGGCTCAGAGAGGCCGCGGCCGAGAGACCCGCCAGGAGAAAGAGGCCCAAAAGCAACGCCTGACCCAGAAACAAATGTCGTCTATTCGGTGCCGTTGCTCTAGCCTAGAACAATATCATTAAGAATAATTATTTTAAAAAATAATCATTTTGCGAATTAAAAGACATAATTTTATAATTAAAGTTTTTTATGTGAGCTCTTTGAACAAAATTTTAGAGTGATATAAATGACGTAATGCAAAAAAAAATCTTGTTGACCGTGCATCTTATTACGCTATGTAGGTACAGATTGTACAGTCATAATTTTAGCTATTTTAAAGCCATACACAGACATTTTTTTTATGTACAAAAAGATTTTTCTTTAATTTATTGATTCTTCTGATTCTGATCTTCTTAATTATGAAAACAATCTTTACACGAATTGTTTAATTTTCGAGTCAAACGTTTATAAATTCGTCAATTTTGTAAGTATCAAAATATTTTACGAATATGTTTCTAAAATCTAAAATTCAAAAAAATGGAAAAAGATTTCAACAACCTTCAAATTTAATAAATATTTTCTAAATATTTTAAGTTCTAACGTATTTAAGTAACGCTGAATAATACCGGAACGACATGCAGTGGTACTCCAACTTATTGTTAGTACCGGAACCGAGACATTTGAAACGCTAAGTCATTAGCATTTCTCATTTTGCTTATCCGGTTTTGGTTATCTCGATTTGCTTTGCTTGTTATAATATCAATATGCTGATATTTAACGTTCTAACTAATTGATTCTAAATATATGGCCACTGTTCTATACTTCGTATTCTACTAGACGTTTGTCATGTATACGTTTACATTTAAAGTACAAAATGCACTTTCGTCGAGTCATTTGATATGCTTGGGTGGTTTGGCGCGTACTCTGCAAGATACAAGAGTGCATTTAAGAGTTCTGGAAGTACCGATCTCCATATCGCTCTCACGCTATTAATTTTGTAAAGAGGATCGAGACGCAAAATGCGAATCGCGCGGAGTGGACCGTAACTGCTCGCGCGTCATAATTATGCGCGGATTAAACTTGAAGTGAGCTCACGTGGAGCCGATGTTAATTGCTCCAATTAAAATAACCGATATTCTCCTTCTCCTCGCTGATTCGCTTCATATTTACAAATTAATCAGTTATTTTCCATATACCTTTTACTACTTTTTACTACTAAAATTCCATATTCTTTCTTTATGTGTAATATATGAATGAAGGAGAAATGAGAACGACATTATATATTTCCATACATACATGATAAATCTTCATAGTTCATCTAAGTATTATTGAGAGAGAAAAAAAAGAGGTATAATATACTTGTAAAATAAAACGCTAAACTTTTGAATAAATTTTCTCGAAATTTTCAGAACGTTTGATGGATTTTGTGTGGATTGTTGTATATCATGTTAATTAAACTTTAATTTTATTTGTTTAATTATTCTCGATTTACTTTCTCTCGAATTGAAATCCCGAATTTCCGCTAGCAATTATAATTAATTTGACAGCGTTTAGCTATAGCTTGGCCTTTCTCGCCGAGAGTGCTCAATGGAGCGTGACGGAGGGTGCGACCGGGAGAAAACCGGGGCCGGTCTGACGTGTGCGTAAACTGGGCCTAGGTCTCGGCGAAATTCCCTCGATGCCGGTTACTGGAGCTTGTCGAAACGAAAACGATTAATAGTGGGTCGACGGGGAGAGGCCGATAGAGACGAGTTCCTTTCCGAGCTCTATTAATCCCGCAGTTGCGCGATCGCTAAGTGACAAATCTTGTCGATGTTTACGCGTTTCATTTCACCCGTGGGACCAGTTCCGTTCTCAATATCGCTTCGCACGCACATTTTTCGTACGATCGTCACGGAGAAGTGAAATTACGATATCACGAGAGCGAACGTACAGCTGACAATATTTATTACGCTCTAGAATAAAATCTAAAATAAGTGTTGATAAAATTCTAAAAAATAAATAGGCAGGCAGAATAATTATATGCTGAATGTGTGGAATATAAATTGAAATGAGACGGAATGGATTGAAAGATGGATTTGCGCGTTTAAAACAGATATAATTTGAGCCCAAATATAATAACTCAAATAAAATAATTAAAATAAAAAGATTAATAATAGAAAGATTCTCTAATGATGATAAATAAATCGAGTGATATCACTTGCAAAGTTCAATTATGAAAATACATAATATTATAGATCGCATCATTACAGCGAATAAAATTTCTATATACTCATAGAATTTTATCATAAAATTTTATTTCAGGAAATATTCAATATTCATTGAGAGATATCAAGAAAGGAAAAAGCTCATTATTTATCCGCTCTGTAAATCCCTTCCCCTCGGGCAAGAAATAAAGCACTCACAACGAGCGAACAAAGAGATAATATAACATATGTATAATTAATTGTTAAATAATTCCGGACCTACCTTGAACAACACGAAGACCTCAAAACCGGCCATGAGGAGCATCGCCGCGGCGCTTAGCGCAGCGAGCGGCAGTGCCCAGGGTCGTTGCTTCAGCAAGGACTTCGGAGTCGGTCGCATGTCCACCTCCTGGCTCTTCCTGACGCCCGGCGGCGTTCTGAAGACTGTGATCGTCCGGTTCGGGGCTGGCACGCTGATGACGCTCGCCACGCTCGCCAGCCCGTGTCCAATCTCGGACGGCACCAGGAAGAACTCCGTCGAGAGCTCGTAGTCCCGAGAGCGCGAGGTCCGCGCCATCGCCGTCGCCGTTGCCGTGATTCCGCTCGACGGGCCCAGCCAGCCGGCCGTGGCCGTGGCCCACGACAGGATAATCGGGCCCAGCCTCATTGTGGCATCGGCAGCTGTTCCTGGCTCTCTTTCTCTCTCTCTTTTTCTCTTTTTTTCTCTCGCGCGTGTACACGTGCGTGAATACGTGCGTGCGAGCTCGCGTGCCTGCGCGGTCGTGGTCGTGATCGCCGTCGTCGTCACCGGGACATCACGCACCGTCTCCTGCGTGCGCGCATCCTTGCAGTCACGCACCCGTGCTCGCGGTCTCGGTTATAGGGTTCACCGGCTGCGCCTGCAAAACCACACTGATTAAACTCGCACGCCTTCAGCCTGTCCTAACATGAGTTCTTAATTTGTTAATGAATTTTCGCGAATAGATGGATTTTTTGTTGAATCACGAGATTGTTTGAACAACCTTGTTCAAACAATTTTCTATGTTTTTACACAAAAATGAAAACAGATGTAGGCAGTAAGCAAATATATTTGTAAAACTACATGATTTATGTATCGTTCCAAGCATACGAAAACGTATTTGTCGAAGTGGTGTAGATCAATTATGTAGAATCCACTTGAAGCAAGGTTTCCACTTGAAACGGTTGAAAGACGAGCCGCGATATAACCGTAAAGCTTATAGCTCGCTGCTCTTGATGCTCAACATTTGGGAAAATCAACTCCGGCTTCGTCTCATGGGAGGGGATCTCATTAACGGAGGAATGCCGGATCGCATTAATGATTTATGAACCACCTTCTGTTGCGCTCGCGTGTCAAATTCGCTCGTGTGCCTCTCGGCGTGCTTACGCTCGAGCCTTTCGAATATTTTTCAATCATATCATCCCAGTGCACATCGAGGCTATCAGAGACGCGTATCAACTTCTTTAGCGGGCGCATTGCGACCTGATGAGACTTAAGCCAACCGTACCGTTCTTCTCGCGAGTGGTGTTCCGGGTCTTTACAAACCGCCCGGGGTTGTGTACAATAACGTAATATCCGACGAAGTCACGACCGAAAGCGAAGGAGGGCCGAGAGAGATCGATGGATTTTCTCCCGTGTTAATGATCAATTAGGACCGCGCCTCGCGTCTAGCGCCGGATAGACGCCGTAACATCCAGCGAGCGATCTGCATGCGCTAACGCCGTTGATTACAACGTCGTTAATTACGTGCGTGTTCAATTGCGCGCGGAAATTGTTTAATAACCGGAGGAGCGGGCGACCGGGCGCGCTATGGCATTACTCGCGGACGCGAACGGATACCTGGGTCCGTATGTATACTTATCGCCGGGGCTAGGCATGAGTAAACCGCTGCCACGCACTCGCCCAGGTCTAACGCCATTAATTATTACGAACAGGGTCAGCCTCAGTAAGTAGAGTGAAGCACGGACGGAGTGAAACACTCGACGAGGATCGAGTAGAGTCGAGCGAGCATCGCGAAACGCCAGGCTCCTCTGCAGGCTTCGCGCCAAAACGGAAGAGGAACGGAGATCCGTCCTGTGCGCTCCGCATCGTTCTTTTTTATCAGACAATCTTGAATTTCAATCAATATAGCTTCGATCAAAAATCTGTCACGGTTAATCATTAATTAGCACTATATTTTAACCCTTAACATGCACACCAGGGTCAGGTTACCATAGGGTCACAGTGACCCTATGGATAACATACCTAAAGTAAGATACCTGAAGAGGATGAGTGTGCAATATTAGCCCTTAATATTAAAAATAAAAATTATGATTTTTTGAAAAAAATCTTTTCGAAAAATTGAATTTTTCAACATTTTTTTTACGTTAATAATAAAAATTATCACTTTAAACTATTCAGGCCTTTTCTTCAATGTCTCTAGTATATTCCAGAATTTTTTCATATTGTTATATACATTTGTTTAAGAGTTATAAACAATCAATCATTTGCAGGGTCAAATTGACCCTGGTGTGCATGTCATGATTAAAAAAAGAGGTGTGCATGTTAAGGGTTAAGGATCACATTTGTATCGAGTACCTATGATCCATTTGTATCGTTGTAAACATGAGTGCCGTGGATTTAACGAAGAAAGAGCACATCGTAACAATCTATCTACAGATATAATATGTTTGTATATACGTCACTAAAACTTATACGTATTAAGCTAATTATTTATCAAAATAAGAATACTTCTTTTAATCGACTAACTGGCAATCGTGATGACAATACGACCATTGATTTGGTTCGATTATCGTCAAGACATTTCCGACCATAGATTTTGGTTTGTTGATGTAATATAAATAATCTTTAATTTTAAACTGCTACCTAACTGGCTATTTTTCAATCGTCAATTATGATGTGACCCTTAGCCAGAAACACTGCGCGCCGACCAGATTTGTCAGACTTACAATGCGACTCTAAATCGGTTAAATTAATATGTTATTGCGATAAATATTACCACATGTCTCAGTGGTTGAATTGGTAAAACGCCCGCACGGATTGCTAAGAGGTTCCAGGTTCAAATCCTGGCTGGGGTAATATTTTTCGCAATAAATTCTTTAAAGTTTTTTTCAAATGCTTCCTTGGTAGGATCGTCTTGACGAATAATTTAACCGATTTAGTTAGAATCGCGTTGTAAGTCTAACAAATCTGGTCGGCGCGCAGTGTTTCTGGCTAAGGGTCACATCATAATTGACGATTGAAATATAGCCAGTTAGGTAGCAATTTGAAATTAAAAATTATTTATATATTACATCAACGGACCAAAATCTTTGGTCGGAAATGTCTTGACAATAATCGAACCAAATCAATGGTCGTATTGTCATGACGATTGCCAGTTAGTCGATTAAAAGAAGTATTCTTAATTTGTTAATTATCACTGGCGGAATAAATTTATATTATTTGGCTAATTATTTATAATACCATTGAAGAATCGAATTTTGTTCGAACGTTTTAGGAAAAGGAAAGTTCTTTATCAGAGAGGACTCTTACAGGCTCGTTTTGAACATCGAGCTTCTTTCTCGTTGGTCCGCCGAATTATTTGGACTCATTCCTTCCAACCCGGTCACATGCATGCGGTATCTTGATTCGATCCACTCGTCACAGGATCCTCGTCCTTCGCTCGCGCACACACGCGCGCGCGTATTCTTTGAATCTTTCTTCGCTCCGAGAACGATAGGACTAGGACGGCGCGGATTAGGTGATCGCCTCTGGTCGCCGGGAACTTTATCCGGGATGACGAGAACGACGATCGCGTGATCGGGGCGGTCAGCGAAGCGCACCTCGTGAACGCCACGCTGTTACTGAGCTCGACGCGCTGGCAATGCTGGCATTCGCGATGGCCAAACCGAAAGCAGACTGGAGTCAGTTCCGTTCCGGAGGTGAGGCCTATCCGTTACAGAGAAGTCGGGGAGATGGTGATGACGATGCAGAGGCGGCGGTGGTGGCGATGGAGAGGAGCAGGAGCGGATACTGAAAAGAAATTCCATCTTGGACGACGCACCGCGTGCGATTAAATAATATAAATCCGGCTGTAGGAAGAAGATTGCACGTATGGAGCAATGCCAGTTACATCCTTGTCCAAGGATATTTGTATAACAGCGGCGAGTGACTGATGCGTTTGATATCGGACGTTTCGAATCCTTTTATGATACTTTTGTCGAGTTCAGAAACGTCGAAACTGATACAGATCTATTGGATCGATATTTTTGTGAGGAACGTGTTAGTTTAAGTCGAGGCTAAATAAATTCGACAATTGGATGAGAGAGATGCATCGGATTATTTCGAATATACAATGAAAATCTCAAATTATTTTGAATATTAAACAAATTCAAAGATATTGTTTATAAATAACTGACTATCATAAGCAGCTTTTAAGAATTTTGAGCGTTTCAAATATTCAAACATTTTCGAGGAAAGATTTTTTGAACGTTTAAGATTCGAGTTGAAACTCAAATGTCTTGAAATTTGCGAAATCACTTAAGGCTTTTAAGAAAATTTCGGTGTCAAATAATTTTTTAAGTAATTCAAATTTTTATGTAATTAAATCGTTTTTTAAATAAAGGATTATTTCTATAATTATAATAAGGGCTGATCAATGATCATGTAAGTCTAACGTGATTGCACAAGATCGCGAATTATCTGCCACGCTATAGTCCGATCCGCCCCTGCTGAGCAGAGCAAAGGAACCGGGAGAGAGAGAGCGAGGAAGAGCCCGAAAGAGCGAGTGGGAACGACCCGGTGGAGCTGGTCCTTCGACATCGAGGACCGACCCCGACCGGCGACGCATTTACATATCTCACGTGTAATAACCTCGAAAAAGTTTTAACAATGGCCCGAGGTTCGCCGAGGTTCGAGCGAAAGGCGAGAAGGCATAGAGACGAGACTGAGGGAAGCAGGAGTTGCGAGGGAATGAACCGTCTGAAATCTCAAAGGATGACACAGAGGGCACGTCCGGAGGCGGATGCTCGCTAATCAGAAGCTTTCCACGAAAGTTTATCAATCAATCAATCGAAATTATCTTTTTCAACTAGATTTAGGACCAGTTTTTCAATAGTCACTTGACTTTAATCTTAACTTAACTCACTCTTCGTCTCTTTCTAAGATCGACAGTTAGAAAGAGACAAAGAGTGAGTTAACCTAAGGTTAAAGTTAACCGATGTTGGTAGAAACGGGCATTAGAGAAAGACGAAGAATGAGTTTAGCTAAACTTCAGTTTAAACGACTATTGAAAAACTGGCCCTAAAAGAGATAGTTAGAAAGAGACGAAGAGTGAGTTAAGATTAGTTAAGCGACTATTGAAAAACTGGTCCGTAATGTTCTTCTTTTTAAACAGGCTTCTTCAACTTCTTAAACTTCAAGAGGTAATATATTGTAATGTCAGAGCCGTAAATTTATTGTTGAAGAATGGTTGTTAAATTTTGCCCCTTTTTCTCGATCAGCGTAATCTTACCAAGCTACAAGATTAATTCAAAGATGTAATCCTTCAAAACGCGCTACCAGTCTTCTGCTACGCCATCAGTTGCGCAAAAAGCACGCAGAATTGCAATCGTCGTTCCGCCTGAAAAGGGTTGGGCCACTCCCGTAAAAGGGGGGAAACGTATTCGGAGCTTCGAACTTTCAGAGACTCGATATTTATGTTTCCTGCAAGCCTGACGGTGATCTGTAACATTGTTGCGGGATACGTTGTTTCGGACATCCGTGCGTAAGTGTGTACGTGGAGAAAAAGAAAAAGAAATAAAACGCGCATAAAATTCGCCGCGTAATTCCCTCTCGCGTATCGCGCCGTAAATCGGCCCGAGAAAAAAGGGGCCCGCGGTTAAGAAGCGAGGACCCGACGACCGCAACGGTGTACTCACCGACTCCGCGTTCGAGAATGAAGCGAGCGCGCAAGAGGTAAAAACAGCGTCGAAAAAACAGCGAATATGTACTGTAAGTAAATCTCGTAACAATGAACACGCCAATTTTTACAACCAATTGTTTGCCCTTGGGATTCTCGGTTTCTCCCCAAAACGAGACAGCGCGGAGTTGTTGAAACTGTAATAATACAGAATTAAGACTTCCTCTGCCGTGATACTGATTCAAATTTAAAAAAAAAAAATATTCAATTGTCTATCCGATTTAGGCGAATTTGTTTTAGCCAAATTCCACTATTATAACAGCATTTAATCTCAGAAACGAGATAAGTTTGCGTTTGATTTTGCGAAAGGGAGGCTCGCGCGGCGCGGCGACGTTGTCACGGGAGAGGCAAGAAACGCGAGGTATGTTAGGCGCTATTGCGGTATGGCCAGAGGTGGCCGACGTACGTACATACGTACAAACGTACGGTTTGTCCGGTTTTCGAGACAAAGAGTTCGTCGAACCCCGGCCGTTCGATCCGGCGCGGCGGGCAGCGGCGCGGCTACCGAACGCGCCGCGTACCCGACCGTCGTCGGTCCAGCGCGTGACGTGCGACGCGTGCACCCACGTGCGATCTTAGCGCGCGCCGCTCGCACGTGTCGCGCAAGAGAACGCAAAGAGGAGGACGAAGAGATATACCTCGATCGAGATCACAGAGAATCGAGCGCTCCGAGATGAATCAGCGGTACGAAGAGAGATAATTATCTCGAGATGAGGAGTAATAATTAAAATATATGTATCCCATACTTATCATCTGTTACGAAAGAATTAGGCAATTGAGAAACGGGGGTCTTTCGAAGGAGAACGACTTCTTTCTTATACATACGCACGTAATATAAATCCGTCAGGAAGAGAGAGGGAGAAAGAGAAAGAAAGATTGTCTCCTAGAGTAATAATGTCTGGTCACACCCATCAGCCCACTTTCTCCGCCGAAGCCAAAGTCATTCCGGGACCACAAGTTACTACCCTTAATGACGCAAGCTGCCCACGCGATCTAGCACGTGAGGCACGTAATACGCTTTCGTTCTGGACGGAACCGCGAGAGGTAGAAACGAAAATTACAGGGCGCAAGAAAGAGTAATTAAGTCGCCGATGGCGGACAGGTAGAAAATTATCCGATCGACCCTGACCGAATTTCAATAAAAAAGCACGAGATCCTTGTCCCCGTAAGCACTTTTCGCTGAACCCTGTGTTACGTTACACACATATCTCTTGCATAATATTTAATACGGGCGATGAATGAATCTGTGCACGTAATTTAAAATAATGCAAATATAAGAATCGCTCGATCTTATCGAGTTATTTTCGAATTACTTGTTGCTACAAAAAAATATTTATAGTTGCTGATCTTTGAATATGAGAAGAAAGAAGAATCTATACCTTAAATTTAAATGAATTCACCCTGAAACTAGTACAAAACATATAAGGTTTAACCATAGATTTCTACATCTTTCTCATTAATATAAAAAATTATTGGAATATTTTATTTGTGCATATAATATATACAATATACATATAGGTAAGAAGTTTCTTAGAATTCTTTTTTAGCGTGTAATGTTAATGTAATGCATATGAGTACTATATGCACGACGAGTTAGAAATAAATAGATAACTCTTTATTCAAATCGAACTACCTGCTGATAATCGGTAGCGACTAAACGCGGTGTTACCTTAGCGATAATTTCCGGCTGAAAGAAACGGACGTCTCACGATGCCGCTTCATTCGGCCGTGCGAAATTCCTTCCTGCGCCTTAAGGGAACCCTAAAAGTTGCGGTGCGCTGGACCGCGGGCATTCCTCCTTCCCTCCCTCCCTCCCTCTCTCCCCCTCCTTCCCACTCTTTCTCTCTCTCTCTTTTTCTCCCGAATCAGAGAGTGGAGTGGAGTCGCTTGCAACCGGTTTCGACCAACTAAAGCTAAATAAAGGCATGCACGCACACGTATACACACCACACACACATGGCGCAAGGGTAGAAGACTGTCGTGTCGTTAATTGCGCTCTCGAAAAACTTCGCTCGCGAATTTTTGTCGCGTTACCGTTGTCTAAGACGATCCCGAGGGTTCATGCAGCGACGCTCGCGTTATTGCGGAAACATTTGCTGCGCGCGCGGATGAAGAATGCGATAATGCGTCTTGAAGGGAGTCCCGATGACGTGCCGTTAATTCAACGTATATAATTATAAAACATAATGATATAGAAAAAATATTCGGGATTCCGAGGAAGAGGCATGGTACTGCGCAATCTTCGACTTCGGCCGCGAGATCGGTAGCCCCCCCGAGCAGTAACAGCGCGTTGAGCGAGCCGAGGAAAGGATATCTGGCTCCTTAGGCGCATCCTTCCTCTCTCGTAACTTAACCCTTTGATTTTCCTTCCACTCCCCGACCTGCGCAACCCGCATGATGCGCTACGGGGGTTTGATGGGGCATCGATAAATCGGATGCTTCCATCGCGATTCATTTGAATATAAATCCGACTGTCTACGCGCTCTCCCCTCGCTTACTCTGCAAGTGTAAGAGATCCTCTCGCATAGGATCGGAAGGGTACGATAACGCTAAGGACGGAAAGAAGCCGGGAATGGGCGAGGAGAGAACGAGACAGGAGAGAATGAGGGAAGGGGACAAAAAGGAGGGCCCCCTTTTTTCTGTTGCGTTATCCGCGGTAACCGCACATCGACCGCGATGGTTGGCCGTGCTGGATTCAGGGCTTTTTGGCGGTTTTATTCGGCGGGTCTCCTCTCGTCGCATCTTCTCTCTTTCTCTCTCTTTCTCTCGATCTCTCTGTCTCTCTGTTCGGCGGTTTTAGTGCTCTCGCGCGATGCCCACGACTCGGGCGGTCCTCCTCGGACCGATCATCCGAGCGCGAGCATCGTCCTGACGAAAATGCATTCGGACAATTTCGCACGCGCGACCGCATCCTCATTTGAAATTCCATCGGCCCGCTTGCTTGCCGACGAGGATGAGGAAGATCGTAGCGGACGCGTCCACGGTTTGCGACAGGATGCGCAGCTGCGCCGTGTAACAATCTCGTGAAATTCCGAAACGGTTATTCGCGGGCCGGGTCGCCTTTGGGCGGAATTTTTTCGCCGGGTGAGATCAACCTGGCATGCAGGACGGAAAAATAGACAGGTAAACGCATTAGGCGTAATAAATTGAGAAAAATATTCCACCTTCGCCGGAATTCAAGTCGGGACTGTCCAATCTTGTGCCCCTTTCGCGACCGTTAATTGATATTGTCAAGTATAATACATGGATCGAGGGAGAAAGACGAAGAAACCTAAACGAGCAATGCATTATATGTACAAGTAGAGTTTAAGATATAAGAATTATCAATATAATTTTGCCGTAATAATCTCGACTGCGATGTATATCTCTCAACACGGCTGCTATCCAAGTATAATTTTTGTCAAAAATAAAGCAACGTGGCCGGACGACTTTACATCCATCGTATAGATAACTATAGATACAAGCAAAGAAACAAAAAACTATGGTCAAAACTAATATTGCAATATATTGTTGAATAATTACTAATAATAAATAAAAAGCGCACATATTACATTAAAAGATATATATTTAGAGACAAATTAATGTTTAATAGTTAATACAATGCGAATAAATCTAAGAATGTAAAGTAACAAAGTCATTTCAAAATTATTGTCACGGATCTCTCAGCGGGAGATGCTCGAAATAATTTTATACTTAAAAAAAATTAATTATTTTTACTCTTGTCTCATTACCGCTTTGAATACGATATTTGTAGCTTCATTCTTCTATGCGTTCTTTTTTTTATTTGTTAAGGCTTATCAATTAAAAGAATAATTCTGGATTTCGACCTTTAATATTTGCTTTAGCAAGATCTCAAGCATCATTTACAGCATTATTCTGATTAGATGCAGAGCCGTGTATACTGAATAGATGAATTCTTTAATTTATTCATACGCATACTAAACATTAATTTGTTCCTAAATGTACCTCACGCTTTACTTATTGTTAAATATTAATTAGTCAGTGATGTATTGCAATATTGGTTTTAGCCGCGTTTTATGTGCAGCGTCGATGCGCAGGAGAGCGCGGCGTGCATTATTCAAGAAACATTTATTAAACCGGCCAAGGCCGAAAGCTCACCGCCGCGGCCGCACCGCGCCGCGCCGCGCGGAGCCGTCCGAGGAAGTCGACGAGAGGAAGGCGTGTACTACGCGCACGAAAGGGCCTTCTTCTTATAACCATAAATATCGCGCATAAATGCATATAGCGCGATGCTCCATAAATCCGACGTCGTCCGTCGGTCGAGAAACGAACCTGCGCTGACCACGAGAGGCGTTTGTAATTAAACGTATACGCGTCCCAATCCGCATTATTAGCAATGTACTCTCTCTCGTCCTTGGCTTTTCCAGCGGACCCAGAGATCCGTGACTGGATGAACCTCATAATTCCAATGTGAGAGAGTCAAGGGGTTTTCTCAAGCTCAACTGGGAGACTGGATCGGCCCTTCACGAGTCCTCGACATATCGACTCGCAGGACGATTCGATGGCACGTTTGACGCGGTACGGGCCCTTCCATCTTCCATACATATATAATAAAATCTCCAGGTTAGCGGGGAGGATAGGAAGAAAGAAGGGGAAGGGGGAAAAGGGGGCCCGCACGGGTGAGCTCGCTGCCCGCGTGTCTACGCGCGCTCACGACGGGCTAACGATATTTATTATACGTCGGCGATGAATTATGGGCCGTTAAGTCCGCCGTCGTGACGGGACGGGACGGAACGGGACGGGACGGGACGGTACCCGGGGCCCTTCAGCCCCGCGCGCAGCGAGCTCGCATCGCCACCGCGTCCCCCGGAGGAAAAACGCGCGGGATGGGGCCCGTACGGCTGCGCCGAGCAAAATGAAATATTTATTCCATTACGAGACGTGCACAGCCCGTATTGTAATGCGTTGAACCGTGCTGCTTTCGCGGTTCTCGCCGTTAAGTCGGCGAGTCGGGTTATCGCGATGCGTCCCGAAGGAGCCGCGAGAGAAGCGCTTGCCCGCCCGATTATCGAGTCGATTTCTACGAGGTGCGTTCGCCACGATCGCGATGCTCTCCCGCATCACACGCTTCGCTGTTGTTTTCATTCTGAAATCCCTCGCCTCATAAATTACAGACACAATGGGGAAAGAGCTGACGCGAACCTAATCGCAGGTGTCGGCGTGCAATTGAACTAATTCGGAGCAACGTAAATGTAAAAAAAAAAAAAAAGAAGAAATTTTTAATAAGCCTCTGGAGAAAGAAAGAATGTCGCACTAACGGTATTACACAGAAAAAAGAAGTGTCAAATCAAGACTTATGTATAGATACTCGACTTATGTCCATTTCTACCAATGTAGATTAACTTTAATCTCGATTTAACTTGCTTCTTATCTTTTTCTAGTTTTAAGAATTAGAAAAAGATGAGAGGCAAGTTAAATCGAGATTAATCTGCATTGGTAGAAATGGACATTAGGGCCAGTTTTTCAATAGTCGTTTAAATTGAAGTTTAGCTAAACTCACTCTTCTTCTTTTTCTAAAAGGGATAGTTAGAAAGAGACGAAAAGTGAGTTAAGCTAAGATTAAAGTTAAGCGACTATTGAGAAACTGGCCCTTATATACGCAATTTGTAATCTTGCAAATGTCGAGATTATATATTGCGTTAAACGAAGACAACTTGCTTGAATAAAGTCATTTATATAGTTCAACCAGGAAAAAAAGTTAAAGTTCTTGTAAGAAGATTATAGATTGTTGCGTATAATATATAATAGGTATACAAATATATAAATTTTAATTTGACACTTTTTCCTTTTCTGTGTAGCGTGGCTCACGAGCGGGGGTTAGCAAGATTTGACTAACAATAAGCGCAAGAAATCGCTGACAATTGTACCTACACGATCCAAACTCTGAACCACGAATTCGAACCAAGTCTATTGTAACACTAGCAGATCCTGACGTCGATAACGGGGGTATTTTGGCAAAATTATTTGGTTTGATACTTTTCTTTCTTAGTATCACGTTTAGTTTTTACTCTAGGACCAACGAGGACGTGATGAGCTTTCTGATCTTGCTTTAACATTTAATGCATCTTTCTCCTAGATTTTTTAAATAGAGCAAAACTAATTTTCTTTTATGTGAAAGGGGGGTGTTTTAATACCAAAACATCCCCCTAGGATCACCCAGTTAGTGTATTCAGTATTGTCATAATATGTGACCTCACGAAGAACGAGAAGAGGCGATATTTTAAGATCGGGTCATTTTCAAATCGAATCGCGCTGGAGCGAATGTCTCGTTCGTGGAGTTCGCCGCGGTTACACTTTGGCTTCCGGGAAAACCCCTGGGCGTCTTCCTATTTCCTCGTGGTCCGTTCTACCCGTGGGAAAGAGCGCGCGGACGACGAGATTACGAGATCGTTTAACAGTCCCCTGATAACGGTAACGGCGCGCGGAGTCGCGGCGACGCGCGAGGAATCGCGAAAAATCACGCGCTTCAAGCGAGCGCGCGCGCGGTTGATGACGAGGAAACGGGACGCGCGTTGGTGTCCGCGGAGTCCCGTAGTTGATTTTCGTCGAAAACCGGCTTCGCGAGCGGTTCTTGGCCGCCTCTCGCTCGCGCGGTTACGCCCGTCCCTCGGCCTGTCCCTTCGGAATCGCGCGCGAGTGGCATAATCCACCTCGCCGCGCGCGTCAAATCGTGCGTTTACTGTTACGACGATCCGCGGGAAATATAGCGATTGAACATCCAGCTGACGTTTCCCGGATATCTGCCTTGCTCGCGGAATTTATGAGGGACTCCCAAAATTAATGACGCCCGTGAGTCTCCACTCGGCTCGATCACGATCTTTGTATGGCGTAACGATCCTCGCGCGGAAACGCGCCGGACTCGTCTCGGCGGCGAGATAAGATAATTAAAAGTCAAATGTTAATTTAAATGAATTAATCATGATTAGGAGTCGACCGCGCGGGATTTTTGTCCCTTCGGCGACGCGGTCGTTAACTGCGTTGCATCGCCAGTGCAGGCATTCCTGAAAATCCTGCGTGAGGATTTAGTGACGTTCAGTGCTGCGGCTTCCTTGCCGGAATCAATTGGAATTAATATTCGTTCTCGCGCTGCTTGATACTTGTGCAATCAACCAAGTGGCTGAATAGCGGGAAATCTATGATCTCGCGTTGTATCCGTATGTGTAAAGTGGAACTCCCGCCACTACTAATCCGAAGTCCGAACGACACGCCAGTTGGGCGACATTCCAGATCTATTAATCTATTGCACAACATGATTAGCTCACGACGAACGATAAACAGAAACGAGTCGAATGGAAACGTCGAGATTTACGGAAGAATTCAGTCGACATCATGGAGAGCCTGAGCGAAGGTGACAGAGCTGTTTTGAAGACGATCTTCGATCCGTTTCTGCAGCCGCTCGGTCCGTCTGATATTCCAGGCTTCCCGGTTTTCCAGGAAGTTGGTACGTGGCTAGTGATAGCATAATATAGCAGTTATTAAAATCCGTACTATACAGAAAAAAAAAAAACAATTCTTGATTTGAAAATATCTTTAGTTTCAACGTGGAAATCTTGAAATGAGATTATATTGCGTTAAACGAAGAAAACTTGCTTCAATGAAGTCATTTTATATAATTCAACAAAGAAAAAAATTGAAATTTTCATAAACAGATTATAGATTGCTGCGTATATACGAAACAATGAATAGTTAATTTGAGTATATAAATTTTGATTTGACACTTCTTTTTTTTCTATGTACGTTATCCGTCAGTTATTAAAATCCGTATACTATACGTTATCTAACGTTTAAAATTATGATCTTTCTCTTTACGATAACAGTACCTATTATAGACACAATAATAAATTTTCAATATTATTTATTCGCATATTTTTATAACTGATAAAAAGATACGTATCAAAATTTCTTTAAATCTTTAAGTGCAACGATTTAAAGCTGAAGATAATAATATGGGTGGTGATCCTTTTTAATTCTGCGTGTAACTCCGCTGCGCGCGATTTAAAGCAGAGATTATTGCCATTCAATCTTAATGAATAATTACGGTGTAGTCGAGACACTTGTTGCACTAGTTGGACACGATTCAAACCGCAGAGTCCTCAGATTACCTGCTCGAAAAATTCGCGAGCGCTTAAAGCCCGTGGGTAACCGCATTCGCCTGGCGCAAAGTATATTCCGGCGCGAGTCACTCTCACGCGAGACATTCAGATTGTCATGAATATGCAAGGAACTGCGCGATGCAATAACAGATAAAGTTTCTTGTTGTTGTATCAATTCTCAAGGCTGCGCTCTGCTCAGCATGGAATAAAATTATATGGAAAATAATATGTTGCTACTCAATTTCTTGTAAACTCCGTATCATCCAAATAGACACAGATACATAGAAATAATTATTAGGATACTTATAAGTAATCAATTATTTTAATATTAGAAAACAGATATAAAGGACCCCGCACTAATTATATAGGAAATTGGATCTCGGTAAAATTAGCTAATTTTTTTATATGTTGTAGCTTATGACCTACTGAACAAAAAATGTAATAGGCTCAAAGCTAAATAATGGACAGTTATTGAGCTACAGCTTGCAGTTAAACATGAAAAATTTGGGTCTGTGAGTATACACTTAGGTGTTTTCTAAGTGATGCCGAAAACTCCAGGAAGTGATTCCTTGGACGATTTTAAAGAAAAAAGTTCTTATGAATATGGATCCAGAAATGCTTCCCTGCAGAGTTTTCGACTATATACTTGATTTAAAAAACAAAAACATTGTTTAAAAATTTATATTTGTTCTTTATATTAAAATAATAATTGATTACTTATGGGTACCCCTAATATAAATGTATATTTCATAGAATTAATATTTTTCAAGATAAATATTTAATTATATATAGATACTGAATTGTAACATGTATTTATTCGAGAATTGAGATATTCGAGCCGTCGCGATAAAGATTTGGCGAATTACGATATTTAGCGGACGCGAGTTCCGTAATTCGCCAAATTTTGTCACGACTTTTGCACTCGTTCGCAAGCCGGATCAAAAGGGAACGGGAGAGAGTTGGATGTTAGGCCTCTCGAATGTCCTTTGCACGAACTTTATCGCCACACAACACAAACGTGTTGGGCGCCAGACGCGGAATCTCGCGTCCACTAAATATCGTAGTTCGCCAAATCTTTATCGCGACGACCCGAATATCTCAATCCTCAAAATATAAACACATAATATGTGTCTTTGTCAATAGATAATGTTGTGGACAGTGATTCGTAACTGTCCAATCATTTATGACTTGTAATATCATTTATGAATCACGATTTATCTTTCAAAAAGAATTTCATCAAATTTGATATTGTGCTTGTTGTACGTAATTTTGAAGATGGTAAAAAATAAGGTGCATCACGGGCATTTTGCCTTTCTATTACCGCAAAAATAAGAACGCAGGACAAACGCAAATAAAAGCAAAACCGCGAATGTAAAAAGATGCTAACCGCATCTCCATTTGCTGCTAAAATACAACGAAAGCAAACCATTTTTTAAATAATTAGTAATAGACGATGAACAAATGGATTGTTTGCAATAACATTAAGCGGATAAGATCCTGAGTCAAGCAAAGCGACCCACTATATTAGCTACCCCGAAGGAAGCTGCAGTGTCTGATCCTATTATGATACTGTGGGCGATATATTTTGTACTATGGAAATTATCATATTACGAGCTCCTGCCATTAAATCAAACAATTAATTCGAATAAATGCGCCCAATTGGACAAACTATAGGCAGCAATCGACGAGGAACGTTCAGAATTGATCAATAGAACAGCGTTGTGTTTCACAAGGACAATGCCAGACCGTGTGTCGTTCTAGTAAAAATTGTTGCAGCTTGGTTGAGATGTTCTATCCCATTCGCCATATTCACCTGACCTTGCATCTTCAGATCACTCTTACTCCGATCTTTATAAAATTCCTTTAACGAAAAGAACTTCGCCTCTTTGGAAAACTGCAAAATCCTTGGCAAAATCTGTCGTGACCATTTTCTCGCTCAAAAATTTAGGAAACTTGAGGATAAAATCATAAAATTATGTAAAAGATTGTCAAAGATTATAAAAAAAATGGGCAATACCCGATGAATAAAGATTCATTTCCATACAATTAAAAATTTTGAATTTGACTCGAAAAACCAAACAAATACACGTTACAAGCCAATGTTTCGTATTTTATGTCAGGATATAGTATTAAATATTTTGTAAATTATTGAGAAATTTTTGAAATTTAATTTTTTAATTTTGGTAATCTTATTTTAGTTATTTTAATATTCGTATATGCAGAATGACTAGAGCAATCGTATTATATGTATGTATAAGAAAAATCATATAATTCCATTAAAAAAAACTTAAGTTTTTTTAATTGTTTCCCATTTCGAAAGAAAATATTTCAAATTAAAATTGTATAGTTTTAGGATAAAAATATAATGCATTCCTATACTTATATGCATTATATTTTTATCCTATAACTATAAGTATAACAATTTTTATTTGAAATATTTTTTTTCGAAATGGGAACCAATTAAAATATTTTGGGTGCGCAATTATAAAATAAAACTTTCTGTATATAAAAGCTATGCATAACACATATATATATTTTTTAATATTTCTTTCAGAAGAAACGACGGATGCCTTTGAGGAGGATCGTTTAGAACCGAATGTACTGGACATTGTGAAGAAGGCAATAGTCTGCGCGGAAGAGAAGAACTTCGACGAATCTTTCCGGCTTTTCCACGAAGCATTAAACCAGGCACCTAAATCGCCGTCGATCTTAAATGACAGAGCGCAAGCGTTACGTCTGGCGAATCGAGACGAAGGTACCTACTTTCAATTACAATATCGAAAATGAGTTTCTATAAAATTTCACAGGATGTACCCCCCAAAATTGTATTTCTATTATCATGCACATTTTCATTTAGAAGCGTTCAATGATCTGCATCTGGCAGTGGAATTGAGCGAAGGAAAAGGAAGAACGGGTATTCATGCACTCTGTCAACGCGGTGCCCTTTACCGTTGGATGGAGCAGGATGACAAAGCAAAGGAAGATTTCACCCGTGCAGCTAAGGCTGGTTCGAGCTTTGCTAAATCGCAACTGGTCGCTTTGAATCCTTATGCGGCTATGTGCAACACGATGCTGCGCAAGATGACACTCGAGGCCAATCGACCGTGATCTAACGTGGGATTGCTGGTCAAAACTATGACCACTTAAAATAGATATATAACGCTTTATTTTATATTTTTATTTCCATATAGATAAATCCACGAGCGGATCCACAAGACCTACAGATCCTGATATAATGATAGTCGTAAAAGTAATAATATTATAATAATAATAATAGTAATAATAACAATAATTATCATTGGAAATTTCGCATAAAAATATAAATTATCTGTATTAAACCCGGAAATATATTCATCTGTAAAATCGGGCCTAATTTCTGCTAAAAAGGAACTCGCGCTAAATCGCCGAACAACGAAGAAAACGTCAAGTTCTGTACCCGTAAAGATTCCTTCTCTTCCAGCTAAGTCAGTTCTCTCCAGATTCGAAGATTTATATCTAACGGAGAGAACTCGGGGGGTGCGTATTAATTAACTACATTGTCGGTAGACATTGATCGCATTGAGAGATTGAAGACTTCGAACAGTACCCACAATTTATTTCACGGAAATTGATAACGAAATTACGTCTAATACGATTTCCTCATATTACACATATATGTTTGTATAGATATCTATAATATGTATAGAATAAAATATGCCTTATATCACGCTTACGCTTTTTAGAGACAATACTTTACATTCACGCCAGTTACGGTAAATTCTCTCCATGCAAAAGTCACAAGCGATTTTCCCACTCGTTCATGAACGTATCCTTAAATGCACAATAAATGTGGAGAATCTGCTACGGACGGTTTGTTAGATTCGTGCGTCGAATTCGACACTCGGATTAACGCACCGCAAGCATATATCAATTTCAGTGATGATTGATGCGACAATTAATACAGCTGTTTGTCCCAGCAAACATGAAACTATCTACTGCCCGATCCTCACGCGAGTGCGCGCGTTCTAAAGCATAACAAAATCTCGACTCGTATTAGACTTCTCACTTTCCGAACCTTCCTCACTGCCATCCTCTCCTTCGGCCGAATCGGACGAAGTTTTCCTCTCTTCGCCAGGCAAAGATGACTCCTCGTTAGACGCTTCCATCGCTGTAGGTTTCTCTTCTCTGAAGATATAAAAATATGTAGACTCAGATGTACATATTATATTTTATAAAATACCTAGTAAAATAAGAATTGCAAAACTTACTGAACTAATGGAGCATCCTCGGAGTCAGAATCCTTCTCTTTCCTTCTTTTCTTTTTGTTGACTTTCTTGTCGCCGTCCGACGTGGGACCATAATATTCGTACTGTAAGGAAATTTTTGCATCATAAATTTAAATATCTGTCACTGTGACCGATGAACGAATGGAAATGAATGAAATGAACTACTAACTTGATATAATGGCCAGAAGGACGCGAAGAAGCCAACATCCGCTGTCAGATTAGGTAGTAGCCACAGATGGCATCTACCCAACGTGGGTACCCACAGAAGACAGAATACGATCATTCTAATAATAGCCAGTGCTAATATAAATACAAGAAATCCCGCAGCTGCGACACTTAGATAGTAAACTCCATGACGAATAGTTAAGGGCCACAGTGGGAAGAGACAGACTCCTATTGCACCTAAGACTACGAGCGTGCCGAAGAACCAGTAATACACAGGAATCGGCTCGTATATCCACACGTACGCATCGTTACAATCCACAAAGTACTGTTCCATGTGCATTTCTAGTCTTACCTGGAAGAACACGTATTTATCATTAAAAAATGAGACAAAGAGAATATTAATGACACAAATGAACTTTCACACTTACTTTTGGCTTTTTCTTATTCTCCTTTCGTTCGTCAACTTTCTCTTCGCCCTTCTCTTCCTTCACCACTGCAGTATCTTTGCTTTCCTTGGGGTCTTCCTTATCCGTGGCTTTCTTGTCCTCTTTCGTATCCTTAGTCTTCTTCTTAATACCCCGCATCTTGTTAAGTTCCTCTTCCGAAATCACCACCTTCTTGGCTCTGTGAAAGAACTTGTGCCTGAGCATCAGGTCCAAGAACTGGGAGACCTGCTCGCGGTTCTCGAACACCGTGCTCCATGGTGAATTCTCCAGTAGAGCGTCAATTGCGCGCGACCCAGTGAAGTACTCGACAATGTGAGTCCTATCGAACTTGGTCTTCTTCGACGGTACATTATTGCGGATCCACTTGGCCACCGCGTACTCCTCCTTGGACGCTTTGTCCTGGGTGACCTTAGTATCCAAACTGGCTACTTCCTGTTACGAGAACAGTAACGATGTTACGTTAGACAGTTCATCTGAGGGAAAACCCGAGGAAGGAAGGGGGAAGGACACAAGGGAGCATGCAAATTTGACTGACACGTGGGGGAACGCGAGAACGGTTCCCCAGAATCCTCCCGGAACGGGGAAGATCGTAGGTATCATCTTGGGGTCTGTCTACGTCACACGGAGTGCTGACACGTTTTGCGAATCGACGGAAAGCGGAGGGATCGCGCACGACGACGCGAGTCGCGCTTCGCGTCGGTCGATCGCGACGTGCATTCACGAGCCACGTCCCGCACGCGACACGCCGAGATTCTCGTCCATATGCGTACGCTTACATCTTTGCGCTTCCTGTTTTTCCTGCGCTCCGCCATGCTGTAAATCCCGTGTCACGCTTGCGCGCACAGATCCGCTGCTCACGCTGCCGGCCGCCGAAGCTGCTCCGAACTGGCATATGCGAACACCGCGGACCGTCGGACGCGTACCCTGAAGCAAGCACCGTGGTGGCACGCGGAAATGATCCCCCTCGTCGCTGTCCGCGTTTACTTCTCCTCCCCCTTCGTCTCCTTCTCCTTTTCTTCCTTCGTCTGCTTCTACTACGAGATATTCGTTCCTTACGGGACACGGGACACCACCTGGCGTTTATTCCGATTCACATGACATGACACATAGGTACTCCGTACTGGGAAATAGCAGTAGCGCCGGTCGAGAAGCTCAGTGGCGCATCTGGGAAGCTTCTAGAAAGGTCGTGGAACTGATGACGTGATCAGCGACCCACAGCAACCTCTGAATGGACCATCCAAAGAGGATAACTGAGGATAACTGGAGATCGAACGATGACATTTTGGCCCGATGATATTCTGATTTCTCTTTTATCGATAAAAGCGCGCATTTATCGATGTTATCCGATTTATATAGAAATTTTTCGATTATTAATATAAATAACTGAATAATTAGTTTTGAAGTAATATTTTGGCAGTATTAAAATCATGATTTATTATATATGTATATATTGTACATGTATTGTATGTATATGTACTGTACATGCTTCATTAGTAAAAATGCATATTACGATTCAATAATATCATATACGTATATTTGGCATGAAAACTATTATTTTATTCTTTCTACAGTTATCACTCATCGATAAATAATCAAACCTAGATAATAAGAATAAAATCACAATTTTCAAATTATTAAAATTAAATTAAAATTTAATATTATCGGGCTCTAAATGTATGTTCGCAGTATATACATTATATTTACAAAACAACAAGATAATAATAAATCATATATTAGTATTATATATATTTTATGAACTAATTAAATTTTAACGGAGTTACGTGAACTTCTATAAGATTGTTGGTCTAATATTTTGTCAGTATATGTTTCAAAACAGAAAAGGCCTAGCTGGTAGATATAGCGTGCTACCTGTTGAAAATATTCGTGAACATGGCTAATACGTAGTCTTTTTATATTGCACTATATTGCGCATGAATGGGAAAATTCCATAATTTGCTTGGATCTGAATGTAATAAGATAAAGATCATCTGTTCTTTAATTATAACTGCTCCAAATGAAATAGCTATATATATAATTAGACGTTGGAGAGAAAAAGATAAAAGTCGAAACAAATATATAGACAAAGTCCAGCTATGCAGGAATGATTTACATATACGATATATGTATTCTACACACATGTCTCGATTAATTAGCACATTAATAGGAAAAAAAAACTGCACAAAAAAGGGAGAAGATATCTTCTTTTCTTTATCAAGGATTATATTACATAATAACTGTAAAAATAAAATAAAAATAATTTTTATAAATAAACCTAATATTCTAATATGTTTTTTCTTTGACACCTTTTTATCTTTATGTAAAATTAAATCCGAGTATGTTATCTTTTATAGCACGTCGTATATTGCAACTGCCGTTTTTTTGCAATGCCTGATTTTTCGCAATCTTTACTTGAGTTATATAGATCTATAAATCACGATAAAACGGCGATAAAACAATTGTGGTAAGTAGGCAATAAAACATTGCAGTAACTTGATAGGTGACTGTAGGTGATAACATACATATATTCGATCGGGACGACCAAAACGTTGACAGTCAGAGGTTTCTCTCTGCTCGCGTTCTCGGCTCGCGATATTCGCGCGCGTCGTTTGGATCTCCTCGGTTGCGGTCCACTTGACGCTACAAATGCTTCGAAGCATTCCTCTTCTCCTTTCTTTCAATGAAAGAAGGAGAAGAAGAACGCTTCAAAGCTTTGTAGCGTCAAGTGGACCGCAGCCCTCGTCGCGCGTTCCGCGTTTCGACGCCGGCGAATACGTTACAGAAAAAATAACATTCTATTATATTTAAATTTATATATTTAATAGGATTTTCCAATTAATTCGTATTGCGAATATGTAGTACCTATAATATAACAAATACGTTCTGTATCAGATTCTGTACCTTGCGCAATTATGGAAGAAATCGATCGAGAAGCGTTATTATATCCAAAGCGACCTTATCTTCGATCCATACATAGATATTATTAGGAACCGCTGTGACGTCTTTTATCGATCGGCGAAACCCCCACGGAGGTGACGTCACGTCCAGTCAGGTTTACCCACATCGGTGGCGGCTTGTCCGGTCTCGTCGACGTTTCAAAAACGGGAGAGGAAGTCCGCGTCGCCCCGTAAAGAATCTCGTCTGGACATATGACACCGATGACATTGACAACACACTTTAGCATTGCCTCGATAATCTCGTTAGTCGTGATCAGCATCCTTTATTCCCCTTTTACTGCTGGATTAAGCGGAGTCTACAATAAGAATTTAAAACGTAAAATTTAAGCTGTAAGCCATAAGCCGTAAGAAATTGGCCAATCACAGTCAATTGTTCTTATCACATTCGACTGTGATTTGTCAATTTCTTACAACTTAATGCTTAAAACTTAAATTTTATGCCTTAAATTCTCATTGTAGACTCCGCTTTAGTTGGATACGCGATCTTTAAAGAAACCCTTTTCAGGCCCTTGTGTATGGGCTTGTAACGAAAATCATCTTCTCGAAGAAAACGTTATTAAAAGTTTTAGCATACGTTACATCGAATTTGTAGGGCTGATAAGTATAAAATTTAATTTAAAACTCGTTCGTAAGCTGGATTTTTTCGGAGAGGGCCACGCCTATTTGTAAATTGTAAGTAAGAAACGATTTTAGGCCGGTATTCAATAATCAGATCTTATTTCAAGACCGTCTTAATTTATATAGTCTTAAGACGCTAATACGGCTTTGTGATTGGTTCATGACATCTTAACATACTTAAGACGGTCTTTAAATATAAGATCCGACTATGAATACCGGCCTTATACCTTGTTTACGCGAGCGAGGTAATTGTCGCGTATCGGAGTATCGGGCCGGTATTCATAGTCCAATCTCAAGTCAACGCTTAAGACGATCTTGATCAAGTCTGCTTATGCAATATTAGACCATCTCAAGATTGATAGATTTCATATATTACCTTGTTTACGCCGCCGCGTAAACAAGGTATTAGAGTAATAAAATAATTCAAAATGGCTACGTTTACACCCAGCGACCTGATCGCGGCCTGACCTACATATATCGTGACCCGAAAGTAGGTCTGGTCATCATTCGTTTACACCGAAAGAAACCTAAGAATTGACTGACCTGAAGCCAGATCCGGTCGCCTATCAAGTGTTTACAGCACACGATCTAAATAATTTAGGTCGAATTTGAGGTATAAGGCCGCGGCCTAAGTTCACGGTGTACACGTAACCATTGAAGAAGAGTTTAAGCGAGCTATCGCGCGGCGGTCGGCTCTTTGCTCGCTTGTTTCGTTATTTCGACTATTTCGAGCATGTATTATGGAACTTTTCGGAATGGATTCCGATCGGAATTGTTTCGTTTCTTTCTAGAAAATACAATATAGAAATCTAAAGAATGCACCCAACTCTCTATTTACGTTTTCTTTGCGTTTTTTTCGAGAAATTGTATGTAATCTTTCGTGTGCAGACTTTAATTTTTAATTTCTAATAATAAATAATAAAAATTTTTAATCTAACACATGCCCACACATATATTATCATGTTAAAAAAGCGAGTAATAGATATCTATACTATATAGATGTACTATATTCTTCAATTATATTTTAGTGGCTCGAATGTTATTATCAATCGTGATTCGCTTATCATTTTCATACACATTGTTTGCCTTTATTCCTTTCAAACTCTGCAGTCACGGTTTTTGAAATAACGTACGGTTTTTTCCAAATTACGCAATGTCTTTTTATCTACCACGTAAAACGAGAATTGAATGTAACGAAACAATTCCGATCGGAATCCATCCCGAAAAGTTCCATAATATATAATACATGAATAACATGCTCGAGATGACGAAATAAGCGAGCAAAGAGCCGACCGCGCGATAGCTCGCGTTACTCTTCTTCATTTTGAATTATATTATTACTCTAAAATCGTTTCTTACTTACAATTAGATCGAAATATTATTGAGAGAGAAATTATCGGGTAATGCGCTAATATACGGATCCACGAAACAACGCGAAAGATATGCGATAACAGCTCATTCATCGAAATACGAACGGAATATTCGGCGTACGTTTCTATCCCGTTAGATACATAATAACATAATTAAGTATGTATCGTTATACATGTATATTCAACGTTATTCATCAAGTGAATATTGCAGGCGACGAGACCGTTGGCACGCGCGAGTGCTCGGCATTGTTTTTCGTATTTCGCGTACGTGGGCGGGGCCGGCAGGGGTAGTACGTACGTCGCGTCGCGTCGCGCGCCGCGCGCGGTGTTTACAAAAACAGTCGCCCCGCGGGCGCGGGGGTGACCGGTCGCGTGCCGCGCTACGCGCTATCATTCATTCACGTCCCGACACTCGACCCGACCGGTAGCCGAGCGAGCCGCTCCGTGCGTAACGTTAATACATCGCCGAGATGTGCCGCGATAAGTATTACGGTAATATCAATGAACGGTTCGCTCGTTTGAATTCGGCCGTTGACTCAACTCGCGCGCGTACTCGCGTAATATTATGATCAAAATCTCGGATACTCGCAACTCGTCGCGTCGCGTATATAGGAGCCACGGGGTCTCGCTCCGCGCGTACTTGGCGCGAGACACTGCCGTGTCTCTTGATAATATTAATATATCCGCGCGGCGTGTCGATACGAAGCGTGCTGCGTTCAGTGAAAAGAGAAGCTCGGGGTGAACTGTCGGATTTAAAAAACGGGAGTGCGCCGTAGTAGTCGTAGTACGCCCGCGCCGCGCCGGTCGTTTCATTTCGGGAGTGTCTCATATAAAGTATCGCCATCGTATTATGACAGCTTTTTCGCTCTCGATCGCGGAATATTGAACAGTGGTGTTGTGCAATGAGTGCCCTGTGCCCTGTGCAACGGAAGGAGGAGAAAAAAGGCTTCAACCGTTCAACCCAGACATTCTGAGAGGAGGAGGAGACTTGGCAGAGGCATCGGGAACCGGCGGAGCAACCTTTGGGGTAAGATATCATCATTTCTTACCTTAAAATTAACTGTTCTTTCTCATTTATTCGGGCTGTATTATCTAAAATAATTAGAAAGAGATACCATCTAAAATTTTATAAAAGTTTATTCTCGTAAAGATTTTTCCGGAAAATAGATAATTATATTAGTAAATCTAATTAAAAATCGAATTAGACGCCCGTAAGAATTATTTTTTGAAACGTTGATTATTTTCAGCGTCTCTTTAATTTGAATCTTTCCTTTTTGTATTACAGAATCATTGCAGCATTTATTATCTATTAAATATTTTCACGTATTTATTTATTAGTTTATTTTTTTACAATGTTAACAGAACTAAAAAAAAGTTTACTACGGCATTATGTTACATGAAATATGTATAGTGAGTAACAGTTGTGAAAAAAATGCTAGTGAAAATACTAACTAATAAGATAAATCATAGATTTCATTATTATTAAAAAATTTGTTAAAATCAGTGACAAAGTATTTATCAAAACAGCTGTTAAAGTTCCTATATTATTATATAAATTTCTGTTAATATTATTATATTTATTTTTGTTAATGAATGTATGTGATAAGTAAATCTAAAAGACTTCAAAAATTTTCTTAATGGAAATAGAAGTGATAATAAAACGTAAATAATAAAACATCAATATTAACAAATTATACCCTTTCTGACTCCATTTATTCTGTATCATAACACAAAACTTACATGTATATCAATTTAACATAAATATTACAAATTACACGTAAAATTTTCAAGGTTTCAGAAATTTGTTATTATTTAAAATTGGTGAACTCATATTGATTGTAGCACAAATTACTGTAAAAATATCTTCTAAAAGTGGTACAAGTCTAACAGGCATTGTTGATCCTACAATTTTAAACATTTTTATCCTCTGGTTGGATCTTTCGATGTGAACCCTAGCTGTAGCTATTTTAGATGTTAAAATAGATTCCGCCTTAGTAAACTGTTTCTTATCTTTTAAAAATGGTGGTCTTATACACTTCCATCGATTGACTTCACATATTTCATCAATTAAGAATCTTTGGTCAAACATTATCGCATCACCAGGTTGTAATAGTTTTATTAAATCACTTTGTTGAAATATAGTTGAATCCGTTACTCTTCCACCGTAAGGTTTACTAATATAAGTAATATTCCCTGCTGGTGAAACACCAGTCATTATTTTACATGTTTGTGAGCCTTTATAATGAGAGTACGTTAATAATTGACAACAAAGATTCGCTGGTTTTTTTATAAAAATTTCTGTACAATCTAGTACTACTCTAACGTTCTCGAAGCCTTCAAAACATTGAGGCAAATTTTTTGCTATTTCTTCTCTTGATGGCCATGGAATAGACGCTTTTAAGCACTTACTTAATATCTTTACTGTATCATAAAACACTCGTTGACAATGTTTGGCTGAGTAACAATTAAAAATAATTGCTAAGCAACTATAAGACAAATTTTGTTTCAACTTCACATATGTCATAAACACTCTATCTTTTGTATTCATCCTTACATTATTTTTTTCAAATTTATCTTTGTATACTAGTTTTACGATTTCAACAATGTTATTTAAAATTTCGAAAGATTCGATACCTGTTAAAGTGCTCAATTGACCATCATTTTTTACAAAGTTTAAGAATTGTGGATTTACATAATCAGTAGTGTTTACTTGCACCTCAGCGTCTTTAACTAATGGAGCAGTAGAATATGTGGCCTCCTCTACAAACATTTCACTTGTGGACTCTCCTGTAGGATCTTCTTCTTCATTTTTTATATCTACTTGCATTTCCGTTTCTCTTTTAATTGTTTGTTCTCCTTGAATCATTTGGTCTTTTAATTCTTCATTTCTGTCACTCCGTCTTACTCGTCTTTCAAATCGTGTTTGATTTTCTTTTGTATTTTCCTTCGCATTGCTGCTTGCAGGCAAATTACATGACGGCACAGCACTTTTCTTCAAAATGTTTCTCTTTTTTGACACATCTATAACAAAAATGTTACAAAATTTATATAAAAATATTGCTGTACAAACTATACATATACATGAGAGGCTAATCTTTTTCGTCAAGCATTAGCTTACCTGGCAGTATGTAGTCATCTTTCTTAAAATGCAGCGAGCATACTTTCATTCTTGGTGTGACGTCTCTTATTTTTAAAGCGATTTTCCATGCTTTTAATTGATCGACTTTCTCCAAATTGCCAAATATATTTTCTACGCGTACAAAGTGTTTATTTGGCTTCGGAAAATGATGAAATCGAAGAGTTAGATTTTTATCTGCCTTGCTTTCACAACCATTCACTACACAACGATCCTTATAACAGCATTTAGAACGTGGAGAAAATATTCCGACATCCTCCATAATGACAGCTGTGATTTTCTGTGGGCTTCGAATGGTGTTACTATTTACCACCAGACGGCCTGACTGCGGATGTCAGATCCTAATTCACTGCAGTGGATATATTACATTGATCACATGTAATAGTCAAACTTAAAACATGATTACACTGGCGGCATTTCAGATTCTTTCCCAGCTCTTTCAATTCCACAATGAGTCTCTTCACCACATTCTTCTTCTTTTATGTTTTCTTGAAAAACTTTAACACATTTTTTTTTCGCTTCTGACATTGCTGCTAAGCATTTGGCGTTTCTACTGGCCGCTTTCTTACTAATAAATCTACCATTTTTCAAGCGATTATTATTAGACATCTCTGATTCTGGATTATTATTCAATTCTTTGGTTGCTTTCATAACCTCACTCACGCCATGTAAACACACACGCAAGACGAGAGATGTAGTGTTGTCAGATTGTTTCAAGCGACGCAGAAGGAAAAGTTTTGCGCTTCTGCGCATGGAAAATTGGGAATCGGAGGGAAACAGCTAAATAATTCTCATCTTATTTCTCTCAATAAGAGGGACAAATATATGTAGGAATGATTCGTTCAAGTTGAGCACGACTGAAGCCGGAGACTGTCAAGGCGTCACGTGGTCGGCTGTGTGCACGTGTGTCGGGAATTCAAGATGGCGTGTCACGATGTTGTTTTGCTCCACAGTTCCCACGTGCTTGCATGCCTAATAATCGAGATATTTAAAGTGCATGGTCCACTTAACAGACGCTTCTTTATAATCGAGATGGAATTAAAGAGCAAAAGTAGGATTAAAAAGTGGGATCGAAAAGTTTTTATGAGCTGAAGTTAGACGATCGACTATTGAAGGTAAAACCGTTTTGAGGCAAATGTTGAGGTTATGTTTGGATTACACACGTATAAACTGTGAGAGGCTAAAAAATTGCTTCGAGGACAATCCGTGAAATTTTCAGTCATTGCACCAAGACAAAATGTTGAATTTTGTGAAACTGTAATCTATTTAACGAACGTGTTTGATATATAGAAGAATCATAAAAATAGAAAAAAATGTCTGAACAATGCTATGTCATTGTAAATTATATTTCCTATGTCTTATTTAATATATATACAGGCACATCTGCCAAATCGCGAGTATTCAAGTTTGCGTGTCAAATCTATTGATCAGTTTGTAAATATCGTATATCGACGAAATAAATTTGCAATATTAATTTGCGTTCTTGATCTAATAGGTATATATTTCTTTCCATGTATTAAGCAATTAAGCAACAAAACAGTTTACCTATTATTCCATCTAATGTTAACAAAATAGATTATTTTAATTTATTAAGTATAATTACTATTTTAAATAGTAATTACTTAATAAATTACTTGATACATTATACTTGATAAAAATGACTTGATAAATAATTAATCGTTAATTAAGTTAATTGGAATTTAATCGGCTTTAGGATGTGGTGGATCCAGCCGACCAGCTTTAGTAACTTTTGACGTCTGTAGGGAGTGCTGCGCACGCATCGCTCTCGAGATCCCGTTCGCCTGCCGATCTCTCGTCTACGTTGCACGCGCTGGAGACGTTCACTTCACGCTTTTGTTTGTCAGTGCTGTTACCGCTGGTGCCAGTGCGTTGTGCGTTCTGAGAAGTTTCAAGCGTGCGTCGCGTTGCGTGCGGCTGACCGTTGTGGGTAAACAAAGGCGCGTATATTCGGCGTGCACTGCTGGAGTTTTATGTACGGCGCGAACATGCGCGAGCGCGAGGAGTTCTCGAGGTGTTTCCTACCGGGCCGTCCGGCCCAGGTCCCGCTGCCTCCGCCACCGCCGCCGTCGCCACGGGCCCCAGGCTTGGACGCCCTGCACAGCCTCTGCAAGCAGATCTACCCGGAGCAGAGCAACCCATTGACAGTTACGGCGGTGATAAAATATTGGTAAGAACCCGACGACGACAACGATGCCGATTGTTCTCGCTGAAGAGTGTTGGGGGACCGTTCGTTTTACCGAGGGTCACAGGTGGCTTGGATACTTGACTTGGTCCCACTGAACAGTCGTTTAATTTGTCTTTTGAAGCTCTAGCAATTATTTTATTAATTGTATGTAATTAATTATTCTTGTTTTATCTAATTAATGTGTCAATTGTCTCTGTTATTGTTGTTTGTTTTCTAATTATTATCGCGTGGAATGCTTGCAGATTTCCTATGGAATTCTATTATCAATTTTCTTATCAAGTCAACGCATTGAAGTCGTTATATGAAGTACACTTCTCGGAGATATCGGCAAGAACTCGGTTTTTCCATTCCTCCCTCGCGAGAAAAGGCGATTACGATGACTATATTTAGCCTCCCCTTTTACATACACGAAACCGGATATCCTGTCAGCTGACTCGAGTTTTCCCTTTAGGTTAGGAGGACCTGATCCCCTCGACTACATCAGCATGTACGCTAATTCGGGGTATCCTGAGCTCGGAGTACCTCCTCATTGGCACTACATCAGGTAAGAATGTTGACACTAGTATAAGCTCTATGCAAGGTATCTCAGACTATGCGACTCATCTTGAATCTAAAGAGCTGGAGCGAGCAATTTATTGCTCCAATTTTATTCAAACCTCAGGAAACGATCAGTTAAATTGATTAGATTTTTTTTATATTTTTTATTTCCCCACATGTGTATTTAGATAGATAGATGTTGCTATTTATTAGCGCTCTAGGATAGCGTTCTGTTAAAACTAAAATACATTGATTACGACAAAAATAGAAACCAAATTAATACGAAATAAGATAATTAATAAGAAATTAATAAGAAAATTACAAAAATAAGAAGATAAAGAGGAAGAATACAAATAATAAAAATAAAAATATCTATATGCATGACGGAGCAGATATGTTAGTAATAGACGAATATATGTGAGTGTATGTGTGAGCCCGAAAGAGTGTATGCGTATATAAGTGTGTATGTAAGTAACGAGGCAAATGAATTTAAATGTATTATTTGAGAGACGTGCTTGTATTAAATATGGGATATAATTTAAGACTCGCACGCGTTCGTTAAGTTTAAGTGGAATACGAACTATATGGCAGATGCGCGATATGTCGGCGCTACCGTTTCATTACGACGTTTCATTGGAATCTGTGTGCGGAATGACGAATGATCTTCCGCCAAAGGGTGCGGGTTCTTTTCCCTTTTTTTTTCTTCGCGCTGGCGGCCCTCGCGTCTTCAATTTCAGACAGCTGTCCTAATACTACTCCGCGCTTCTCTATATATAGAGAGCGTGTAGGGCGCAGGAGGAACAAGTCCGTTTAAAGCGCGGAGTGTCGGAAATAGAAGCGCCGGATTTCCCCTTTTTCGTCTGCGCCGGCTAATTATACTTCGTCATTGACGAAAAGTCTACGTACTTTTTGGGATATCGCTAAGAAATCTAAGAATTTCTTATTCTCTTGCATGTGCAATATCTTTTTAATTTTTTCTTAAGTTATTGTTATTTAATTTAACGCGATTTTTATTCCTTCCTGTATTATAGAAATTATCTTTAAAAATAATGGTACAATAAGAAAAATATGATACAGAGATATTTATTTTACAGTTCGTTAGCTTTATTGCCTGTTTGTTTAAATGCAGCTTAGGATTGTCCGATTTACACGGCGACGGCAGATTACATCCCAAACCTGGTCCAGGCCGTCCCAGCGGATTTGGATTCGAGTTGACCTTCCGTCTCGCTCGTGAGAGAGGCGAGACGACGCCGCCCACGTGGCCGGCAAACGTGATGCAGCAATTGGCCAAATATGTTTTCAATTCTGGGAACACGCTGATGCCGGGCGACCACGTCTCTTGGCACGCTCCACTGGACGGCGGAAACGGTTGTATCACTCAGATTTTAATGGGACAGGACCCGCAGCTTCCGACGTCGATCTCGACGCCCCACGGCGACGTATGTACAAAAAGCCCGTATTCATAAAATATGACAGATTTATTTTTAGATCCCTTAAAATTTTTACATCAAATAAATATAAAATTTATAACTTGGCGATCGCATTTAACTTTAAATCGCGAATTAAGTAAGAAAAAATAAATATGTGCTTCAAACAGGTCTCATTTGTTCAAATCGTCGGCGTTACTTCTGAGGAACTGCAAGCTGCTCAACATTGGAACGGCCTGGGTGTGGTTAACTTGCTGAGAAGCGCCAGAGGCTGCGGCCCATGGTTGGTCACAGACATGAGAAGAATGCATTCCGCTATGGAAGATGATCCCTCCATAGCGGAGAAGATACAGTGTGGCATCGAAAGGGACGGGTCGAACACAAGTGGCGTGTCCGCCAAATGTTGGTAAGTGATGACAACTGATCGATAGTATCGGAAAACATATTGAATATTAATTGGTTTTGAGTTTAAGACTATAGCCTTATGTATTTGGGTGTAGGTGGGTTCAAATAACAAACGACAGGAGCGCGGAAAGATACAGGGAGAAAAGGGATGATTCTGACGACGACGAAGACGTGAAGCCGATCGTGAAAACGGAGAGATTGTCGCCGTGTGAGCAACAGGAAGCCAACGTCTCTGACGAAAATAGTATTAGAGCTCTGTCCGGATTACACCTAACGTTCAACCTTGAGGCTGGCTCGTTATTGCCGTTGGCGATAAAGTTAGTCATGATGGAAACAAAGTTCATGCGGCAACGCCGCGCCCGCGCTGGTGACGTCCAATGAATAATGCAATATTGATATTGCAGGGGCCGTGTGATGCACGGAAGGCATTTCACGTTCAAATCCATACTGTCTCATTCAGCTGTTACGATAGTCGCGCCATCGGTTACGGGCACTTTCGTGTCCAAAGAGAAGCCGTATGTCGTTCAAGGGCCGTGGCTGCAGGTGCTCCTTTCGGAAGAGCTGTCTGAGAAGATGGCCGAAGAGTTCCAAGTTCTGAACGCGCCAGACAAGGTAACAACATTCGAGATTTCCTTGAAATTAAAACGATGGTATACAGCGTATTTAGTTACGTCCATTTATTTCGTTATTGATCTAAAAATAGAGATGCCGAATATTTTATATGTATATTTTATAGGTATATATCTTAATATATCTCATTACAGATCCAATTGCCAAAGACGTTTTCTTGGCCGGAACATAATTTAGTCATCACCATCATCAATGATTAAAACTGTCCAACGATGCAATCTACGAACATCACTTTTCATGCTGTTTCATGTATATTTAAGTTAAAGATAGGACAATGAAAGTATTATCGAGCCTCGTTACAGATCGAATCTTTTTATTTATAACTACGATGTTTCCCATGACTCTAACGTATAAGGTTTTATAATTTATAAATGTTATCCTACGCGTTTTTAAGAGACTTTAGCCGTTCATCAATGTGCGAAAGCAGAGATTTGCACACGTTCCCAGATTTTGAGAGAAACAACGAAGTATTTTTCTATATACGAATGTTCCAACGTCTCTCTTTTACAAATTGATGCCTGCTTATATATACATGAAAAATTTCTACAACACGTCAAATTCTTTAAATTGACAATATTGTTATCTTGATGCAAAAACGGTATATATAAGAGATGTTGCGAATTTTTTATGTATACTTGAATACTTCACTATGTATATAGTACGACATAAGTTATATGCTATTTTACGACGAAATTTGATATGCGTCTTACACATTGTTACAGATAATAAACGTTTATATAAATACCTTATATAGACATATTTGTACTTCACAAATCTTACGTAATTATATTAGTTTCTTTCGTGACGCTGATCGATATCGTTTATTATTTCGTCGCTTTAGTCTTCTACCCGCTTTTCTCTCGGGAAGACACGCATCCTGGCTGTGACTCCTCGCCGTCGGATTGATGTTATTGTTATCGCTCTGCGTCACGCGTTGCCCAAACATGTTAAGCAGCTTTGCGTGGGGGTTCTGAAGTATCGATATGACATTGAATTCGACATGACATTGAATTGCACGTGTCAACGCGTCGAATTCGAATAGTCGTCATTTTAACACATGAAAGTGAGAAATCGCGGTGGGACTGGTGGGAGTGCTATCTTTCACACACGATGATCACAGCAATGAATCTACTTTCCATGCAAATCGACGACTCTTACGATGAAATAGTCTCGCCGTCGGGTGAGTTTTGCACATTTTATGCGTAACATAAACAATTAACGGAGCCGTTAAACGTTTGCGTTAAAGAAACGTTTAACGCGACGTTTTGTCGGATCAAAAACCAGATAATGCATCATGCTACCACGCGCGGATCTCTAAATCGCGATCAATCTAAATCGATATCAGTCACAAGAGTAATCTACGAAGAAGTTTACCTGGTTTTTGCACCGTAGCCTTCCACGTCACACGGCAGCGATATTCCTTGCGAGACACGCGCACGAACGGTTTAAAATAGTTGCGCTTCGCCTTGTACGACAGTTCTAAAAAGCAGGGTACCACATTTGCAGGCGGTCGCTCAATAATGACAGCAATGGGAAATAATATTGGCCAGAACGGGACATACCCGCGATATTCCATGTTATAAAAATTTTTTTAAATTATAATTATTAATAATTAACAAGATAACTTGGAAAAGATCTCTTTTCTATTTTTTTCTTTTTAAGTGTAAGGAGTCCCGTTTTGGTCCCGATTGAGAGGTAAAATGGAGTATAGGATTATTCTCTGAAACTTGACCTTTCAAATTTAAGTACTTCAGAGATTTATATCTGAAGTATTTATATAAATCTAACAATTTTTTATATACTTAGAGTTCATGGCTGATAAGCGCGGTTGTTTACTAATTCGCGAGCGACTCTAATCCCTTCGGATTATTCGGGTGCGAATTACCATCCATTGTTGACAGTAACAATTATCGCGAGATACTCTGTATGTACCCTCTTGAGAAGATCCATGAACATCTTGATGGCCCCGGTGCACAAGACAACGACAATGCAGGCGGAGGCAAAGTCCTCGATGTCGTCGCAACTGATACTGCTAATGACGTTAACGATCCCTCGGAAAACATTAGCGAATGTCTGCATCGCGTCGATGCATAAATCTCTGATGAAGCAGATTACCTAAAAATTCAATCACTTGCAGTACTCGCTCGTGTATGTCCGTGAAATTTTCCTCCGTTTTCCTCCAAGGAGGAGAGAGCAATATATCTATTATATAAAATATACCATTCTTCTCATTGCATACATTTTTAATCACTTGAAACGAATCAGAAAACGCACTTTTAATTATAATTAAGATCCTTTTGATTCTCTCGAAACAAATAAAAAAATAACGTATACAAAAATTTAGTTTTATAAAATTCTACTTTTTTCTTTAATCTGTGTTCTGACTTTTGAATCGATGGCCTGCAATCTTATTCGTACGAAATTTATATTTGAAATATTAATTATTAATTACTGTACGAGCGCATTGTCACCTGAAACATTAATTTCATTATCACGAGTATTAGCTCAATTAGCCTCGCTAAGCAGTCGAATATGACAATCAGGATGAGCTCGAGGGTCTCCCAGAGCCAACAGGCGACTCGCCACAAAAGATTTATGAATTGATCGGAGACGCTGGACATTCGGTTTTTCATGGTCGGTCATTGCTGTTAAAATTTACGCTTTGCAATAGAAATTTCGTGAATCGAAACTGAAGCAGTCGATCGTCCGAAATAACAGAAGGGAGAAATAGGTTCATTTGATTTAATTTTAGCGAAACAAAAAGCGGAGCTTATTGCGCTGCCTGAAATTGCCACCGCATAATTAATTCTTACGAGGAGAAAGAAAAGGATAAAGGATAAAGAGGGTCTGTTTAACAATTTCAACATATGCTTTATTGATATCAAGCTGTAATAATTATAATCAACGTATCGCACAGTGATAGCCAGTGGTAATTAAAGTAAATGGCGCGTGGATTGCTGCTTGACGATAATGAGACTATAACTTAATTAATAAAAGGTCAAGGACTCTCGAAAATTTAAACAAACAAGTAAAGGGCACTGAGAGTCGACGCAGTTCTTGATGCGTTGAAATATCAGATTACTGATTTATTAATTCATTGTACATTCAATCCGTACGTTTCGGTTCAGGATTGAGCCATCTTCAGCGATATAAATTAATATTTGATCAAGTTCTCCATTATACCCTAGTGAGTAATGGGTATAATGGAGAACTTGATCAAATATTAATTTATATCGCTGAAGATGGCTCAATCCTGAGCCGAAACGTACGGATTGAATGTACAATGAATTAATAAATCAGTAATCTGATATTTCAACGCATCAAGAACTGCGTCGACTCTCAGTGCCCTTTACTTGTTTGTTTATAACTTAATTATTAAGTAATCTGGCAGTATATTGACTATGGTCCGAATTAATAGACGTTTCTCAGTAGTCAAGATCAGTCTGTCTTTGTCTCGCGTATACCGTTTTACCATACGCGAGACAACGACAGACTGATCTTGACAACTGAGAAACGTCTATTAATTCGGACCTATGTGTGCTGCTTGATGCATCGTAAGCTTTAATAACAAAGATCATTGTTAATATCCTAACTACACGCTCGCCGTTGTAATCTCTTCAATGACGCCGTCCGTCCCTTCCAGATTATCCCATTTTTTCGTAACGATCTGTTCTCGGGCATCGCGGAATTGCGCGGAATGTCAACATGTCAACGTATCACGCGAGCCCCGCGAGAATCGGCAACACGAGGGCGATCAGCAGCGCGAGATTCCTCGACGACGCGTTGCACGCGTCCGCATCGCTGCAGGACTGCACACACCCGCGCACATATCTGCAAGATGTGAATATTTATAAATAATCAATTTTTTTAAAAGAATATTATTAAACCGAATCAGAAATTTTTTACTTTGCCAGTAAATGATTAACGATAAGGATTTTTATTCGACCTAACTGGCTAGCTTTATTAATTATAATCGTCACGACGTTTCGAAATATTATTATTAGGCCACCAAGATCTAGCCTGGGCCTTAAATAGCAATTTTTTAAATTGATCGTATCCTGTTTCACTTATTAATAAATTTTCATTCCCGGTCTCTCTTTCTGTGGCTCCTAATATCGGTATTATAGTTTGTCTTACTTGTCGTCGAAGTAGAAACCACCGCAGTGGGACATTCTAATAATCTCCGAGTCCGTTGTTAGGGTTCCGCTGTCCAACGCGCAGCCTCTCACCATCAGGCTCATACCGGACTCACCTAAGCCGTCGAGTCGATTAAGATACAGTTTAATATATTTGTCAACGCTAGATTCTCTCAACTTTGACATAATAAAGATATGAAAAAATTAGTAAAAATAATATATCGTAATTTAATTTACCGTATATGCCGGCAATCTTGAGACAAGCGGTCGCTGGGAAGACGCCATCCCGGCCTTTCCGCCCCCCATAGCAGGGCGACTCCAGAAGAGCGAGACTCCCATTGTTATGAAATGGATCATCGCAGGGTTTGTTGTCGCCATTGATAGAAACACACTTGAAACAATCGATGGCCCATCCTGCGGGACATACAAGTTGTATCCTATACTTGTGATTAATTGTGTGAGGCGATACGACAAATAAAATTTGGCAGCCAGACATCTCTCGCGTTTGGAACATCTCGTTTACTCGGACGTTTTGTTCTAAATATAAAATTTCACCTGCCAGTGATAAAAAAAAAAACAAGTGCTGAGGATTCTTACGTCGACAGAGAATTTTTTTATGTCGAGGCTCGAGCGGCACCAAAGCGAGAGCTATTTTTATATAAAACAGGCACGAACTATACACATCGCGCGTTAACTACTTGTCCTCGAAAGCAACGTGTGCAGTCCGGTTATCGATCTTGCTCGCGCGAGATTCGCAAATAGCCCACTGTTCTCGATATTGAGAAAGATCAGTGACCATCTCGGTGCGCCTGATCATCTACCTCTTTGGAAGAAGGCGAGGATGGCGAGAGCGAGGCAAACGATTCGGGGATGCCCTACGTTCATCCTTCGGCGACCAAGAGCCGTTCGTTTCCCGGTGTAATCGCGTACTCCTCTCGTCGACGTCAGGCTTCTACATCCCGGGTGATCCCGCCGGGTAATCCCGCGCCGGTGACCATCTCAGTCGCGAACGTTCTCCAATCGTTCTCCAATCGTTCCCGGCCGATCGTTTAACATCATCTCGTGATATCGTCGTCGTAGAGTAGAATGATCCCACTGAACACCGAGCGACTGACCGGCGAGCTCTCCCGATCGCGCCCCGTCGACGCTATTAACATTAACTTAACATATACGTAGTGTTTTGACGGCCGGTTGCCAAGGCGATCCGCGGCTCGTCGTCGTATAGACCTCGATCTCGCCGGAGATTTAATTAAGGGTGATCGATGGACCTTAGTCGAGCACTGCCGTCGTCACCAACGGCGAGGATCAATAGGCCCTTATCCGTCATCGTCCAGCGACCGTGCGGAGGATATGTCGCGAGGTCAGGCTCGACCTGGTCTTTATACGACATATCCTGAACACTCCTCATCGCACGGTCCCACCCTGGGACACGTACATACGTACGACACGCGAATAGTGGGTGCAGTTTAGGATTTACGATGATAGTGTGAAGAAAATAATACCGACGAGCATAGATTCGTGATTCGCTTGCTCATTTATTCCGTTATACTTTCATAACTTGTCTGCAACGTGCTGAACTATAACTGATGTCTCCAAGATGCTAGGAGGAACTAATAGCGCACAAGTGACCTCATATGTTTCCATTCCTTTCGGTAAGGCTGAGATCAGTAGCAAAATAGAGTATATGAGAAGAATGCAGGAAATTTCTTAGGATCTTAAACTTAAAATTAAATGGTGATATGTAAGAATGATAATAATTTAAGCTGCATGACTAAACAGAGACGCTTTTCGGAACGAATACGGGATTATTCTGTTAGAGAAGAGACTCAATCTATTCTTTAGAAAACTGAATTACATATCTATTATACATAAAGATATTGCGCACTTGAAAAAACAAAGTTAAAAACATCTTCAGGTCAAAAGTGTACATTTGGATAAATAATCTTTTAATTGTCTGAATAATATATAATTATATAATTATATAATTTAAGATAATTTCCGAATCAATCTAATTCTAATTATATCTAATCTAATTAGAATCTAATCTAATTAGAATTTGAATTAGAATTCTATATTATTAGAATTGTAATTAGAATTAATTTAATCTTATTAATCTAATTGATCACGGATGCATGATCTTATAATGAATCTTGCGAAAATTCAAATCACAAGAATATTTTTTACTTTATATATAATAATTTTTAAATAAATAATATCGTAGCGTGCATAAAATAATTAACAATCGAAAGTATATTGGAAAGTATATTTGAGTATTTTATGCACGCTACAATATTATTCAATTAAAAATTATTATATACAGGGTGTTCCACAACTACCGCATTAACTCTTAAGGACGTATTCTTGAGCTAATTTAGAGACAAAAATTCTAATACGAAAATGTCGAGGCTGCCAAATTGTCATCCCGATATTTGTCGGTTTTGCGAACAGTGTACAAAGAAATAAAGTGAATAATAATTTCAAATATTTCTATCGAGTTGAGTGAAGTGTGGAAGAGCTGTTTTGATATGCGACGTCCCTGAATGCGTAAAATTTTGACAAGCACACTAGTGAACTTTAAACCTTCCCCCGTTTAAACACTGTAACAGTCTCGACATTTTCGTATTAGAATTTTTGTCTCTAAATTAGCTCAAGAATACGTCCTTAAGAGTTAATGCGGTAGTTGTGGAACATCCTGTATAAAGTAAAAAATATTCTTGTGATTTAAATTTTCCCAAGATTCATTAGAAGGTCATGCATCCGTGATTAATTAGATTAATAAGATTAAATTAATTCTAATTACAATTCTAGTAATTGAAAGAATATTATAAAAAGGTAAATTCAAGATAGACTGAAATAATTTTACTAACAATTGTATGCTAGTATACTCTTTTTTATTCTTATAGAATTACAATGCTAAAAATCATTACTGATATTAGATGTCAAATATTGATATATAATTGAAATTTTTATATAATATCGCTTTACACATAATTTTTGATAATACGTCATTATACTATTTGAATATACAATACTATCAGTTAAATTTGTAGATACTTGATGCTTTTATGATTTTATTAAAGAAGTTATAAGAATAATGTATATAATTTAAGATACACAATAAACGATTACAATTAATTATACTTCCGCGAATTTATATATATTTCCTAATTTCTTTTATATAAAATTTACATGATATAAATATATTATAATTTTATATAATAAAATATACATTGTAAATACGATATTCACTGTGATTCAATAATATAATAGTAGCATTTAACGGTATAAAACCGGCATTGCGGCAAAATTATCTGTATTATAAAAATTTCAATTATATACATATCTGACGTTCAATACGGGTATAACTAAGTTTTTCATATAGCGGTTTTGTAAATCTAGAAATATGTATACACGATAAAAATCGATAATATCGCTAATGAAATTCAAAGGACAAGGCACGAGTATTCTCGCGTCAGGATGCGCAAGAATATCCGCGGTGCCACGGATAAACGCGGCGAACGCGGCCAGCATCCAATGCGGCGCACACCTGCATCACGTCGAAGAGGAATCAATTTCGGCCCTGCGGCATCGCACGCGCGGCGCCGCGCCGCCGTCGTCGCGCCGCGT
Source organism: Leptothorax acervorum (assembly GCA_035220615.1). Classification (NCBI taxonomy): domain Eukaryota; kingdom Metazoa; phylum Arthropoda; class Insecta; order Hymenoptera; family Formicidae; genus Leptothorax; species Leptothorax acervorum. The sequence goes on from JASTWQ010000059.1 coordinate 587,402, forward strand.
GCGGCGCGGCGCGGCGCGGCCAATTTAAAACGGCGCGCTAATTGGCGCGCGTGCGCGCCACCGTCGCCGGGCCAATCACCTTGCGCGACGACCGCCGGCGGCGCAGCGATGCGAGTGTGGTCGTCCCGTCCGCCTCGTCGCCTCGCCTCGCCGCCGCGTAGCGACATCGCGGATGCCAGCGGATGCACCATGCATCGTGAGTGTCGTGACCGTGATTGACAGCGATCCACCGCCGCCGCCGCCACCGCCGCTGCCGCTGTTGTCATCGCGAAAGATGTGTTCGTTTCACGCGCGCCCATGCGACCGCTTTTTCACGTGAACCCGCGCCCGCCCCCGAGCACCGCCGCCCTACGTCCCGACGCAATTGTCCGCCGCCGTCGCAGCCGCCGCCGTCGCCGCCGCCGTCGCTGCCACCGGGCTGACAACGACGACGATGGGCCAATCGTCGAGCAACACCGGGCACAGCGGTGAGTCCCTGAATTACAACTCTCTCTCGCATCAACGGTCGCGTGACTCGCGTGCCGCTTGCCGGCCCGAAATGCCTCTTTCTCCGTGCACGCGCGCGCGCGTGTCATGTGTCAACCGTGACAACGATCGACCACCGATGATCCGTAGCCGATGTCCGGCGACGTCGCGACGACGACGACGACGAGGTACCTGGTTCCCGGTTCCCGTAGTTGCATGGCATTTCTGTCAAGGAGGTTATGTTCAGAGATCTATTAGAACGTCATATCTTTCATCCGCCAGCGCGTTGCTAAGCGCGAGATGAGTCCCTTCCGGGAGTTTTTCTCTCGAGAATTAGAGTAAAATTTTGATTTGATAATATTACATAATAGCGATAACGATAACTTAGTCTCTAATGCATGAATCCGCGGGAATCGCGAATCAGATTATTGCTACTGTATTTTTTTTATGTTTATCGAGGAAAAACGATCGTTGCACGTCAGCACGTGTTGTTTTTTTCATGATTGCACGTGGCGAAAATAAATTCTTAAGTCACCATCGTTGTGACATGTCATATCAATATGTCATCAGTTGCTCGTTAACGATTGCGAAAGCGTATAAAGATGCGCCGCATATATTAGAATTATAAAATATCTCGAAGTTAAATAATTTTTATTTATTAAATCATTGCGCAAAATGAAAACTCGTTTAGAAAACGTTTTTATAATATTTAATTATATATTCTTCAATTATTTTCTTGGACATTTATTTTATTAATGCACGATGGTTTGCCATTATTTGTTCAAGAAGTGCATGATTAAAAAGTATATACTCCACACATTCTACTTTATGTTATCAACGTATATTTTACCTACAGAAACTAGAATTTCTCAAGTAAAAGTTTGAACATCGTCCGCCTTTTTCAGGTTAAATAAAATATATCGCGCTTTTCAAAAACGCTGAAGTTATTATAGTTTAGTATTTATACGGTTTATGAATAAAAAATGAATTGAATTCTCAATAGTTTATATGTATAAATATTGTTACTACTATAAGTAAATTTGTAAAATAAGTAACAGTAAAATCTAAATTTCTTTGTTAAGTCTCTTTCAGTTAGCCTGAAATATATAGATGGCGGATTAATTAAAAATTTTCTATAAATGCATCCAAACTCTTACTTGATAAATTCTATCAAACGCTGTTCAGGAGCGACATCTGCATCAAGATGCATCTTGCTCCGTTGGTAATAACATGAACACAATTTATCTCTCCCCCTCTTTTCTCATTTTCTTTTTCTTTGGAATTATAATTAACTGGGTATGACTGGGTATAACAAAGAGTTAACGTTATTAAAATTTTATTTGCGAAATACGCAAGTATTGAAATAAAAGTCGAAATAGGAAAAGGCATTAGTTTTTGCACATAATTAATCCGAATCGACGTAAAGCGATTAACGATCATGTTAGAAAATTATAAAAATTGTACGAACGCTTGTTACAGACGAGCGGTTCTGTATTTTTTTTTTAACTAATATATTTCCGTCTCTTACGGGGAGCAATACTTAATTTACTCGGGTTTTGCCGGTTTTGCGCATTTCGTTGTCATAAAGCACAATCCGATGCAATAATAATCCACCTCCGGTCCGTCACAAGACAACGTCACGCGCGCAATGCTCGGCGTTACGGAGTCGCGTTTCGGCGATTACGCGATTATTTTGCCAGCTGCATCTTTTCTGGCCTGGGCGCACCTTTCGATTCCGTCTCTTGAAAGGCCGGGCCGGGGGCTCGGTAAGGCTTGCAAGATGCTCCCGCACCCCCGTCGTGGCGCGTATAGCTATAGCCACCTATCCCGCAGGATCACCGGCGGTACCCCGATCGCCCGGCATGGGCCGCAGATGGTATTGTCATATGGCAGACACAGGGGCCGGTCTCCGAAGACCTGCCAGTAAAACCGCGATTGCACATCCGCACAAATCCACGACAGGCCCGGCGCGGCGCGGGTTTCCCTTCCACTGAATTATCTAATCGACGTCACGCGAGCGGTCGGCCGCGTGACGTACGTCCTTTTCTTTTTTCTTTTTCTTTTTTTTTCTTTCTCTTGCTACCTCGACCAGAACCCAGAACCCTCTATACCTTTCGGGAGTGGATGGCGTTCATTAAACTATCACGCGACTTTAGATTAGGGCAGAAAAAACCGGAAATTTGAAGTACGGAAGAGGCTGAATTAAACTAGGAAATATTAGTAAAATATTACATTTTGTTTCACATTGTTAGGGAAAAAAACTGTTAAAAAATTAAATAATTAATATATATTAAGACCGTTAAGATATACAATCAATAGACAAAGGAAAGAGCCATTTACGGTTCAAGCTTGGATCTTAGATTATAGCTTAATGATATTTCTATATTATACGCGTATTTTCGAACATTTAAACTGCGCACCGATTATTTGTCGGACTCAAAACACAGTTATTATTGGAACATTAAAAATTCCCTCTCCCCTCCCTAATTAAATCGATATCGACTGTGTTTTAAGCCCGACAAATAATCGGCACGCATGTTTAAGGAGGTTGGAGTGATGTCCTATATATATAGAATTTTGTTTTCATGATTAAACAGTGTAAAGCTAGTCTCAGAAATGATTAATAAATAACATGTTATCATTGGGACCAGAAAAAGCGTAAAATCGCAATTTTGTCCCATTTTTATACTTGATATTGTTTAAATAAATTATTTAAAAATTGAAAAAAAAATTTAAACTTAAAAAGTTAAAAAACCGTGATTGCAATTCTCGATGTCACAGAAGTGTAACATAAAAATTTTATTCATCTTTACCATACAGGAGCAGAGATACATAATATGATATTTACATAAAGGGTCTATCTATATATATACATTTCTGTAACTGAAAACGAATATCTTCAAAACGGAATGATAGAAGTCAATGAAATTTTTTCTACTTATTGTTGATATAATTAACTTTCGTATTATGTTTGTATTATTGACTTGTCTTAGATTTCGTCAAACGCTCCAACCTCCTTAATATGTTGGAAAATACGCGTATAATATAGAAATATTATTAAAGCTATCTAAGATCCAAGCTTGGACCGTAAATGGCTCTTTCCTTTGTCTATTAAAAAATTAAATATGTATTTGTATCTTTAGTACGAAACGATAATATAAGAGTTTAACGAAATATCGGAATCGTCATTAAGCTCTCTCTCGGAAGAAAAATGCGGAAAAACGTGCGCGCTCGGGATTCATAGACGACACTTCCGGGGGAGGGGGATTAACGAGGAAGAAGGATCGTAGACGGTGCGTGATGGCCGGGGTTCAGGGCAGCGACCCAGTTCTCATATGTATTTATACCAAGAAGACGCTACGCTGGCTGCATGTGGCCATTTTGGAGACCCAAAGAGAGAAAGAGGGATTAGACGACGGGGAAAAACGAAAGGAAAAAGGGAGAGAGAAAGGAGGCCTCGTCGTGCGTCACGGGACGCGCTCTGGCGCGAGTCTAATGACTCTGGAAATCCAATTCCGGTTTCGTCGCAACCTCGAGGATCGGAGATCCCGTCGCGGCTGCACTTTGAGGGATAATTTCGTTACCGCGGAGATGCATCAGCGCAGCGTCGCGGTGTCTGCGAGGCACGTGACTGCAAAATCGGAAAGGCGATGCTCTTCGAGATTGCCTCGCGAACACGCGTTTATACTTTGTAGTCAAAAACGAAATTGTTAAAGAGGGGATTCACACGCGATCGCAAATCACTTTTCGGCACCGGCTACCAAGGACGTGGAGGAAAAGACTCGTAAATTTCAATCAGAAGATTCTCTCACGTGGCAGCTGATCTTGGTTTAGGCAACGTCTGCACACATTGATTCGCTGTAAAGATTCTAGGTCGCCTTTGTGCGACATGGCGCGGCCGAAAATTCGGAAAAGCGTTGCTGGCGCTTAAAACCGTACAGCTCGACAGAAAGATCGTATTCTGTAAGCCTCGACTGCGCAATCGTGCTCGGCAACCTGACTGAGAGGTAGCAGGTCTATTGTATGGCATTGATGACTCAGGTCAGGTAGAGCGTGCGACGTTGGAGAAAAACTCGAAAACTACCCGCGGAAGTTGAACTTCTACCGAGGAGAAAAGACCGTGGCAAAAGGAAAGAAGCTTTCTAAGTTTTCCTCTTCTCTCGACGAACCTTTTGGGCTCAAGTTGAACAAAATTCGTCAAGAAAACATTCACGGCGCGATCAGTCCGAAGAATTCGAATACGAGCTAATACGGAAATTTATTTGCGTACGATCGCTATCGTCAAATATCGTACATTGCAGACGCGGTCGAGAGAGCAAAATAGAGAGCTATAAAACTGACGGCTACGCGACGTTGATAGCACACAGGCGTAAGCAAACCTTATTTTTGGGTTTCGCGAAAGTGAAGCCCCTCACGTTTCGTTGCTGCACACGCTGCATTAAATCGGAGATCCATTTTCGTGCGATGATCTGTCAATAAACTCTCAACGTTTCGAACCTCGCGAAATGTGGGTCATTACGGATGTTGTTCGGGAAGGAAAAAAAAAAATCCTTTGCGTCTACTATTTTTATCCGCTGGTCTACCGCAATCTTGATAAACTGGAACGATGCCTTGAACGTTCGTTACCGTTTTCGACCTATTCTGCAGTTTAGTAATAAACACAAAAGTTGTACCTATAATTTTTCTAAATTAGAATTGATTCACTAAGAGTCAATGATAGGAACTGGCGAGGAAACGGGACTAACGGGATCCTCGAACGCGGAAATAAATGGACAGCACATACATATTTCGGCGACATGTGCGACTCACGTATGTGCATCTTGCCCATGTATGAATGCGTAATGGAGCGTGCACTGTTCGTACCTAAAGACGGTGGCTATTTCTGACACCAGATACACACACGAGTTGCGGTTACTGCATCCGTCTCTTAATTTTTTTATCCTGGGCTTTTTTTCAAATAAGGATAACATATGTATGGAGAATCCCGAAAATCGCTTGTATATGTAACACTTCTAGAATATAAATCTCATAGAAAGTGACTGATTGCAGTACTCTCATTTTTGTGTATGTTTATATTTAATAATTCATGAATCTAATAGTAATTATAACATTTCGATTAATCTTTTCTCAGCAAAAATTTTGAAGAGATACTATACTATAATTTTTTATATTATTAACTTTCTTATTTTGATTTTATTATTAAACGGTATTTAAAGATGTTCAACAACTCATAAATCTAAGTAATCACATTTTTTATTAAAGTCACTCTTTTCTCAGCAAAAATTTTCAGGAGTACTACACTATAATTTTTTATATTATCTGCTTTTTTATTTTGATTTTATCATTAAACGCGGTATTTAATTTAAAGATGTTTAACAACTCGTGAATCTAAGTAATCCTCGATCGAAGTAATCACATTTTTATTAAAGTCAGGAAATGTTTTCTCAGCATAAATTTCGAGGAGTATTATGATATTTTATACAATATACCATATTATCAGCTTTCTCATTTTACATATCTCTGTAGCTAAATTTTAAGATTCTGTTAAAATAATAAGAACTTAAATTAATATAAGAATATGATTCTATGACTTCTGTGATTCTTGAAGCTTAAGTACGGTCTTCCTCTTTTTCCATCGCTCCTGTACCTAACTCGAAAATCGTTCGTTACTCGATGCTCTCGCTTAGGTAAAACCGATTACAAATTAATCGGAGAACTCGTCATTAAAATTACATGTTCACGACTTGTGGGATATACTCGGGTCGAGTGGCAACACAGCCGACAAAGTCGATTCAGCGGTGGTGGCTGGTAGTCGGCCACCGTCTATTCCCAGTGCGTTGCAACACATAAGCGTGCGAGCGATCTCGCCGCGTTGTTATTCTTAACCCGACGGCGGGGCGAGGGGCGGGGTGAAAAAAAGGGCAAAAGACCGTGTCTATGACGTCAATTGGAAAAGGTTCCTGTCGTGCCACGGGGCGCGAACCGGGCGCGATACTCACTCTCCCATCCGTACGTCCCCCGTCTTCGTCCGTCGCGTCGTCGACGCGAAAGCCAAAGAGCCAAAGGCCTTTTCTTCCGCTCCGCGCTCGTCCCCTTTCGCTCGCCCCCGTCATCCCCCTCGCTCATCAGCGCGCGGCAGCGCTGTCCACCCGAGTCCACCGCCAGCCGTTAGCACTGGCGAAAGTGCATCCGCGACGGCATCCACGGGATTCGCGCGTGAGGCAATTGGCCGCACGTCAAGCCTACCAGCTATTTGCAACCCTCGTGGATTAATTTTAAGAGGGAATGACAATTTGGGAACTATCCGCCCGCCGCGCCGTCACCGCCGCTCTTCTCCTTCTCTCTCACTTTTAACAACGCCCGACGCCGCGCCGTGGATATCCCGTATACGCGATTTAACTCTCGAATTCTTCTCGGAACGTCCAGTTGAATGAACGGTCTCGTTTTAAGGTGGCAACACCTTTCAAACGAGATTCCCGTCATTGTCGCGAGGCGCCTCGTCGAATACAATTAATTTGAGAGAATACGTACTCCGGTTTCGCCGTAAGATGAAAGTAACGAAAAGCAATCATTCTCGCCGTTTATATAAATGGGGAGTGCTCGTTCGCATCGAGACGGGGATCGATACCGCGCGAGGAGCCGCCCGAACAGAACGCGAGCGGCTTTTATCTTGCCTGCCTTGCGATTAATTATGCGGGCTTATTCGCTCTCGCTGCAATTAAAACGCGCGCGTACGTTTTCGCGTGTGTGGGTGAATGTCAGGGTCGATGTACACGGCGGGATGCCGGGATGTCGATCGAGGGAACGGAGGGAGAGAGGAAAAGGGCTGAGAGGCAAAGGGCTTTTATCTGTCGTTATAGCGTGATGCTTGAAACCCTCGCAATTACAGAAACCACCCTTGTACAAACCTGATAGGGTCGCTGGAGAAAGCTCCCGCTTGACTGAGGAAAAGAAACAAGTGCTCACCCGAAGGCAGGGGAGCTCTTTTTTACGCAAGCATGAATTTTTTTCAGCATTGCAATTCCTGAGAATATTTAAATTCTCCGCACGAGTTCTACTGTATTTGCAGCAATATTATTAATGGCATAAAAACAGGGAAAGGCAATAAGAGCCAGGCGCGGTAATTAGTGCGTAATAAATATATTCTTTAATACCTACATAAAATTCACGAACGTTTCGACCTTTTTTGGGGTCATCTTCAGCACGCCTGGCTCTTATTGCCTTTTCTTGTTTACATGATTTATTCAAGAGAGCATTTATACATTGTAATTATTAATGGCTTTTTTATTTAATTTTTTAAAATACTAATAAAATAATATCATAAAAAGTACATTTTATTGTGCGTGATATCAATTTTTTTTGCGTATTTTACATTAAATATTTTAGAAACGAATTAATGAAGAAATAATTTTATTATTAATAAATAACCGAATACATAAAGTTTTATAGTCCGAAAATAGTAAAGTTTTATAGTGCATATAAAACTCGTGTCTCTCAAATATATTTATGCCTTTTAAGATTCAACCCTATATTGATCCGTACATGAGTCTGGGTTCACGTTTTTTTGCGATTTTTTTTTTTGACGAACATCTGAAGGGGGTGAAACATGCGTGTACAGATTCGAAACGTCGTAACTCATCAGGGTCGCGGTAACAAACAGTGGGAACAGCAGCAATTGTCCACATAGCAAGCGAGTGCTAATGATTAGAATTAACCCCTTCGTCATTCAAGTACGCGACCACCCTCCCTTTTGGAAATTCACGGTATGTTAGGTTCTGAGACACATCAGTCCTGTCCAGTGCGTCCTATTCGGACGCCCTCCACGGCTAAACCCTTTGCGGCGAGCTTTATATCGGCGAATGGCGCCGATGTTTCATCAATACGAAGTAGATTTACATTTTATGATCTTTCCCGTCGAATTTCTGTAGAACTGATTGTGAGTTCAACCATTTAAAATTTCTTAGAAAGCCGCGAAACTCTTCAGCGGCGAAGATCGGTGAATGAATTTCCGGGACACTCGTGCGAGCAATAATCGACATGAACGGGGCTAAATTTAGAACGCGACGTGGTCGTCTAAATTTAAGACGACTTAAAAAACTCCACGGCGCCCCGCCATCCCCTTCTGCTCGCTCCGCGTGTCGTAATTGCACCGACAGCCACTTGGCAGCCATTCCCTGACATAATTTCTTCCATCGGCGGATATATGCAACGGCAAATAACTTTGATAGACCCCGTTATCTTTTATAGTTGCGATCTATAAGTATTAGAGACGATGCAGCGTGCGCGTCGAACGTTCCAAAATTATTTTCTGTAGCTTTCTATCTGACCGACTTGCATGACGTAGTCGACGTTGAAAAACATACATTCGAAAGAAACAACACCAATAACGTAATAACTTATTCGAGACAAATACCACATTTCATCGCATGAACATTATTGTTTGACGTTAAATTAATTACCAGCTGGCTGATTGTAAAGAGACACATTGCGCGTTCTTTCTCTCTTTCTCCAAGTGCCGCGGTCGTGCTCCGAGTGACTCGAAGAGAAATGTTTTTTTTTCTTTTTATTACCAACCACCTGTTTGTAACGAGCCTGTCATATTGTGCACACGCACATGTAAATATCTCTCGTCCGTAAATTGAGCAACGAGGAGCGCCCGATGCTTGCCTCTTCTCTCAGAGACAACGGCTCTTTTCTTCGGTTGTTAACTTCGTAACATATGACAAAAAACTAGACAGTTTTTCGGGAATTTAAGGGGATATATCAAAATATGCATAGCATCCCCCACGAGTCGTAATCTTAATTTAGATCGTATAGATTCCCCGAATTGGAAGTCAGCTTTCCTTTCTTCTTCTTCTTCTTTTTTCCCTTTCCTTTTTTTCTTTCTACATAACGAGAGGCTAGCGATAAAAGATCGCAGAAAGTGACGGTAGCAATAAGAATTTATGTCATGCAGCTCGTAATTATGAGCCGCAGCCTCCCTTAAGGCAGCGTGCGCCATTTTTCCCCCCGCCACTCGGTGGCGATTCCGACACGCGCCTGTCGTGCCGTTGTCGCGTGGCACGTCGTTCAACGAAAAGAAATACACACGGAACAGACGAGAGCGACGGAGAGGTGAGATCACGCGACGGGGGCGCGACGAGGACGAGGTGAGTGCGGGAGCGCGTTTGCGAGAGGCGGATCGAGCGAGGAGAGAAGAGGATAAGTCGCCACCTGCCACGACGAACAGGCAGATGTTGCCGCCGGGTCCGGCTTGACCGACGTCCTCGAATCGCCTCCTGATCACGCGGAGATGTCGAATCGGCCGAGAAATAAACTTGCCGCGGCCGCTTAAACGACATCGATATACCCGCGTAGTCGCGGGCAAGTACCGTCGTAGGAATTCTTTTTACTAATAATACGCTCAACAAGAGCACGATGGTGCAGCAGGTTTCTTGGTTCCGATGATGAAAATGACGAACTTTACTGACGGTTTTAAATTAGTAAATCAATGGAAAGTCGTTAAGATTTCGTCTGCAACGAGTTCCGTGAGTGGTCGCGAATGGTCCCAGTAACTGAGTTGGCGCTTCGAACTTGCAATAAGTTCGAGAGAACTTTAGGAAACTCCGGAGAAATCCTTTTCTTACGCCAAGCGTCTTAGTTCGTGACATCAGTCCGCGTCTTCTGCGAGAATGGAGTTCACGCGTAACTAAATAACTTCCCGGGAAGTTGAGCCGATCCCCGTACAGACGAGAAATAAGCTCGAGAGCTCCCCGGTTTCGACTTCCATCCAAGCGGGGATCACAGGAACCTCGGGGATCACAGGAAGCGGGCGAGAGGGTCGTCGGGATGTGGCTGCTGTTACCAAGTGAACGTATTAATGGCGGCGGTGGTGGTAGGAGGTATGACAGATGTTGAGAATTTCGACCTCGAGAGCTGGGCCTCTGCTCGAGCGAAGGAGAAGGGTGGGAGAGGGATGAGAGCGCGCGGCGGCCGCGGCGGCTGCTGAGAGAGAGATGTGATGTTGGCGAGAAGACAACGGAGCATGGTGGCGCGTGGCAGCATGGGCACCATGGGTGGGGATAAATATAGGGTGTAGGAGACACTTAAGACGACGATGATGGTGTAGAGGGAACGGCGATGCTGGGAGAAAGAGAAGGAGGGTGAGAGACGACGGGCTCTGAAAGCTCGAAGGGCGATGAACCTTTTCTCTAGGTCCGATTAAATCGGACCCTTCGAGGTGTTCGAAAATTTACCTTCTTTGAGTGCCGTTTGTTTCTTCCACGTTCATCCGTCCCCCCCCCCCCCCCCCCCTCCCCCAATCGAGATAGGCGATTATTTAAAAATGAGAAATTTGCCCGGCGAAAAAAAGAGAAGTTTTTGCCGAACGACGAATCGACCGATTAAACGGATCATCGTTTATTTCGTCATGTCGGTAGCGAGAGTACCTCGGGAACGGAAGATACTGCGCGGAGATAAAAACCTGCTGCATCGAATCGAGGACGTATGGGTACCGATCGGCATTCTTCACCAGCTGACACCCCGCCCTGGTGGCGCGTGCCGCCGACTCTTTTATGATAAACGACTTTCGTCTCTACATTAACGAGGCTACCACGTGTTCCTCGTGATCCATATAGGCAGATATCCCTAGAATGAGGGATTTTTTTGCATCCGCGGTTCGCGAGATCGACGGGTATCGATATCGTCGCGTTGCACGACTCACGTAGTAGGCACAATAAGAACCACATTCGAGATACGGGCATTATCAATCGACTGACCACTGTCCGACGTCCCTATTGGGAACGGGCAATGCGTCAATTTGCCCCAAACTCCACCTAAACGACCGGACAATCAGACAGGATGATATCAGACTCTAATTCGACAATTGCCTCAACAATTGCGTTTATTCCAAATTTGTAAAATATTTATCTATTGATCGAAATTGATACAAATTATATAACATGATAATTCTTTGTTATATCTTTTATTAAAAAAGAAATGAACTAGGTACACTGGAAAAAATTTTGTAAACGACTAAAATTTTCAACTAAATAATTTTTTTGTTAATTGAAATATTTAAGTATTTGAGTTAAATTACGTTATGTTAGATTTAAACATGACGTAATTTGACTCAAATTCTTGAACATTTCATTTAACAAAATAATATTAAATTAAATAAAATAAATATATACAAAATAATATTTAGTTGAAAATTTTAGTCAAGTTAACAAAATGTTTTTCAGTGTACACGCTTCGACGAAGAATAAATCCGCAAATTAGAGAAAAAGAATTATTGGATTGCATTGGCTGGAGAGATCTCGAAACTCTCCCCTTAAGGGAGGAGTTCCGATTCGGGAAGGGTGACAGCTTCTTCCGCGGACCAAATGGACGTTAGTTCTGTTCCGGTTCCCCTTTTCCGCCGGTCGCGCGCGGTGAAGAAGGCGCACGAGGGCGGTATAAAGTGGGTGGATGATGTGAATGGGATATGTTGTGAGCGATTCGGTTGAGTATTGTTGATCGAACAATGGCGTCTGGCTTGTACCCCGCTGAGGGTACCCCAGGAGGCAGCTGACATTCCCTGACTGCGACAGAGAAACGGCACCGTCCGCCTAGGAGCGAGTGATAAATTTTTATCAATGCGATATCAGAATAAATTTTATGATTCGCGGAAAATCCCTGGAAAGTAGAATTCGGAGATTTTTGCGTGACGCGACAGGAGAAAACGAACTTCTGCATTAAAAGAAAAGGAAACTATCCTATATTATGTCAAATGAGATGATTATGTGATGAGATGTTTTAAAATTTTATATAACTATTTTTTAAATGTTTAAAATTCTATATAACTATTCCATGCATACACAGTATACACACGCATGTATAATTTCTATATAATTATATATGTATAAATTCTATAATATAAAAAATATATGCTGTGATATGTACATAATAACGAAAGAAATGAAAAAGCGAGAAGGAGTAAGCATTTCTAAATAATTATTTGAATTTTCGAGACGAATAATCAGTTCGTGAGTCACTGTATTATACATAAAAGAATTTCTAAAAACTGCTTTTTGTAATATCAGCGTTTTAAACAAGCGTCTTGCCTAACATCGAGAGAACTTTTATTAACTTTATTATTTATTAAGGAATATTGG